>CM055841.1:15873038-16473038 GCA_029490765.1 Euthynnus affinis | reverse complement strand
AATACATAGTTTTTAGTCAAATAACATCAGCCTCCCACCCACCCACCCACCATAACCACAGCACCTAAGCCCTCAAGAAACCGGGAAAAACCCTACTCTCACCATTTAAGCTTAAAGCTTTGATAAATAAACTCCTGCTCATACTAAACAAACAAACATATAAAGAATATATTTGCAGCAGTTGGTTTGCATACTACCAACATTTCCATCATTAATTATGCTTCTGTCACTGTGATGCCTTTATTATTGTGTTTTTGCATTGTGGTATTTCAAACCCTCCATCCTCTGAAATCAAACTGTTCCTAAAACTCTTTCCTTCTTTGTTGCTTTACTTCTCCTTTGCTCTTTCATTTTCTCTTTCTATTCTCTAAGACTCTGAAACTTTTTACCCTCTGCTGTTTCCATTCTGCTTATCTGCTCTTTCACATGTCCATTTTTGCTCTTCTTCTTTGCACTTGGTTGATGACAGTCTGGTATTTGAGTTGAGTGCCTTCTGTTCCATGATATGCTCTGTTGTGTCACTGCTGCTGCCTGGTCTCTCTCTTCCTCTTCCTCCTCCTCCTCCTCCTCCTCCTTCTCCTCCTCCTTCTTCTCCACCCTGGAAGCCAACCGACTTTAACGTACGTGTCTGCCTCAGACGTCTTAATTTCTTAGCGTACAATGCTTATAACGATGCTTAACTCCTCACCAACTCTCCTTGTTACCCACCCTCCGTGATCCACCTGATCGCCCCCCCCATCCTTTGCCCCCAACCTATGTCTCTCTCCATCCCACATTATGCTCCCCCCCATGGCAGGATTTTCTGGGACAGGTCTACTGCACACTGGGAGAGATTGTGGGCTCTCCTGCCAGTCGCCTGGAGAAACCTCTAGGGTGAGTCTTCATTCTACTGTGTTCACTCTAGTCTTGTACAATCATGTGGCCAGATTAGGAGCCACTCAGAGTGAGGAAGTGTTTTTTTTTTTTTTTACTTTGCTCGTTCTCTCAAGGAGACAAACAGAACAAATTTAACTTTGCAAACACGAGTTTTCAGATGTTATCAGATAATGAAAACTCAGTGCCACCTCTCAGCCCATTCAAATGCGACATGCTTCTCCTGCTGGATTTCACACTTTCCAGCAAAGATGAGGTGATGATGAATATGTCTGCCTTCTAGAGCCATCTGTATCGCACACTGCACTGCAAGATTAGACCCGTGTGCCTGGATGGGTAATTGAACACGACTGGGGCTTCCTAAATGCAATTACTGTCATTAAGGAGGCAATCTAGCACAGAGAGTAGATTGAAGTCAGTGTGAGACACATGGCAACCCTGCTACAACGTAAATTGGGAAATATGAAGCCCTGAAAACATTGGCATCCACAGACTTGTGTGTAGCTTTCTGAGTTATGTGTATCTTTTTGCAAGTGGCTCGACCAACTGCGAAGCTTGTGTTTGTGTGTGAGCCTGTGAAGTGCAGTGTGTATGCCTCTGTGTGAAGTATGAGGCGGCGCTGGCCCCTGCAGTAGGAGGGTTTGTGTGAACAGCAGGGCTTTGGTGTCGACCATGAACTCTGCCAGGGACTGGTGGCGGTGGATTACAGAGCTCGGTGCCCTTCAGTGCTGAATAAGAGGATGAGCAGGATCAAGAGACACTGTTCACCAATATGCTCTAAACTAGGCCGCACACCCCACATCAGAGGCAGGCAGGAGGCTCAGGAGCTCCAGGCAGACATGATGGACAAAAGTATTGATTCTGCAGCTTCTAGCAGGGCACCTTGTCCACCGCTGAGACTCGACAGTGATGTAACATCCAATTTAGCTGCACTAGAAGGTGATGGTGATGATATGGTTGGTGTTACAGACCACATGTTACAAACTGAAGAAATCAGCTTTCAACATTCACTTGTGTTGCTTTTAACTGCCCCAACAGCTTTTATGTCAGGGAGTAGCAATTCAGAAACACATGATAAGTATAGGTTTCTTTGGATTTTCTGTTCCTGATGGCATTCAGTTGAGGGTACAATTTTATTCAGCACTGTGCTTTTTGAAAAGCTAAACAGTATCCATGGGTAATGGAGTTTTCCTTCCCTCCTGTGATAGACGATAGCTCAGAATATGTTTAATGGCTATGTGCTCCATTTCCTTGTCATGCATCCTGACGTGACAGTGGACCGCAGCTTTGAGGAACAGTACCCGCAGGGACTGAGGAAATCTGTTAGCCATGCTTAAACAAGCCCTCCCAAGGCACACTGCATCCAATGACCTGCTTAAGAAGCACATCAGCACCCCTTTCCCTATTTTCCACACTTCATCTCTCATTTATTTTCCCTTCTCCCATCCAACAGATTCTCTTTTTTTCTTGCTTGACCCCCTTTCTCCTCATTGTGTTTTCTATTTCATTTTGTTCCCTGAAACCTCTCTCTCTCTCTCTTTGCCTTTTTTAACGTCCTCCTCCATCCAACACACACACACACACACACACACACACACACACACACACACACACACACACACACACACACACACACACACACAAACATGTAGTACTATACTAGTTAGGACAATGTTATGACTCATCATAGTGTCACCTTAACTTTAACCATCACCACTACATGTGTCCCTCACCCTTACCCAAATTAACCCAGTCATAAATCTAACCTTAACCCCACTTAATCCTGTTTTTTGTCTACTTTTTTGAAACTAAATCTTAGTAGTGAGTTTGCACATATCAACCTGTAAACAGATACATTGCTTCAACCCTGTTTCCTATAAAATATCTTCATACTACCAATGTCTTTTTCCAATTGCATTTTGGAGGAAATGTCATTGTTGACTATGTTTTTTTGTTAATCTAAACGAAATTGGTTTGAGTTGCCTAAACATAGCCATAAAATGTTCATGCTCCAGGATATGATATTGTAGGAAAACAAATGAAACATGTTACTGTTTTGATGTGTTCTATTATGAACATTTTGGATTGGGAATAGGAAGACTGCAGATATGTTAACTACAACCATTTATTTGTTATATTGATAACAGACACTTAATATGAGCGGAATTATGTTGCCTACAAAACAGTTTGCAAATTAGTAATGAATTCAATTGGGAGGAAAATGAGTTGATGTCATATTACCATATTATACCATATTAGGTATGTAGTGGTATGATTATATGATGGCATCATATAACCATACCGCTACATGCCTTATCTCAGCCTTTGCCCAAAAGCTAATTTAGGTATAAGTTAACACGTCTTAAAAAATCAAGTCTTAAACCCGAAATAAATTGTTTATTTTGTAAGCACTGATTTTCAGGTGATTAAATAGCACAAACACACACACACACACACACACAACCCTACACTCTTTCCCCTCCATGCAAGTGGAGACGTAACCTGCCACGCATGCTTAGTTCAATCATTTCTGAATTTGTATGTGCTGTGCACACAGGGACAAACTTATTGTTCTGACGTTCACTTCAGAGCAAATTTCCTCACTTATTTGTCTTGGGGAAAATAATAGGTCTGATGAGATGTATGACTCTTCCCACATGCCTTTATTATGGCAGAAACATATGCCAGTGGAAGGAATATGAGTTATGAAACACTAAACTGACACTGTGGTACATATCCGTCTGTTTATAATCTGGTTTTAATGAGAGGCATGTATCAAAGTTATTGGTAGTTGAGGCAATGCAAAGCTAAATGACTGACTGGTGCAGGTAAATGGCATCTTTTACTGAAAAACATGTTATCTGTGACACAGCTCTCTTGGCTGTGATTATGGGTATAGCCTGTGGGAAGGAATCATAATGTGGTTGTATAGGTAACATGATAATGGAGTTCATTATACAGATGGCAGTAACCTTTTCTTCTGGCATGGTAAATTATACCACATACTAGAGCATATGAAAACAGCACAACATTAGCATGTCAAACCCATTAACCTACTGTGACTGTGCCCTCCTGCTGTACAGTCAAAGCAGGAAATGAACCGTAAGCAAAACTACAGTGAGTGTAGCGAGTATGCTGGCTGCACCCATGGGAACCAAGAGAGGAGAGGAATTTGTAGAAATACAGTAAAGAATATAATATTTAAGAAATGGAGAGGTTGCATGTTGAATTAAATAAATTGAGAGCCCGTTGCTGTAGCTCACATCGAAGGCTCATCTGAACCTTATTGCACTGTAATCTTGTGTTTTAGTCGTCTCTACAGCACTGCATTTACAGTAGGACGAAGTTTAAAAGGGACATACTCAAATTTCCTACCCCTCGGCAGTCTTCTGTAGGCTTCGGAGGCTACAAAAACAAACAGTAGTAGTAATTTCACTTATTTTTGTCATTCTTTACTCAAAATGTCAACTTTTCTAATACATCCATTGATGTTCGAGCCAAAATCTGATGCGAAATATGCAAGTGGACAATGTGAACAATCTCAGCAACAACCTTAGCAACGAAGACTATGGAATGGACCTGACATCAGTTTGATGGGGAAGTAGAGGTAACATTGTAGTTGGTTCAGAGCAGGCTGAAGCCAAGTTTTTTACTTTCAGGGAGCATTTTTACATATGTCCATCTCATGTTTTGGAATTTTACTATGTTTAACACAGACATCTGACATTATAACAGCACATATATGACACAAAAAGCATTTTATGTCCCCTTTAAGAAAATGTTTACGCTGTTGCAAGGCACAGTAAGTAAATTCAACTGGACTTCATGTGTCTTTCATTCTTTAGCTCATGTAAGAGATCAGACACTGTCTCTTTGTTGCAGCAGATTTTATAGTCTGATATATTAAGTCTATACACTACATATCAACAATTTATCCAAACATATGTATATGAAGATAATGTTGCTATATTAAATTTGTAAATTTAATAAATTTAATTTAGTAAATTTAAATTTATAGAGGTGCAATACAACGGAAGTTAAATGTTATGTTGATTTTATACCTTTGGTTTTTCTATCAGTGTAGCAGTGTGTTACTGTGTTTTCCTCAAGCGTCTCTTGTAAATGTAGTTGTATATTATGTAGTGAAATCTGTATTTATAGCTCGCTAGAGCCTGCACCACAGTGCTGTAAATGCAAAACATCAAAGTCAAAGGCCAACCAAAATTAGATTTAAGTGAGCCCAGGGGTGGAACTCAAAAATTAAATGATAAAAACAGAGAAGATGAAAGTGTAGTTAAACTGATAAATTCTCTCTAGAATTTTCGCTTGTTTTGATAAAGACATAATTTGATTAAAACATGCCGATTTGATGAAAGGAGAGCCGGTATTTGATCAAAACAAGCTTGATATGATAAACATCTTTTTGATAAAATGTTCACTGTTAATTTGTTTCCTCCAGCATAAGTATTTATCCTTTAATATGTGCAGTGGCCGACGTGTCACAGGCCACATTAATACCCAACCTGCTTTCTGATGATAATTACTACACCTGTTTTCGTTATCACTATCAAGAATGTATTTACTGGGCCTACTGTTTATACAGCTTCAGTTTAATATAACAGCAGAAAGTCTTGAGGTAAAAGCAAATTAAAAGACCATCTCACTGGTGCAACCTGGATCTCCAAATGGCTCCAAACTGGGTCTTTCACATTCAGCTGTGTGACAGGGCCTCAGGGAACATCAAGTCAGAGCAATCAATGATGACTTTAGGAAGCTTTGATTGACATGTTGGCCAGTGCACATTAAAAATCTTAACTGCTCACTCTAGTGCAGATGTTGAATGATAAACAGTGAACAGGGTGATGATGTTAATAAAATGAAGCCCAGTTCTGCTTTCATGAAATCAAGCTTTTTTTAATTAATTGATTAATCTCTGTACTAAGATAAGTCAAGATTTTAGACATTTAAAAACTGTTTTTTCAGTTTTGAAACAAAAGATTGCATCAATTTTAATTCTGGTATCATAGTTTAGACTTGAATTGTTATATGATCCTTCAAACATTTAACTCTCTCATCTTTTTGCTCCTGCTGAGGACTAGAAATCAATTCATGATTGTATCTTCTTTCATATAACTCAGGACCCTTTTTGCTCCTTATAATCAAGTTTAAGACCAAGTATTACACAGCAGAAACAGTACAATATAATGCAATCCAATACAACAACAATGTAATAAAAACTACATCTGTGAAACCTATAATGTTTCATTCAGATGTGTTGTTTCAACTATATGGTCATTCTTTGAGCAGCAGTTTCTGGTGTTGCATTGGATTACATTTCATAAGGTTAGGTTGCAGTTGCATCATAGTACATACTCCATACTATAGTAGTAAGATATAATGTACTGTACTCATCCATTTAGTTGTCTCATTTTCTCTCTTCTCTGTCCAATGGTTCTGCTTCTCCTGGTCCATCAGTGGATGACGAAAATTTACTAAAGAGACAAAAATTAGAAACAGTAATAATTATTGTAGACCAATTTATCAGCCAGCAATCAGCCAGCATTATGCTTCAAAACTATCATTGACACCTGATGTAGTTGATTTGGATTGCACTGAAACAAGTTTGTAGTTTACCATTTACTAACCCCCATAGTTACTGTTGCTACCAGTCAGGCTTTCCATTTGCGCATAGCACATGCAGTTTACAATGACGACTTTTAATTCTTGCCAATGACCATTGATTTTATAACAGCTGCCGCTATCAGATTTGATCAGCTGTGGATAGCTAGCCAAATCATGCTAACTCAGTTCGATCATTTGGATGAAAACACCATCTCCAACTGGCTTTTTAATGGTTTTATTTATTTAAAAAATGTGAATCTTGAGAAAGGGTCTTAAATATGCAGTGGATATCTACATACATGATACCATATGACTGAGACTAAAGCTACATATCAGCTGAAAGTCAGCATCTTCACCAGTTGATGATCCATGTAGAAGACATGAGATACAGAAACAACATTGATCCTTTTTAAGATGAGGACTAACCAAAGTTTTTGTAAAAGCAAATGCTATCTCAGTGAGTTTGGTAACTTTGGCTGGTTGCTTAGGTATAAGCTTCCCAATTCCAACAAAGGTCAGGTCAGAACTCCTAACATTACCCTAAACTCTTTTTTTGCCCCACAAACAAGTGTAGTACGTTAATGATATGCTAACTCTTGGCCTTGGAAAAAAAAGCTCAGTGACTACTTTCAGTAGTTAGCTAGTTAGCCAACATGCTAACATTTGCTGCTTACATTAAAGCAGACAAAAACATCCATTTAATCTATTACACTTTATGCTTGCGTTTTTGGAAAAGCTAAATAATACATCACCATCAAATTCTTTAAATGCCGAGTATCTGTCCTCATGCAACCTACTTTGACATGTAACTAAATCCAAAGCGTGACAGGCCTGCCATGCCTAGTTACAGTTGCTAAGCTTTGATTGGACAATCACTGTTTGGGGAGAAGGTTTAGCGGACTGTTAGAGCCTTATAGTACTGAGATGAAATACAGTTTCTAAGAAGGATCTTTTTACATAAACTAATTAAAATATACAACACACACACATGCACAAATACAGCATTCAGAATTAAAAATCAACAAATAAAAAGGTCAAGTATGTCTTTATAATGTCATACTCACGACATGTCAAACCACTGTGTCAACTTTGATATTTGACTCACCAAAAGTCCCCAGAGAAAACTGAAGCAGACAGCATCACTTGTCTCATCTCAACTTCAGAGATTCATAATTCTTTGAAAGTTGTTGGTTAATGTAGTTTGCTGACTGACTCGGCAGTTCCTCTGAGATTAAAAAACATCCTGCTGCAGATTTAAACTAATGAGTGGGAGTTAGTCAAGTTTTTCTTTTTCTTTGGAGGGACTGAAAATTCTTAATCCAAGTACTCTTGGTAATATAAATTGAGGGAGCGAAGCAGGTACAGTGTTTATCTCCGTGTTTGCCTGTGTTATTTAACTGGGAGGTGAAGTGCTTTAGATGGCTTACAGTAATCAGCATCCTCTGCCTCGGGACATCACACACAATTACAGCATTCTGCTGCCTCGCTAAATGAGCCACAAGGCTGAACGCTAACAAGGGTCCCTCTCTAATAATGTGTATTCCTGCTTATGTGTGGAAAACCCCAACTGTGCTGATTGCACAAGAACAGTTGTTCCTGATGATGTTCTTTTTTTGACTCTTCAAGGACTTTGGTGTCTCACAAAATCTTGAAATCTCTTTTGTTTTCTGCCATGAACAGAAACATTTAATTTAATATATACTGTGGTACTTAAAGGTCTTGGTTTTAAAAGCTCCGTAGATAATAAGGCAATAGATTTTTGTCTTCACACTTGTAATGGAGCCCTCAGGTGCAAGAGCAGGCAAGGGCAGCGGAGACTTTTACTTTGCAGATAAGCCTAGCTGATTTGTTTTGCACTCAGAACAGACAGTGTTCATTTCTGTCATGGCCATGGTCTGTCATCTGCTGGAAAGGTGAGAAAGCTTCCTGAAAGCCTCTGAATGAGCATTCTGCTGCCCCAGTTTAACACCCCTATGTTGTTAATCTATTCAGTGACTGAAAACGATCTGTCGGCACGCAGATTGCAATCTATAGTGAGTAGTAACCACTACAGTGAAGGTCAAGGCGACCCTGTGTAACATGATATGAATTCCATCACTCGCCGCCCAGCACTAGCAGGCTAAAGGCGCCGTGGCCTGATGACACGGTGGGGAGAAGGGAAAGGAGAATCGGCTCTGATTTGAAGTCACAAACCCACGGTGGGAAAGTGGGATAAAATGTGACTAGCATTGTATGAAAATCTCTTTTGGCTTCTGATAGAGAGGGATGTTCTGTTCTTGCCGGGGGGAAATTGAAATGTGCGCCTCTAGAGAAGGGTTTTTCTTGTTGGCAGGAGGGAACAGAAGGAAGGAAGTTAACTCGCTGTCATGACTTTGAGTAGTTTTAGCCTTAAGACTGAGAGAGAAAGTTTCTCTCTGATTGACAGCTTCTCCTAATCCTGGTTTTATCTGTCAAAACAAGCAATTTTTGGCTTGCAGGTGGGTGATGAATGCCTCATTTATTTAGAATCAGATAAATCAAATATTGTTGCTGTGATTAAAGCCTGTGCCATAATACATTTCATCAAAACGTCACCAATGGTCTCATTACATCACTGCACACTCGTAAAAAAGGGAACACAAATGAATTGTATTTCATATTTAATGTTTGGAATTAGCAAGTACATAAAAGTGAACAGAACAGGATTAGTTTCATTCATTGAGGTTGTGATAATGGTCATTATGCATCTGTGGGAGACCTGAGGTATCCAATGAATAACATTCAATGGGCTACATACATGACTGCAACAAAGGCGGGAAAAAAGGGCAACGTGTTGGTGATAATGTGCTCTCATGCCTTGCACCTCGTTTCCACTCCTAAAAAAGCAAACACATTCTTTACTCTTGGTTGTTTTGTATGTCTATGTGACATTTTTCTGCACCACATTTTTCTGCCCTATTTACTTGCTTTGTGCTGGTTCTAACAAAGCTTCAAAGAACTCAGCACAGGTTGCCTGTAGCTACCTGCTTTCAACACCAGCTCTTCTCGCAGCACCAGTAGGAAGCAGCTGCCTTTTCCTTTCCGAGAACTACAGCAGGTCTTCTGGTGTCCCTTTGAATTAGCCCGAGCACTTTTCATCCTTTATTTTTAAATCCTGGTGAGGTGAGGGATTATGGATGTTTATCGGTGTATGAAGATCAAGGGGATTAGGGGTATAATCCCATTTGAACCCACATAGAGTTTTGGCAACCTTGTCTAATTCTGTTGAACTATGATCTGCCCACTGCCCCAAACGTTGACTGTGGCACAAAGCCAGATTATCTGTCTACAATCCATCTCTGTTGGTCTCAACTCAAACCAGTCAGATTTGCTCAGTTAACTTGAACCCCCTGTCAACCCGAAAGATTCATTGGATTTGCTGACCTGAGAAAACTCAATGAAATCATTCTTTTGTGCAGTGAAAATGATCCTATTCTTATGTTATTTCCTGCTGTGCTTTTAAGCCACCATCCCAAATAATATTTTTTAATTTGCTTATCCCCATCGGGGTGTGAAATTGCAAGGTAACAATCTTCTTAGCAGGATAACACTGCAGTCATTTTCCCTGGTATGAAAATGTGTAGACCCACCCTGCAACAGCTGCAGTGTGAAAAAAAATCATTTTCTTCTTCTTTGGCTCTCACTCATATTGTTGAGCAGACAACCCTCCCCCACTCTCATATGCGTGACACGTTGCAGCATTGTTAAATATCAAGACCATTCCTCATCGTAATGACCTAATGTGAGCGGCATCAACAATTGCTTCCTTCTCCCTTTTCGGACTTTAATCTCACCAACCTCCAACCCCCCCCTACCTCTGCACTGATAGGTAATGGAGAATACAGGCATTGTGAATCACCATTTCGCGACAGCAACTGCCTCTAGATGGGAAATTATAGAGGCCATACATTGAGCCTGAATATCTATAATATAATACGTCATGCACAATGATCTTTGATGCTTGTTTTCAGGAGAAATAAATACCATGAATATGCTCCCCTCTGGAAAAGAGAGAGACCCGGGCCTCATTGCTATTCTGCTGAACAGCAGTATCAGAAACTTTGGCCAAGTAATTGTAGTGATGCTGAAATATTCTGCTTGATCTCTTTCCATTCACTTGATCAAACAGGGAATCTGTCAAGACAGTTGTGGCCAACTCTGTGTTGCAGTGTGAGCTAAGAGCATGACAGCACTACTTCCTTCCCTCTCTTTCTGGGTTAATGAAGCCACTGCGCGACAAGGCCATGTTTTAATTTCTGTCTCTCCTTGTTTGTTTTCTTCATGAAGTTTTGTTTGATCATCTGGGTTTCTGTTTAAAAAGAAGAACAAGAGAGGAGTCGCACTGACACAAAGCTAATCAGACTATAAATATGAGGTCTGCTGACAACATCAATATACATCATGGACTGACATTGGATTGGTCAGGACCATATGGCATAGTGTCTGTTGAGTGCCAAGGGAAACCTGTAAGTGATGCATGAATTATGGAGAATTTTGAATGGTATTAAGTACGTAGAATGTCGTGAGTGGAGTCACTACTCACCTGCATTGCTAGAAGTCTTTATTATATCACATTAATCATTCACTGCAAGCACCAGAGCCATAGATGATAACAGGCTGTCATCAGTCTTCCCTGAATGAGACCACCTCATCAAAACTCTATTCAACACTTCTGAGCTTAACACGCTGAACTGAAATGGCATTACTGCCTCTGCACAATGATCCTTTCCTTACTATTGTTCCTCTTCAACTGTAGATTGCATTAACCCTCAAATGTAGTCGACAAATAGAATCGCATAAGTGCTTAAAAATTATATTCTTCACCTCACTCAAACTACTGTTATAAATCATTAAATTGTCACCTTTCTAACTGTAAAGGAAATGTTAAAGATATATATATATTTGTTTCTTTTTTATGATTGTTTGGCACCACAAAACAATTTAAAATGTACTAATAAAACTGATGGTTTCTTTTTCTTCTTTCATTTTTGCAAAAAGTAAACATCCAGAGAGACTGTATTGCCACCCCCCCATCCACCATTTTTTAAAAAATGAAATGGTCTGGTCCCCCATCCATGTCTGTACAGTGTTATATTTTCACAGCTGACTGATGGGTCGATTGGGTCCTAGAGGTGTGGTTACAGCAATTTGGCGTGGCGTGGCATGGCGCGGGGTTGGCGTGGGATTGGTGTAGTGATGGGATGGTGGGGCTCAATGTGATATCTTTTCATGGGGCCCAAGATCACTGGCGGCGCTCCTGGTTTCTCACTCACTTTATGAATCTGACACAATGCAGAGATGCCTAATCTCTAATCTCTATGTTTGACATGTATCAGTCCTTTAATGTCTGACATAATTAAATAGAGATCCTGTACCACTGGCACAGTATAAAAATGCATATATACCAGTGATTTTGCCACTCTTACAATCTTCTCAGTAGCAAAAATAAATAAATAATCTGGAGCAACCTGCTTATTAGATAATAAGATGTTGTTTTTGCAATACTGATATTTTTGCCCGAGGGTGGCTGTTGTTGTTCTAGGGTTGTCCAAAATAGTAAGGGATCATCCACTGGGGGAGCTAATCTCATAGCAATATGTCTTTTGGGTTTTAATATCTCTGTACAAGTGGAAATGTGGAAAGGTTAGCGGGTCAATAAAAACATTAGCAGTGTTCATTCACGTCCGCTTGGCCCCTCTGATACTGTGAAAACTCGAGTGACCTCTGTGAGATCGACCCTCAGAGGGAGCGAATGAGTGATGTCGACTTCAGCTGTGCATGCTGAGCGTCAGTTGATCTGAAACTTTTCTTTTGTTACATTGCCTTTTTTAAATACAATTTAGTATTCATCATTGAAGACACTGATGAAATCAACCAGTTATCATTTATTGCAGTTATTTGCTGAAAATAAGTATTGATTAATAATAATTGTGGAGTCTCCTGATGAGGGCAAGTGCTTCGATTTTAAAGCTTCTGCTCTTCTCGGACCCTGCCCCATTTGCTCGTTAAGTGGCTGCTCTTATGAAATATGGTTCTACATGAAGTAATATCAAGTGCCGAGGGGGAAGTTATTAAAACGCACCTTAGGATTCATCATAGGAATATGAATATTAACTGAATGTAATATTTCATGAACATTTCCTCAGGCAGTTGCACTCAAGTTCATGTGTGTTGGCTGCTGGTATGTGCTTGACTCAATAAATAACACTAACTATGTAATACTGTCAAAAAAAAGGGGTTGAATTCACAAAAAATGGATTGTGGCCTCTGATAGCACCGTGAATTGTGCATCATTTGCAATCGCTATGTGCCCCGTCTCGAGGTCCAATTCACAAAAGATTTTGTGTTAATGATATGACGGAGCAAACAAAAACTCTTTACAGCTGAGTGCAATTTGCCCTTGTTTTGTGTCTGATTGAGTGAGCAGAGCAGTTTCCAGTGTTTCAGGCTTTACTCCACATTTCAGCACAAAGATTAGTTCATAATGAAAACTGCAGAGAGCACAAAAGCCTCAGATTGCATGCCTTTAAATAACAGAGGTGTGCACACACAGAGTTCTCCACGATCACAAACCAACTTTGATGTATTTTGCTTATTTTACTTCTCTGGTATTTTGCATCTATAACATAATCTGCTGAAATGTCAAATGTCAGAATACCTCAGAGAGGTCTGAAACATCTAAATAATGTCTGAATCTTCAGTAATGTTGTTCAGGTGTCACTGAAAGTATCCAGGATTTTGCTGAAACATCAGTACTGATCTTCTGTTTGGTGTCCACAGCTGGCTGTGTGTCACACCTGGCTGCTGTATCACACATCAGCTGGTACATCTCCGAACTGAGAAAGAGGTTGTGAGCATTTACGTACGCACCACAGCAGCAGTAACGTCATTAACACAAAATCGGTCATTGTCTGATGGTAATTAATGTTTTGTGTTCTGCTACACCTTTATATGGTGGAATTGTTTGTAATAAAGCAGCCCTTATTGATGAATCCTGAGCTCCATCAGTGCTGTCAGGATATTTTTATTTTTCAGTAGCTAAATGTCCGAGATAAGCCTATCACCCCAAATCCCACTTGATCCCCCTCAATGTCGGACTGAAGATTTCACCCTTGATATCATTCAATATCAATTCAGTATCATTCAAGCCTGAAGATTTGAAGAGAGAAAGAGACAGAGTGAGTGAGTGAGTGAGTGAGTGAGTGAGTGAGTGAGTGAGTGAGCGAGCGAGTGAGTGAGTGAGTGAGTGTGCTTCAGTTACCACCGACTCTCTGTGGCTATTAGCACTTGTCTTTGTTAATTGGACTGTTTTTGCAATGAGGCTCATTTGCATAGAAAGGAGCAATTTTGTGCCAAATGTATGCATATTGCCTCATTTACATACGTAAGGAGCACATAACCAAGGAGCACCAAGGCTCTATGTGGAGTTTGGGGTGCATTTCACCCTTTTCGGGTGCTTCGTGGATTACATGTTTTTTTTTGTCTCATTTGTGCAGGTTTAGTGGCTGCAAAAGCTGTGCAATCCTTTTGTGAATTCGCTCCTAAGAGTTCAAAATTAAACCCAACTGATCAATGTCAATATAAATAAACCCTAATTGATTAATAAAGGAAAATAAAGAATTTTTGTGAATATTTGTGGAGGAGTGTACAAATAATGACAGTGACAGTTTGCAAAATACAGAAAAGAGAAAGACAAAAAACATATTCAGTATTATAGTTGTATAGATATGTATGTGCGTATGATGATTCAACTGTTGTCACATCATTGTGTTCACATGAGTCGGTTACCTCAGGATTGCATTACTGTTAAACATCACAAAATACCCTCATGTTGTTTGACTGGAGTCATTTGAATATTCAGATGTTTGAGCAACAGCAGAATCGGTGGAGACAAATACGACACTCATTTACATGACCAGCTGATTAAAGCATGTCAGTTCCTCGCAGCAGTTGGACTGTAGGCCTTGTTCTTAGCAAATAGTAGAGGAAGGAGGACCACAGCAGCACGTTTCACATCATTTCATCATCAAAGCATTTTCCTGCTGAGGAATCGTCAGTGAATGAGTGCTGAGCGAATGAGTGCTCTTGATGCAGGACACCTCATATCACCAACAGTCACATTTAAGCACAGAATCTGTTTGAACTAGCAGGGAAATATTTAGTCTGGGCAATAAAAAAGGAACATGTGCACCACAGATAAATGACAGGAACTGTATTTATCCATTCAGCGCTTGCTTGCTCTTCACGTTAACCAGTCATTGTCAGAGAAAATGCCACACTCAATAATGCATGCCTAATTTAAAAGACCATTCATTGCCCTTTTGGTGCCTGCTCTTGTCTCAGCAGCAGAGATTAGATGAGGGTGGTGCATCTTAACGTCTCTGGAGATGATATTTTACCAATCACTGCTCTCACTTCCCAATTTGAAAGGACTATTGGTCATTACCCTGACCTGAGGGAGATAACTTGACCTGTGGTGTGTGCAGGTTTTACTGTCCTTGTCGGGGAGGGGGTTTACTGGCTCTTTGAGGCATCATCAAACTGCACAGTGGAGACTTAGAGTGAAACATCAATAATTCAAGGACAGTTAATTCACCTTGAGATTGGTCTCCATGGAGCCTGAAGATATAGCCTGAGAATGAGGTGTGCCTGCCCTTTGAGAGTGTGATGGCTTCATTTTATATTTTGCCTCATTAAAAGATGAGACGAGTTCTTCGGCTCGTACTAGTGGATTTGCAACAGTTATAGTCGGATGCTTTGGTCAGTGGAATTACATTGAGGTATTGATCAAACTTGACGCATCAGGGACTATAGATGCTTTAATGAAGCATAACACTGTATGCGTTATGGGCCTGGGAAACCTGAGAGGCCAGTAAAGCTTAATGGAAACACCTCATACCCTATCTCTTAAGAACACTACAAACACTTCCTGCACTGGAAGATAAGAAAGAGGAAACCACGTTTTATCTCTTAATATGCCCCCTGGCAAAGCCTGTATGTTCAGGCATTGCAGGTTTGTACTTTGGATTATCTTAGTATATAATGCAAACTGCTGCTGTAGTTAGAGACCGCCTCCCATTTAGCAGGAGTACTTCCAGTCATATCAACTGTCACAGCTTGATGAGGATCTACAGCAAGTCTGACCTTCTAATGATTGGGCTCCAGCTAAGGTCACAGCAGGACTCCTGTGTAATTTCCTTCTTTATCTGTAAAGATGACAGGAGTGTCAACAGCTGGAGTGCAGCTGCATGATTGGAAAGTAGATACGCCTCCTTGCTCTGTATTAGGTGTTAGCGAGTTTGGATATTAAAAAATAAATAAAAAATCATTAAAATCATCAAAATCATTCTGTTGTTCTGCTTCCAAATAATATTCAGGACAGACTTTGGAGCAATCCCGTCTCTTTTTGTTGATGCCACTGGATTGGCGAGCTACTGGAGAGGTGACATACATAAACAGAGACATGCAGGGGACCTCTCTTGTGTTATGATATGTCTTGATCATCTGCTAGTGTGGTAATCAGTGGTAAACAAGCGCAGCCCTGCAGAGCTTTAGAGCATCAGCATGGTGCTGGCAAACAGGGATCAGAGGAGTTCTGTGTCTCAGCAGTTTTATTCTACATTGTACTAAAAAAAAAAAAGAGTCAGTATTTATAACTTGCTTTTGATTCAGTTAGTGGTGAAACAAAATAATCTCATTAGAGCTGTCAAACTGTCACTCTAATGTCACATTACCATTCTGTATTGGAGAGCTGTAATTTATGCAAAAATACACCAATATATCAGCCTGAAATAAAGTGTGACTGTAGAAAAAGCCTTGTGAACCATAAAGGGCAGGTCTATTATTTATTTATTTATTGGAGGTTTTTCATATCATTCTGTAGCTTCACAGAAGTGTTCACCAGGCATTCAAATCCGAAAATTCAAATTTTGGTCGAAGTACATATCTTTTAGCGCCAAAATGCCAAAATGCCAAAATTTTCCCAAGCCCCTCTAAAAAAATTTCCTATGTGACCTGACGTAGGTTTCTGCATGATGATTGTTGTTACATATAAAACTGTTGCTGCTGCTCTGCTAAACAAGCTAACAAACGCACAGACACACACAGATGGCGTGCTCACTGTTGCTGCTGCTCAAAGTTTAAAAAATAAAGTCTGAACTCTCCTCCTGCCAGTAAACGGCTCCGGATCAGAGCAGAATCCGGTGTGACTTGCGGGTGTTATTCATCCCGAAGCTCTGGCTCTGCTCCCGGCTCTGTCCTCCAGAGCTCCCGGCACTCAGCAGCTGCCTGTCCCTCTGCTCCGTCTGGTACATTTATAAACATCTCACACACTCAGACTCAGCGCTGTGACATCGCTCGCAGTATAGCTGGACAATTTTTCGTGCTTTAACATACAGTGAGCGAGTATGTTAGGAAGACACTGTCAGCGAACTGTGTGAGGGGTTGGGGGGGGGGGGGGGGGGGGGGGGGTCAGCACTCTAACTCACATCACTGCTTTTTGCTAACGGCTGAGTGGGCGTTTCCATTTGAACAACCCTGAAAAAAACGCAGATGGAGTCGTCCTTTAATATTTTAATCATTATTATTTGAGTGCCTGGTATGTTCTCTGGTGGAAATTCTTTTTGGCATACTTACAAGATGTGACAAATGAAACGCTGAAGTAAAAGCAAAAGCTCCTCAGCTATAGTTAAGTGCACCAACATTGGTTCGGAGCCGCTGCTAAAATAGCTCCACTACAACTTTCACCTCCATCAGCCACTGAGAAATGCACCACAGTGCCTCCCAATGCCACTTACCTTACCCTCAGAATAATATTTGTTGTAAGAGTGAATGATATCTATTTTATTTTTCACAGTGGCATACCTGGGAAGAAATGCGGGACCATTATCTTGTCTGCTGAAGAGCTGGGAAACTGCAGAGTAAGTAAAAAAAATTTGATCAGTATATTTTTTTCTTTTGCAATGTAGGTGTTATAGTAAATGTTTTGCAGTGTTCACTGATCTAATCTGAACTGGACCCTTAAACAACGGTATGTTAGAGTTTAATTACACATACCTAACAGATTACAGCACATCACTGTGCAGTTGAATGGGACACACTGCAGGAGAATGCAGAAAATGGTGGTTGCATAATGTATGTTTAGCAATGTTGACAAGCCTGCTGAAGCGAAGTGGGTTGTTTAATAGCTTTGACTTCAGTAAGATGTATTGTATCATAACTGTCTCCATTAAACCGGCAGGATATGCCGTGTCACGATGCAATTGTGGCTGTCATGTTGAAATTGTGTACATAGTGAAAATGCTCTGAGTTTGAGCAGCTATTTAATGAGGCTGTGTTCATTCTAATCACTAAAATGGGCATTTCCTCCTCTGTGTGGTGTGTAAATCTATGAGTCTGTGTTAATAACTTTTGTCCACTAATGTCCATCGGCTTCCTCTCCACACAGCTAAATGAAGATAGTAAATAAGCACATTATACTGCTGCCAGTGGAGCAGGAGAAAGTAGCAAGACTTATTGGCCAGAACAACCAGCCTCCCTCGGAGGCTACAAAGCAAGCGGTTAAACTGCAACTACTGTGTAAATGTTTTATGATATCCTAATGCATGTAAGCAACTAATGAATTTAAAGCGTTGTAACTTTCTGTCATACATGTTGAGTAAGGTTTTACTTCACAGTATTTGTGCCTGACTTTGAGGTTGTTTTCACTAACAGAATAATCAATTTCCTGAGAAAAAACAGTGTCCAGTTAAAGTGAAACAGATATACCATGCTGATGATAAAACTGCCACAATAACTATTCCTGATTTGGTCCCGCTGGATTGAAGTGTCAGTGCTCACAGTCGCTGAAGGGCTGCTGTGAGTCATCAGGTGCACTGGATCTGCAATGATAGGAGTTAGCATCTTCACTGCAAAGTACCACTTCACGAGGCGATTTTGTAATATAAATGCAAATGACCATTACTGGTACAAATGACCATTTTCTTTCTCCCGGACTCAATTATATAGACACAGACTTGACATGTCACTCCAGACCATTCTTGTTTGCACAAGGTTTAGCCCTGAATGCCTCAGGTTTGAATAAAGAAAAGGAAATTGAGAGAAAGTGCAAATTATAGTTGAAAAGTCTGAAGACCCCGCTGTCAGTGTAGGTCCCACACCTGTGAATTATAGTGGTTTGGAATTGCTACCATTGCGAATTGTATTATAAAGTGTTTATTTAACCATTTACTCTGTAATCCAATGTGACCATTAAATGGAGGTTGCAGATTTGCTGCTTCGCCTGAAGTAAACACTGCATTTCCTGTATGGGGAAACTGAAACCAGCAGATTGAGAATCGACCGAGGAAGTTATGCAGGGACTGTTAACTAAGAGGCGGGTTGGCTCACACCTTCGTGGTGGATTTGTCAGGTATCATTAGACAGAGCAACAGCCTCTGCATGGATCAAAGGCTTCCTCTCGGCTGTCGTTATCTCTGGCACGTATGACATGCTGAGCGGAGGCTGGCTCCCTCTCAGATCCTCCTTGCAGTCCAGCCGCAGCTCTGGCTGATTTACATATTTTGTTACATGTGAGTTTCTACTCCTGCCTTTTCTAAACGTACTTATGGTTCAGTTCATATGAAGATATATGTAGGTCTTCCATATCTCTCCTGACCATACATCTCTTCAACAGATTATCATTCACCTATTGTATACTAAGATTATAGAAACCCATCCCTATACTCAGCAATAAGGTGAATTATCATTGACACTTTGGATTGTATGATGTATTTCCCTAAAGCAAATATTCTTCAGTTTATCACTGGAGTCAGAAAAAGAAATGGAGCTTTGTTCCATTTTTTTAATGTTTGTAAAACAAAAATCCTTCACCTGAGGCTTATGGTCATAATAGACGAACACCCAAATGAATGGAGTGAAGCGTGAAGCATACCAAGGAATTGTGTTAATTTCTGAATCATATAATCCTCTGGCTCATGATTCAGTTGGTGATTCAATACTGTATACGATCCTGAGGATGCCATAAGCTTATGTCATGTGAAGTCGAGTATTGTCTGCATTGCTTCATATTCCTTTGAAAAACCAGTCCCACTTTCTGAATGTGACAGCGTGGATTGCTCTGCCACTTACCCCCATGCAGTGATATCTTGGTTGAGCAGATAAATGGGAAGAGGGATACAGACTGCACTCAGTATTCCCCTGTTGCTCCTGAACCTCAGTGGCCGAAATGAATGTTCTGCCTTTTTTCCTCACTTAATGAGAGAACACTGCTAGACACCAAAGCGAGTATGTGTTATCTGTGCCTAATGAAGGCTTAAGGCACTGTGTTGCCATGATAGTGTAATTGTAGAGGCCTTGTCAGGGCTAAACAGGACAGTTATAGGATGCTTCTGTTTTAAAGGGACTTTGGATAACTGACCAAAGCAAACTCTGCTGTTCTACAGCAACATGATATGTTGTGTTTTTCTTAATCCGCAAAACGAGGAACAGTAGTAACGTGACAAATGAGATGTTCTTGTGAAAAGCCATCAAGGAGAGTGTGACACACTTCAGGTTAAGAGAGGGATGGCTCTATAACCTGGCTGATCTGTATCCAACTACACAAATTGGTAAAAAAAAATCATTTTCCATTAATGTGCTCTCTACATATATTATAGGCTGTGACGAACCACAGAATATTACTTGAAATGAAAGGAGGGCATGGAAATAAGTATAAACAGCTCTGACTCATTTAGCACAAACTGACTGTTTTAATCAGCTCTTTACTTTGTGTCTGTTTTCAACATTTCCACAGTGTTGATTGGAAACCTAACCTATGATTGGAATCAACAGTGATATTCAAATCAGCTCAGTTTTTCAGGAGAATACTCAGAGAAGTATTTTAATAGCTACGAGTGGGAAACCATCTTTCACTCAGCAGTTGCCTCAGCGATAGAGGCTGGTCTGTGTCGTGTCCGGGGCATAAAGGCATAAAGTGATGTGATCGGGGTTAGTAAGAGGCAGGTCAGAGGCAGAGTGCGCCATACTGATGTGGGTCAAAACAATCGATAGAGGCGCTGCCCAGCACCATGCTGATTCAGATCTAATAGCTGCACTTCAAAACCTAAAAGGCCCGGCAGACCAGCAGGGTAGAAACAGCTCTTCTATCTGCTAGATATCACATCTCACACTTAAAAATATGATGATTAGACGCTCGGCTTGCATACACAGTGAATCTCAATGCTAAAAAGTTTCTAAAAAGGCTCACACAGCATTGAGATAAAGACTTTCAGTTTATGGAGAGGTCTTTGTAGAGTGTCTTCTGATGTGGACGTTTACTTGTCCAGTCTCTACCCACTATGCAGCCTCATTATTACACAATGCAGACTAATACCTTGACCACAGGGAGACTATCTGGAACCAAGAGCATTATGGGGCATGTTCATTGTCCTTGTAATGGCAGCGCACATTGAAATGCTTCCTAAATGAGTATAATTATGTTAATACCAGCCTTTCTAATGTATCATTAGCTGCACTCACACCCTCCACATCCTTTTTGTACACAGCCCCCCCCTCAATGTGCAGGATTCCGTTTCTGTGCCTCTGCGTGGTCTCTCATACTGTTACTATGATTATATTCAGCTCAACAACGTATTTTCAATTTGATATCCCTTATCCCATCTATAAGGGAATGGTAATGAATGCATTGCTGATTTTGAAGGCTAGAGTCCACCGGCGGATTTCGCACTGCTCTCATTAGGATTCAGTAAGCACTTTGCTTTTATTTGGTGCTTCAGTGCCTTTATATCTTGGTACACAGCATGTCTAAACAAACAACAGGAGACAAACAGAGGCAGGAGCATGGATTTACAATGTCCTTTACTTTTTTGTCTTTTCGTTTCTTTGACTCTCTGTTTCTCTTTTCTCCCCCTCTTGTCTGTAGGATTATGCTACCATGCAATTCTGTGCCAACAAGCTGGATAAAAAGGACTTCTTCGGAAAATCAGACCCCTTCATGGTCTTCTACAGAAGTAACGAGGATGGCACGTGAGTTTGTCTCTCACTTCTACTTCTCATTGGGTTTTTCATTTTGGCTCACTAAGGCCAGGTAGGAGGGCGTAGACATCAAAGGGGAAGGAAACCAAGGTCAAGAGAATTAGATTGAGATCCTTCGAACTCAGCTGCATACAGATTAAGTCGTGCAGTCGTGGTCCCAAAGCAAAGCATGATGGGAAGGTTTTACCATCGGGGTTTTCATAGAGATGTGTGTTTTAGCATTTTAAATCCCTGTCGACCTGCACCTCCAGGTTCACCATCTGCCACAAGACTGAAGTGGTGAAGAACACGCTGAACCCTGTGTGGCAGCCCTTCTCTATCCCCGTTAGAGCGCTCTGCAATGGAGACTATGACAGGTAGGGTGAATGATGATGTACTATTAGGGGTACATCACACACACACACCAGACACGCTAACACTCGAGTGTGATTTTCCCGTGGAAATCAAAACCACACAGTTTCAAAATGGGTTGTGTGCGTCAAATTTAGAAAGCATTGATTTTCTACCCTTATTTTATCTGGTGCTCAAATAGAGAATTATTGCAGCCCTATCTGCTACATTGCTTGGCTGTTCATTGATTTGCCCACAACCGGCGAGAGCATTTCAGAACATTTCATCTCATCAGAGCAAAAGGCCTCACGGGACACCTGAGGAGCAGGAAGAGTTTTGGCAGGAAAATAAGAAATATGAGGAGAGGGGGAAAAAAGTGAGAAGGGGGAGGGAGAGTGGCTGTACTCTTCGTTCTACAGATGTTGACAGGTGGGTCGAACAAAAGAGGAGCCCTGCTCTGTGTGTGTGTGTGCGTGTGTGCGAGCGTGCAAAAGCATGAAAGTGTGTAGATCCAGACAGCCCTCAGAGTGTGCGTATGAGTCGTCAAAGAACATGTCAAAGCTTGCCCTCTCCACCACGCTGGGTGTCAACAGAGGTTCTTCACTCTGATCCCGTCTCTGTTCACCTGCCCGGAGAAGCTAATTGGGTCAGACAGATGGAGCAGAAGGCATGAAAGACGCCTGATTCTCTTTGAGGATTTTGATGGCAAGAGAGATCTACAGCGATTTTGTATCTCTGTTACTTTTCATGTGAAATTCCTACAGTTTGCTGTGCTGCGTTTTTTTGATCTACACAGCAGAGCCACTGCAATTTTCATTCTCTTGATTCACTACTTCTCAAAGCTAGTCCAATTTTAAATCATGTTTAAAATGTAATGGCTGTGTAATAATTGCAGTTGGTCTTATCTTGGCTCACAGTATATTTAGTGGCTTTGAATTTCCTTCACTCAAACATTTCTCAAATGCACAGCATTTTCTACTTTATAGATAATGCATGCCTCACAGATTTAGCCCTTGTGCTTTTCCTTATGCTCTTTTAAATGTTTTTGCACCTCAACTTTCCTCTGTGCTCATGTTTCTCATGTCAGTCTAAGGCACAAATGATTGTGTTTACTCCCTTCCTGAAGTAATGTCTTTCAGCCTCTTGTGAATCTGTCAAATCCCTTGTGATCATCTGGCTTTAATAGTGATCAGAACGTGAGATCTCTTCCATTTCCTCTCAAACCTGCAGTGGGTCCAGGAACAGAAATGAAATTGATTCAAGGACTAATTCTCTGTATCTACACCGGTGGATTTGATGGTATCACAGTGCTACTCATGACCCTGATCATTAGTTGCAGGAAAATGACATTAGAGAGAATTGATGTTGACTGACACTTCACTAGGAAATCATCTGCCATGCTGGCTCTGACTGTCAAAACACATTACTCTTATTTTTGTCTGTCAGTTAAGAGTACAAGGAAGACTTGGTTATTTTCTCAATCTGACTGAAATCTGAATATCTGGCTGTGTTACAAATTGTTTCAATAGCGGCACAATTCTTGTCTCAACTTTCTCTACATGGATCGCACAGGTTTTTTAGAAGAGAAATACATTAAGCACAGACAGAATGAGTTCAGGTCATGATAACAGGGCAGCCCTTCATCCTCCTGCCTCCTCCTGGACCCACCGACACATGATTGACACCAGCTGATGGGGGAGGTGGGCAAGCCACTGATCTTTCCATCAGATTGACTAGAAGAGAAGAAACACTTTGCTCATTCCCAGTGAACTCTCTGCGGCTTACTTATTTGGTTTCTCGCCTTCCAATTTATTTCAAGAACTTGCAAAATATGCTCCCTCCCAAGAGGTTAGCTTTCTATCTTTGGAAAATGTTTTACTCAAACTTTTGGCAACTTTGTCAACCTGCTCTCTCTTCTGTGAGAGACGCATACTCACTGGTAAACAGTTCATTAAAATCCTTAATGTCTGGTTGTCAACACATGCTAAAAATACTTTTTTCCCCCTATTTTGGAACTAACACTTACAGAAACAAAATAATCTATGTGGATTTGTAATGGTCACAGCTGAATGTTTAACTGAAGTTTTCACATTTTGTCATTAACTGTTGTGTTCAGTGTCAGTGTTGGGTGCATTCTAGTTTTAAGAAAGTAACTGATGTTTTTTTCATTGGTATAAGATCCTTCGAAGGATGTTTGCATCTTTTGCCTGCAGAAAACAGAGCAGGCTTTCTGTGATTGATTTAATTTAGGCTTCAACAGTAATTAATGAGCTTTTATAGGTCATGCTTTCGATGCATCATTTCAGGAATGAGAAAAGTCTTCCCTCAAGGACATTTAGGTTGTGACTCACGTATTACATAAATTCGTTAACACAAACAAATTTCTCTTTTCTCTCCTTTGTTATGTTTTACAGAACGATCAAAGTGGAAGTTTATGACTGGGACAGAGATGGAAGGTAATGGATGCACTTACACACAAACATATATACAGTCATAATTATGAATTGATAAGAAATTAATTTATGCAATTTATGAAATATTCCTTGTATCCTGACCACTATCTATGAGTTTATCCTTCGACTCCAGAAACCTATAACTACATTCACAATCTTTCACACTTAATTGCTGTTAATTTTTATGCCTCCACACCAGCGACTATCGCACTGTATAAAGAATATTGGTGTAGTTACCGTGACGTCACCTGTTGGTTTCTGAAGAGCAGTTTTGAAGCTCAAAGTGAGCCGCTCCGGCCATCGCCATCTTGGCAAAGTGTGACTCTAACTCCCAGCAAATCAATGGCTGAAATAAACCACCTAGCAGCTGGTGGACCTGTCACTCAATACAGCCGTGTCCTTCATTATGCATAAATTTACGGCTTAATAAAATTTAAATGGGTGAGTTATAAAAAAAAATCACCCCCCGTTCAGTTGTCATGAACAGGAAAATTAGCTTTAGAGACCAAAACTGTTTTTTGTACCAGGCTGTAAACATGTTAATTTCTGCTGTTAAGTTGGACGTTGCAACATGGGGGTCTATGGGGATTGACTCACTTTTGAAGCCAGCCTCAGTTTAAGGAACTGCAGTTTATGACACTTCCACATTGGCTTTATTTTTCTGCCCTGGAGGTTGCACTGGGGCTGAAGTTTTTTAAAGAGTTGTCTGTCGGTTCTCAAGAACCTCTTGAGGGAAATCCATTGCATCTGGCACAAACATCCACTTGGACTCAAGGTTGAACTGATTGGTGATTAAAGGTCACTATGACCTCATAAAACATGTTTTTGGCCATAACTGAAGAATTCATATGCTAACTATGACAAACTTTCATACAATGTCTAATAGGATAACATGACATATGACATGACATATTTCATATCCAAAAGGTCAAAGGCCGACTTCACTGTGACATCATGATGTTCTGCAAAAACACTTTTCTGGCCATTATTCAACGCTGTAACTCAGGAACAGAAAGGGAGATTGTGACCATATTTCACATTTGGTCGGATACTGAATTGGTGACACTAATCTTTTAGTTCCCACCTTGATTGTTTAGATCTTCTGTGCTGCCGAGTTGTGTGTGAAGTATTCACGTTTTAGAATTAGTAGCTTCTTTCCATTTTGCTTTCTCAAAGTACTTATATGAGTCCACCCTCTTCACTTCCTCTCCCTGGATGACAACCAGGACAGGGGGCCTCCTGTCCAGCACAAGCTCATTGGTTTTGCTGATATTGATCTTCTGGTGATTATCGTTGCACCATGTGATGAATTCACATGGTCGTTTGTACTCCTGTAAAAAATAGTCTCTCAGTGCTGGAAATTATTCACTGGAATCATACATGTCAGTATAGTGATGACTTCCATTTTGTCAAAAATTACACTTAATACCTTTTATTAAATTCCTTCAAAGTCTTCACTATAAATGTTATATGAGTCTGGACAGACATGAATGTAAACTGCATCTTGCCTGGTTGGGGGAGGCATACAACCTCAAGCGGGTATTTCTAGTTCATTAATGATTGATTATTACATTTGTGCGTCAGTGATTGTGATGTAATTCCTCCAGCTACTTTTATCTTCTATTTTTCACGTTTGTATCTACTATATCTGACAGCACAGCATGTGATGCTGTTTTTCTTTCATTCCCTCAGCCACGATTTCATCGGGGAATTCACCACCAGCTACAAAGAGCTTTGTCGGGGTCAGAACCAGTTAAATGTCTATGAGGTGAGTGCACATATGTATAAATATGTCACCAGAAAAAAGTAGTTTTGCATTAAACAGAATTCACAAAACCATCTCTGACAGTCTCTGACTATTAACAAGTAACAACTACAAGCCGAATAGTTACTGATGACCAATATCTGCCATCAGAAAATACACCTCAAGTGTGATAACATAAGCAAGAAGCCAATGACAGTCTGGCTTAAAAAGCCACATTTTAATTCAGTCTTTCTCTTTCTCTTTCTCTTTCTCTCTCTCTGTCTCACACAATCACAATTAACTGGCCAGCTGTGGCTTAATAAATCAAAATGTCTCCCTTAAGTATTTTACTAGACACTACCTTTAAAAAGACAACCATGATCTGTGGGTTCAAAGAATCTTTAAACCTCTCCCCTCGAAAAAACAAATTAAAAAATCAAAAACACTTCATTAAGCAACTGCTTGCTAAATAGAAACTAACTAACTAAGTTTGTCTTGAGAGGAAAAGATGACGAAAAGTTCACAAACACTCTAAAATCTTCACCGGCCCGGCTAAATCCATAAATAACAGTTTTGTCCTACTCTTCACAAGCCATCTAAATCTCTTCAGTACTTCACTAGCTGTCATTTTTATTCAGATTCAGCTGTGAAAATGGTGATATCAACAAGCTAGCATTAGCAATAATAAATAAACACTCCCCACTTCCTCAGTTGAAACAGCAGCTGATACATCCACACACTAACTAGCAGAAATTATCACTATTTTATGGATAAACAAGCTCTCCCTCTTAGTGGTGCAATGTGGTTAGTTTAAATGTCTGCCAAACACAAAGCTCCCTGACATGCTGTTTACTTTGTATGTAGCCAGAGTAAGATCCTGATTGTGTGGGAAAGATTTATGTTCTTGTCTAAACTTAATTTTTTCAATAAACAAGACAAATTGTAGTGGTGTCTGGAAGATTAATTTTGATTTGGAAACCTGACAGTTTTGAATAATAGGTTAATAATTTGTTTAAAAAACTTTTAAAATCACAGCACTTTGTCCAGAAAATGGATGTTCTAAATCTCATTGTATGTCACCTTTTCTCTGCCGTTCTTCTTTTCCATCTCTTTAAACTACTTTAAAGTAGAATTCAGGTCACAATGCGAACCTGACCTTTATATCCAATTCTGAAGCTGTGATTCATCAATGTGTTCAAAGGCAGGTTTTGTGCTTCCACATTGGTTACTGAATGTGTTTCAAGTCAAGTGAAGCACACCAATCATACTGTAGCCAGACAGAGCTTTGTGCAAACGATTACTGAATGAACTGTGTGTGCTCCTTTGGAACAAAAGTTATTCTTCCAGGGCACAAAAACAAACTCAGCTTCATTTCTGAGGGCCAAAGTGAGAAACCTACTTTGATTTAAGAGCAAATCAGTGTGCCCTTTGGCTCAGCAAGTTCTTGTTATCTAAAATTTAGTGACAGGAAACTCTCCAGGCTGTGGTTGTTTTAGCTATTTGAAATTAACATCCAGCCTCCTCTGTCTCTACTCCCCTACTCGGCATTAAGCATAGCAGAGGTTAAGTGGTGCAGCAGCCCAGATGAGGAAGGGTGTTTCTGTGGTGAGAATACAAATAGGCATGCAGCAGAACTATGCTCCTGATTATATTTTTTTTGGATGGTCCTTGGAGGGTCAGATTGGGTATTACTGTTAGGCACTGGGAGGCTTGCATCGGTCCCTGCTCATTAAAACACTTGCCATGTTACATTAGCTTCTGAATGGAGCTGGCGTAAGGAAAGTACAGGGCCAAAGAAGAGCGGGAGATGGAGAGCCTGGCGGATAGGTAAGAAGAGTTAGAATGAGTGACTGGCATGCACAGTTGCCCTTTCACACTGCTGACATGGCAGAAGGAGGCGCATCCATTACCCTTCACCGAACCTTTCTGTATTTTAATTAGAAAATGAAACGCAGCAGTTTCTTCATACACTCTTTTCCAGGTCAGTGCCCTTGAATCAGTTTCAAGATGTGACCAAAAACTACATGAAGCCACCTTTTCACTGTTGACAAATAAAGATTTTGAATAGGTCACAGGCCGCAGCATTCGACTCTATGCATGTTCCCGCATATTCGACCTGGCATGCACGAGGCCCGCAAACATTAGCTCTGTGAGTTGAGTTGACAGCAGGCTAATGCTAATGGGGGTTGGTGTAATCGAGGGTGATGTCTGCGTGATGCGACGTGATCCTGGCGGTGACTGAGTGATGGCCTTGGAGGTGCTTTGAGGTATCATCTGTGTTGAGCAGGATCAGAAAGCACAGAGATAGAAAGCAGAGGCAGAGGCTGTGGAGAGAAGGTGAAAAGGAAGAGAGAGAAATACCTTTTACTTTATTATGCAGCACAGTTTCCTCCAGGCTTGTGCTAAACCCATAGAATGAGCTGTAGAGATGTTTGACCTTGATGGCTTATTTTTCCATACGTGTTTTCAGCTTCAAGTTCTAAATGTAACATTTATTTAAAACAGGGAGTTCTGCAATCTCTCCTAATCACCTTGTCTTGCTTATCACCCTGATATTGGTGTGTTTTTGTGTATGTATATACATTATACATTATTGTACACAGGTGAAATTGCCATAGTGTAATTCAGCCTGTACTGTATGTGGTTATCATTTTAAATAAATAGTTTGGACAGAGATATGGGACATGTGTTCAATCATCCCAGAGCTTGGTAATATGCATGTAAAATGTACAGCACAGCTTATAAACCCCCCCTATGAATAATCTGTATCTTGCTGTGAGGTATGATCAGCGCTATCTCATTCTCACCTAGTGCAGTTATTGGATTCAGTCCCCATGCTCCATTACCCTTACAGACATGGAGTAGGAGGACAAAGATGTTTTTATTACTTGCCCAAGGGTGGATAAAAAAGAATTGTGCTGAAGGTTTACATTATCATTATCCTTCTTTCCTGTTCTGCCTTCATACAACTGTAGGTGGTGAATGCCAAGAAGAAAATAAAGAAAAAGAGATACATCAACTCTGGGACGGTGAGTCTGAGTTCTGAGATAACAACAAACCTCCTGGTGCACTCACACCCCTATTTTGCTTTTGTATTCATTAGAAAGTTTTTGCTAAGTAGATTGCACGAGGCACTTCAGCTCCGTTAAATATTTTTATTCCATTCCCAGTCTCAGGACTTTGGATCCCGACAGTGAGTTTAAGTAGATGGGAAAACATTATCGTAAACCCAAAGGGGTGAATAACCAAGTCTATAGTAATGCATGAAGGGACTCTTGTCTGTGTCCTATTAGGGAAGAATAGTGATGGATGTTTATAAATGAGCCACGGCTTTATTACTGCCAGAGTACTTTGGCTGCTCTTGCTGTATGCAGTGACTTTGTAATTAAAATCTGCGGCTAGTTATCCATCACGCTGATCATCCATCAGTGCACAGCCACACTGATGTTCTTTCAGTCATTGTAATGCTAATATGCTGCCCAGGCGTCAGAATCATTCTGCGTGGATAAGTCATTTTGTGGGTGGTTAACTCAGAGGTCAGTGGTTAATGCGTAGATTGATAGATTTTGCTTTCCTTTATTACCAAACATGAGATAATCAGTTTTTCCTTTTGTTTGTTGTTTTTTTCTCAGGTGTCCTTGTTGTCGTTCATTGTGGAGTCAGAGCACACCTTTCTGGATTACATCAAAGGAGGGTGAGTTCACGGTTTGACTGGTAGTTGCGTTGTCTAGCGGTCTAGCTATATACCAGGTACCTTAGGGCAACAACACAGAAAGTCTGATTTTTTATTTTCTTGATTACTTTTATCTTAATTTGAATTCATGACAATCAACTGTATAAACATACACCTGTGTTGTTCTGTGTAGAAAAGTAATGAGTTGGTCACAAAAACAATGGGACAGCAGAAACAGCAACAGAGTCACAAGCCTGTTATTATAATTGTCTGACAATGAAAGTAGGAACTAGCAGTTTGTAGCAGCGTTATGGCTAACTGAATAGGGAATCTGGGGCAGTTTTCGGGCTAACCAAACCACCCACAGATTCATCTGTGCATGCCAGTTTGTTTACATGTATAAGGCTGACTTTCAACGGAAACTAAAAAAAAAACTAAGTGCAATTGCAGATTATCCCATCTGAGGACAATCATGAGTCATTTCACTTTGACTGGCCAACTGTATTTATTTGATCCAGAGTACACAGAGAGGAGATAAAACAAATGAAAGAAGAAAAATGAAGAATGGAGGCAGAAAGTCAATGTACAGTAACTGTTACCTCAGAAAAAACGCTGGTGTTCCTGCAGAACAGTCACCATCTTTCTGCAATCGGACCTGTTGATGCCAGACTTGGAAAATCTAAAAGCGTCTATGGATGAGAGTAATCTAAGCTGTGTAACTTCTACAAATGGATTTTCATGTTTTCAACTGGATGAAAAGAGTGAGGCTAGCTGGACCAAACATTTAGCTCCACACTGTAAGAAAAATGTAAGTCTCCAGTGGTAATCCATGAAAACTACACAGTGCAGATCTGGTCATTTTATCCTTGCAATGTGGAACTGTTTTATTTCATCTACTTAGTCATTACTTCTCTAGCATGAACAGACGCTGAGCGATCCATAGCCTCAGATGTGAAACCACAGACGTGAAAACTGCCCCAGATATAGTTCACTATGCAGTTAGCCCTAATGCTGCTACAGACGACTAGTTCCTGTGTTTACTTTCGTTGTCAGACACTTATAATAACAACCTGAACGGTGAACCTGTCAGTGACAAAAACAAGTATTTTTAGTGGATGTACTTTGACAGGCACAATTGCCACAGTGGATTATGTTGCAGCCTGTTTCTCGGCCCCTCTGCTTCCTCAATACTCAACCAATTCCAAAAATCTTCATCCCCATCAGTCACTTAGACCCAAATGATGGGAAAATAGGGTCCAGGTTAAAAAATACCGGAATCACCCTTTAACTAGTTTGCTAAAACTTTGCTACAGCAATCCAGAGAATGTCAGTGAGTGTTGTGGGCATTGTAGACACACCATCACTGTGACTAATACATGGAGATGAAGCAGAAAATCAGTAATGTGAGATTTAATACAGTCAATTTAAATGCATCACTTCAGCTCCCCTGACTCATCCTCCTTCCCCCGCTGCACGTTGCAGTACAAGCACCTGTCCACATTTTCTTCAGTGTTATTGACTTCAGTTACTGTGCAGCCTGGAATTTTCCACATGTGAGTAAAGTGTGACCCCAACGGAGGCGATCCTGTCCGCAGCCACAACTACAGTGTGAATGAATATGAATGACTATGATAAAATATGGAGAAGATCTTAGGGCTTAAGCAAGGGTGGACAACCTGTCACATATGAAAATGTTTCTCAGTGGTTGCCCTGGTTTTAGTTTTCTGCTGCTTTGCCACTGATGGGTGAGTGTCCCAGATCTGTCCTATTGGTCTCTCCAGCTTACACAAATGGACATACTGTACCCACACACACACACACACACACACACACACACACACACACATACACACACACACACACACACACACACACACACCACACACACTCAAAGTAACAGTGTTTCCATGTTTACCTTTACTACCTGTTCGCCTCTGATCTAATTTGTCCTTTAGGTACCGTAGGAAAATGGATAAAAAGGCATTACACACATAGAAATGTCCTGTTAATAATTCAGTCTTGGGGATGATTCTTGTTTTTATGTCGGTACATCTTAACATCATTTCATATTCACAAAAACCCAGATAAACACTTGTGTAACCTGAATATGAGCACTGGGATATGCTGATACTTGGAGCTTGTACTCACAGTTTCTCCTCTACTGTTCTTCCTCTAAATTGGTGCAGGCATATTTCTGCATGACATTTAGAAAGCAGGCAGCTCAAAGATGAAAGTGAGAGGTGACATTATTCACAAATGAGTGGGATATTAGAGATTTAGTGGAACGATAAATGCCTGTAGTGTGTCTCAAATGAGACCTTAGAATGAGATAAAAATTGATAAAAATGTTCAGTGTAGATTTAAAAAGACAAAAAAAGTAATTTTGACTTAAGTGATTTAAGTCTAATTCTGACAATTATTGGAATAAATGTAAATGCATTTGTTGTCAAAGGCTGCACACTTCACACATAGTCCTTTGTTATTTAACCTCAGTACTCTTAATGAAGTCATCAGTTGGAAGCTTGAAACAGATTTTTTTTTCATCAAATTAAACAAAAAGTGGTAATATTCACATTAAACAGTTTCAGGCATATGAGATAGAAATAGGTTCGCAAACCACAGCGATTACCCCATTAATTAATGTGACCCAGCATGGAGAATGAAGCATTATGTAAAGTGGTACTTCATCTTTTTGTTACGGACATTTAGAAATGTTAAAAGCTCATCAATTCTTTTGTGTGGTTTCAGTTTCATGCCTGTGAGAGGGGCTGATGACAAAGACTGTTACTTTAGAAACACACCAATTTTTTAAAATATGAAATCTGTGAAAGCGGATTTGCTCCAGCATCTGTGTTCAGATAGTTTCTCTTGAGGTCTTTTCAGTCATCATGAAAGACTTGCTGCAGTCTCAGTGCCTTCTGTTGCCTTTGTCTCCCTAATGTTTTCTTCGTGTTCTCTCAACAGTGGAAGTCCTTGTGTATTAAAGCATTATAAAGAGCAGCAGATATAGAAATTTTTTTGAAAGTATCATCAAAAACATGACCGTTATGATACAGAAAAGGTCAATTATATTTCATCCTGTCTCCTGGTTTCTATGTACTGTAGGTGAAGGCTTTCTCTATCTCTAATTTCTGTCTTTGTTTTCAATGAGTTTTTTCAATTGTTTTCATCTTTTTCCTATAAGTTGTGGTTTTTGTGCAAAATTGTCTATGGAGACAGAGAGCTAAACCAACTTACATGTATTTTATTCAGCCATTAGTCCACATTGTCAAAATTAATTTGAGAATGATAGATAGATGTAAATATTGTACATGTAGGAGATTTAACGCAACATTAACTTTTATTCATTATGTTAATGAATGGACCTTTCCCTGCAGCACCCTTACTTGTTAGATCTCACCAAATGCATCCTGAAAACTCACACATTTCTTAATAAGTTAAATGACTCTTTCATTATGTTTTCATTCATTAATTCTGACTTTCATTCACTTTCTCAGAGTTAGCCTATTTGTCCACTAGTGGCTGTTAAGAGGAATGACCTTGTTTCATTGAACCTTTTTTTTCTAGACAATTCAATATGAAGACGTTCGGTAAAAATAATGTAACTTTCCTCTCAAATCTACCTGTAGAATCTGTTTGCATTTGCCTTCGGTTCTTTATTCTTTATTTCAAGGCCACTATAAATATTTTTCAGATAAACAAGCCAAAATATTTTAAGATATTATTTGTGCGCTGCTGTTATCTAACAGATCTTTCAATGGCACCAGCTGTGGTAGCCGAGAGATTTGTGATGCTTCTGCAAATATATAATTTCACTACATAAAATTTCCACAATCATGAATACCCTAATTTAACAAGTATGAAAATGGAAATAAAATATATGGCATTAATCAGATTCTCTGCTTGGCGCAGACTGCATGACAGACTGCTGAGGAAAATAAACAAGATTACTAATGCTGGCAGTGGATGGGTGCTGCTTATCCATGATGGGAGAGATTAACTGTATCCACCGAGAATGAAACACCAGACTTACAGTGTTTAATTGAAGAGAGTCCAGGAGAAATAGCTGCTGTTTCTGTCAATTAAACTATCTGAAAAACCATCAGGCACTGGTGAAATCTTCACAGCTTTTCTAATTAGAGCCTACTCTCCACTGAACATTCAATAAGTTAGGTCAGGTTTATTTGTATAGCCCTTAATAATTGTTACTGTCTCAAAGGGATTCATAACACCCATATCCTGCAAACAAAACACAGGCCCATAACCAGTGGTGGAAGAAGTATTCAAAAAGAAGTACTAATGCAGCAATGAAAAATACTCCATTTCAAGTAAAAGTCCTGCATAAAAATACTACTTAAGTCAAGGTACATAAGTATTAGCAGCAAAATGTAGTTAAATATTAGTAACAGCAGTGGTTTGGTTCCTCTGACTGATATATTATTATATATGACATCATTAGATTATTGATACTGAAGCATCAGTGTTAGAGCAGCATGTTACTGTTGTAGCTGCTGGAGGTGGAGCTAGTTTCAACTACTTTATATACAGTTAGCTAGTTTAGTCCAGTGGTTCTCAACCTGGAGGTCAGGCCCCTCCAAAGGGTCAGCAGATAAATCTGAGGGGTTATGAGATGATCAATGGGAGAGGAAAGTAGAAAAAACAAATTTGTCATACATAAATCTGTTTTCAGTTTTAGACTTTTCTCTAATCTTTGTGAAATATTGGATAATTTATTTAACATTTATTGAAATGAAACCATGTGAGAAGTTTAGAGGGAAAAATCACTATTTGGTGGAGCTGTTAACAACTCATAGACATCTTAAATGTGACCCCGACTACACACTGCTTTCTTAAGATGTCAAAAGCCAAAAAGGTTGGAAACCGCTGGTCTCATCTTTAACAGTGTGCTGTATTTTAAAAGCTTGTTATAATATCCATTGTGTCATATCTTTATCTAAAAAGCAACTAAAGCTGTCAAATAAAAGTTGTGGAACAGAAATGTAGATGTGGAAGTATAAAGTAGCATCAAATGGAAATACTAAAGTAAAGCACAAACACCTCAAAACTGTACTTAACTACAGTACTTGCGTAAATATACTTAGTTACTTTCCATTACTACTCATAACCTTAAACCTTCTGGAGAATCAGAAAAATCTCCTGCTTAGAATGGGCCAATTAAGAATGAATGTATGTTTCCTCTAATTATAAGGTGTAAAATATTATAATTGACTACATAGCATTTGAGGAAACAGCATTATCACCAAGATCAAAATAATATACTCTGTTAGCAACCAGTTACATACTGCACTTTTCCAATAAATTACTCCCTTTTGATTCGGCATCTGTTCTACCTTAACTGGGTGAAGGAGGTGACTCTGAACAGAGGTTCGCACCCAACACATGCAAATGATTACAAACCAACAAAAAAAAGAAGCTGAACCTGAACGCCTGCCAACCCTGCTATTCAGAGAGATGATGAGAAATATGAGCAGGAGCGTGAGCAGCAAGCTGTATAAAAGTAATCCAAATTGTAGAGCCAAATTTGATATTTTAGATTTCTGTTATCGATTTCTCTCCTTTCATAACTGTGTTTGCTTTACTGCTCCTTTTCTAAACGGCGACAACTAACATGATGCATTTTAGATGACTTTTGAAGCAGAGGGTAAAAAAGCAATTTCTTTTCCAGATGCACCATCACATCCTGACTGGTTTCACAGTGAAGTGGTTTTTCATTCATTTTCATTAATCTTCAATTGTGGCAGAGATATAGTCAAACAGAGGTAATTAAAGTCCAAAGGCCACATACTGCTCTGATTCTTAGAGACTAATGAAAGATTTATATTCTTTTCATTGCATGTTGAAATGTTTCTTTTTAAATGAAATCTGCAGTGAGATCGGCCGTGTAATGGCTTGTGTGGAGCCTCTATTGTGTGGAGATCTTATTAAGGTTTAATAGTTTCATCCCAAAAATATCCTGTTGTCCTGAAAAAGAAGAAAGTGATACTGTTTTTTTTTCAGTCAGACTACAGAATGGCATTTCTCCCTCTTCTTCTTTGGCTTCTCTTTGATAACCGCTGATTCTTGAAAATAGGCAGATATTGTTTGGCTGTGAGAGTCAAACCCGTATTTTACTGCATGTGTAGTGGTTTAGTATTCATCTTGGAAACATACAGGAAAAAACATGTATTGATGAATACATAAATGTTTTCATGTATTATGTGATGGGCTGCTGCTTGTGCAGCTTATGCTGTATGGTGTCTCACTCTGGCCCACTTTTGGTCCTGTTGTTAGAGTTTACAAGGAAGCAGAAACAGAACACTTTAGTTTAAATTTATGTGTGAGATGGTCTTCAGTTTTGTCTGGGGAAGCACCTCAACTAGAAACAGTCATGGCACTTTTCTGCCATCTGAGTCTTGCCAGTGTTGACCTCCTTGATCTGTCTTTCACTTTGTTTTACTGCCACATAGTTCATATCTGGCTGCGCTTTATTTTACAGGGAAAACACTGTGCCAGTCTGCTCTTTGATGTAGTCTGAGTTGGCCAATTTTCAGCACATACTAATGAGACTGTAGGTGTGCTCTAGCTTCATTCTTTGTCTCACTGTTTTACATTACATAAAATATCCCACCCAACCCAGATTGCCAAGAATTCAGGGATTTCACATTACAAAGACTCCTACCATATGTTGTTTGTCTAACTAGAAGGGGAAAGTCAATATGATACCAATATGTCTGTAACTATTTTTAACTATTGCAATATTTCAAGGTGGTACACAAACTGGTTGAGGAGCTGTCCTTTTAGTTGAGAAAGAAACCGAGAGAAGAGGAGATGCTGAGTGAGTTAGCGGTGACGTGAAGGGACACAGTGGACTGCTCGTTCTGAAGGATTTGTACTGAATCAGGTTGAAATAGGCCATTTGAAGACCGTTGTCAGATTTATGAACCACTGATCGAAAATAGGAAATGATGAATTTGTCCACGGAGCAATATATCACTCAAGGATTTAATAAATGAAAAATTACCTGCTCTGAAGGACTGTAGATATGAGGATTGGTGGGATAAAAAGAGTAACCCCAGACCTGCCACCAGCCGTTAGAAAAAAACAGACAATACTACAGCATCAGTCAACATCAATCTATATTGATTTTTTGTCTCAAAATAATTTGTGAGCCCAGCTCTAAAACTAATCCCCACTGTGAGTCACAAGTGAAATTAGAAAAACAGAAACTCAAACCAGTCAGCTGAACACAGATATGTGTGTTGAGAGATTTAACTTTTCCTGCAGCAAACCGCAGACAGACAGCAGCAAACACTGATCCCTAGAGGTCTGTTGGGCTGCTTGTATGACAGTATTTTTCTCTAAAATGAAAGTGGCACCACTGAGAATGGCTTGATTTCTGAACCTGTTTTCCCAGTGAACCTTCATGGAAAATGACTGTACAGAGTGCAATAGAGGGATAGTAATAGTGAAGAAAACAACCCAATTCTAACATCAGCCAAACCCTAAACGACAAATCATATCCATGTATGGTGCAGCTGCTACACCAAAGGAGAGATTTGATTTTCCTAGAGGACATTGATCATATTGTAGTTGCCTAAACATAATATAAAACTAAAATACAATACAATACAATACAAATTTCAGTAACACTTCACTTTGAGTCCCCCTATGTAGTAATCATAAACAGAATATAAATAGTGAATAAATTATATGATGTAGTTGTAAGCAGATGTCTTTGTCAACAACTATAATTCCTCCTGTGGACACCCATTACTGGACAATATAGTAAAACAGTTATAATTTTTTAAATAATAATTGTAGTTATAATTGTTGACAAATAACTGTACATTAATACACACTTAAAAATATCCTTATTGTCTGCTTATAGCCACATTATAGTTGGTTATAAATCATTTATTAAGTGTTTATGTACTGCTTATGAATAATAAATAGGGTGATACCCAATTTTCCTCACCAAAACCTCAACACTGATATGTTTTTAGAAAATGCCAGCAACCCCATCATCAGACAAATATGTCAATATTGGATGATTCTGTAAAATCTGGATTTTGTTCAATGATGTTTTATGGTATATTCATACCATATCTGTGTATGACAAATACTGTATGGTTAAGGTTGGGGACAGATTGTTACTAATAAACTACAGTATGATTACTGTATGATTAGGGTGGTTTTAGTTTAGTTTTATGGTTAGGAATAATTGTGGTTACAGTTAATAAATTTGCAGGTCTGTGATGGGTATAAACTCTGGTATCCTACATAAAATCAGATGTGCTACACCTCCATCCATCACTCCGACCTCCTCATCCTCACCGTTCACTTTGCTACATCAAGGGAATCACCCAATATGAATGAATGTTTTTAGGATACTGGGCTGAAAATTAAATATGATCTGTAAGTAGTTTGAGAGTTTACTTAGCTACTGTCTGAAGATGAACTTCTAGCTAATGATCTGATGACCTAATGGACAGTTTGGCTGACAGTTCCCGTGAGTCCACCTCCACTGTCTTCTTAACGTTAAGTCACCACCTTCCTTTTTTAGCCAAACATTCAAAACTAACTATAGAAATCAGCAGAGACTTTCAAATTGAGCCAGCATGCCATTGTATCACTTCCCCTTTGTCAGCTGAGCGGTCCAGCTCAATGCTGATTAATGAGCTGGGGTCAGAGTCTCCCCAGGAGGAAGCCGCCTTTATCTTCGATACTGTGCTTGTGGGAATTTCTGAATGGAGGTGAAGTCAGGAAAGGCAATCAGTGTTAATCACAATGAAAGAGCACACACTTTGATCTAAGCTCCCCTTCCCTTCGCTCTTCATTTACCTCTCTCGGGAAACGGGGAAAGCCAACAGAGACTAGTTAGGCCATGTTTAGTTTTTTTTCAAGGTTTTGGCTATAATTATGGCCTCATGAATAAAAAATATCTGCTGGTTTTTGGACATTTTGTAAGACTGCTACTAAATTGATATGATAAATGGAAGACCTCAAATTTTCCAGTGATATAAAAAGGGACTAGGTGGAACAAAGACAATAATGGTGATTACACTGGTGATAAAGATTTCGCACAGTATACAGGAGAATGTTAAAGTTCACACATCTTGGAAAAAAAAACCAATGTAAGTAGTTAAGACATGAGAAGAATGCAGAGTTTTGGGATTAATTTAATTGGGATTATTTTCTCTCCTGCTTGTTAATAAACATTTCTCTTCTCAGTGTGATGTTCAGTCACAATCACTGAGCCAGCTGCAGCAACTCATTAAGTGTTTGTGGAAACCATTTGGGAAATTACTCTGCCTTATCAGTTTTTCTAGGTCTTGTGGGATGCGTTTGTGGTTTGGACCACTGCACTGTTGAATCTTTAAATATGTCTGTTATTTAAAGATCAAAACTGTGCTTTGGATGCTGTTTGACCACAACTTAATGTATGCTCTCTTTGTTTTGTAAATTGAATAATAAAAGCCTACTTGGATCCTGTGTTGCCTAACCAGCAACGGCTGAGAAGAAGCAACTTTGAAGCCACGACGAAGGTGTATTATGAACACTGTTTGAGGTTTACCTTTGTCACACCTCTTCTCAGATGAGAGGTAGAGCAGAGAGCACTGTGAAACCTGGGAAAGCCTCATTAAACTGCAGTGCTGTCTTGAGTCTTTTCCTGAATCTCTTTTGTTAACAGTATCCTCTCTTCTATTCATCTGTTTCAGGACTCAGATTCACTTCACAGTTGCCATTGATTTCACTGCATCAAATGGTGAGTGTTTTGACTACCATCAACCTGTTCTGCCTCCATTAGTCATCTGATGTATGACTATGCCATTTTCCATGAATGAAAGAGAAAGCTGTGTTTTTCGTCCCGCATGTAATAGTCCTTTTTTAAACCATGTTTCATTGAAATGTTCCCATGGTAAACACTTTTGATACACAGATTTTTTAAAGAAGACAGAAAAAGGACATTAAGACATAAAAGTAGTTATAAACAGAATTTAGAAATGGCAAAACGTGTTTGTTATGCTGTATCTAGTGCAAAATACAAAGAAAATAGGTTGTGGATTTAAAGAGACATAACACAAATATTAGTTTGTTAGTTTGTTACCTTAAGTCAGCTCAAGTTTCTTTTAATCACTCGTGTAGAAAAAACACATAATTGAATGAGAATATATGGTATATTTATGTAGAGATCAATAAATGTAGAGATGCAAAATTAATTAATGTTGAAAGTAAATAAATGGAATAAAATTGAACATATCTAACATAATTCACATATATCCTAATGTTTCCCAACCATAACTCTACAATCTTGTCATGAAAAATGTTTAAAGGTCGCATACAGTATGTGTATGTAGAGGTTTGTCTTGCCTAAATATTCAATCAAGCAAATTTTCAGTATAAAAGGGAATCCTGCAAATCTTGTATCATCCAGAAGTATACATCAAATTTGAGTGTTGAAAATGTCACAGAAAATTAAAAAACACAAACAGAACAATATGACAGACAATTTTACTGTTGTCATGCAGCAGCCGTCATAATATTACTGACTTCCTGTATTCCAGATAGTTACACCGAGCCCCAACTTTGATTCACAGCAACCCATTTAGTCTGGGTTCTCTCATGTTTCTGCCATTGCAGCTGTCAGTTCGGTCTCAGTTTGAGTGTCTGCATGACTGACTCTGATTTCTCTTGTCTTGTAAGGAAACCCATCCCAGTCCACTTCACTCCACTACATGAACCCGTACCAGATGAATGCCTATGCCATGGCCCTGAAGGCTGTGGGTGAGATCATCCAGGACTATGACAGTGATAAGATGTTTCCTGCCTTGGGATTCGGTGCTAAGCTGCCCCCTGATGGGAGGGTGTCCCACGAGTTCCCTCTGGTGAGTCAACTATGGGGCTACTTCAAACGCTCAGTATCATAATTTTTCTTACAGTTAATCTGAATTTACATTAAAATGACTTTCAACTTCCCAGTGGAGCTTGAATTTGATTGGTGAGCACTTGTATGTTTTTATGCTTCCTGCAACACGTACGGGTAAGCGTGTCTTCATGTGTGATGTGGATGTGTGTGTTTTGAAATGAATGCTGCAACACCTATGACATGCATAATTCAGAGTGAATTCCATTTACCTTTTATAGTGCAAATTAGGTTTCTGTGAGGCTGAAGGATTCGTAAATCAATTTGGCTTCTCTCAGTCAGCTAATGTGCTCTGGCTGCTGCATAGTGCAGCCTAATGAGGAGACTGTCTACAGGGTAACGTCTGCATCATTCCATGTTAGAATTAGCAAATTAATTAATTAATTAATTCATCTCACCATATAATTGAAGTCTCATTCTTTTATGCTCTTGTCTCGAAAGTGGGCTTAAAAGTAAAGTTACAGTCCTGGGTGAAACATTTCTCATATATGTTTGGTTAGATATGTGCCTTGTAGCCAAGGAAGCTGACCTTTGAAGCAAAGTTTGACAAGCACATCTCTGGGAGCAAAGAATGTTTTCCAAATGTCATTCAGCCCTTCAAGAGAGACTCGGTTCTTCTGTAACTGAACAAAACCACAAGACAGAGTTTCTACTGACTAAATAGCTAGCCAATGAGATAAATGTGCTCTGTTTTTTGACTGTGTTCACTCATTTGTTATGCATTCATTCATTCACTCATCCACTACACACTACGGAATTATAAGGCACAATATATAGTGTGTCAGTTGGAAAAATCAAGAATATTTTTTTATACAACTGTGATCGTATCTTTCACCTGCCAGTCATCTAATCTTTGTTTAGTGACCATCAGTGGTACACTTTATGATACATTGTGGGGTCATTTAGTAGTATTTTGATAACTAAATAATTGTTTTAAGGAGAAATTCCAAACATTTGCCAGTTCCAGCTTCTCAAATGTGAAGTTTTGAAGCGTTTTGTGTTATGAACAGAATATCTTTGGGTTTTGGACAATTGCTCTGATAAAACAATTTTATCAAGATAAAACAAGATTTTCAGCAGCTTGTTGTAGTGATGTAGAAGTGTACTTCAGGGTGTGTCAGTACACAGTGACAAGGCTAGAGGTGTAAAAGGGTGCACTTCTGATCAGAAGTACAACAACCTTGAAACTTTGAAGTAGACAAGGCAGTATAAAGCTGCTTTTCAGCCTGGTGTTAGATTACTCTTTAACATGAAGCCAAAACACATTGTGGTACAACTAAAAGACAATTGTTTACATGAATTAATTGCCTTTTATCAATTGTACTACTCATGTTTTGTTTTTGATTTTCTCAGAATGGCAACATTGAGAACCCTTACTGTAACGGTATGGAGGGAATTCTCGAAGCTTACCATCAAAGCCTTAAGACGGTTCAGCTGTATGGACCCACGAACTTCGCCCCCGTTGTTAATCATGTGGCAAGGTAATCACACAAATACCTGTCCCAGTGAACATTACAGAGCACAGTGGTCCTTTCTGCAGCTGACAGACACGCTGTCAGCGGTATTAAGACAGTGAGTGATGGTTTCTCCTTTAATTGAGCAGAACTAATGAAGGGAAAATAAACACTGATGAATAGAAATGGTAATCAAGCATATGTAGGCCCAGACATTTTAGTGCAGGTGCTACATTGCTTTTTAGACCTAGTGTGGAGACAGTGTTAAGATAAGCTGGTGGGATTGGCAGCAGAATTGTAAATGGATTAATGTCAAGTTCCCTTTCAGCCATGTGTTTATTCATCAAATGAGCTTCACTGTGAATAGGAAACCACATGCTTTAATTCAGCATTTCTAACTTCCTATTAGTGCAAATGGAATAATTGCAACAAAAAAGGTATATTTATAGGCTTGTCTAGATATTGGGCTGCAACATATTAAATGCACAGCAGACATGATTTATAGAACATCTGTAGGCACAGGTGTGCAATGTTTCACCCTCCTCTTCTGTTTTAATACTGGAGGCAGACTCAAGCTGAGGCTTCAGGCCCAAATGTTGATGAGTCATGACTTGGCTCTGACTTACATTAGTGACTCACACATGGAGTCAGGTTTGTGCCCGGCAGACCTGAACCTGAATTTCACTTTTAATTTTCTGCATTCAAGTAATATATACTTTTATTTCTGGACATTTAAAAACTTAGGAAATTGTATCTTTGTCAATGACAGACATGTATCGATCACTTATAGTCACAATTTTAGCTAATAAATTAGGTTTTAAAAAAACTGATGCAAATTTAAAGATTCTGTTTTCTGATGAGCTCCTCAAACACAGACCTCAGTAGTAAGAACTTCATACTGAAACTGCACATGACACTTTACTGACTTAGACTGAAACAAATCAGGACTTGGAACTAGACTTGGACTTCCGGTTTGACTCGATAGCAGTCCTGAGATGAGGATTAATGTGGTGCCTTGAATAAAACACAAGGCTTCTGCAAATTGTTTTATTTAACTTTTTGTTTCAGTCTTCAAATCACTGCACACAGACACACAAGAATGATAATAATAATAAAAATGACAGGAAGTCCCATGCAGCTCTTTGCATGATTTCAAGGAAGGAAAATTATTAAGAAATAAATTTTCTTCTTTTAATTTTCTTCTTCGTTAAATAAGTAATAATAATAAACCAGTTATGAGAACATTAAAAATGACTCTTTTTGTGACCAGAAGTAGATCTCACATTGATTCCTAACTGTACTGCAAACGAGCGAGCAACCATCAGATTCTTTCAGTGTTGTCTTAACCTGCTCCGTGCATCAGCAAACAGGCTGAGTGTTGTGTCGCTTTGAAAAAACGTTTGCCCTCACTCTATTTTTGCAAAGTTTTGTGCACCTAACCCAAATTTCATTGGTCAAAATCAACACTGACAGCCATCAGCAGTCAACATGGAGGAAGAGAGAGTGAGAATGAAGATAAAACCACTTTTAAGAACTTTAAAAAATAAACTCTGAGTTTTCCTCCTGCTGGTAAACAGCTCTGGATCAGAACAGAACTTTTTGATCAGAATCTCAATATTAAAAATGTAATCTATCTGTAATACAATATTCTGTTTAGTACACTGCTGATGTGCTCGACTGTCTCCAGCGAGTGTGGCTCACTTTGTTATATGGCAGATGAGGAAGACAAATGTTGCTTTAATATCCTAAACACCAGTCATCACTCTCTCCGGTGTCACCGACTCAGGCGCGCTCTTTGATTAAAATGTCAGCACATCAGTCAAATTTACCAAACTAAAAGCAAGAAGAACGGCTCACCTCTGACCCTTCCTCGGCTCTCACAATGATCTGCCACGTTTTTCCTCCTCCTGCTCATTAAGCCTTGTCAATTGAGTGCTGGACGATCACTAATGTTCTGAAAGAATAAGACTGCACCACTTGCATAAACAGTTCAATAAATTATTCATAGAGCAGCCAGCGATGGGCGATTGAAACTAGGCCACTCTCACTGTAGTGTCTCTGATGGGTTTCGTAATAGTGTCTGGATAGGCCTCGGAGACGTGAAGAGCTATACAACATATTTTACTTCTTTACATGTCTATATTAAGCTTTTGTGTCACATGCTGGGCGGAGGGGGAATTAGTTTCTGAGGAACATGCTTTTTAAATTTTGTTTTTCTCCTCTCTGACACAGCGGTTGCTGACATACTGCTGTAGCTGCTCTTAGAGTTTCTCTGCAGTTTTTCAAACCAATCTCAATTTTATTGAAATGCATAAACATGTAGTCTGCATCTGTCTTCATCTGTCTGTGCTGTTGATTAATCTCCTTCAGGTATGCAGCGGCAGTGCAGGACGGATCTCAATACTTTGTACTGCTCATCATCACTGATGGCGTCATATCAGACATGGCTCAAACCAAGGAGGCCATAGTGAATGTAAGTGCTGCTCTAACACCAGCCGCAGGATGTTCACCTCTCTCTCTCTCTCTCTCTCTTTCTCTCTCTCTCATCCCCTCGGCTCTGCAGGGTATTGGCGTTGCAGGTGCTTTTAGCGTACTGTGGCACTCACTGGCTTTCTCTTACTTTGAGGGGTTTATAAGCCAGTAGCACTAGATATGAGGATTTATGGGATGTTTTCTACTCCACTTGCCCCCCCCACCCCCCCCCCCTCCCCCCATGTTTGGACGCTGTATTTGTCCAATATGTTTCCTTCTTATTGAGACTCTGGGGAGCCTGAGGGGCTCAGCTGAGATCCACTCACAGGTCAACAGGTTTATTGGAGGAAAGGGTCTTATCCAGCACACCATCTGAGGCACCTGTTTGGTCCAAATTTGTATTTAATATTTCTGTTTGTCTTATGTCTATGTTGAATATTTTATGTTTTATGTAAACAGTTTAGCTCATCTATGATAGGATTATGGCCACAGTGGTAAGACTCACCATCAACCAGGTAGACGCCCTCACAGCAACATGGTGCTCTGACCCCCAGCAGACTGGGTTTAAAGGGAATTTGCGACTGTTAATCAAACCATTCGAACAGCCACACCTTCCTTTTAAGATCTTGTCTGCTGCTCTGCGCTGCTCAGCCCGAACCTTCTGTGTCCTGCTGCCACCTCTCACCTTTCAGTTTGCACTTGGCTTCTCTTCTCTCTGCCCACAGAGCAAAGGACCAAATGACCTCCTTCACTTGGCATTCAGCTTTTGCCCTTGAGAGATGAATCATAAGGAAAGAGTTGCTGTCTGTGCAACGTTCATCTCTGCACTTTTGCTGTCTTATTTGTGCTTTCTGATGCTGTAGTGTATCTTTAGAAGTATCTTAAAGATTGCACTTAGCAGATATCTCTTGGTAATGCACTGCTGCAGGCCAAACTGTAATGTTAATTCTGTTCGCTCCTTGTTAATCCTTGTTCCCCAAACCAGCACCACTTAACTTTCAGTGACTAATATGTCCACACATCTAACGGGACAGCCTCCAGGGTAAATACGAATTCCAACTTTTTCCTTTGATGTTCTTGGGGTCTGAGCCACTTTTTCCTATTACTGGTGCCTCAACTCTCTTAATATATAAACATTTGTATAAATTCAGAACTTTAAGTTACAAGCAATGTTTTGTTTTTTTTTCAGCACATGGGCTATTTGATTATGCATGCTGCAGTGATATCACATGACAAGATAAAAAGTTATAAGACCAAGAAGTCAAAAGAAAAAGTAAAGCAGAACTTGAGTTTTTCAACATTTTATCCATTTTCTACTAAAACAAACAAATGATCTTATCTTCACAGCCGAAGGCCTTAGGTAAAAAACAAACGTCTCAATTGCACAGGAAAACAGAACAATGTATATATATATATATTATCACAACTGTTCATATTTGTTTTTGATTGATTTTTACAACAGACAAATATGTGCAAATGTTTACTGTCTTCACATTTCTAGACTAAGGCCTCAGATGATAACAAACAAAAAATAAATAAAATCTCTATTCATAAAGTTTCTATCACACATAAAAAGAGAATAATTTACATTTTTATAAAAACTGTCCATATTTATTTTTTGTTTTTTGTTTTATTTTTATGGAAACCAGCATATTTGCCTGCCCGCCACTTCTACCAAGCTGATCTTGTAGTTTCTCAATTTCTGTTCAGTAATAAATCATTCTCAAACAGAATATAAACACACATTTCACTATGTCCATAATCGAAGCTAATTAGCGTAGTTTCAGGAGCAGGACCACACCTCAACTTCGCTACATCCGGCAATCCTATAAATACCATCCAACCCTCTGCCCCCTTTCCGCTCTCGTTCTCTGCACCCCTCCCCCCCACCCTTTTTCCTCTATTCTTGCTCCTCTTCTCCTTCCTAGGGTCCTGAGGGGGTCTGCCGTTTGCCCGGGTGCTGCGGCAGATTCCCTATAAGCTTCCCCACAACGCAGCTAGTAACCAGAAGAACTACGCATATTATTTGTTCCTTCAATAAATCACTCAAATGTATCTGTTGATGGTGTGGTCCTTGCTAGTGAACCTCATAACTGTTAAAATCTCTCTGAGTCCTTGGGTTTCAGTAGATTTCTAAATGCTCAGGACACAGCATAGATCTCTCCAGTCACATTGTAAATTGGCAATACGCCATTTTGCAACCGTCATTGGTTCAGCTCTTTGCGACCAGTTGTTGTACAGTTGATATTAGTTAAATATGTACATAAAACATAAAATTATTGCTTTTAGAATTTTTGTTCAAAAGTTTCCAAAAATAACACAGTTAGATGGATTATCAAGAATAAGTGATGAATAACTTATAATGGTTGAACAGTGTGCTGCAGACTGCAGTCAAGCCATGCACTTGTGTATGAAGGTTTTCCACTTAGAAGAACCATTGACTGTATATAAACATGGACGTCATGACAGTTCCCCAAAAGTGAAGCCAAAACATCTCAGTTGCCTCCTGGTGGTGGCTGTAGTATAGGTCATAAGTCCCGCCCCTTCATGTTAGTGGATGAGACAAATGAGCCAAACTAAAAAATCAAAGTGCACATCAAACAATTTACAGTTGACTAATAATTAGGGTTTGATTCAGAAAGTGAAATGAAAAAAATACAGTATTTCAGTGGTTCACCTAGGAGGTTCAGACTCAGGAGAAATTGAATATACAGAGTTACAAGGTTATTATTAACAAAGTATCATTTCAGAATATTATGAAAAAGAAATTGTCTGTTTCTAATGATTAATTCCAGACACATTTTGGAGGATCCCAGGTAGTTGCACAAAAGATTAATTTATAAATGAATACATTTCTGAGTAGAACATCTTATTTTGGTGTATAACATATCTGAAGGACTTTATTCTGAATTTCCACAGTGAAACGTTCTGTTTGTGCAGCAACCTGCGGTCTTCTGAATGTGCCAGAAGTGATATTAGTGATTGGAAACAGACAGTTTTTTTTAAATTAATTTTCTGAGCAGAACATCTTGTTTTAGTGGCTAGTATATTTTAAAGGCTTTTATTATTGTATTCCAGTGAAATTTATTTGGTGTTTAGAACGATAAATAGTGTATTTTTTGAAAGGTGCGTTTTGTCAACGTATTTTTCAGTTCTTCTAAGTGGAAAAAAACAATTACCGTAATAATGCACGTTTATGTACAAGAGGAAATGAAGTGGCGACTGGCTCGACCACTGTAGCTGCAGGGCAGTTTTTAAAGTAAGCACGCAGCGTTCCAGAGATAGTTTAAAAATAGTAATTAGAGTAACTCAATGTCTTATACAACATTGTTGACCCCAGAGGGTTAAGATTCAAATTTCATTTTAGGTTCATAAATTATAAAATAGGGTCTCTGTCTGGAGTGGGAGACCAAAACATGAATTAATTTGTGCCCATGTATTAGATTAAGTCTGAGGTTGTCAGTTTATTGTCTGGATGGGAGGCTTGGTCCACCAGTAATTTCATAAAATTCATAAATATTTAAACATTTAGGGAAACTTAGGACTGCATCTGGCAGAGTCCGTCTGTCCATTTTGAATCAACAAAGCAAAAGTTTCATCTGTCTGACTAACTCAGAACACTTACCTATTAAAAGATAAACTACAGGTTATGTATGAATTGTGACAAGAGTCTCTGAATAAACATATTTTGTCTTATTTTACCAACTTCCTAAATAAGTCAGCAATTTTAGATATATGTTATTAAGATTAACGCTATCCAGCCTCAGAGCTGCTATGACTTCTTCCCTTTCTCACCGTTCTCACAATTAAATCAACCCACAGAACTCGTTTCCAAAGATAATAATAATAGTTTTATTTATAGATCACTTTTCAAGCAATAAGCACAAAGTACTCATGTCATGTTAGTCCGGATATGAGCAGCATAAAAGACAATTGCAAAAGGTAGAAATTGATAAGTACTGTATATAGAGAAAGAAGTGAACTCTATCAGTTGTGAGGAAAGGCCGTTCTGTAAAAGTGAGTTTTAAGGCAACAACAGTGTCAGCTGGTCCAGAGCTGACGAGCCAGAAGGGCATATGAAGATATCAAATATGTGAAGTTTGACTTTGAGGAGATGTGTATAAAATGATGCACGAAACATCTATAATTGAAATAGCTGATGAAGTTACTTCAGGACAAATTAAAGGAAACCTCACTGTTAAAAGGTTAATTCTATGTACTGAATATAATGTTAGCACAAGCACTGGAAAAAGAGACAGAAATTATTTCTTAATTCCCAAAACTTCAATGTTCAGTTAAGTGTTATGAGAACAAGTGTCTGCAGTTCTGTGCAGAGAGGAGGATGTTACTGTATGTGCTCAGACACACTGATGGAGTGAGATCCCGAGTGACTTGACAGTACAGGCGAAGTAACAAATGGTGTAGACTGAATAATTCAGTTCAGGATACTTTGTGAGAATCTGATCTGGCATTTATTGGTATATGCTCGCGAGGTCGCGTCTGCTGGAAAGGGGGCAAACAGAATGTATGTATGTATGCAAGAGGTCATGAGGAATGAGCCGAGCGGAGGGGAAGATAACAGGGAGGAAGAGATGGAGGGAGCATAATGATGGAGAACATGGAGAGGGTGGTCCTTCTAAGTCTGTTTACTCCTATCTGTGACAGGCTTCTACCCTTGGGAGGTTTTTCCAGGAAAGCTGGCCTACTTTTACCCCTGTAAAATGCATTTCTACCACAAGCATATATCATTCATTCATACCAGAGCTCTCAATGTCTCCACATCAGGATTGTGGTCTGTATCCATGCAGCGGGCTAACCTGCACACCACAAACTGAGATAAGCATCATTAAACCTTTGTTGTTTAAAGTGTTTTGGTTTTTCTTTTCTGAACTTCTGGAAAGTATTTGGAATGTTTCTATATGCAAACATCATGAATAAATAATGTTAGACTGTGTGTAGAATGAAATCATCATGTTTTATGAATACAGCATTTGACTTAATTCATGTGTTCACATGTTATCTTTACTGTTTTTCTTCTTCTGTTGTTATTTATGAGATTAAAGTCCAAAGAAACTTTGCGTACTTTAACTAGTTTGATATTCTATATGTAAAAGCAGCCTATTAAATGTGTACATCGTATAGTAGTTAGCAAAACTATTCTATTATATGCAGGATGTTGCAACAATCTTGGGGCGCCTGAGTTAAATAATGTATTATCTCTCAGTCCCTGGACAACCTGAACTATACAACATAACGTGGTTTTAACACTCATAAAACTGTTATGATGCGATGTATCATTTATGTTTATTTCATTTTATCTTGTCTTTTATCGTTTTCCTTTGTGGCTTCTCTGGGGGACTGTGCCTGCAGATTAATACTGTCTGTCATTACAGAATGAGAAGCGCGTTAAGGGGAAAAAAAGAAAAGAAACAGTAATTGGAAACGTAACCCCTCCATACTCTGATGTCAGCCCATTTTTAGAAATACGGTTCTTTCAGACAACTGACTGTTTTTCTCCTTCATGACAGGCTGCTAAACTCCCCATGTCTATCATCATTGTTGGAGTTGGCCAAGCTGAGTTCGATGGTGAGAGCAGAACAAATGTGTAAAATACAGTGGAAAGTCTGTTTGTATCTGCGACTTTTATTTTTCATAGACTCATTTGTCACATAATTAAAGGTTTATGTGTTTCATTATAGATACAGAGTTATACAAGAGTTAGTTAGAACATGTAAGATTATTTTTCTTTTCTGTGTAGCCATGGTTGAGCTAGATGGTGATGACATCAGGATCTCCTCACGGGGAAAGTTGGCCGAGAGAGACATCGTACAGGTGAGATGTTTTTACTGTTTTCAACGACTTTCCAAATGTGAAAGAATCATTCTCACTCAACTAGTTGCCGTACCTATGGAAAGTGTTTTTTTAAACCAAAGCTAACACAACATTTACTGTCTACATAGTTGAGGATGTGGAACAGATAATCAAAGAAAATCATCCCTAATGATTTTGGTGACCTTCTGACCTTTCATCTAGCATCGCCATAAGGTCAAAATATTAATTGTTGTATTGTATTAATTATTGTACAAATGCAATAAAATGTAATGAGCACAGCAGTATCATTAAAAATACTGAGCAGATTCATGATCCTCAGAGGATTAACACCTAAAAGTTTTTCTACAGCACCATCTTCAAGTAAAAATTTCAACTTTGAACACAAGATGACTTGATAATAACTTATTTATATACAGCAGCACCTTTCAAAAACAAAGTTACAAAGTGCTTTACAGTGAACACAAAAACAACATCAGTTACTATAATAAAAAGCCATAAAATAATAGTTTTAAAGAAAAGATTTATTCTGGATGTTCTTGATCCCCAGAGGATGAACTCATGGTAACACCTGGTAAACAATAGAATAATGTACAGTTTCATCTGTACAAACTTTTAAACCTGCTTGCATTTGTAACCCCACTGCTGGTGAAACTCTAAGAGGAAAATCACCTGTACAGTGTTAGTTAGAGCCAACACTTGTGTATTTTCAGGTGTAATGAATAGCTTTAACACTTGTTGTTTCATAAAGCCACACATTTCTTTCTCATGTTGCAAACAGTTTGTCCCGTTCAGAGACTACATGGACCGCACAGGTAACCATGTGCTGAGCATGGCACGGCTGGCTAAAGACGTACTGGCTGAGATCCCAGACCAGCTGATTTCCTACATGAAGAGCAGAGGCATTAAACCCATCCCCGTCCCACTGGTTTACACACCCGGAGACCACCCCGAGACCAACCCCGTCTGAGTCACCACACACAGTTCCGCGTCAGGGCAGGGGGGGTAGGTGAGCCGGTGTTTACAGGGAACCTGCCTTCATCAACCATCCTTTGAGGGAAAATGGGGATGACGCCCTTTCCTAAATAATAATCCGGCTAAACAAAAAAGATGACAAGACTCCATTTCGGTTTGGAGCAATAAGACTGCTTTGGGGCGAACCTGCTGATGATCGAAGGAGCGCTTCAGGATGAGAGCGCTGAGAAGAGCCCGCTGTAAAGGGAGGTTTTAGTTGTTCGCTGTCAAACCTGTCAAAGTGGTGATGTAATGGATAGCAAGTAAACCCGTAGAGAGGGCCTGTTTGAAGGCATAAATATATTAGAATGTGCCAGTGTGTATCATGTTTGTGATACCTTTTGGATGTGTGTTGAACTAGGAAATCATGTGTATAGTAATTTATTTATTTATTTATTGCAGAAATAATTTATTCCTTTTGGGGGAGGGGTTTAAAGGTTGGGGATCAAAGTCATATTTCCCCTGTAGTTTTCCATCCTATATTTTGTGACCAGTCTAACCAAAAAAAAAACAACAACAACAAACAAACAAAAAAACAAAACAAAAAAAAACCATTTCTACTTTGATAAGGACTGTAATATAAAGCATGTGATAAAACCTGTTCAGCAGTTTAAGAATCATTTTCACTGATAGTTTTTGATTGCAATCTGTTGTATGGAGGAACCTGCTGTGAGCTGTTGCCATACTGATTTCCCAGCACCACGTCTTATACCTATTTCTAATATTTATATTAACAGAATGCACTAATTACTGTCCAAATAAAAAGCACAAAGGTTATAATGTTAATAAGCTGAAAAGGATTATTTTGAAACAGTTGCCACAATGAAGATAATGGAAAGGAGCCCATGTTATTATGTTTTACACCATCATTTTAAACAGAATGACAACAAGAAGAATGTTTATATATATATATATATATATATAAATCTTATACTAATATATTAAAATTAACTTATATTTATCTCAAACAGTATGTTTACAGAAAAATTGATGAATAATTGAACGCACACGCCAGCTTTCCTTGTTAGTATGCACAGAGGTAAATTATTCTGCTTAAGTCATGCCGCCATATCTCATCTGTCATCTCGCCGTCTCTTTGTCTGTTTCTTTCCATTATATTTGTTGTGGTTACGGTTTATTGTCTATACTTTTAGGATCCTGCACATAAACTTTCAAAAGACTGATGTCAACTAACACCCACTTTTTTTTTCTCCTCTTAATTTGATTTGTTGTCCCAGAATGAAAACTGAACAATCACAAATCTTGCAACAGAGTTTGAGATATTTGGGGCGTTGAATGTTTTTTAAAGTGATTCCAAGGAGAACAACAACTAATTGTACAAAACAAAAATGGTCCATCTTTTCTTATGTGTGCATTGTGTTTACTGTGTTTCAAATTAACAGGGACTGTTCCCATATAAAATCTTTTTACACCGATGCCAAGAAACAGCCCATTTTTTAATATAATTGGGATACTATTTCAATACTTAAGATATAATTCCACAGTTTTATTTTTTTTTTACGACTTAAACCAAGTCGTTATATCCACATTTCTTCACAGCATTTTCTCTTTAGTGTCTGTGTATAAATGTTTTACAGCCTTCGTGACCCAGTTGTGTACATTCTAAGTTATCTAACATTATTTTCACTAGTATCTTTCAGTCACTCAATATCTCAATCCAAATGTGCCTATTATATGGAAACATATCCAAATTCAGTTACCCAGGTGTTATTCTGCCAGCAGCAGGTCTCACGTTCAAGATGTACTCAAAGAAAATGTCGGCGACGATAAAACTGTTGCAAGATTAGGACTATTACAGCCGCGGTGTTGTGTACTTTTTATACTTGCAGCTCTTCACTAATGAAAGTTGACGGCGTCGCTGAACTTTGTTGTACAATATTCAAAGTCAAGACTTGTTTACAATTCAACTGTGGCCACTTCCATTGCCTCAAGGAAAAAGTAAACATTCATGGGTTTCATTGAGACATTCATTTATTCTGGATTTTCACTGAACGACACTGGAGAACCAATGTTTACACAGATTTGTTGTGTTATTATCTTGTGAATGTGAAGCTCTGATTTCTCACTGACATCTGTTTTGTTTTGTGTCCAGAGAAAAAAACACGTTTACATGTTGCTTTTAATTTCTTTGGTAGCCATTTAACGTTCTTTGTTGCTCCAGTGCTCTCACAGAGATGATAGTGTGATGATTCTGCAGAAACTCAGTTGAGAGGCAGTGAACTCCTTCTGTCACAGACCCAGATCCATATTTGACTTTTTTTTATTCATTAGTGAAAGTTTCTCCCTCAGAAGACAAAGCAGCGTTTAATCTGCTGCCAGATTCACTTGTTCATCACAGCTGAAATGAGGCCATTAAGTTTTATTACATACCACAGATAAACACCAGTATACCTCCAGAGGAAGCCATTTAAGCCAAAAGGAAATAAATAATACACATTGAATGAATTTGTTATGAAATATAGGGTATTAAAATGAGCATTATGGATTAATAACCTAATTATATTAAATTATAAATATCTAATCTATTTACTTTGCAACCTAACTTCTTTTAATTCTACTTTTTGAAGTAGCTATAATAGTAGATCTTCTTATTTTCGTGTTTTTAATTTCATGTCTAACAAAACAAGCTACTGATGAGTCACAGGAAATGAATTTGGAAAAGTTGGTCATTTGGCAGCATCAGCACGCAGCTCATTTACTGTGACTGTGATCGCCATAGATCTCACAAATGTGTACAAGAAGATGAAATGAAAACGTGAATGTTGTGTGTATAACACATTTCATGTAATCAACACTACTCAGACTCAGTATTGTATTTTTCTTCTCTTTCTTATAGATTATAATGAGCTAGACTCTATTTTTTTCCTGAAATGAGCACAGTAATGACACTTATGCAACTGTTAAACATTAAATTATTATGATGCATATTTTCATGCTTATTTTGGTCTAAAAGACGTCTCGGTGGAAATGGCTTTGATCATCCCTTCATTTTGAATTTTCTTTGAGGCTGAACTCTAATTGTGTACATAAGCCCCGTATAAGGAATATTTCAGTGCCAAAATGTGTTCGGTTGAACTTGGCCTCTTTAGACATTGTGCATGTTTTGTGCCAAAAATGGCAGGAAGTTTGGTAGTCTGCCTTCATTTCACCTGATTAGTGCATTTGCCATGTGTTTCATTTGTTACTTCGGGTGTTATTTAGAGATAACAGCCGCCTCTAGCATGCTGCATCTCTGGTTTCTTTCCATTCTGTTCCTATGAGACACATACTGTATGGGTTCTTCTTGCCACTTCTCCCTTTTTATCCAAGGTTGTTTACATACCTCTCTTGGTCTCTGACTTGCATGCTGAATAATTTCCAAACCAGGTGTTGGACATGATATTGTTGTCATACTGTGGTTTGTGAAATGCTTTGTAATGGATTGCCTTAACTGAAGATTAATAAAAATATTGACAACTTTGGCAGAATGCAAGATGTTTTTTTGTTTGTCTGTTTGGTCACTTTGAGGAAGGAGCTCAGTCCTCACTAGAAGCTCCTTTTTTGATAAATCCCAATGTCAGTGTGAGTTTATGCTATAGAAAAGCACCTGTCATGAGATTAATTAATTTATTTATTTTATGTCAGCAAGATAGTTGATTTGTATTTTCTTCCCTTGAGAGACTGGTGTCCGACCAGCGACAAGTGCTGTCATCTTGCAAAATGTGTTCCCCCTTAGAAATGTGTTACTCCCCCTGAGATGGACTGCTGACGAGTCACGCTGTCCACCTGGGGAGAGGGAGACAGCAGCTGGAGCCATAAATTACCAGCCTAAGATAGAGCCAACACCTCCCCTGCCCACCCACTTACTGCCTGCACAATAACCACAGGCTGGCAACCAGGAAGAAAATCCACAGCTAATGACATAGAATTACACCCTACTTATATATAACACATGTATAATATGCAGAAATCATTCTCGGGAGAGTTCTGCTCAAAATGTATTACACCAATTACTTTGGATATCTAGCAGGCAACATTTTATGAGCCAAAATAGATCTCAGTGTAGTCTGCAAACACACTTAATATTGAATTTTCAAATTGGGAAATATTTGACTGTTGACTCACTGGCTTGTCAATACTGCTGAATCAGTCATGTTAACACATCAGAAGCAGCTCAATATATTATCAAATCTTCACCTCTTTTACACTTATTCCAATATTTCTTTCTGCACTGAGAGTATAAAACAGAGTCATGATAAGCAACTACATGTACATTTCTAACAAACACAAATTAAAGCTGCAGTCAGATAGCTAACAAACACCCCTCCAACAAGGTGAGGAGGGAAGTGTGCTGAAGCTATTCCAACTCTAATCAGAGATCAGTTTCAGTATTGACCTGGAAAGCCAACCAGAACCAGGTCTCTTCATGGTGTGTATCACAGCACTGCCTTATTAAAACAGCCTCCAGGTTCTTCAGCAGCAAGGTGGAGCTGCTTCATGTCTGATGGAGGGTGGAACACCGCCCACCAATTTGTTGAGCTCAAGTCAATTGAAAACACAAAGCCATTTCTTTTCAGATTTTGGATTTGGAGTTAGTGGGAGGGATCGTTACGGCCGCTACTCCTCACTACTCTCACTAACTGGATAGTCCACCTCCCACCTCTCTTCTGAAACCTTTCTGCTCTGTGGTCCAAAATGAATTCCACTCACCTCGAGGGGCCACAACACAGGGCTTGCTCAACAGCACAAATGCGCTCACCTCCACAATTCCCTACCCGCCTTTGCACTGGCTATAAATCATCATTAGGCAACCGATAAGGAATGATATTAGAGGAATGAGTGAGTCTTCAGTGCATTATAATGGAACCAGAGTGGAGCAGTGAGTGGTTTCCCATTACCGCCCATATGAGATAATGTGTTGGTGATTTGTCAGCCAGGATAGCCGACCACATAGAAAATAATTGTGTTGAATCATCATAATTATTGTGTCCGATTCACTGGGAAGAAACACAAACCTGTCACATCTTTGTTTACTTGTTCATTTTACATTTCAGCTAAATGACACACTGAAGATATTCATTTTGCAATAACCTTAGCACAAAGATAAATATCACATTTTCCCTTGAAGGGATGAAAATTGACATAAAAAAAGTACCAAAGCACCATGTACATTAATAACATAAGCAAATACAGAATGGAGAAGAGCCAGAGCACCTGAGAGTGCTGACTTCTCAGCAGGGAGTCCAATGAACTGAATATCATTACAACCTGGCAGAATGAGCCTTATTTACTTTTAGCTGCATGCTGAAACAGCCTGTTCCCCACAAAAATGCATTCCCATTACAGACAAAAACAACACTGAAATTGAAAGCGTCAGGAGTGTTTTAGTTATATTTTATTTGATTCCATCTGCCAGAACACAAAACAGGAGGCTACCATGAAGGTAAATAACCCAGAGTGAACCTCATAAACTGAATATCAATACAGCTGTAATTGTCTGAGCAGTAAACAGACTGATGCCTGAACTATTCTGGGATATCATACTCATATGATTCACTGTTTATGCATACATGGGGGGAAAAGTGAGCGATGGTCAATGTAGCTTCACACATTTAATAAAACAATATTTTATACACATGAATATAGTGTGCTTCGCTTTTAAGAAAAACAAAACAGAAAAAGGACAAAGATAAAGATGTTTTTTCTAAAAATTAGGGGGAAAAGGCAATTAAAACAGCAAAAATTAATATTGCTCTCATTTTTTGTTTTGTTTTCGTTTCTTCATTTTCATAAGTCTTAGTTGTTAATTTAGTTAGTTGTAAATTATAGATAAAACAGGTATTTATGAACATATGAAAACAAAAATGAGTATTGTTCTTTTAATTATTTTGTTTTTTCCTTTTTTCTTAGTCTTAGTTGAACACATACTATAAGATAATATATTTATTGCCGTTGTCCTTTCTTTACTAATTTATTACTCACTGCAAAATCTAAACTATGACCTAATCAATGTGTCTGTATGAATTTCTAAATAAAGGGAGAATTATAATACTACAAAGTTTATAGATCTCTTTTAGAAATATAAGGACACTGTCTAGTTCAGACGCAAATCAAATGGCAGCTACTGCCTGATGCTGCTAGCAGCCATAAACCATTTTAAGCAGTGAGAGTTATTCCCTGGTTGATGTGTGCCATTTAGCAACACACTGAAAAGTGCACACAATGCTCGGCCTAACAAACCCTGTCATGCAGTAAAAGGCTTTGGAGATTTCAAATACATGAGAGTAGGCGGTAGATTCACGTAGTGCGCAGATAATACCTCCTGCACTGCCAACTTAGATTATCTTAATTTATTACACTTTAGATTACCTCCTCGATGACCTGGGGCCAGGACTGTAATCTCTGTGACTGGAGAAGAGAGGGAGAAGAGGAGGCTGGTAAAGGAGAATATATGGGAGGAAGGCAAGCGGTGACTTTAAAGATGAGAGCGAGGGAAGAAAAGCTGGCAAGTGGACAGAGGAGAGAGGAAGGGTGGGAGGCTGGAACGAGGAGTAAAGCAGATTAGAGAGAGCGCAGGGGAGGGAGGAAGAGTGTAGCGAGGAGGAGAGACAGCGGGAGAGAGCATAAGGAGTACAGTAGAAGAGACGAGGGGAAGACGGAGCCCCCCATAGGGAAGCACTGTCCTGTGAGCCTTCCGCAAGCTGCTGGATCTGGGCCTGCGTAAGCTGGAGACTCCCTATGGTCTTATGGGATCTTAACAAAGAGAGAGTGATGAATGACTGCTCCTTGGATGAAGAGAAAATAGAAGGAAAAAATGTCTCTCCTGGTGAATTCAAGGCTGCCTGATCAAGGCTCTTTTGATGTGAGAGAATGTGATGAATGAGTTAGACCGTTCACTACAGTGCTGTTTTTTGTGAGGCTCATACATGTAGAATCATAGAAACAACATTTAATGATACCCATCAACACATGAAGTGTTTCCAGAATTAGGGTGAACATTGTTGGAAACTTGTAGTTTTTAATGATGGTTTTTGGGAAAGAGAATCACTCAATATTATCTTCACAAAACTACAGCTACATTTCTGAAAATAATTGCTTGTTTTTTTGGCTGAAGTTTGGCAGCTTTTACCTCTGCCGCCCTAAAATTCTTCTTTTCTATCAACAGAGATGTTTTGTGACTGCTGTGCTCAGTCCCATCCCTCTTTCTCCTGCTCATCCTTGTGTATTTACCCCCTCAGAAGGCACATAAACACATACGTTGCCATTTGTTTGTGTACCCCCACACATGGAAAACACTGGCAGAGGCAACATAAATAGCTGTAGACTGCGAGCGAAAAGATAACAGCCTCTGCTGCTGTGTGGGTGTGACACAGCTCAGCTTCATCGTTACAGTCTGGGAAAAAAGGGGGACTGAGAGAAATCACTACAAAGTGCAGAAACCAGTGGCTTTTTTTTATTGTGTGCTCCTCTGATATCACCTATACTGAGCTCTGAGCCAGTGCTCGTGTCCCATGCTGCTCCGTCAGAGAGACGTCGTCTTTGAGGGCTGCTAAAAATCTGACAGACTCAGTATTTTGAGACATTAAAGTGGAAATGAAATAAGGAATGCTCTTTCTCTTAGGCCAAGTTAAAGGGACGCTCTGTTCGCCTCCAGGAAAGTTCTGGTTTCAGCTGTGTCAGGTCAAGTTGAGACATGGTTTAACTTGGCTGTCCCCTGCTTCAGACTGCTGCAGTCAAGACACTTCACAGGGAATGAGGACTTCTTCTGCATCACTGATTAATGTTTCTGTAAATATAAGATGAGAAAATTTGCCACAAGTTATAATAATTTTAGGCTGATTCATGGTAATGGAGTTGACTGTGTGCTCTCCATGGTGCTGAAAAGATGAATTCGTAGCAAGGTTATTATTCCCAACTAGGGTGGTTTGCAGTGATAGAAGAAGTATGAAGACAATGTACTTAAAAGTAGCAATAATTCAACATTACACATCTCCATTATAGAGAAAAGTCATAAAGATATATCATATCATTTGATTATTAAATGTACTTAGATACATTCCACCACTGAGTACTTGTACCTGTATTTCCAACAATAACAAATTTTTGCAGTGCCTGGTCTTTAGTTTCTTTACTTTTGTCATCTTTATACAGTCTATGGTTTGCACTCCATGTTTTATGTTGTACTGTCACTTGATGTACATGCAAGCTATTTATGTGAGCTGCACATTGGGCTGAGTTTATGTTTTACATATTTTTACTAAATGTGTTATGCATTTTATTCTATTTTATGCATCTTATGCTGAAGTCTCTCAGTGTGTTCTATGTTTCCGATGACAAATTTGACACATCTGACAAATTTCTGCTTGGAGACTGTAAAGTTAAAGATGAAGCTGAGTTTTACTGTTGTCACAATAAACAGCAAACCTTCTAGCTATGATGTCGACTTCACAGGGTATATTGAATTGCAGTTGAGAGCACTTGAAAACTAGTGAGCAGGTGAGCAGAAAAGTCTAAATGAATTGCTAAAAGTAATCCCAGTCAAATTGGTTACAATAGTACAAATGCAAACGTGAACGTACTGAAAAAAGAAAGAACAGACCAATCCTGAACACCAACAATCCCACACAATCATTATGTCTTGACTACAGTCTTTGTGCTTTTTCAGAGAAACAACCCTCTGATGGGGCTTTGGTGGACAAAAAAGGTTGGAAACTGCTGTTCTATGAGCTTAAAGTGAACACTGCAGTATCAGCCTGAATCTTGAAGGTATTTTCACCAGTGACAGATGAAGACAAACTGACATTCAGCAGGACAAAACATGAACTAGATAACAAGATATTTAAAATGTTTGGTGATATTTAAGGATTTATATTGAATGGGTGAAGGAACATTTCTTAAACCATTCATCCATCATGCTCCCATTAAGGTTGATAATCAACACTTAAACGAGGCACTTATTGTAAAATTCAGACTCAGATTATAAAGAATCTGTGAACAATTCCTTCCACTGACCCGCTCAAACAGTCCAGGAGTTTACTGTATTATTGCACAGTTGCAGTGAGTCTGGGACTCTGTGATTTACTACAGGACAGAAGTTTGGTGTTCCAGTCTGTCAAGTGCATTAACTTTTATATTTGTGGGTCTTTAGGGGAACTGAATTTTAGTACATTTGAAGAATGTATTGAGAGCTCTTGTCTCAACAGAGCAATAAATCACACAGCTGGATGCTTCCCTTCTTCTGAACAACAACCAGAAGAAAATAAAAAAACCCACAGTAACACACTCACATTGTCAATCTGGTTGAATTCTGTTGCCACTAATCCTCTCCGTTGGTAAAACCGTAACATTACAAAGACATGAAGTTAACGGGAGTCTGTGAAAATCAGATCACCATCCTTAATGGAAATATTAACTTGTGCTGAAGGGAAACTTGAGTGAATTGCAACAGCCATCTCGTTCTATAAGCAGTTTTACCCCCAGTAGCAGGGCTTGGCCTCACAGGTAGCAGCATCCTTATGATTTCCACTTTGAAGTAATGGTGTGTGTGAGGAATCCATTACTTTAGCTCTAATACCCTGCTGTGGTGCCCGTGGGGGGCATGTGATACTCCATTTCCTTTCATTTCCTGGCCTCACTGCCAGGGCATCATATTCTCACAAGGTGTAAAAAAAAAAAGGAAAAAAGAAAAATGCACTTTTTTCCTCACAAATTATTATTTTTTTCATCATAAACATGTTTTCTGTGTTGCCTTAAAATAGAATTTGGGCAGCTGCAGAAAAAAATGCAGGTTTATGTAAAATATGCAGGAATCTTAATGCAATTCAATCTTGGGTGTTGTCTCGACCTGATTACAATTCAACCGATGTCAGGAGTACAAGAGTGTGTCCCCTTTGCTGTCAAGACATATTACCACTGATTATATAATCTATGACACACTCACCCTAAAACAATATATTCTTATGTCTCAGATCTGAAAACCTGGAGTCCTTTTAGAGCAGGTTACATCCAGGATGGTGGGGCAATCTCACAGACTTTAACATCGGGCCCATGTCAGAGCCCTGTGGCACTCCTGTGTCCAGCTGCAGAGACATCATCAGCATTTGGCTGCACACAGTCGCCTCTGTGCTTGTGCCTGATTGTTAATCCCTGTTCTGCCTCCTCCCACATGCAGAGGAGCCCCACGCAGAAGACGCTCATTCATCCTTTATGCGCATGAGATGAGACTCCTGTTGGCAGCTCATGTCAATCTGACAACCTGCTGACGGTGATTTATGATGTATCAGCATGACGCCTCTGAGCTCTCCGAACACAGCACACAACTTTATTAGGCACTTTTTCAAAGCGCTGTGTAAGGGGACATGGGAACAGGGCCAACTGAAAATGTGTATACAGCTAGATCGATGCTTGTTTGTTTAGAGCTATTGGGAGGTGATGAGGTGGAGACATATAACACACAAAAAGTATAAAATAAATGAGGCTATTAAAGCTGTGAGGTCATGTTGTGTAATTTCTTGTCCTTCCTCCACATAAACATTACTGTTTAGAGCCCCCCCTCTGCTGGAGTGTGGACTATAAGAGGAAAAGGTCATGTGTCATTAGTGGATGGAGGATAAGATTATCTGTGGTTGTTACTCAGGGGCATCACAAAACATGCAGACCTCCAAACTACCCTTCTGTGGTGGCTGCAGCGACAAACGGACAGTCCTGCTCTGTAGTCGGGTAGACCTGTATGTATGCTTCAAGGCTGTATTCATATAAACACACAGTCTTTGTAGAAATGTGGTAAGTGCTCTGAGCTTGGCTTCTGCTCATTTTCAGCCTGTTTCTGTATATATCAGCTGCTGTAACACATAACACTGATGTAGCATTTTTATCTTCTTAATTGGCATTATAATGTTATTATAAACCGTGGAGGGACAGTGGGATTTTGTTGAGAGCTGAGTCATTACTGCTCAGCATGTTGTATGAATTTTTACATTTTTACAGGAATCAGATATGCTGCAAAAACCTAAAACCCTAATTAAATTAGAAATAAGATCAGCACAAAAATCAGCTGACATTCCTAACAAGCTACTGCCATCTTAGGGGAGAATAACAGCATTGCAACAGGAAACAGCTGTTTCAGGCTTTCTGCAGGGTTCACCAATTTAAGACTTTTTAATACCACATAGAATGTAATTTAATACCCGTTACATGAGCTGAATATGGCCTACAATGTTTTTCCAGTACTTCCCAGCAGTATATAACAATAATTTCTATGATAAATGGTGATTAATTTTATTAGCAGGACCTGAACCTGGATAAGCTGCAGAAAATGGATTTTACCAATTAAAAATGATTAATCAATTTAAATTATTACTCAAATCTTCATTTTAAGCCCATTATGAGATGATGAGCCTACTAGCTACTGTAACTAGCAGTGACTACAGCTCTGATGGTGCTGACTGAAACTCCATAAAATATGATTAAACAGGGGATTCCTGCAGCACAATCCCCTGTTTAAATGGTCTAACGTGTAACTTATGTAGAACATCTCCTGACAGTCTGCAAACACGTTATGTTAATGTATATGGATAAAAGGAAAAAAAAAGGTCAAGAACCTGAATTTATTGTTTTTAAGCCTTTTAAAAACCTGCAAAAACTGTTTAAAAGAAAAACTCTCAACTGTTGTGAAGTGGAGCTCTTTAGTCATCAGGCCTAAAAAGATCATTTTTAGATCCACCAAAGGACGTTTATTTGCAAATAAAAGAGTAATTTATTTAAGACACAATTAACACATATGAAGTTTTTATTCAACATACAAATAACAGTTACATGTACTTGAACTTTTTTTCTTGACAAATACTCCTTGAATTTTCCTTTACCAAACAATGCTGCTATGTTTATAAATGTGTAGGACAGATGTAAACACAGTAAAGTCAGGTTTACCTTTTGATACTCTAAATAATTTCACAGCAAAGGTGGAATGAAGATTATATTTGAATATATACAATGGGGTCCAAAAGACAAAAGATTTTCATCTTTTACTAGTCTGAATGACCCACAGCCAAAAGAATTATTATTTTTTCACCAAACAAAAAGGCAAAGTGTGGCTTCACAATGTTCACAGCTCTAGTACAAGGTTCACAGAGTGCTTCAATTCAACAGTTAACTTCTCACTGGGGGCAGCCGAGCTGCATGCCGCTTACGTCACCTCTGATCCAAACATGGAAAAAACATAAGAGCAGCTACTTTTCAAAGTTGGCAAAGGTGGTTAAATAACTTTATAAAACTCACACTAAACTGTAACAATGATAGTGATAATAGTGCTATTCAGTACACACACATATGATTTAACACAAGTAGTTTTTTCCCCAATAACACCAATTACTAAGAAATAAAATGTTGAGAGTGTTTTGGTGCTACTGAGCAGTGTTTCACACACATTTGTCTTCAGACAAACACAGAAAAAAACACTGCTACAGCTGCTGGAGAACATCTGGGGAAAATACCGAAATTGCACATCATCTTCCCAAAAAACCATCACAGGAAGTATACTTTTCCATTATAAAATACCAGTGTTGCAACTTTCACTTGACTCAGAACTGCCACCAAAACCACAGTTGATTTTTAATGGTAACCAACTGACAGCAATGTGCGTCTTTAAAAATAAAAAGGCCACGGCTGACACAAAGCAGAAACATAAAAAGGAAAGTTTAAGTGAAAAAGGCTTATCTAGAATTATGGCAACTTTATTTCAGCTTTTAGGCTCCAACTGAATTGTTTCAGTTCACTTTACAGCAAAAACTCCTCCATCCTCTGGAGTTTCAACACATCTAAAATCCCCTGACTCACTTTGACTTGCACAAAGTGAGTTTTTGTTTTGAGACAGCTGGCGCTCAAGTCAAAAACAGTATAGTAATTAGCTTACTTTATTTTAAAAATATGACTCTGCAAATATCAACTACAGATGACTGCAAGCTGTGCTTCAGTCCCATCTATGGTCGTGATTTATATACCACTCCATACAAGTCAGTGATTATTTTTCCCCCCCCAACACAAACAAATTACTTTGACAACAGAAAGCTGTCCTGGATCACAACATCCAGGGGGTCAAGACTGCCGTGATGAAGGTGAGAGCAAAGATTGGCTTTTTGGTCCAGTCCAAGGACAAACATTTTCATCACACACCTGTTTTTCTAAACTCCAAGTTACTGCCAAACACACAAATGGACGCACCACAAGGAAAATTATAAAAATTAGAACGGTACCAAGGAGAAAGCAAAAGACATAGTGTGACAGTTTTAAAGTGCTTATGTTAAAACACACAGACAACACAAATACAAAGAGGCCTCTAAAGAAAGAAACCTGAACATCAGGTCGCATGATCTGTCTGAGAGTACTTATTTGCGTCATGGAGAGGAGAGAGAGGAAACTGTTGCAGGAAGCTCTGCTGCAGGAGGCCCCATGGCTTCATGTCCTCCTCTGTGAAAGGGAGAAACCTAAGAATACTGTTCTCAGTCTCCTCTACATACGCGTCTGCCAAGTCGCTCGGTGAAGTGCAGGAACTGTTATCAGGGCTGTTCTGCTGTAACGTCACACTGTGCTGACTCACGTCATTGTCATTCAACATTATGTCATCATCCTGATCAATTCTATGTCCGCTGTGCTGAATCCCGTCACCATCTGACAATATGTGGTTGCTCTGAACATTTCCTCGTCTGCTTTGCTGATTTTTATTTTCACTTGATGCTGTCTCATTGATCGTTCTGGCTTCAGTTTCAAAAGGGGCTCTTGTGACAGGCCTCAAGCAGGCCTTGGTGTTTGTCACGATCTCCATGGGAACAAAGTTGCTCTGTGTGAGTTGACTGAGTGGCACCGACTCTGCCATCAACATTTCTTCGGAGACGGTCTGGACGATGTTGAGGCTCCACAGGTCTCCTGCCCCTCTTCTGTTTGGGGTGAGTTTCTTGCTCAGGTCGATAAGGACAGAGTCAGATTCTTTTCCGCTGCTTTCTGTGTCCATCTCTTCGTCAGATGGATCGTGCTCCAGGGACTCTGCCTCCCATACGTCTTCACATGACTTCATGGAAGCCTTTATGGGAGACTCAAACACCACCCCTTTGGGAGCAATAGGTCGGAAATGTCTGCTGCGAAGGCTGGTGAACGCTGATGAGCTGAGCTGGCTCTCGGGCTGCCTCAGCATGTAGTGTCGGACTGACTCTGGCACCAGTATTTCATGGCGCTTTTTGCTGGGCAGTAAGGCGGTGAGGCTTCCAGGAACGCATTTTCCTACAATAGGTACTAGGGAGGTAGGTTTGAGCGCAGAGACAAAATCCTCTAGCTCTTGGTAAGAGGAGTGGTCTGAGTAGGGCACCACATGGACGTTGGGGTGGAAGGACACCAGTGGTCTGCTGGTGGGCAAGATGGCCAAAGTGGGTTGTTCTTTGTTCCACTGGTTCAAAGCAGCAGAACAAATCGCTGACTGCTCCACCACTCGGATGCGGCCAGCTCCCGGGTCAGTTGTGAAGACGTCAGGCAGCTCAAGGGCTTTGAGGGTCTCCATCCTCTCAAAGCTCACCTCGATCCAGGTTTTAAACTCCATTGCCAGCTCCAACAGCAGGGACTCTTTACCCAGTGCATACAGACCTGTGGGGTAGCACGAGAGAGCGTTAAATTCAGACTCAGCAGTTTCAACGACAACACACATGACCGCAATGTAAGACAAAATAAATAAAAAGATATTAAGTTTTAAATAAGATTACTGACAAAAGCTGCAGGTGGTAGAAAACCGGCTATAAACACGTTGCTGAGATGAGGTGACAGCACATAAGACGAGTTTAGAAAAGTCTGTACAAAATTACCTATGACAACACTGTAGTTGGGATGGCTGCGGATGATCTCTTTGATTTGTTGAGTGGCTCGCTGTCTGGAGGGCAGGCTGCGATTGGGGTCACAGTTAGTGTTGTCCAGGTACAGGATATCTATAGTGGTGTTTGTCCTCAGGCACGGCTCACGCAGCATCGAGGGAGAATATCTGAAGTCACCTGAAATTGAGATTGTGTTAGTGCTGACCGTTCCACCCCACGCTATGACACAGTAGTCAATATCGTAGCTGTACCTATTTTAATGTCATGTGATAAAGGAAAGGTAAATAAAATAGCTCCTAAATCCCAGACACTGACCAGTGTACAGTATAGAGCCAAAGTAGCCTTGGAAGAGAAACATGACAGCTCCTGGACAGTGGTTGGCATCTATCAGGTTGACTGTCAGCCTCTCCTTGCCGATGTCATCCAGTGGGAGCAGGTAAGGCTCGCCCACCTCCAGTGAATGGATCCACTGTTCTTTCACCTGAGTGGAAGTAGAAACAAGCAGAAAAATATTTATATAACAACACATCTGCAATGTATGAAATCACTTCAACCTCAATTTTCTTTTGAAACACACACACAAAATTATGCAAACATACAGTATATTCTATACCTACTTATTAATTCACACAATAAAATAAAGACTTGTATAAATCAGTGGAGAAACAAATGCAGATGCTTATATATGAACATGAGAAGTCACTGAATGGTGTGATGAGTGACCAATAGTCCAAAATCTAGACATGTTCAGTTTACTGTCATGTATGACACAGAAAAGGCTTCAAATCCTCACATTTGAGAAACTGCAGCCAGTGAATATTTTGTGTTTTTGCTTAGACTAATCAATTAATCGACTATCCATTGCAGTATAAACAGATATGAACACTTTAAATGCAAAACCTCATTCAATAGTAGCTCTATATATAAGTCATTACCCTATGAAGTCAGGCACTAAAGTGACCAGTTGCTCTAAAAACTCTACACAGCTCCCAGTTCCTCCATCACAGCACACAAAAACCAGTACTGAGCAAAGTGTCCTGAAGCAGAAAAATAACTGTGAAATGTGAAATCTTAATGTTAATTTAAACTGTCATGCCTGTATTGAGTCCCTCACCTGCAGCTTGAGTCTGAGCAGAGTGGCAGTGGTCGGGGAGCAGTAGATGGGTCTGTTGCTCCAGGTGGAGGTCAGACCCACCGTGTGGTCGCTGTGCATGTGGGACAGGAAGAACAGCCGGGTGCCGGGACATTTCCTCACCTGCCAGAAGTCCACTGCCAGCGGAGTGTGCGGGAGGACTTTCCCGTTGACTGACATAGTGCTCACTGAATGTCAACAAGTGAGCTGCTAACTGGCGCCAGACTGACAGCAACTTTACTGATATTTGTCTGTACGTAAACGTTATTGAGACTCGCTGAAGTGTGGAAATAAGATGTGAATTTAAGTTTGTTCCAGCATACAAAATACTCCCTTAGCGACAACTTAATGTGACGCTGGCGATAAAAAGAAAAGAGGCTCCGTGTAGCTAACATGCATAAATGTTGGGGGGACGTTGCTAAAAATAATGTGGCTAGCTTCAGTTAGCAATAACCCGTCTTTTGTTGCTTAGCGACGCCATTGATTTGCGTTGTGAACATCTCCAGTCCAACCGTCGGCATCAAAAACGTCTGGCCAGTCGTTACATGTTACAGCCATACACTGTGGTTACAGCTTACATTATAAACATTACAAGACCCGCCATTTCTGTTTTCAATTTGTTATTCAACGCCTCTTCCTGGTTCTTTTTCTTCTTCTTCGCGTTTATTGCGGTGTTCATGTCCACGTTGTTGGCATTACTGCCACTGGGAGGTCAAACGTACGAGCTCGTCTGTTTTTCCCGTGGTGTGATTGTGCTTCATATCGATTAATCTGTCGATAAAAAGGCAGAAAATGGTGATACATTTCTATCACCGTTTCCCAGAGCCCAATATGAGGTCACCAAATGTCTAATTTTGTCCACAACCCAAAGAGGACTAAAGAAACCAGAAAATATCACATGCGAGAAGCTGGAATCAGAGAAGTTGAACATTTTTTATCAGTTACTTGATTATTTGTTGCAGCTCTACTTATATCTAACTGTGATTAATCTGCTATTTCTAAGGCCAGCAGATGAAAAATTTGGAATGATGAAAATATATTAATAGTTTTGGCATAAGTTAAAATTTGGATTTACTGTAACTCAAAATTATGAGATTTACTATTTGAGATACAAAGTCAAAGCCATGAAATAATATAAATGTAAATAAGCCAGAATTAAAATTACTATCTAATAATGAAAGACATGCCTTGAGTATTGTTACTGTACTGTATTTTGATTCCCAACTTCCTGGCTGAGAAAATATTTAAATGCAAACAGCAACAGGCCTATCTTAGCAATTATTATTATTAATAATAATAATAATAATAATAATAATAATAATAATAATAATAAAAATGCTACATGTGACCCTCTATAAGGTTGTGGATCTACAAACTACAAAGTATGTTGAATTAAACATGTACCAGACACAGCATTTCTCTGAAACTTTTCTCCATAAGATGGCGCCAAGAGAGTGGAAACAACTGTATGACAATAAAGTCTCTGGGAAATGGACAATAAGTCTACAGCACATTTATTTGTAAATTGCGTAATAATTTGAGAGAGTGTAGAAGGTATTTTGTCCAACAGATCAAGATAAAATATATAAATATTTCATGCTAATTCTAATTTACACTGTATTTAAAAAAACAAAAAACAAAAAACAAAAACAACACTTTAATTGTAAAGTCCATACACTATTTATTGTTTTCATTCATGAGATTACGCAAAAAATGTGTTGAATCTTCTCACAGATTTGGACGTTTATTCTTCCTCTATGACAGAGAATAAACTAAAAGCAGTGTAATGTATAAATGTATAAAAAAATTGGGCTGATCAGATTATGATGGTTTGATGTATTACTTCCTCTCTGAAACACAGGCTGACTCATCTGTCATGATTCTTTAACGAAAAAAAAAAAAAAATCCTGTATGTAACAGTCACATTCAAGTATTTGTAATATTTGTAAATTATTTTTCAGTATAGTAAGGTGGTCAGGGTGGGGGGGGGGATTTACTACTAAATGGGAGATGGGAGTGTTGCTATGGTGACAGCAATCCACAGCACCCTGCCCCTGCGTTTGCACATCGCTCACTTTTCAGGATTATACCTGGGATTGCTGCATATTCTTCTCTTATCACACAGCATGCGTCCTCTCCTCGTTCCCAGAAGCACATTAATCATACTCTGCTTTACAGTTAATTATCTGACTCACAAACACACACACACACACACTAACACACACACACACACACACACACACACACACACACACAGTTACTATCCCCATCTTGTGCTTTGTGATAAGTCACACAGCTGGGTGCCCTTTACATTAGTGCACACTGAAGGGGGCAGCTTTATACAGCCAAGAGACAAGTCAGCAAGCAATTAATTACAATTGTACTACTTGAGTTGATTTTTAGATTATGATACTCCACAGTATTTTAAAAACATAATTTCCTTACTTATGCCTCATTTTTTGTTATTGGATCATCAGTTTATCTGCACACACCTTTTTTGAATTGCGTGAGTAGTGAGTACAGTCACATTGGGCACATGCAGTAAAAAAAGACACCTGCAGTCACTATACAGTGGCAGTGCTTCAACTTGAGGAAAATATTGATCCAATGAATACTAATATACATCCATGACACCAGACTCGCTATATGACCATAATACACCCAGTAAAAAATACTGCTTATAGTATGTCGTTTATCATTCAGCAACAACCTCACAAATGTTGGTTTAGGTTTATTGACAACACACTAATTTATTATATGATACAACATATCAGACTTTGTCAGAGATAGATTGATAAAGTCCTGGACTTATTTCCATATTTGTCCCTTGTGTGTTGACAGTCCAAACAACTGAACATCCTCATTAGCACTTCAAACATGAGCCTCAGCACATATTTTTTTAAAACCAGTATTTATATACTTATAAATACACAATACCAGGTTCACTGGATAATAATATAAGCAGGGTGATAAGAATAAAATAAAAACAGATGCACTGTTTTCATGCGTCAAGCCAAAGGCTGCTGAGGTCAGGGGAAGAGTAGTCTTCTGTCGTGTTGTTATGCAGAGAAAAACAAAAGTGCTGTCAGACAGCAGCAGAAATGCTACGAAGGCAGATGGCAGCAGTCAGTGATCTGCACCGATGTTATTAACTGCAATGCTTTAAATCCTCCATATAAACTTTTACTGACCTCAATATACCAATTTGACCTTTTCAAACTTTCCTCTGTGCTGTAGACTAGAACTTTAAACTGGTCATAAGCACTGTGGGTGTAGCGTATTCTGATGTTCTCAGCTGTGGCATTGATGATTAAATTAAATTTGGCGACTCCCACATTGTCTTATAAATTCTAAAAATGGTCCCATCTGAGGCTGTCTCTGAGCTCCCTTATCTATTGCATTTCTCTTTATCGATCCTGCATAAATTATGAGCAACGTGCACTATCTCCATTGCTTCCATTCATCTGAGTCGACACATTTGTACCGTCAGAGACGGTGGCAGCTTTATTTCTTTTATCCCCCCAAGCATGATGCAGTGGTGTTGTACACGCGCTCCTGCAGAGATATTTATGGACATGTGTGAGAGGACCAAGATCTCCCTCAGGGGCTAAAAGCAAGTTGCCGGCTTAAACAAGCTGGTGAGAACACTTCTCATTTTGACACGCACTCTCACTTCACTTCTCATTCCATCTGTCTTTGTCTGTTCATCTCTCTGTCACTCGCTCACTCCCTCGCTCTGTATTACTGTGTCTTTATTTTGTTTTCTTGACTACATCCCCTTCCACGCTGTCGTCTCAACTAGGATTTTCATGACCTCTCTTTTTGTGCTCTTGCTGTTTTTCATTTTGACAAAACACCACAGCACAGCAGCGTGATTGTTGTCTAACCCTCTTTACAGCCAGTCTTGGTGATCACCACACTGCTGTAACACCTTGTATCAGAGGTGTAAGAGCAGCTATTTTCTTACCAGGCCTTAGGCCATGTCGCACCACAATATAACGCAGGTTACAAGTGCCATTTGAGTGCCCCATTCATCTGGTTTGATGTGCTCAGTTCATTAGACTTTCAGGAGTGGGCTGAGTGGTGTGGCGTGCAGGCAGCCTGATGAAGATCCCCCGTGGACCAACGGAGGGTGCAGTTTTAGGGATTGCATTATGCATAGCAGTGTGCTCATAGCTTGCTGTCACGGCAACGCTGCAGACAGAGAAAAAAAATGACTCTAATTGTCTTCCTGCAGGGCTCCAAGTCATTTTAAATTTCTCTTGGTAGGACCCAGACATGGAGAAAATCATTGCAGAGCTCTCGTAGGCTGTATGGTCCTAACAAGCATCATAAGAGCTGAATAAGGCTGGAGGCAATCGTTAATTGTCTCTATACGTGGGCGGAAGTCAGGTCCAAGCCAGTTTATCCACTGTATCAGTCTTTAATCAAAACAGATGTAATCTGTGTTCCTGAAAGGGAAAGTAAACATATTGATATTGATCCACAGCCTTAGAAGAAAGAATAACAGAATTAATTATATGAAAATTGCACAAGAAACACGCTGGGATAGGCTTCTGACTCATCGATTGATGGTGTTGTTACTTAAATGTTAAAAATGTTACAAAAATAATTTTGTTTGTGCTGCACCCACATGCACCAGACTAAAAACTCAAGTGGTTGAAGGTTGGGTGTGTAAAGGTGATTCAAGCAAGTTTCTTGCTTTTTGCTGTATTGAATTTGTGTAGCCTTGTGTTTAATAATTTGTTTCTGGCAAAGGCATAACTATACACTGAGCAATGGGTAAAAAGCTTTTGTGCAAAAAACAGATTTTAGTTAAGCCCCAAGATTTGTTTCAGTTTTGCTGAAGCAAACAGATTTGTTTGTGGGCTTTACTGCACAGATCTTCTGAAGAGATCTTCCTGTTGTCACTCATATGAAAAGTAGCTGACAACTCCTCACAAATGTCCTATCAATAACAAGAACATCCAGCGGTGTGTCATTTCTTTTTCCAGGTGAGCGAGGACGGATGTGATCATTCAGCGATCAGATTTATATACATTGCCTCAGTCTGTGCATGTAACATGTTTTGCATGACTGGTTCGCTTCAGTAATGACAGATTTACAATCGCTTTGCTGTCGGTTCTGTTGACTCTCTTCCATCACTCTTCTCATGTAGATCACAACAAGATTTCACAGAAGCAGTCTAGCGTTTATAGAAGAATTGTCCCTCGGACACATAGAGGAAGAAGAAAGAGGACTTAAGCATTAAGAAGCTTTTCAGAAACTCTTTTTCACTAAACAACAAAGAACTAGTACTGTAGGTGCATTACTGAAATGGCCTAGAGATTTGATAATGAAAATCTGCTGTAAAAGCATCATTCACTTCAGCCATGAAAATGGCTTTTGAGTAGTTTCAAGTCTGCTACAGCCTTGAGCTAAAGTACAAAAAGGGTGAAGGGAAAGGCTATATTGGAGTGAAGCATAACTCCACTGCGCTTATGGCAAGTCTTCATGTGGGGTTATGTCAAAGAAAATGACTCTCTCAGTTTATATGATTCCAATTCATCTGATGTGATCATAGTAATTTTGCTTTTAATTTTTACAGATGTCACAGATAAAAGAAGTGCTAATGCGTGCCAAGGGTGCCCCCTACACTAAACCGTAATAAAAGACATGATGCATTATTGATCATAAGGCTCCCAAGAACATGTACTCACAGGGCTGCAATATGCTTCAGTGTATCAATGTGCATGACAAATTATGCTTTTGCTCATGATTTAACAAAGTGGTCCCCATGTGCATAATGCATGTATGGAACAGGATAGCAAAGAGATGCATTTACTGCCGAGGATCTGTCCGATTGTTTCATAACAGAAAACTTTAAAGATCCTGCACCCTCTTTTTTCCATCATTTGGGGTCTAAGTGACTAACAGGGACAAACATTTTTGGAACTGGTCCACTATTGAGCAAGATCGCTTCAGCTGGCAGCTGCAAAACAGGCTGCAGTGTAATCCTTGGGCGATTGCGCCCCTCAAAGTACGTCCACTAAAAGTGATTGTTTTTTGATGTACTTTGATGGGTGCCATGAAGGATTACATTGCCGCCCATTTTGTGGCTGAAGCGAGATGCTCACTTAGACTCCAAATTATGGGAAAATAGGGTCTAAGTTGAAAAATATTGGAATCACCCCTTAACTTTAGCAGCCTCCCGCTTTGTTTCACACACTCCCTGTTATATTGCTCAATGGGAAGAGGCTGGAGAATTGTTCTGCTGTTATTGTGGGTGACTGTGGAGGTGTGATGTGTTTTGTTGGTGAGTTGCTGACAGCAGCCTTGAAGGGGTTGGCACTCAGCAGCTGTAGAAAAATTGGGGTAACCTTGTTTGGGCCTATTACAGTCTGGATAGAAAAGCAGACAAATGCCAGAATAACACTTTGCCATGCTGCTAATGAGGCACCAGGACACACACACACACACACACACACACACACACACAGAGCAGGCCTGAGGTCCAGTCTGAGTGTATTAAGTTGATGCGAGTATCCCCAGTGAGATTAGTCTACAGTTTATTAACAGGGCAAAACAGCAGGTTGGTGAAAATCCAGGTATCAAGATGTCAATCTGTGCATGTCTGTGGGTAACAGCTCCTCATTAGTTGGCTCATTTTAAACACTATGTGACAACACAGTCGCTCTAGTGGATACTCCCATGTACCTGCAACAGATTAATTTACAGTAAATTGAACGGTAGCTTTACTCTCATGGACCTGCGATCAATACACTGTCTCTACAGCATTAACTTACCGTATAAAAGCAGGTACAAGATCATTTTTATTTCGTATATAATCAATAAAAGAACATTTTATAGTTACAAAGAGCTGTGAAGGTACAGGATGTTTGAATTGTCACCAGGCCTTGAGGCTCCAGGGATTCGCAGCCTTTTATTCCAAATGTCCTGCAACAGTAGTGAGCAGTGTGACCTTTGTCTGCAGGGTTTGCAATCTCTTAAAAGCAAAGTTAAGTCAGTAAATATAAAATATGAGATTGTCAGTACCACTCACTTTGATAGCAGTTTAACTCTTACCGCCCTCCCCCCACCCCTCAGGATTAGGCAGCTGAGCATTTGCTCATGAAGACAGTGAAAGAGAACAAGTGTGCAAGTCAGATATGGATTAAAGGATTGATTCACAATTTTTCAAGTCTGTTTTAAAACTGTTTGCTCGCTGTAATCATTCCTCCTGTTCATACTGATCATTAGAGTGAATACAATGTAAGTTATGGGGGAAAAACTCCACAGTCCTCATTTTGAGCAAAAATGTATTTAAAGGTTATGAGGCTTCAGCCATCTGAGTTAATCAAATAAAGTGGATATCTTCTACAGTTACAGTCTTTTTAGTTTAAGATTCCCTCTTTGTGTCTCGATGGACAGTGTTTTCCTTTTCAGTTGCAGTGGATGGATTGTGACAAAAAGAGGGAATTTTAAACTAAAAAGACAGTAACTGAAAGATATTGACTTGATTGGACTAATTTGGTTGGCTGAAGTTTCATGTTAGCTTCAAATAAATGTTTAAATACATTTTTGTAAAGGAGAAGCGCTGTGGATGTTGTCATCACTTGTCTATATAAACAAGAAGAATGATTACAGCAAGAAAACATGTCAGTGTTCATTTGGACACCTGAATATTGTTTTAGGACAGAGCTAAACTGTGAATCCATCATTTAAGTCAGAGTATGTCTCTTGCACTCTGTCTCAATTGAAGTTGAAAAAATAGAAGTTTCTGTCTTCAGTCAAGTTATGAATGTTGGCAGTCATCATCGCGTTAGTGCTGCAGCTTCTTAGAGGATAAGTGGCTGTATTTTAGGTGATGAGAGAAGGCTGTGGGCAATCTAAAATGAGTGATTGCTCATATAAATGATTTCCTCTTAGTTGGATTTTTGGCTAACCCACTTTTTGGTCTGTTATCATTTACAAAACTGTGGATTCACACAGCGCAACAGAAAATGGTTGTTACTTGCTGAAATTATTCATGCAGCTCCAGCTGGGCTGACATGAAAGACACTTTTATGGCATCTCTCCCTGTCTTTTTTTTCCCTGGATGCTGCTATTCTTGCTCTCATTGTTGTTTCAGATTCCTGTCTGTTGTCTTTTCCAACCTCAACCTTTTCATCTGGCTTCACAGCTTTTTTGGCTCTAAGACGAACACATTTTCCATTTTTAATATCCTCACACCCCCTAATATATAATAAGTTAATTTTATTTGTATAACCCAATATCAAAATACCAAAAATATAATATACAACACATTATATTTTACAATCTCATGATACAGTAATAGTCTTTGTACTAATTGATACGATGGAAACACAAGCAAATGAAACACAGTTTGGCACAGTGGGATTATAAGAAATTCACAACACATAAAAATTATTTTTTCTGCAGGACTTTGGTGATTCAGGGGAACTGAATAAATATATAATTTTCTGTTCTGAGGATTATATTTAAGCATAAGACATGTATCTTCATAACTTATCCATTGAATTTTGTTTATTCCATTACTTCCATGTTAAATCTTCTGCTGAAAATGACTTAAAATAAAAATTGCCCATAGTTGATGTGATTTGCATACATGAAAAGAGCCAGATGTGTGCACACAAAAAAAATAAAAGAAAATGTTCAGGTAAACATCTTAGAGCACCTCCACCTCAGAGAGGTGAGTGCATGAAAAATGCTCTTTTCCCTCATCCCTCTGCCTCTTCCTGTGTCCCAGCCAGATGCCAATATTTAATACTTATGGATGGCCTGCTCAGCATCAATTACAGCCAGTGTAAACTGAGGTGAATCCGTGCACGTCTTTGGACTCCATGGAGGACTGAGACGGCTGATTCAACAGTTTTAAAGGTCATACAGGGAGATCTTCATCTGACACAGATGGGGGCAGGGCAAGTAAATTAGAATGGACTATAGTACTGGACACACTTAATATACATGACTGCAGTGGTCTCATTAAACCTGAATCAGATATATAGCGATTCGTTTATTGGGTACATCTGTTAAATAGATGCAATTAAATTCAAAAGCACTGCAACAAATCCTGTCCTATTGTTTAGCTAATAATGTTCAGACTTTGTGGTAATTTTTAAAACTCTGGGGGTGATGTTGTGCTGGACTGCTCTCTACTGGAAGGTGTTTCTAATTTATTTAACATCTATTGGTGTTGACCAATACCACATACCACAGCATTTATAGGCTAGTTTACAACGCCTGTCTACTATTCTCTCCCCCTTTCTGTAAGTACTGTATGTAAATCCAGACCAGAAATTTGGCGACCAGTTTAAGGAATTTGACATCTTGCCTGCTGGTCTGAGATACAGATTTCCAAAAATGAGGTGCAACAGTTTCACGTTTTCATTTATCTCATGTGCAATAAGTGCTCTTAACTCTAACATGTTATAAACTGCCTCTTGATTCCTCACACAACTTTTATTCTTCAAGTTGCTGTTTTTCTTGCTTTTAACATACATCCTTATAGTCTGAATTGCATGTACAGTACCGGCACTTTTATTGTCTTGTTGTGTTTTTATTGTGTTTATGTTTTCAAGAGGCCTTGCTGCAAAAAAGACTTTACTCTTGTGAGCCAATAAAGATCTGAACTGAACTGAGAGGTGGATAAAACACCTGCAGGCCAATACACCACCACTGAAAAGTGGCTATAGAGTTGAATCAACTCCTATCTGATGTGTTGTCAATAAAACAGAACATTACAAGCTTCACAAACAAAGTTAATTACAGTTATTGCATTGGATTGCATTAGACTATGTATCTAATAGGCTGTTAAATCAGTGTGTGTCATTCATATAAATTTAAAGGATATAACTACTCTCTGGAGACTGAAAATGTCATCGCTGATATTAGTCTTTGGAGCCGTTTCTAAACAAATGAACGTGACTGTAATCTTTGTGGCGAATGAACATGTGACCCAATGCAGTGGTGTGGCTCATTGACTGTTTTTAATACTTTCTGAACAACAACGGAGGTCTACAGCACAGAGGAATAAGATATATCAGGCTTTGTATACACACACAATACTTGTAAGAAGGATCAATTCATTGTTGGTTTGGCTCTGCGCATGAGATTTGTTGACAGTTCGTAAAATATATAAGATTGCCAGACATATCCTTTAAGTTATGAATCAAACCTGAAAGAAATTGCTGTTGTCTCGCATGACTAAGACGACTTCAGATGCTCCCTCTGAAGTCTGAAAGCACAGAGCTGCACATTTATACAGAAGAATGATTTCCAGTAATGAAGCTAAACAGCAAACCTCCATTCGTCTCCATTACCTCTTTGTCTGGTTGAACAGACTTCAAAGACTTAAAAAATCCACTGAGACAGTGCAGCACTCAGCACTGTGATACCATGACAGCAGACTACGCAGGTTAAATAGATGGTGAAGCCACACAAACTTGTACTGTAATTCCAATGTATTTATTTATTAGGATGACAAAGCAAGGTTTTGACACAGCAGGTAGTCTCAGTCACGCCTTACAAAAGGTACACAGGTCATATACAGTATGTACAAATTACAACTAATCAGGAGAGGCCACTTAAGTCATTAAGTGTAACACAGAGATATATTATTTATAATCACATAATAGACTCATAAAATGTAGAAACAGGAGATCACAGATGAATACAAAGAACAAAATCTTATGGAACAAACTATAAGGTTATGAAAGAAAGAATACATTTATTTCCAACACAAATAGTAAAAAACACATTGCAGTACCTTATTTGATAGGAGTGAAGCCGAGTTATGAAACACTGCTGTTACCTCACATTAACTGCTCAGGCACAAGAGCATCTTGTTTACTCAGTAGGAGGCAGTGAATTCTTTGCATCTTGCCACACAAGGAAGAAATGCAGATTTCCATTCTCTCCACTGAGATCGAAAAGATTTTTAGATCCACATTCATCTCTCCCCATCTGTTGTGTCAGCTGGCCTTCAGATAAACACTCTCTGTCAGTTTGATGGTCTTTTAAGTTTCATCTTATGTACACGCAGTGAAATATTAATACCTTTAGAGGCCCCTAGAGAGTTGAGGCCTTACACAGGTCTCAAAGTGTTAACAAAAGATGTTTGCTATTCACTGGGGACTGCAGCACTGCAGCTAGATTACAGAAATAGCAGCTAACATGCTTTGGAGCTCACTTTATCAGAGCTAATGGAGCTTGGACTTCCTCTTCAGTTTTTAAAGTGCTATTCATTAATAGACCAGTTATGGTAAATTAATTTGCTGATTTGACTTTTGCTGCTGTCGATTATGAAGCATCCTCACCAGTGATGGCAGGACAAGGAGGCCGCACAGCTCCATCATTTGCCAGACCATGGTGCCCAGTGTCATCAGAGGAAACTGCTCAGTTATGACTGAATGGTTTTGTACACACTGAGCCAGACAGGCAAAGTCAAACTATCATAAAAATATTTTCTAAGCAGATTCTCTTTTCCAGTATGCAGCATATTTCCAACAGTGAAATAAGCAGCCAAATCTCGATCTGCTGCCAGTGCATCTGTGTTAGCTGCGTCTATCTCATTGTCAGCAGACAGCAGCGCTCTCATTATCATTTTATGAAACCCAGTTGGCTGAGAGTGTTTGGCAGAGTGCTGTACGCCTAGAACTCTGTTGGAGTGAATTAACTTAAAACAGGATTCAGACATTTGCCCTAGATATTTTTAGTATCTTCTCAGGCTGAGGCTGCAGGGACTGAATGTCCAGAGCTCCGAGAGTAAAGGCAAAATCTGTGCTGGGACTTTTCCTGCAGAGCTGATAACAGCTCTGAATCAAGAAGTCTGTAAGATCATTTGACTTTTTCTTTATTGCACTTCTCCCTCTCAGGTACATCAATTTGAGGCGAGCCAAATCTCGTTATTCACAACATCTGGTTCTCTAATCTGTAGGATATCGCCACAGAAAAAAAAAAAAAAAAAAAAAAAAAAAGTCTTCAAAAGTTTCTATTGATTGCAGCAGAAAGAATCAAAACAAGTGTGACGCTAAAGCCAATTTTAAAGCAGCCCAGCATTTCTCCCTTGTTAAAACTGAATTACTGGAAGGAACAATATTTTTTTAATAAGACAAGTGAGATCCACAAGTCCTGCGGTGCAGCAGTGGAGCAGCCCATTATAATCTTATTCAGAATTGGGTTGTAGCCAAGAGTCTTTATTATCATGTTGTTTACTTGGATGAATTACTCAAAAAAACACAAGAAAAAAAATGCGTGTAAACTCAGCACCTCAGCATTTTTGAAGGGCTGTTAACCTTATCTCTGTGTCCACGTATGTCAGAGGATTGTGTGACTGAGCCAATTGTTATGCAGACAGATAGGTTGAGAGTTGCGTACATACATGAGTAATAGAAAGAGAAGCTTTTTAGGAAATTGTGCAAACTGAGAGGCATCATTGTCAAACATGACGCATCAAGTGTGAGAATGTAGAGTCCTTCAGATCTTCACTTAGTATTCTCTTTCAGTCAAATACAGCTCATATTTTGTCAAAGATAGTTCTTTGTGTCTGGAAAGAATGAGAAGCAGTCAGCAAGAGGATACTGCACAAAACTCCCTAGTCTACACTCACAACATCTGACTCATTAAGAAGTGCTTGCGTAATTAATGTCACAGAAGAGAACAAAACCACAAGGGAGAACTGCAATCTTGCTTAATCAGAAATCTGCTTTAGCTTTCATGTTTTCCTTTAGGCCAGATTTTCTCAGTGTGAGTAAGAGCCAGAGGGGAGCAGAGAGATAGCTGAAACAGACTAATGTTCCTTTTTTCTTTTTCTTTCTTCACTATTCATATCTTTTCCTTCACCAACATTAAGATCAGTTTGGAGAAATTTTACCTCTGAGGCTGGAGATGGAAGTCTCTTTATAACCTTGAATATCCTTTTCATTTTGATGCATCACATTCTTACGCTGTTGTTGAACTGCCCGCTGCCAGCTATTGATTGCAGGAATGAGAGATGCAATCCAATATTCAATATCCTCCTTCTGTCATACCAGGCTGCCATGTTGACGGTAGACTATTTTGAGAGCAGCGTGAGTGAGCATTCATTATTTATGTGATCAAGAGCACTCGCTGTATGTATGTATTTTATGTATATAGATTCTTCATGTTTGTAGCTGTGCAGCATGTGTTGGATTTCATATCAGCCAGTTCCAGAAACAATAATTATTATTGTATAAGACATAAAAAATACATAAGACTTGAACTCAACCTACTTCTTACTTTCTCTTGCTATTTTGCTGACTGTATGAGATTCCCCTGCGGAAAATTTTCAACTGAGCTCAGTAACTTTTCCAACCACCTCTGATAAACTGCACTGGTGAAAAGAGCTGCAGAAAGAGGTGATGACATGCCATCAGCCCTGAGATGTCTCCATGCCTTGAGAGAGAGAGAGGTGCCTACATTGTTACACAAGGTTCCTCCGGGTTACTGAGACAAGCACTCCTCCAAAGTGAGCCAGGTGACTCTCAGAGCTGTTAGTGATGGAGCTGAGACAGGAAATACTTTCTGAGGAATACGACTGCTCGTTACACCTGCCACCGTGTCAGGGTTGGAAATGTTGTGCCATCTAACCGTATTAGCAAGTGACATTACATGATGGGCAAATCTTGCCAGAGGAGAAATTAAAACACACACACACATGGTATTGTAGCGTACAAAATAATGTGACAATATGAAATAGAAACATTTCCAAAGACATGGCTAGTAAATTCCACCATAATGGCATGTCAGGGATTAGCTGTCAGATTCATAGTTCAGCTAAGTGTCATTCCTGATTGTATTCTGATTGAAATGGTGCTTAGCCTCCTGTTGAGAGCACCCCAGAGCTTTACATTACAGCCCTCCTCTAATTGACAGCACCCTTGTGTCAGTGTGAGTGTAATGCTTATTTTGCGTGGCAGCAGCAGGTGAAATATAAAACACAGGGTTACAGGAGTGCAAAAACATGTGTCTGTGGGTGGCTGGAGAAATGAAAAGTCAGAGCTAAAAGAAAAGAAGAAGGGGCAGTGAAGTGGTGATCTGAAGCAGAATGATGAAACGTTTGTGAAAAATCATACAGCTGGGTAGGCCAGTGAGAAAAAAAGTTGGCATGTTAGAGAGATAGAGGAGCATGAAAGAAGAACCTCTGTGAAAAAATAAACAGGATGTGGAGTTCAATAGTGTGATAAAAAGAGACTGTACGACTGGATGCCAAGGGAAATCTTCACCATGCTAAATCTTAAATTCAACTGGGCTGGCTGTCAGCACAGAGCTGCCATGACTTGAAGGCAGGCGTGACCTGTGATTGGTCTCGGTGGGAGAGTGGGGCTGAGATTGAGGCTGTGGCCTGGGCCGCGAAATGCCTCAGCAAAAGACAGACACTTTGTTCGAGCAGAACTGGTTCTGCTAGAAACAGAGAATGATAAAGAGAGATAGAGCATGAGAGTGACAGGATGGATAAAATATTCATTTCAAACCCACCTCTCTCTGCTGAGATACAGAGCTTCATTTTTAAAAAGAGCTTTTCTCTCTCTACCACTCATCCCATATTTCAGTTTTCCTTAAAAAGTTTTCCATTAAGAGAACTTGCACTTTCAGCTGTCCAGCTCATCTATAATTTAGGAGGTTTGTCCCATGGAGCTGCTTACTTGAGAGCATTTATGTGCTCTCTCCGGTCTCTTTGTGCTTTGGTACAACCAGGAGCAGGCCTGGCACTTGCTGTTGATTTGATTTTAGATCAAGTGTTTCCTCTAGTGCTCCGTGTCTAATTAACTCAACTTCACCTTTGGGTATCAGAGTCAGACCTCAGTGTTAGGGTCAGAAGGCAGAAAGGCCCTCTCTAGAGCCATCATTTGGTTCATCTGTTCAGGGCTACTGTAGAAACATGGTGGCGCAACATGGTGGTTTCTGTGGAAGAGGACCCACTTCCTATGTAGATATAAAGGGCTCATTCTAAGGTAATAAGGTAATACAGCAATTCTTATTTTCAAGTGATTATACACTAATTAAAACATACTTATGAAATTTCTTCCATTTGTGCCAAGTCCGTTCTTCTACATGCCACTAAAGTCTACCACTGCACCTTTAAATAGTGGTGAAAAATGTAGAATGAAAATCCTTTACTTCTTCCACACTGGAGCATCAAGCAAATCAATGTTTGCCCTTGGTGTGAATGGGTCAGTGCAGGTTAACAGACCTGAAATTCACAGCTGTGCTCACAACCATGGTGTAACACAGGTGAAACACTGCTTCAGGCGTCCAAGCCAATAATTCTGCTCTGCCTTTAAAGTAGTTGCAGCGATGTTGTTTTTAGTGACACTAACAGTGTGGCTCTTGGGGTATCAATGTTAGGCTTTCCACCACTTTGGACCAGAAAAGAAAAGTAATCTCTGAACTATTGGGTGGATTGCCATAAAAATTTATACAGACATTCATGGTCCCCAGACAAATGAATCCAACTGATGTGATTCCCTGACTTTTCCTCTAGCACCAGTTAGCCAGGGAGAGTCACTGGAGAAAGTTTTACTTTATATTTTTAACTTTATTTTGACTGAATACCATTAGTTATGGAGACCCTGTTTCAATACAGCCAATCAAATCTTCTATAGAGCAGTAATGTTAGCTATCAGAGCAGATGGTCACACAGAGCCTGACAGCATCCTGCTACACTGAACAAGAACCCACATTAGCTTTCCTGTTGAATTCTTTTTATCTAACTTACAAACATGAAAACACATTTTTCCTACACCTCAGCTTGTTGAACGGGCAACCAAAAGCGCACTGCTAACATCAGTTAGCAGGCTAGATAGCTAATTAGCTGCTCAGCTACAGCACATTAAACAGCATGTAAACATACTTGCCAATGTCGCCTTGGCAATGCTGTGTGGTTGTTACTCTTCAATACCATTGCTAACAACACACTATCCACCCATGACATATAGCTACAGTGTAAGTTTGTTTACTTTGTCTCTGGTTCCCTACTGTGTAACACCAGCACTACCAGCTGCTGTCAATCAAACACAGATCTGACACTCCAGTGAGCTGTGACAAAAAAAAGAAGCATTTCTGATATTTCATGTTTCTAATATAGCATCTCAACACTTTTTTGACTGCAAAAAGGGATGACTGAACTTCAGTCAGACATTTTTGTTTTTTTTAGTGAAATACCTCAACTACTGAATGGATTCTGGTGACCCTCTTATTTTTCATCCTGCACCATCATCAGGTCAAATTTTGAATTTGTTCAAAACGTTGGTTTATGACCAAATACCTGCTAATTGGTGCTTAGATAATATATAGTACACATGCCAACACACTAAACTAAGATGATGAACACTGAACCTGCTAAACATCAGCATATTAGTATTATCAATGGGAGCATGTTCTGACATCAGCAGTACAGCCTCACAGAGGCGCTATTGTGACTTTAAACTTTTAATAATGTTATTGTGAAGACACTGGCCATAGTTAGTGGTGCAGATAAATTGGTTACAAAATGTAAGAGGATTTATTTTCTTTACATTATTATCCTTAAAAATGAGATGGAACAATTTTAGAGATGAAAATTTGAAAAGCAAACCAAAACTATATGAAACACTATTTAGCAATCTACATTTTCTATGAGCAGCAACAACCTGTATTAATCCATCATAAGTCTGGTATGGATGGCCAAACATGGGGTTAAGCCTGCGTTCACTATCTCATGTCACTGGATTTGTTTGGAAAAGGTTATGTACTGTTAGTCATCAGCATGCACAGAAGCAAGATCCCAATGTCCTGCCCTTGGGTAATGACCTGGACACTTCAGTGAATCCTTTAAAGAAAATTGATAGAAGACCTTGACGGTGGCATGTATTATTCATGTGCATTTACAATGAAGTAATGAAGAGCACTTTTAAAACTAAATACAGTCACAACTTCAGAGCACAGCTTTGAATAAAGAATGTAATAATAGAACAGAGTAGGAAAAAACAAAGTAATGTGGCCGGAGAGTAAGAAATTGAATTATTTGGTCACTGGTGTAATAAATTTAACATTTTAATGCATTCTTCTGTTTGTGTTGTTTTAAACAGTGTTTTGTTTAAAAAGTGGGTATCAATGGAGGATGTAAAGACAGAGGCTTATGTAGACTTGACCAGATCAAAGAATCTCGGCAGATACCTTAACAACACAGGGATTATCCAGATTCAAACATCATGACATCTGTGTGCGTGCGTGCGTGTATGTGTTAATCTGTGCCCTCATTTGACAGTAAACCATACAGCATGAATTCAGTTGAGACAATCTCATTCCTCCTTACACTGCTCAGTGTGTCACACCACAGAGAGTTTTGATAATAACAAAATATATGAAGACAATATATAACACAGTGTGTGCTGGTTCATGCTGTATGTTTCTCGTGAGATGAATGGGGCTTTATAAATCATATTTATTTTTCTCTGTTTGACATAAATATGGCTCCAAAATAGCAGTCATATAGAGATGGCCATCTGCATCATGTCTGGAGGTAGAAATGAACAGGAGTTCAACAAATGGCAAATCTGTCTGTAACGTGCCTCCTAAATGGACAGGGTTTGTCCTCTGTGGAGCATGAATGTGATCCATAAATGTCATGACAATCTGATCACTTTAATATTTGTTGTGCATATACTGTGTCCAAAATCTGACCTGAAAGTGGTGAAAAGACCTGGTGGTCAGCAAAAAACATGAGGATTCATCCTCTGGAGATGATGAATATCCATGAGAGTTTAATAACCGTCTGTCTGGTAGTTGATGAGTTGAAAACAGAAATCCCTATTTATTGTAATACAATGTATTTGAACATTGTACTATTGTTGGATAAAATGACATACATGGAGAGACAAAAGATTACAAACAGATTTAAATATATTGCAATTAAATACAAAAACAACAACACAAACTGGCATCAAAAACAACTGAATTGAATCAACACCTCTCTGACACACTGTCAATAATAACTATTAATGTATACATACTGTTTATCTGTGAGTTAATTATTTTGAAATTATATGTAATTCATCATTTGAACTAACTATATGTTAACATGTTGTGATCATTATTGCCATATCACTTCAGTCAGCCAATATATTCTCGCAGCATAGAGTTATATTTTTCACAATCTTGTACAGAAATCTTGTACAGAAATATGTTCCAGTCCCATTCATATTGAGGAAATCAACTTGTATGAAATGTAAATTAATCTGTGTCAATGTTGACACAATCAGCAAGGTAAAGAAAGTACAGAAACTGAATAATAGCGTGTGTCATGAATATTTATTTCTCTGCACAAGCTGCACATGCACATTAATTGCAGTAATAAAGGCCTGTTTCTATTCCAGTTCTAAAGAACGATTGTAAGATACTATATGTGGGTGGAAATGTTAAAATGTTAATCTCTTCAAAACGTCATTATATGTGGGTGGACACTCTCACTATGACCGTGTATCATGAATTAGGAAGCCGTTAACATTACACATTTTGCAGTGTATTTACATAGAGACGTCTGTATACTTCAAGATAACACACAGTGTCTAAATGTTTATCAGATCATTGTTTGCCCACATTCTATACCCAATTTTTGTTACCTGGATTTGTGGTTAATAATCTTTCAGCCACTGTGATATCATCAGCATCAGTGCATCTGCAAACTGTGCCCTGTATGCTGCTGCGTCCAGATGGAAACCAGTGACCTTCTCATTCTGAAAGCAGCCATAAATCTCAGGGAGTTACTGTTCATTAAAAACAAAATCATTCATGCTTTTGTTTAATCAAACAATGTCCCTCTCAACTCTCAGTATTCTGGTCTCTTCAGTACCTGCAGTTACATCAGAATGCAGCCAGGTGTCTGAATAATGTACACAGGGTTGAAATTCATGTTAGGAGTGACCTCAAGATTTTATTATTAATATAAAAAAACATTTTTTTGCTTGTACAGCTTAACTTCTATCTCACCATGACTACCTCACAGCCATAGCCATATTTCTAGTGTTCTCCGAGGGGTTTCCCGTGTTTCACCTTTTCCTTATGTTTCTTGTCACATTTGTCTCCCCATGTGTTCGTGCGAGTGGCGGGCATGGTTCCTCCTTCCTCTGGCTTCTCCCTGATTACTCCTGATGCACAGCACCTGCTCTAATCAGCACACCTGCCATCCATCATCTCATCAGCCAGACAGTATATCTTCCCTGGATCACCAGCCGCTCTTTACCAGATTGTTCATTCAGCTACACTATTAGTCACATGTGCTCAGCCTGATCTCCTGCTCCTGTGTTGCAATAAATCCCTTCTTACATGTGCTATTGAACTGTCTCCTGGTCTGCATTTGGTTCCACTCAGACCAGAGACACATAACATACTAAGCTCTTCTGATGATTCTCAATCGACTGAGACTGAGCCCAAAATTTATAAAATTTACAGTTTGGGCCCTGACACTATGAGGCTTAAAAAATGTTGTAACACTTTTGTTTATGTACCACAACGCACAGTATTATTATTCTCATTCCTCCCAAATGCCAGATTGTTGCTCCTTAGTTTTAATTTAACTTAACATCTTGTTCCCTTGCACCTATACATGTATGTATTAGTACGTACTGTACTGGTGTTGTGGAAATTGTCTGACAACACTAAACACACACACACACACACACACACACACACACATATATATATATATATATATATATATATATATATATATATATATATATATATATATATATATATATATATATATATATATATATATATATAAAATAATACACAAAACAGTGCTGGGTTGAAGATTAAAAGATATTATTGTACAATAATAAGCCAGAACACAAAGATTTTCTTCAATTCATCTCACTAAACAAAGAGCATACCTCCAAAAATGGAGTCTGGCCTTGTGATTGGTCACTATATCGGCTTACATGATTACAGCCAATGGCAAACAGCCATGAGGTATACATTTACATGCTCATGTATGCTAGATAAGAACCATGTCTCCCAAGGACACAAGAAGGCAAGAGCCTTAACCTATATGTGGCTTTTGACCCCTTAACCTGTCATGTTTACTCCAAGACCCAGGATGTTACCATATCTGAGCTTAAGCTACAATGAAAAGAGAGGAGTGGGCCTCCTAAAACATAATCTTTCTCTCAAGGACTTGCACAACTCTGCACATTAAAATGATATGCCAATCCTTTCATCTTTGATTACTTTTACACTGGTAAACTGTAAATTGGGAATATTTACACTGCATATTGCAGGTGGTAAAAGGTGCAGGAATTGGTTGATTTTTTTTCTTCCTGTTTTGTGGAAAGAAGTTGGTTTCTGTAGTTCTTGAAATACTGTTTGTGATGGTTATAGATATTTCCATAACTAAAGGGTCAAGTTGTACCTCCTATTTTCTCAAACAGAAGATAATGCATGTGTTGTTTTGATAAACAGGAGCCTCTCAGGCAAACCAAGGCCAGAATGCAGGCCATTGCCAGACGAAACAAGACAAAAACTTGAGATACAACGTAACTAGAGATCACAGAGCTATGATTTGAAACTAATGAACCAATTAGATTAATATCTCTGCTTGGGTTAAGGGCTAGGCTTGGGCTTTCAGGGCTCAGAATTGGAAAGAGACAGCACTGGAGCAGAATACTCTGGTGTTTACTGTTTTGGTTCTCCACTTGGCTGAGTGCTTTCAATAAACATGTTCAGCTTTAAAACATCAAAGTCTCGCATGCGCTTTTCTCCACTGAAGATGCTGACCATCATTTTTTTATCTTATCTTATTTTTTTTTATCTTATTGTCTCTATTTTGAATGAGACATGGAAGATTTTTTAAGTCAGTCCATCACCCTGACCTAAGCTATAATAAAATGTTAGGCAACCTCGTTTGTCTGTGATTGAGGGTAGGTTTATGCCTGCAGTATCTTTATCTAGGAAATACTCTGGCAGCTGATATTTCATTGCAAAGTGATATTGCTCATGTATAGACAATATCTTTATTTATAAATTAGAGTAAGCTTGTCTGGCTGTTTAATTTACAGCGCTGCCAGTCTCAACATTTAGTGAGATAAGTACATGTTGGAAGATATCAATATTTTCTAAAGGTGTATTTCAGCATTTCCTTTGCCAGCAAATATAACATTTCTCCCTGTTTGATAATTTCAAATATCACATAAGGTAGCACAAAGCTTCAGGTTACAGCTGCAGCTGGTGTCTGTTCAGTTGTGTCAGACAGAATCGCTTCTTGTACATGAATATGCTAATAGAGGAGCGAGATGCCACTGGCTGTTTCACAGTCTTGTAACACCTCTGCTTTTGAGTCAGTCAGCAGTTTGTCCGCTGCCAGCATTGACAGTGATTGGCTTTGAGGCCAGGAGTGTCCTTCATGCATTTCAGTGGATGGGGACTGATAAACTCTCTCTCTCCATCTTGGCATAATGAAGCATGAGAGCTCCAAAAGCCACCAGAAAACGTTATTCTTCTCAGGGACTGTTAGTTTTGGCTCAATCTGAGATATTAAACACCTTTCTTTACACATTGCTCCATATTTACTGACAAATACCTTTTTTTTTATTCCTGAAGCCAACAGTCCTCAAATGACCCTAGTGGCCAGGAATCTTATTCCTACAAATGTCAGAATCAGAATCAGGTTTATTCTTTAGTAGGTTTCCATATACAAGGAATTTGCTTTGGTCTGATGGTGCATAACAATAAACATAGCGTGAGGGCAAAAACAGGCAAGTATTGCAAAAAACAAGAAACATACGTGACAGATTAACAACAGAAGATATGAAAAAGTGTTATAAAAATAAATATATTATGTTTGTTTTTTTTAAATGGCCCAGCTAGTCTTTAATGGACCCATATACACAAGCAAATAGGACGTGTTGATCCATGAGGACCACCTCTCCTTTTCACTTTTATTTATTTTCACAAGCATTGTTCGTTTTCTCCACTGCTGTGTGAACAGACTTGGATTGCCCATGCGTAAAACATTTAAGTTGTTTGCAGCCATGGTCCAGATGCCTGGGTTAAAGGGATTTGGGGCAAATGAGGGGAAAAATGCTCACTGGGTGGTTTTGCAAAAGCAGTCTCATCTGCTTTTCTAGGTGTTTACCTCTCCTTTCCCTTTCCACAGAAAACTAAAACATTAAGCTTGACTTCACCACAATTAATGAGAGCTTGGTGTGTGTGTGTGTGTGTGTGTGTGTGTGTGTGTGTGTGTGTGTTTGTGTGTTTATTTGAGTCTGTATGAGTGATTATGTCCCTAAACACTGCAAGTGCTCTTGCCACTGAAAATTTTAGAATCCATTAGTTCCCACATTGATATCTGTTGCCATAGAAACAAACATGAGTTCCCATATGGAGGGTGGTGGATGATGAAGGGCACATACATCAGTGCATGAGGCATGCATTTGGCTCCGAACAAAGCATTTAATCAAGAGCTTTGGCATGGTTGTCACATGCTCTGCGAGGGCCACTGGGTCAAGAAGTAATCACAGAGAATTTCTTATAAACATGCAAAGCCATGAAGCAATCTGCATATGAAAATGGTACATACAGAAAGTACAACAAATACTGTATACTGTAACCTCCGAGTGGGGGGTGCAGTCATATCAACATACATGTTGGTAAATATTCATGGATGGTGATAGACTTGGGAGGGAAGTAATATCTAACAGATATCAATAAAAATCAAGAGTCAAGAGTCAATCAGGAAGATGGCTAGATCACTGAAAGGATGGATGGATGGATGGATGGATGGATGGATGGATGGATGGATGGATGGATGGATGGAAGGATGGATGATGATGGATGGATGATGATTGATGGATGGATGGTGGATGGATGGAAGGATGGATGATGGATCGATAGAAGGATGGATGATGATGAATGATGGATGGAAGGATGGATGATGATGGATGGATGATGGATGGAAGGATGGATGATGATGGATGGATGATGATGATGATGATGATGATGATGATGGATGGATGGATGGATGGATGGATGGATGGATGGATGGATGGATGATGATGGATGGAAGGATGGATGATGGATGATGATGGATGGATGATGATGGATGGATGATGATGGATGATGATGGATGGATGGATGGATGGATGGATGGATGATGATGGATGGAAGGATGGATGATGGATGGAAGGATGATGATGGATGGAAGGATGGATGATGGATGGTGGATGGATGGATGATGATGGATGGAAGGATGGATGATGATGGATGGATGATGATGGATGATGATGGATGGATGGATGGATGGATGGATGATGATGGATGGATGGATGGATGATGATTGATGGATGGATGGATGGATGGATGGATGGATGGATGGATGGATGGATGATGATGGATGGATGGAAGGATGGATGATGGATGGATGATGATGGATGGATGATGATGGATGATGATGGATGGAAGGATGGATGATGATGGATGGATGATGATGGATGGAAGGATGGATGATGATGGATGGAAGGATGGATGATGATGGATGATGATGATGGATGGATGGAAGGATGGATGATGATGGATGATGATGATGGATGGATGGAAAGATGGATGATGATGGATGATGATGAAGGATGGATGATGATGATGGATGGATGATGATGGATGATGATGATGGATGGATGGAAAGATGGATGATGATGGATGGTTGGTTGGTTGATGGATGGAGTGAAATGAAACTGATGACCAACTACAAGGATGGATGGATGGATGGATGTATAAATGATGGATGGCAGGATGGATGATGGTTGGTTGGTTGGTTGGTTGGTTGATGGATGGAGTGAAATTACACTCAGGATAACAGATGATCAACTACACAATTGTTTATGTCCTAATCTCCAGAATTGCACTCAGCTCTCTTACATTAAACCTCAATCATTTCCAATCTCCTCATTAAACTGGACCATGATTTAAAAGCTTGTGAAAACCTGCTTACAGCAAGTCAGTCAAATCTAAACCCAGTGAAGTCTATTTCAGTTAAAAGATGCGGGTTACAGTGCACTACACTGATGACTGCCTTGATAATTTAATCATGACAATTCAAACAGCAGACTTAAGGAGTGCCTATACTCATTCTCTTCTGAATGTTAATAATGCATCCTCACATTTCACTGCAGTTTTATCCCTTCCCCCTCTGACAAAAGCACTCACATTGCAGAAGTCTTTATTGGCTGGCGCTTTCAAGCATCTGTACACAAGCAATAATAATGCCTTTCACATTGCTGTAATTATTTCCTGTCTTTTCTCCAATATGCACAGTCACTTTCTCATTTGGGTAAAAACACCGCTCCAATTGGTGCTTCACAATCACTTTCCATCATTTGCAATATTGCTCTTAAATTGAAATGGCAAGTGGCCACAGAGCGCAGGGATTTAGCTCATCAATAAACTATCACAACTCTGCTCAGCCCTCAGATGGTTTGAGAGGAACTGAGGGTGGCAACAGGCAAAGGACCCTTTAAAATGTATTTTCTATTTCTCTTTCAGGGAGTCTAAAGAGGGTGAACAAGATGTAAAAAAAAAACTGACAGGGGGGAAATGTGACTTTGGGTAAAACCTCCCTCCCTCCCTCTGTAACTCGGGTGGTTATTGGTTTTCAAGTAATACAGAAAGTATTATTTTTTTCCTGAGGCTGTCCAATTTTAATTAGGAGGCCAAAGAGAGTGTCGAAAGTGCCTAAACAGGTCTGCTAAGCTGAGGAAAAATTCTGGAAATTTTTATTTAGTGTGACCAACAGACAATCTTACCATGCAGCTATTTTTTATTTTTCTCCAGTTTATTCTGGATAATAGAAACAGCAACAACAACGCAGGTAGACTGTTTTTTTGATGAAACATAATGTCTTATTCATAGTGATTTGTCATTGCTGGAGGCAGTAAAGGTAAGAAAAGCCTGTTTTGCCCACAGTATTTATACCATGTGCTGGGTATTTAAAAGCTTCAGAGGACCCACATGAATCCCTCTTACATATCTACATCTCCACATTTTAGTCAGGGGGGGATTCTTACAACTGAGAGTTGGTGAACAGGAAATATGCTGCAGCAAACCATGCAGGTCTGGCATGCGATGTGAATACAGCAAACATCCAGTGAACCAAAAGTACCCTGCCTCATTTATTCTGTGGGAGGAGCAGATGTTGGCCCAAAGGGTGGTCTACTATACTACAGCAAATCCCTAAGTGTTAATGGTGGTGGGCTTACAGTGGGTAGGTTTACTGAGACTGAGCAATATACCTTCCTGTTACAGGTGAAGAACAATTAGATGACACACATGTCCCCTCTATATGCATACAGATACAGAGTTGTGGTGGAATCATAACTATATAATATGTTTGCTCGTGTTTCTTGACTGTACGAGGTATGGAAAGGGGAAAGAAGAATCAATGTGAGATATTAACATGCAAAGCCAAGAAAAAGCAGTGTACCTGGCACTGACATTATTCAACGATAGAGACATTTTAGCACTAGGAGGCCATAGGGTCACTAAAATCAATAGACTAACTGGTCAGGATATATAGTAACAAAAATGGAGTCCGACCTAATTGAGGTGCTAAGGAAAAGGTCATGTTTTCATATTTTTTCCCCTTTTGGTAGAATGGGAAGTAGTTGTTGTACTGGAGATATGGTTCTCTCCTCAGAAAAACAAATAGATAGACCTTCGGCCCTCAACCAATAAAAGCAGTTTGGGAATTAATAAAATGCAGCTATGAGTCCAAAATCAAGCAAAAATCAAGTTAGCAACATATATTATATTATTCATGACATAGGTCGTAGACAATTAGACAAACATTGAGGCTCACACGTTTCAGAATAAATTAGGAGAAGAAATGCCTTCTGGCATCTAATCAGTAGCATCTAGAATTTGTTTGTGTATGATGCATCATTCCCCAAAGTCTGTCACAGTCTGATTAGCGGCATCCGAGTCGTTGTGCATGATAGACCAACACCACAGTCCCTACCCAATTTCATTCTGTGGTATAATGATGGGAAAGAGCAGCCAAAATTCAAACTCTGCAGTCTTTGCACTCTGAATATTTAGGCTTCTCAGTATATCTTCCTATAGAATTAGACCTGATTATTAATTCTTTCTTTTAGAACACTGGCTCCTGACAGCCGACATCAAAGAAGCTCAGGCTGGTGCACAACGTCCTCTCCCACAGTGAACCAAAACTACACGTTTGACCCACTTTTCTTTTACTTGACAGGATCTGCTTTTCCAAAGCGCCTTTTCAAAGGAACGTCACAGCAAACTCGGTCCACAACAGCTGCGACTTAAAAGACGCATTCTGGAGCAATAAATGCACAAGAGGCAAAATCAAGTCCTTTGATTGGAGAACGACCACACCTCTTAAACACATTACATTTGGAGTTTTGTCATTAACCCACACGTTTTTCCACCTCTCCCTTCATTTCCTTTCATCTCCTCTCTCATCTATCTAGTCGTGGTGCAAAGCCACTCTCCTACCCCTCTATCTAATTATATTCTCTCTTCCTTTCACTGATTCTCTACCAATTTCCTCTGTCTTGCCTTTATATGCTGAGCTGAGAGAGCTCAGTGCTGTTGAGGCAAACTAGAGCAAGCGTCTGATTTCAAAGAGAAGTGCTGACTTGTGATTTAAAAGTCATAATTATTCAGGTTTGGCTTTATTCCTCTTACTTCCTCTGAATATGGAGTAATCTAATTGTATATCCTGAGACTTGTTTATGAAGTAATAAGCATATATGCAGAATATACCATTACATATTGGATTCCTCTAATTATAACCTTTGTTAACAAATAAAGATTTTGCAATCAACTGCTGATATAATATAGAGCATCAATATTTAATGCACAAGCTGAGATCATAGAAGAGATTTTACTGTACATACTGCTGTCAAAGTGCTTCCAATTAATGTTATGCAGCAGTTATAGAAGCACATGGTGTTAAACATTGTATATTCCCTCTCATTATACAGAGGCCTTTCCATATGTGCAGGGAGAAATTGACACGAATCACTAATCTTTTCTACATTGTTAGCATCGGATATACTGAGCTCACACTGCCCAATTTAAGCTCTATCAAAAATAGCACCAATCAGCACAACACTAATGAAGCCATTTCCCCTACCTTCATGAGAACAGGATGTTGGTTCAACACATTTTTCCACAAATAGGTTTGTGTGTCTGCAATTCTTTAATGAGTAGGCTGTTCAAGAGTGTAACAAAAACCGTGGGAGCAACTGAAATGTTGTCACCCACATCAACTGCTCATCAGCAAACAGGAAGGACAGGACAGTAAAGTGTTGACTGAAAATGAGAAATACCGTGGTGAAAGGTGTGAATTACAGCTTTAACCTTGATATTTTGGGGGAACTACGAGAAGCATTCTCTGCTGTCTGTTGGAGTGGACCGCCTCTTTACTCTTCACACATACAATCACATAGAGACAAAAAACACACTGGGGGATTTCATATTATCTTATCTGTAGGTTAAATATGAAGCTCCCATCAGCAGCTGGTTAGTTTAACTTAGATTACAAATGTGAAACACATTAATTAGTGAATTTTAGAGTGCTGTTAGGTGAACTTTTGAACTTTGCTAAACAGACTGTTTGACCCTGCCTTTAGTCTTTTTGATAAGCTGAGCTAATCGCTTCCTGGCTCCAGCTCTATACTTAATATAACAACATGATGAGTGAGTAGGCGAAAAAGTCTATTTCCCAAATTGTCAAACTATTCCTTTAGGTTTTATGTCATTAAACAGGGCTGTGGTCAGCATTGAGGACACCAAGATCATGTCGTCATTATTCTGAGGGTTAGAGGAGGACCAATGTCTTGGCCTACAGCTACCCGCAATTTGATGGCTGTAAAGGTATATTACGTAGGATTTTCCTAAAAAAAAATTCACACCAAATCCAGCAGTGTAGCACCTTCCTGCAGGGTTGTGCAGAGGTCTGGGCGTATTTATTTGTGCTTTAGAACATAACTGCTGTGAAACAGTCAGAAAATAATGTTTTATTTATCTGATTCGCAGCACTTTGTTCTTGGCAACACCACTTGCTCTCTTCATTCACTCTCTAGCTCGCTCAACCTCGCTGCTCTGTCTCCCTCGCTCATTGACCTCTGAATGCTGTGTGTAAAAACACCAACAGGCAAATCCTGCATAGTATATCTTTAAGGCTGATATAGATTTTTGGACTCAAAAATTTAAAATGTGTCTGTTTTTGGCAAAAATAAAGATAAATTTAACTGAAATAAGGGTATTTTCCACCAGCATTATACCACAAATGATTCATAGGACTTAGACCACCATGTAGGGAGACATTATTTACAAAAATATAACTGAATTGTTAAATGAATAATAAATGTGAACTAATTCCAGTATTCTTATCAGAGCCTTTTTCAGACTTATGGTGGAAAGAGTATTGTTTTTCACTGGGTGTGTTTGGATTCATGACAGCAGTATTTTTAAATCCTGGCTACAGTCCTGAGCACTGTATGTTATTTGACAAAACCTCATCAGTAGGCCAAATGGGAAGACTCACACATCGAAATATCCCAGTTTTGATCTGGATGGCTTTTCATGGAATATCAGACACACTCAGTTGTTGGGCTAGCTGTTGACATTTTTCATTTACACCCTGTCGGTTCAAGCTTCAGGTGGGCGTGGCGGTTCATTTCTCTCTGTGGGTCAGGAGCAGGTAAGATGATGTGGAGCAGCCAGCTGGCAGCGCTGAGGAGGGCTCTTATGCCAAACAATCACAGTAAACTGAAAAACACAACCCACTGAAGTACTTTCCATGTATATGATTGTGATACAGTGTATATAATGAACTGCTGCCTACCAGCTTGAGTGTATTTTTGTGAAATTTAACACACACAAAAACATCGGTCCTGCTTAAAATTTGCAGTATTTCTATCCATAAAGTCACCTGTTCCATGCTATGAAATCTATTATCTATCAGGCAATCATTTCTGCCTTGTGGAAATGTTCATTATGACCTCTGACGACAACATCAACATTACTTTTATGACAATGTAATTCATTATGCAGAGAAAACGAGCTGAGTTAATGGCTGTGTTTGTATGAAAGCAGAGAGCTTGTATAGAAGAAATTAGTACGCTTGAGTACATATCTGCTTTTCTTTTTTTTTTCTTTGATGAACCACTTTATGGAGAATTTCCATGTGAATTACGCAAGGCCACATCCATTCCTAGCGGCTGTAATAATGTACATGCTGTTTGGGTGCTTGTTTGATTGTCCAGGGGATACATGCAAGTGCTTGAGTGCTCTCATATTGCCTCCTATTTTAGATTTTCATTGAAGGTTTTCTGAGCGACAGAGCCAAGACTATCAAGCTTATGTTGTTTTCCCGGAGTGTCCCCTATAATAATACTGCAATTCTATTCCTCAATGGCCCCAGTCTTGTTTGAAATGGCTAAACTGTTTTCCTGGAGTAAGTTCCGGCTAATAGGATGGGATCTCAAGTCTTTGTCAGTTTTAATAAGGTTAAAACTGACAATGTGCTATGTCACAACAAAAAGGTTCATGTACTTTACAAGCTGTGAGGGCATCCCACTGTGCCTGTGCCCATTAGTGGATCTTTCTGTCATCTATTGGGATCCACGTTTTGTTGAAAGCAATCAACCTCACAGCTCGACAGCTTCCTTTTCACCAATCCAAAGACTCAGGACTTATAGACTGAGAGTCTATAAAAATGTGGACTTTTGTAGCTGCTAACACATCTTTGATTCAGTCAGAAAAGTCTAAATTGTAGAATCCGTGTCATAAAACTGAAGCACACAGCAGTTCACTGGTCGCACATCCCCAAATGGCAAAATCTGACAAATGCTCACTGAAGCATCTCCTCATTTCCAGACTCTGTGGACAAGGCAGAAAGTTTAACTGAATTGTCTGTCACAGAAGTATTTCAGGGTTGTTGAAATCCATCCCAGAACGCCTCAACAGCAGGAAAAGTCAAACTATTTTACAGTCTGTATAATATGCAAAGAATGTTTTATAGTTTTATGGTTGTTGTGATGTCCTTGGTGAAAACATGTCAAGAAGCACAAACAGCATTACGTGGTCTTCATTTAGCATGTTGAGCATGACTGTGTTCCCTGCTCTGAGTCTCTAAGCTGCTCAACAGAGCCACACAATGAGAAAACAACAGCCTAAAACGATGCTGTAAGCCTCTTTCTGGATCTCTTGCTACTCTCCACTGAGGCTTGATACACTAAAACAGCATCCATACAGGTTTGTGTTCGGTGAAAGTGATAGTTAGGTACTTTGCATTCAAAGAAATATATGCTTCCTTCCTTGATTTCCCTCCTTCCTTAATTCATAAAACACTCAGTATCTCTCTTGATTGTCAGCCATTTTGCCTTAAGTGTGTTGGGTCTGTAATGATTGATTTCTCATGCATTTCCCCCACCCTCATGCTCATTAAAAATGTCACAAGTGGGTCGAGTGCCAATCACCACGAGAAGACCATATGGCCGCTTCCTTTCACAGCGCATATTGGCCGACCTCTATACCCCACGCTGATAATTCTGACCATGCCGCTGATGCAAACTGTCTTTAGCGGAGCTCCTGCTGACTGTTGGCTGTCCTGCCATCACACACAGTGTCATCAGAGTATCACTCTGCTTTGCCGTCTGTTTTTGTTTAACTCTGAATCACAAGTTAAAACCCAGGACCCAATGTATGGATGGTGCAATGTATGGCAGCTCAAGGTTCATTGTGTGTTTCTCAGAAAGAGAGAGGACAGGTTGATTGGCTGTTCACAAGAAGGAAATATCCTTTTCACAAACCTCTTAGAAAGCCAAAGATGATTTTTTAAAGAGGTCAATCAATAGTCATAAGGTTTCTGGTCTTTTTCTTAAATATATATTTCCCATTAGTTTGGAGGGCCGGCCTCAGGCAGAGTGGGGGTCTTTGAAGTCTGATGCACAGGGATATATTTAGAATGACCTGAATATCTATTTGTATCACAGACGTATGTTTCTCTGAAGTGTTGAATTAAATGAGGTGTATTAGATTAGCTGTATGTGGGTAAACATCTAAAGTCAGCAGAAAAAGGAGAAAACACTTGATATTGTGTGTTTCCATAATTGTATCACTGTTTACTCAATGCTTTATCAGTAGGGAATTGTATATGCCAATGCTGCAATGATCACTGACATTTTCAGCAGCTTTATTTGCGTTATTCTTTTGTCAGCTGTGGTAGTTCATTGCCTCACCTCTTGTCAGAACAATGGGCGACCGAGCAAGGTCCATTCGCATCTGAAAGGGCGTGGGATGGAAGGCGTGCATGGCATAATATAGAGAGCAAGTGTGAGTTCTAATCACCTCTGCACTGCCTGACTTCCTTGGGACGGTCCCGCAGAAGGCTACAGCGGCGTTTATTTATTCATGCATAGAAAATGAAACAGTCGCTCCCAATAAAAGGAAATGCATTGACTTCAGATTATCTATTTCATTGAAACAAAAGCAGCAATTCCGAATGGAACAAAAAGGATATAACACTGCTATTTTAAGCAACTGCTCTCTTACTGAAAGCTAAGCTACAGAGGGAGGGAGAGAGGGGGGAGCACTCGCCTGCGCAGGAGCTGCAACTGTGCGCGCTTTCATCCACAAGATAGCTTCTCATTTGCTTGGTTAAAACCTGCTTTGTTAAAATAAAAACATGGACCGATCAACGTGAAGCGCCCTCTTGGATAAATCTGAGCGCATGGAGACGATGCTCCTCTCTTCAGGAGCAGGTGTATTCAGCTAAGTGGAGGTGCAGCGCACAGAGAGGGAGCGACGCACAACAGCCGCTGGACCACAACACCTGCTCCAAAGGAAATAACCCCTTATCCTGAGCTATGCTGCTTGTTCCCCTAAAAATAACTGGATTTTTCTTGCAACTTATACCTTGTAACCAGGAGACTGTGGGCGCCGTGAAACTAATGGACGCACAGCGCATTTGGACAATACTGTAGTGACAAAAAGACCAAGAACTGCTCTGCTGGCTTCTCAAAGAGCTGCTTTAGTGAAATCAATCTCGTTCTTATCAGGGACATAATCATCTGCAAGGATGCCCGGGGCACTTCTATCAGCGCAGTCGCTCTACATAGGGATGGAGGTGGTGATTGCACTCGCGTCTGTAATCGGGAATGTGATGGTGGTTTGGGCGGTGAAAATTAATAAATCGTTGCGAGATACCACGTTTTGTTTCATCGTCTCCCTGGCTCTGGCGGATATTGCAGTGGGAGCCCTCGTCATCCCTTTGGCCATTACTATCAGTATCGGACTTCAAACTCACTTTTACAGTTGCCTGCTCGTGGCGTGCACGGTGCTGGTGCTGACGCAAAGTTCAATCCTGGCCCTTCTGGCCATTGCAATTGACCGCTATCTCAGGGTCAAGATCCCGACCAGGTAATGAGGTTTTCACAGTGCACACATGACAATAATGAAAGGCGTAGATGCAGTTTTTCACTCTACCTGTGCCACATGGAAAAAGTGATGGTGATAATTTATGATTTATTTCCCAGGAAAGCTTCCTCACACCAAGAAGTCACCACAGCTCCAGGGCTGTGTTCCTGGACATTGATTTCCTCTCGGGTCTTGTTTCACTTCACAGGATGCCTGCCAGTCCCTTTATGTGCATATGGATCTGACTTGCCACTGCTGACATGACAGCTAACCAGAGAATAGCTGATCAACCAACAACTTTAATTAGTTTGTCTGTCCTCAGGATCTCTAACGTGTGGAAGTGTAGTTCAGTCACAGACTTTCCAGGTTGGGTTGTATGCAGGAGAATCTCTTTCTCAGTGTTTCTGGAGGGCACTAAATGAGGTCAGGTTTGCTGTCAATGATGTTAAATCTCCTTCTTTGTATTTAATGCACCGGACCATCGATGGCTTATCATTGCCAGACTGACATAAAAGACTGAGCAGTGGTGCCGAAAGGCTGAAAATATAAGCTTAGCAGAAGAAGGGAATTTATTGTCTGTGATAGCCTCAGACTTTGATCTCCTGCCTAAAGCTTCACCACGTCTTCCAGCAGGTCATCATGTATTTTAGCGTTTCTCAATGTTTAATCAATAGTCAAGGTTAAGAGTTTTGAATACCACAACAACTTCTACATCAGTAGGTCAGTGAGCAACCTTGTCTTGGCTTTATATTTCCTCCAAAATGTATTATCTGTTGGAAATTAGTTGTATAAAAATTTCTGGGAGAAAGGTTTACAGTGAGACCTTGCTCGTTGCTTCTCCCATCCTAGACATTATATTTGTTATTAAGAGCAAGAACAGATTGAAACAAAAATATGGCATCTTTCCAATATTTATTATTTCTTCATGCTATAATGAACCTAACATTCTGTTTTTTGTAGACAATAATATAACAAAGTGCTGATGTTTCTCTTCTCTCCCACGCTCCATGTTGTTAGATGACTATCTGGTCTCAGCCAAGCAGACCAGCTCTGAGGCTTAGTGTGTGAATAATGATCCTCTTGCTTCAGACACAGACCCACCTTAACACACACATCCCTAATCAATACTAATCCAACACATGGCACCTGTGACAGCCAGGCTAAATTGCAGCTTTTTGTTTTGCTTCAGGCCACACTCCAGCAAAGGTCAGGTTATTGTAATGTCATCATTTCCCTTACAATTACAGAATCAGACATTGTAAATATCAACCATTAGTAATCCAAAAGGGATCAATTGGTGCTTTATGCACTTTGCAACATGAGCTGGATCAGATAACTGTTTTCATTTCTGCCTCTAGGCCAAGTCTCTCTGAGTCATTTCTTGGTCACAGCACAGCAGCCCAGCAGCGATAAGATTTTAGAACCTCTACATCTTTCATTTTCTTCTACCTCCTGCTTCTTATCCATAAAACACTACAAACAATGAAAAGTCAACCCTGTAAATTCTGTTGTAACATGCCAAGTAGTGCAGCTTGTGTTCACTGTACTGCTGTAATAAATTAGTAGGTAATATTGAGCCATTTGTAAGGAATATAACTCAATTTTGCCCTTAACTAAAGAAGCATGAAAAGCAGGAGTACTGTCTTGTTTAAGAGGAAATATGTTCTGGAAGTATCAGTGTGTAAAGTCTCCAGGGGTATTTTGGTTTAAATGATAACTCTTCCTGTGTATCACACCTTTTATCAGCCCGAGGACACTGCCAAAATAAAAAATTAAGCAAAAAAGAAAGCATGTAAAGCGCCTTGAGCAAAAGTGCTGACATGATACTGTTGTTTTCTCCTGCAGGTACAAGCGGGTGGTGACCCCTCGGCGAGCAGGATTGGCAGTGGTGATATGCTGGACAGTGGCTTTCATTGTGGGGTTCACACCCATGTTAGGCTGGAACAACCTGAGGCGCCTCCAGCAGAACGGCTCCATCAGCTCTGACCTCATTATTACCTGCCAGTTCGAAAATGTAATCAGCATGGACTACATGGTCTATTTCAATTTTTTTGGCTGGGTGCTGCCGCCGCTGTTGCTCATGCTGGTCATCTATGCAGAGATCTTCTACATGATCCACAAGCAACTTAACAGTAAAAAGTTCACCACCAGTCACACAGACCCCAACAAATACTATGACAAGGAGCTGAATCTTGCCAAATCTCTTGCTCTGGTCCTTTTTCTCTTTGCCATCAGCTGGCTGCCTCTTCACATCGTCAACTGCATCACATTGTTCTGTCCAGAGTGCAAGAAACCCATAGTCCTCATCTACATTGCCATCCTGCTCACCCACGGGAACTCTGCTGTCAACCCAATTGTCTACGCTTTCCGCATTAAGAAGTTCCGCACAGCTTTCCAGAAAATCTGGCAGCAATACGTCTGCTGCAAGGACACACCAGCTCTGGAGATTCAACCCAGCGACAGGAAAGAAATGCCAAATTCAGAGCCAAAGCAGGAGATGCTACGACAGCCCCCTCAGCCCCCTCAGCCCCCTCAGACCCCCCAGTTCCCTCAAACCCCTCAGTCTGACCCCCCACAACAGGAGACACCTCCACCTGAGCATCAGCAGGACCAGAGGACCGAACCACCGCAACAACCTAAAGAACATCCACCCTTACTGGAGCATAATGCAGTATAAGCTGAGGAATAGAGCTGATAGGTGGCTGGGAAAGTAATGATCAGTGCATGAGCATTGGTTCTCTCCTCGTTTTGAATGTATTCTAATGAGGAGGCATGAGTTGCTACAAAAAGCTTGGATGCTGTAGTGACTTAGGTGACTTGGATCACACATCTTAAACACTGGAAGGTCATTTATCTTTACTCAGGAGGAGTGGATATACTGAAATTTTGGTCCAAGAGGCAAAAAGGGTATCAATTTACTTGCAACAATGGAAGTATTTTGACAGTGACTCTGTGTCTATCTTAGTAACAGACTGAAGACATTAAGCTTTTACTGTTTTGTTCATTATGGTGAAACAGTCGGTGTGAACATTACAAACTGTGCAATATAAGTTATTGTGGTTAGTCAGCACCAGATTATCAAACGTTATAACCAGAATCATGTGTCTTGCTATAGAATGAGGGTTTATACATTCACTAGAACAGGTTCATCTTACTACTGTAATACTATGTTTATGTTTAAACTGACAGTGGATGAAGAATATGAATGTAATAATAATGTAAATAAGAGACTAAAGCAGAATGGCTGTGAACTCTCATCTCTTCTTCAGGGTCTTAATCGCACAACAGTGGTGTAGCAATTGGCACAAGGGGAGAAAATGTTGCAGGAAGGAGGTGTGTATGTGCTGATAGAAGGGTTTTGTAATCCCTTAATTCTTCTCCACTGGAGTTCCTGAGTGGTCCAGCAGCACGGATCCACTACAGAGGAGATGAACAGGGGTATGAAACAAGCAGCTAGAGGGAACAGGAGAATTTAACCTTTTAGAAGCAGCATGCAGGAGGCTCGTAGCTGCAGGACGACAGCCACTCATGGGAGAGAAAGACAAGACTCACTTAAAGCTGGTATTTATCCAGCCTCTATGCCAGCTGGTGGTGGGAGTGGTGCTTTTTTTCCTACTTGGACTGATAAAAAAAACCTTATCACAACTCACCACTAGAGACAGTGGCTCCCATGGCCTTATTCTGTATTTGAATTAGTATGGACTGAACTCATTTAAAACACAACCTGAAGATTGTGAGTATCTTTACTGCACTGTAAGCTTGACATTTTTGAATATTGCCAAACTAGGGCATCTGTAGATTAGTAATTAAACTATGTTTAATGCCACTGACATAAAACCACTGTATCAGAATGTAAACTCATTCTGTTTAGTCTCTTGTAAAGACTCAGAGCTCTGACCACAATATTTAATATTCTCCTAACAGGGTGAGAATCTCTTGTGTAAGGTGAAGACGTGTTCTGTTGCTGTCTTAAGAATCATTTCTCTGGCAGGAACGTCGGCAAATGTGCCGATGGCTGAAAAGATAGTGTTAACAGAAAAAAAAAAAAAAAAAAAACCTGTATCTTGATTTGTCTATAGGCCAATTGGACTGTCTATACAGTATCACACACTCTCAAGTGTGTGATACTGTAAAAAACTTGGATAAATAAATGTAGAAGACTAATGTTCTCTCAGTAGATAATGCTATTTAAGACCTACTTGCTGCCAATAGATTAATGAAATAGACATATGTTGTGATATTATTATTTTTAGTAATTTTATAGCTTGATGGATGACTTCTGGTGCAAATGTGACAACTGAGCATGTAGGAATATACAAATTCCTAGTGACTCAGTCATTTTAAAGCCACTTTAATCCTTTTTTTTAATATTAACAATTGATCACATACTTGCATGTGAAAGGGGTTGCCTCTAAGTAGATGAACCCACAGAAGGTTGTCAATTGACTCTGCAGTTTCCCTTAGCTCTACAGAGCTTTTTAGTATCTTGCAGTTCATTGTTTTGCTTTTCCGACTGTTTTGATTGACTATCAGCACTCTTATCAGCTTAGTCTCAAACAGAAACAGCCTGGTATTTAAGACAGGCAGAGTCAGCGACTAGCTGGTGATGAAAGTGGAGCATTTTGCAGCTAAAAGGAGAGTGAACATTACATACACAGTACACATTGGACTCGAAATTAATGCTAGTGTTGCTCCATATTTGGTGGATGCGTAAATATGAAACTGTTTGCTAAATTCACCAACTTGTAAAAGGTAAAAGGTGACAGTATGGAGTGCTATGTTTACAGCTTATTTCTGGTGCCCCAACTGACCAAAAAATAGAAAAAAAAACAAAGTCAGTACTTCCTGTATGTCAACGGAGGAAATATCCATTTATCCATGTACAACCACCCACCAAGCCATAGACCGCATCCATTCAGTTTTTTTATTTTATTTATTTATTTTTTTAAGAACGATATGTTGGTTCTTTTCTACCTATTCACTCCTCACAGCGCATCAGAACTTTCCTGAGTTGTAATTATTCCACAGCAATCAACTCTTTAAACCCTGGATATCTCAACTTTCTGTTGGTACCTTGCTGCAGCTCAGCGGTGCTGTCAGAATTCTCATTACCACGGTGCAATAATGCAGCAAGTGGCTCTTAGATAACAGTTGAGAGTTCTCACAGCTCTGACAACCCATTTCTCGCCTCTGTATATGAATTCCTTTGATATTTGGCGACGTTTAAAGTTCCTGGAATTGAAAGACCACGTAATCCAAGTGCCAGCTGCTCACTCTTGCTGCGTCTGCAAGGTCTCCACACACACACAAGTTGTGAACAGATTCAGTTTAGGCCCCTCTTTCAGATACTACAGCTCTAGAATCGACACAGTAGAAAATACACACCACATATGTACACGTGTATGTGATATAGTGCTCATATAAATCAATGGTCTGGTTCAATAGTAGGAATATTTTACATATAGTATAAAACTAGTTGAGGCAATGAGGCTATTCTTATCATGTTGGCTTGATTTCTCGGGCAAAAATGTTGAGCTTCAGGGTAAGATTGAATATCAAGTGTTGGAGACTTCAGATAAGAAGTATAAATAAGAGGAAAGGAAATAGGTCTGTATTTGTAATAGAACAGCAGATGTGACCTTTCCCTGCACCAACCTACTGTCCTTGGGACTAATGTGAGTGTTAACCGCAGTTCCTGGGGGAAAGGAAGGGGCCTGTCTTTTCACCACTTCATATTCACATCTTGCAAAATATCCTGTAAAACCAGTCAGGGTTCAGGGTGTAGCAACTTTGAATTATATGAAACCACAGACATTAAAATATATTTGCATGTTAAATTCAGAAAATGATTTAGAACACGTTTGCAAGGCAAATTCTCAAGATATTTGTACTGTGGCAATCACATATTTAGAGCTGAAGGCAAATTTGTGTTGTGATACAAATGACTGCAAGTGACCTCTACATTTCTGTATGTGCCCTTGTCCTGTCTGGTGAAATGCACCTGTTTGGATTATATTGTATTTCGCTCTGTACATTAGCTGAAGCCGACACAGACCGTAAATCCCCCAAAGGCTCCCTGCACATCCATGAGGACAGGCTGAGCAGCAAATGCACGGCATGATATTTATATCCCAGTAAAGGGCTTTTTTCATTAAAAATGGACGAGTGGTTTGATCTACCTGAGCTCTGATCAGGCGTCATGAATAAGCAACCGTGTTGTGCCCCTGGTGCTGCTGCACAACAGGAAACAAGGCTACTTGTCGGAACACTTTATATACCATCACAACATCTGTCTAAGGGAACAGTTGTAACACAACTCCAACACAAGCCTTTGAAGGCTGAAGGAAGAATAAAACCTACATAAAAGAAACACTACTATCAAGTCAAACCTGCATCCACGGTATGACAGTGTGATACAGTAAAGTACAGAACAGTATCCATTGACAGTTAACACTGTTTTGCTTGTGTGATTTCACAGAAAAGCAGTCACTCATAAAAACAAGGCCACAGATTCTGCCTTTGCTGAGAGAGCATCTGTGACAGATTCATCTGTGTTATGATAAGGCACTGCGGGAACACACAATTCCTCATTGGCATTGCATCTAACGAGAGGCTGCACCGAAATAGATGAGCATAAAAACAAGATGCGAAAATAATTACTGAATGCAAATTTGCAGCAGATGGAAAGTTTGCATCCAGTAAGGGCTGAACACAGCCTATTAAGATATGAAACATATTTGGATAAACAGTTGCGATACAGCAAAGCAATAACACAAAGCAAATTATCTTTAGCTATGACTTTAACCTAAAGGTGCTTTTACAGAATAACCGTGTGATCAATTGTCTTTCACAGTCCCTCGGGAACGATTGCATCCCACTCACTGAGTCTCTGAGAAACAGCAATAAGGGCACACACAGCATGTGTGAATACCCTTCAATAAAACAGCATTAGGGTTCTGCAAATAAAACAAACTCATTTCCCCTAACAATCAATTATTTACCAAACAGGCTTACAAAATTAGAACAACATCAATATTTTATCTGCTTTTTTTTTTTTTTTTTTACCACATCTCTGCCTCTGGAGGTATTTTGAAAACACAGCCTTGAAGCAAGGTTTTAAAATGCAGGGGAGGATTGCCTTCTGTACGAACCCATAAGGATGAAGATGATGCAGTGGATGCTACACAGGATTTCATTTAAAAATACATTTTTATGGAGCAGATCAAGCAGTGATAGTTTTATGCTTTGTTAGCATCATAACTCGCTTCTTGAGGTAAATGAGAGATTTTTCATTTACAGTAGGTGGCTGTTCACGCTTGATGCTGCATTTTTTCTCTGACAGTAATTCCCTGTACCAGCGCTCTATTTCTAGCTCTTGTTTTGTTGAGTGTCTTTATGACAGAGTGCCACCTGCTGGTTAAGAGTATTTTGGTGTGTTTGATTGTAACTGAGCAGTGCCAGGAGGACTGGCTCTCAGATGGAGGGCATCAAGGTTACATCTGGTTCCTTCATTAAGCTTCTCCCACAGGTCCCGATAGTCAGCATGCATTTACTTTTATTTGAAATCTTTTGAATGCAGCTCCAAAGACACCACTTGGCTCCTTGAAAGAAACTAATTAATATCCTCGAGACATATCTAGAATTAGATCATTGAACTGGGATAAAAGAGCCCAAACAACACCAGCACTGCAAGCATTTTCACACTGGATTTAACACATTGTTGTGCATACAAATTGACAAATTTAGCCACACAACACATTATGCTGCGACATAAAATGAATTCCCAAGATGGTGAAATTCAGTCACAGTGCTTATTTAAACACCACATTACAAGCCATTGTAATGTGGTGCAATTGTTGTTTGGTAAGAAGTGGATAAACTGGAGTTACTTACAGGACACTGCACTTCAAAAGAATGTATGGTTGAATTTTCAAGATAGTATATCATCTATTTTCATCATAAACAACATTTTTATCATTCTACATTTGTGAAAATAAAAAGTTTGAGATTATCTCAAAGAGATGATACAGGTATGATCCAGAAAATGTTCCCAAATCCACATAAGATAACTCCACACTGTCAGTGCCCAAAATGTTTGAAGAGACCCACACATGAACTGTAATATAATATACCTGAGGTTTTTCATTGCTTAATTTCTCAGGCATTTTAAATGTGTTTTTATGGTAAAAATGCTACGCTTGAGATAATGTTATGCTAGCTGTATTGCTGTCCTCTGCAGTGACACAAGAGGAGTCATCAACAGATGGATAACCACTAACAGTAATGTGAGGGTTCAAGTTGTTTTGCAACATTGCAGGAAAATGACAGTGTGTGCACAATGATCCAGATTTTTTTTGTCCTGGAGGGAAAATGTTGCATTTATCTTCGGCCATGTGGGTTCAAACTCCGGCAACCGCACATACGGTAACAGCACTCCAACCACAGTAAACACACATCAAAGGATAATTGCCTGTCTCAACAAGTCCAAACCAAAGTGTGCAGAGGCAGCTGAAGTGCTGAGCCTGACTCACTTCCCGCCCGCTATCAGCTGCTTGTCCTTTATCAGGAAGGGGAAATTCCCATTGCTTTTTCCCATTTTCTGAAACAGTGGTTTTAAAAACCTGTTTACTATACATGACCTCTCTAGATACACATCTTCTTAGGTCACAGCTCACAATAACCAAACAATTTGCAAATTTGTAATAAACTCTTTGTTTTGTTTTGGTTTACAGGCTTTGTTCCTTGTTACAGTTTTGGAAAACAACTCTTTAAAAAAGTAATGAAGTTGTTGCTCCATATAGAGCTAAAAAGCAATAATAATATTCAGTGCAATCAGTGCTTCCATTGTGGTCCATGCTGTAATTCCCTGTGGCTGTGCTTTGAATGGCAGAGGAGGGCACGCCCATAAAGGTCACTGCTTATAACTGGCAGTAATTAGCTTTTAACAGTGGTGGTGAACCAGTGAAAAATGAACCAGCTCCTGCCTGGACTTGCTCTTGCAGCCCACGCCTCAACAGACGCAGTCTGCCCTCATGTATGGCTCTCAGCCAAACCCGCCTGCTGCTTTTTAGTGATGTTATATAATTATACGATCTCATACAAATTGTCTACGGTATCACTCAAAATGATATCTCCCCAGAGCGCCCTGGTGGCCTAGGGGTTATGCCGCGAACCATGAACCACAATGACCCCAGTTTACTTCCAAATGGGGACCTTTGTTATATGTCATCTCTCACTCCTCTCATTTACTGTCATCTCTCTGCTGTCACTATCTAATAAAGACAGAACATTTCTAAAAAAAATCTTCTTCAATTAATTCTGTCATAAAATTTTCCTATTCTGATGCAGGTGTGGAACATGTACGGAACATGTACACAGCTCAGTCACAAATGACTCAACAAAGCATAGACAGTGTTATAATCACTTACAAGCATCCCTACACAGTCAGTGTGAAACATCAGTAAACTTGGATCCTGTTGATTTGAGGACATGGTCATATCCTGTTTTACTCAATGGTACTAATGTGTCCCAATCCTGTGGAGTACCTGAGTAGAAGCAGAAGAAATAAGCATTTCTGGTCTTTGATGACATCCAAACACTCCAGAGCAAAGGCAAATAAAACAGTGTTAAGGAGCAATAGTTTATATGACATGCATTTTCTAACAGCTTTGATCAACATGACATTGCACTGTGCTTTGAGCCTTTGCAGTGCGGTGGAACTTAATTTCCTCATATCAGATCTAGAATAGTTGTCGTCGTCTGTTAATATGATCCAGATGAAGTCTTTGGACTGATACACGGATTTAAGACTATCTGATGGACTCTACTGTTATCTACATTTAGTTTTGTTCATTTATCTAGTTTTGTAACAGCAATTTTTATGTCTCATAATCTTTACATCAGATTATTACATTGTTAGAGTGAAATGGTGTGTGTGAACAAGTGTTGCATGGTAAGCAAAATAAATTCCCAAGGGTGACTAATAGTCTAGATGTTCCAGGGATATATGAGTCAAAGCTGAGGAAGTACTATAGGAAGGACTATTTTTTTCAAGTTTGTTCGTGGTTTGTTCGTGGGATTATTTCTGTCAATTTATCATGCTGAATCATGACTCATTATAGACAAGCTGTTACATGAATGACAGTTATTCATATATACATATATATATATATATATATATATATATATATATATATATATATATATATATATATATATATATATATATATATAAATATATATAATTAAAAAGGGTTACAAATATTCAAGGACAATACATTAACCATGCTGTTTATTACAGCTTTGGTTTCATTGTTATTGTAATGACGAAGTGAAGAAAAATAAAATGACGGAAACAGGGGAATTTCTTGGAAAGCCAAAATAAACTGTAAAGGGAGTTTAGTGGGGTATAAAAACAAAACTATTCCCAGAATAACTGCAAGGCACAGCAAACTCAGCAGGGCTTGGTAAAGTACCTGGACGTGGTGATGGAGTAACACTCTTTCCACATCAAATACATTGAGGGTCCTGTGTATTGCACAGTCTCTGTGTCCCACCACAAAGTCAACAAAGCAATCCTTATAAAAAACAGCACAGCTGAGGAAGGAAACTAGCTGAAGTACCACATCAACCATGGTAACCAAGTAAGTTTCTGCATTATCCTGCACAACTGGTGACCTTAAAATGCCAACATATTAAATGTGTCTGGGACGTGCAATAGATTAGGTTTTTGTTATATTCTGCCTCTCTCTAAATTTGCAAAAAAAAAAGAGGACAACTTTTTAATATTTCATCTATGTCATTGCATGGTTAACCTAACTGGATCCCACCCACATGAGTTGTAAGGGTCTTTCTGCTCCACCATGATATTATCCAGCTTTCTGATGACGCAGTTAGCCTCCTCATACGGTTAACATGATGTGTGCCAACAGGCTGTGTTGTGATTGAGGCCAATTTTGGGAAGAACGCAAGCCACGCAAAAATGTGTATTTTTGAAGGTTCTGTGCCAGACGTCTTTTTGGGAGCAAAGTGGCGAAACCAAATGAAATGTGGCATTTGTTAAAATGCATGGAGCCGTATTCATTAAGCCTTTGACGCCATGCAAAATCAGTGGCAGATGTTTTCAAAGAAAGCCTGGGGATCCTCCGAGGAGCCACATATAAACAGAAATAACCTTATGATTGTGTGTGAATGAGCATAAAAAACTGCATAAAATGAAAGAGAGCTTATGCTGAGTGTTCTATTTGAAGCTGAATTCAGCTGCTTTAGTGTGAATGAAAAGTAATCCATGTGACCAAAAATATGTGTTCAAAATGAATCTGTGTAATGTAACAGCACTCTAGCTACTTTTCATTTTGTTTACCAAAGGCCTGAGAGGTATAAATGTTTATACCCACTGAAAACACATTTTTCAGTCCAAGGGGAATAACATCACTTGGGTTTGCTGCTGCAAATACTTTGTGAATAATGAGCATATAAAATAAAAGTCAGCAAAGGGCAACAAGCATCATTAAATTAATTTGAATCCCTCTTTACATCAAATGTGTTTTTGCCTGGCAGCATCATTGTCAAAATCTAGAGAGGTATGTGTGTTAAGGACTTAAAAAATAGGTTAAAATTGTATGGCACCTGTGTAGACATACTGACACAACCTTGCAAAAGACATTCATTATCATGCAACTAGGAATGGCATGAGAATAAAGAAGAAGTTCCTCATATCATATCCTCAATGAGGATATGATTTTACAACATTTCTCAGGCACGTCAACGATAATGATGAATGACGTCTGTGTCAAAATGTATGAAGCATCAGGAAACCGCAAATTTAAATAAGAATGTCATCCTCACCAAACCATTAATAAACTTGACACATCCTCTTCACTGGAAATTGCAGGTACAAATTCTCTTTACCATATAAGGCAAGTTGATTGAGGGTGTGCACTCTGGGTCTGTGTACTGCCATTGTTTCAAATTATTGGCCTCGTCAGCACATGATATGATATGAAAAATAATGACACTACAGATCCTCGCTATAGGAGCTTGGACATGCACTTTTCTGTCCGCATGGAGTATTTTGTTGAGTTTTGTTTATTTTTATGCATCTGAAAATATGGCGAAGCAAATGCGTTGCTTTCACAGGAGGAAATGATGTCAGCGGTGTGCCCACTTAAAAAAGACCCCCATCTGCAGCTTTAGCAGTTCATGTCGGAACATAGTGAGTCATGATATACTGGCTGAGACACATCCTTCCCTATAACACCTTGATAGCTACAAAAATATCATCATATACAAGACATATTCATACTTGTGCACATAGTTGGTGCTCTCAAGATTACAGATTAGCCAATGCATGTTGTTCTTTAGAATTAAAAGTAAAAACTTCTTTGTTTTTTTTGTTTTTTTTTTTTACACATGGCTCAACCTGTCTGTTGATGTAACTGACATGTGCAAGAGAGATCGATGAGTAAGATCCTCTGTAGGAAAAAAACAGAAACATTGGGTGCAATACTCATTACCAAATGAGACAATGATTGCCAGTAAAGTGGGTCATTTTGGGATGAGGCCACTTGAGATGTTGCATCAGCAACTGTGTGAAGTGATGATGCAGCAGGTAGTTCCCAAACATCTGGCAAAGTCTGTTGTAATACTACAACGAATCAAATTCATGCAAAATTCTTAATCAATTTCATCTTTTGCCATAAAATTTAAAACATTTCCCTTAAGTTTTTCCTACTTTTCTGTAAGAATGTTTTGGTTTGACATGTTAACTTTAGCTAAGAGGAAATAGATTTCTATTAATAAAAAATGGAACCAAAGCAAATCAGTACAGACAGACTGGGTCCCATGAGTCTGTTGTAATCAGATAAAAATACAAAAACATGTTGTCAAAAAGAGCTTTTCCTGCTCATTAAAAGGCTGAATGAGCCCCAAATTACTATCAGGACAATGGCAATGTACACTGAGCGTCTAACGATTGTGATTATGCACTTCTTTGTTTTTTCCTTTACATTTTTGCATCAGTTTTATATGTCAATTCTCTATAATAGAAGCTTCAAGAGCTTTCAAAATAATTTGCCTTAGGTAGCATGTGTGACTAACATAATGTTAATACAACCATGATAATTTGTCATAATTAGTCTTACTCACCACTGCCATGATTCACCCAATACCACCTCTAAGTAAAGTAACTTGAAATATCTCCAAAAAAACCCAAACAAAAAAAAAACAATTAGTTAATCACTCCTTGTTAAGTAAAGCTAAATGTGGAAATTCCCCACATCCATTGAACCAATACACTCTTTCAAGACGTAAGCAGGGGAGGGTTGAAGTTTGTAGGCAGTGACTAAGACCTTACATTGCATAAATACAAGGGCACAGAACACAGACAACAACAAGACCTGCCAGACAGACCAGACCAAAACAACGAGAGAAGCCAACTTTGAAGGAGAAACACTGTTGATCTTCCACAGAGAAACATTTAACTTTTTGTCTTACTGAGCACTTGTTCACTGCAAAGGTCTTAGTATTTTTTTTTTGTTACACTTTGGAGCAATCTAGGTCTCACCATGAGATGCTGTGCTTTAGTTGTGTGTTTAGTTTTGGGGATAAGCGTGCAGGATGGATGGAGTGTTCCCCTTAAGTCCACATGGGTCACTTTCCCAGGAGACATCATCAAAAACATGACTGACACGGAACTGGCAGAAGTGAGTAGCAGATGGTTTATTTGTCTTGATAGACTGAAATTCCCGAAACAGTGCGCTATCAAGCTGTGTAGGGAAGTAATTACCTGAACAGAGATCCCTATCATGATGTTGATGAAAAGAAAAATATTTACATCTCAAATTAAGCAAAATGAGGCTGTCAAAAAATCATGAGCACAGAACTGTATTTATTGTCCAAACAAAAGTTTACTTTTTGGGATTTATTGAGCACTAACACCCACTCTACCCTGCTCATCACATGATATTATAATCTACCTGGACTCATTCCTGTAATTTGTCTCGTCTTCCTCCAGAATTATCTGAAGAAGTATGGCTACATGGAAACATTGCACCGCAGTGGCTTCCAGTCTATGGTATCCACAGCCAAAGCTCTGAAGAGGATGCAGAGGCAGATGGGGTTGGAGGAGACTGGAGAGTTGGATAAGTCCACCCTGGAGGCCATGAAACGGCCTCGCTGTGGGGTTCCTGATGTAGGCAACTACAAAACATTTGACGGAGAACTTAAATGGAATCACAAGGATGTCACTTATAGGTGAGTAGAGAGAAAGAATCAACTACAGAAGTTGAGGATGTTGAAATGATTGTGCTCTGTAAAGAAAGTATCTTTGCTGACATTGTCAGTTATTTGTCTTAAAGCAGAATGTCACTCTGCTCTTCTCCACAGGATCCTGAACTATTCTCCAGACATGGGGAGATCTCTGATTGATGATGCCTTTGCCAGAGCCTTCAAGGTGTGGAGTGATGTGACCCCTTTAACCTTCACCCGCCTCTTTGAAGGGACAGCTGACATCATGATTTCATTTGGAAGAGCTGGTATGTTTCATTTTATCCTGTGTGATCATATTAATATCACACACTTGCATGGTAATTTTGTACTAAACCCAAATCTAAAATCAAAGACTGAGCTGAAAATTCATTTTCTATTCAGACCACGGAGACCCATATCCATTTGATGGTAAGGATGGCCTTCTGGCCCATGCTTATCCCCCTGGTGAGGGTATGCAAGGAGATGCCCACTTTGATGATGATGAACACTGGACTTTGGGAAAGGGATCAGGTAATTTGAACAAACCAAAAGATACAGTTTACTTCCATCAACAATTCATGTACAGTTACCCCCCCTAGTGCTCTCTTTATAAATTGCAGTAAATGACGTTTATATTTTCCTGTCTCTGAAGCTGTGAAGACTATCTATGGGAATGCAGATGGTGCATTGTGCCACTTCCCCTTCATTTTTGAGGGCAAGTCCTACACCACCTGTACCACAGACGGCCGTGAGGACAACCTACCATGGTGCGCCACCACAGCTGACTACAGCAGAGACCAGAAATTCGGCTTCTGCCCAAGTGAACGTAAGCCTGACAATTTATTCTCCAAAGGAAATTATAGATCAGAGGTCAGCCAGAGGAAGGCATCTGCTTTGTGACATGCTGACTTGCTCCACTTGCTCATTCTTGCCCCTAATTCTCACCCTGACAGTTCTGTACACATTTGACGGAAATGCCAACGGAGCTCCGTGCGTCTTCCCCTTCATCTTCCAGGGGGAGGAATATGACAGCTGTACCACTGATGGCCGCAGTGATGGCTACCGCTGGTGTGCCACCACAAAAGACTTTGACAAGGACGTGAAATATGGATTCTGTCCCAGTCGTGGTGAGTGGCAGGAACCACACTACATAAACACTGTGGAGTGTTGTCGCAACAGCTTGTTTTCTTACTGTTTTTTGTTATGTCTTTGTTTCGGCAGACACTGCTGTAATCGGTGGAAATTCAGAGGGAGAGCCCTGCCACTTCCCATTTGTGTTCCTGGGCAAAAAGTATGACTCCTGCACTAGTGAGGGACGAGGAGATGGCAAATTGTGGTGCGGTACCACTGACAGCTATGATGATGACAAGAAATGGGGCTTCTGTCCTGACCAGGGTGGGTAATAAGAGAACAACTAGAATATGTAGAGTAGGGAAAATGTTATAGATTTGTATTTACCCTTATAATTAATTAATATTCTTTACATGTTGCAGGTTACAGCCTCTTCCTGGTGGCTGCCCATGAGTTTGGACATGCCCTCGGCCTGGATCACTCCAACATCAGAGAGGCTCTCATGTACCCCATGTACTCCTATGTGGAAAACTTCTCCTTGCATGAAGATGACATTGAAGGCATTCAACATCTCTATGGTATGGTCAAGACAAAACTACTTACTGCTGCTTACTAGTAACTCCATCATGCAAAATGTTTAAATTTCCAGCTACTCAACAATTTCTCTCTACCAACAATGTATTTTCTGCAGGACCCAAAACAGGCCCTGATCCCACACCCCCTCAGCCCCAAACCACTACCACTACCCCTTACCCAGAAACTGATGAGACTGACCCTACAGAGGAACCTGAACCCACTGAAGACACCCTGGTTCCAGCCGAAGATCCCTGCAAGTTGACCAAATTCGATACCATCACTGTGATTAATGACGAACTACATTTCTTCAAGGACAGGTGAGCAAATTAATCTACATTTTTTGTAACAGAAGTAAGAATGACAACATAAACAACAACCAGCAGTGTTAATGTGTTAATGATATGTTTTGGTCATCAGACATTTCTGGAAGATGAGTAAAGGAGGTCTCAAGGGACCATTCTCTATTTCTGGGAGGTGGCCAGCTCTGCCAGCTGTCATTGACTCTGCCTTTGAAGACCTTCTGACCAAAAAACTGTACTTCTTCTCAGGTAATAAAGCTTAACACAGTGTACAAGGGACCAGCAACACAAAAGCAAAAAGTGCTGACAACCTGACGAGTTTTCATTGTCTTTCGACAGGTACCCGATTCTGGGTGTACACAGGACAGAGTGTTCTGGGTCCCCGCAGCGTAGAAAAGCTTGGCCTTCCCAGCAACATTCAGAAGGTGGAGGGAGCACTGCAGAGGGGGAAAGGCAAAGTGCTGCTCTTCAGTGGTGAGAACTTCTGGAGGTGAGTTAAACTTATACCTTCAACTTGAGCAATGCCATCAACCCCTGTTGTCATTTAACCTGGCTGTTAAAATAAACTTTTTTTGACAAAATGGACCATTTTTAATTATATTCTCTGGTATGATTTTGTGTCTTATCAAAACAGGCTTGATGTGAAGGCCCAGAAAATTGACAACGGGTACCCTCGATACATAGATGTTGTCTTTGGTGGCATCCCCACTGATGCTCATGATGTATTCCAGTACAAAGGTAAATACACTTGTAAAATACAAATATTCTTTGAAGTATTATAAACAAAATAAACCCTCATTTTGCATTTCATTTGTTTTAATTTCAACATTTTCTGCTTTAGGTCACATGTACTTCTGCCGGGACCGCTTCTACTGGCGTATGAATTCCCGCAGACAGGTGGATCGTGTTGGTTATGTGAAATACGATCTCCTCAAGTGCTCAGATTCCTCAAGGGTGTAGTACTGAGGAAATGAACATGCAGGGATGAGCCGGAAGTTGGCTGTAATGTGGTGACACTTTTCTCTCTCCTGTGCAAGTATCAGGGAGTTTCAATCAGTATTTGTGTATAGTGCCTGTTGTATGATGTGTGTGCTTTCTGAGATATCAGTACTTGGTAATCATTGATTTAACATACAGCATTTGGTCTAAAAATAATTCAAAGTCCCAGTGCAGGAAAGCAAATTGTGGACTTTGGCACCGCCCTGCCCTCAGTCTGATCTGTGAAAATATAGGTTAAGGTGGCCTAAAATTTTAGACACTAATCACAATTTAAATTTAAATTCTCTCTCAAAAGCTGTCTGGATCAGAATCCAGATTAGCTGAATAGTTTCTATATGTCTGACAGGTTCAGACTTTTAACATTATTGAATTATTTTGGTATTTATCTTATATTATTTTTGTGTTCTTAAACTTTTTGTTTTGAATATAAATTGAATATGTATATATTTCTGGCCTGAAAGCCAGTTACTTGCACTGGACGACTAATTAATGTGTCCTTCACTGAAATTATTTATAAATATAAATAAGGTTTTGTATTAAAGTTTTAACTTCCAATGCAATAAACATTCTGTGAAAACAACCTACATCTGCAAACTGTCTCAATCGTATACTTAATACTTGTTAATGTGACATACACAATGATTTTCTGACAGTACTATCAATTCCACACTTTCTACTATAAACAGCATCTAAATCAACATCTGTCTGAGGGGCAGGGATGGAAAAATAATATAAAGGGCACCTCATACATTTAATGGGTCCCATCTACAAAGAACAATGATGTATGTTTGGTACAAAAATTGCATCCCTAACTGAAATTATAGCTGGAGTGCAAGACTTTTATCTCCCCCTTCTGGCAGTGAGAGTAAAGGGGGACATTTGGCTGTGATTGCCTTACACACATTGCCTGGGCTGTAGCAAGCTCTCATGCACACCCCGAAAGACTGGCACACAGAGAGGGCTGGTAAAAACGGATATGTTTTGACGGTTCACCAGCCCAAAAACATATTTTTCTGACAGACCACCAGGATTAGTCCCAGTAGGCCCGTACACCACTGGCCATAACCTACTGCTGCAGCTGTAAAACAGTGGTTAAATTGTTTTGAGTGTGACACAACCCCCGTGAAAAGACTCATTTCATTGTCAGAATTTGGTCCGATAACATTTAAAAAGTCTAGAAGAGCTGCACAATTAACGACCAAATGGCCAGTGAGGGAATGTCATGCCCGACATGAAATTAAAAACTGTGAAATACAGAGAGATTTATCTGGTGGTGATAGGCTTAAGCAGTTTTGTGTGATTTTGTTTAGCAAGGGCTTGAATGTAACAAACATTTACATATAAAAGTTCTGCACTGCAGGTTTAACATTTTATTGGGTGATTCAGAATATACTCTCCACTTCACAATGTTTTTTTCTCCCATACATTGCACCCTATAGGGCACCTTTAGGACACTGTTTTTTGTTCCTTAAAAGGGCACTCATCATGGCATCATGTTTTTCTCACACGTTGAGGGAACTTAATTGTGTTTGGCTTTTTTTTTTCATTGAAAGGGCAACCAATTCTTCACCTCAGTATGATAGACTAAATGGCACTTTTACCTTTTTTTTATTTTGTTTTCTCACAACAAGGGCACCCATACAGGACCTCCGGTTCACCCCATTATGACAGAAAGTCATAAGGCAGTACATTACATCCTCTTAATTTAAAGGGCATATCTGTGTTTTTTTTTTTTTTTTTTTTTTTTGTCACAGCTCTCCTTTTGCAAAGAAACTGATTAGTATAAGGTCTGTTCTGTCAGTTGGGTGTTTGGAAGTCAGTTATTGTTTATTTATGAATGTAAGTTCTTTTCTTCTAATATGTTCAAAGTTTAATTCTGTCTTTGTAACAAATGTGCAGTCTACACTGAGTCTCAGATGCAGGTTTATTATATTGACACTGAAAACAACAGTAAGGGACCGTGGTAATCTTAAAAATATGAATAATCTGATTGTAACTACTTATGATGTCTGTGGGTTGGATCATCCTATTAAAAGGAAGAAAATATATAATCAGTTAAAGAGATTGCAATACTCAATTGCATTATTAAAGGAAACTCACCTGTTAGAGGGAGAACATAAGAAGTTACAAAGGTAATGGGTAAGCCATGTATATGGCTATGCTTCATTTGGTTAAAAAAAAAAGGTGTAGCAATCTTAATAAATAAGACATTAGCGTTTTCTTCAGAAAAAGTTATCCAAGACAAACTGGGGAGGATTGTCGTGGTAGTTGGCAGCATAGGCAATGTGGAGATATCTATTGTGAATTTATATGCCCCAAATGAGGTTGATCAGAACTTCTTCAAAGAAATTGCAAATATCATTGCCAACAACACCAGGGGCATGATCATGGGGGCTGGGGGGACTTTGATGCTGTGCAAGATGGTGAATTAGATAACACACCAACAGAAAAGGGACCACAAACTAAGAAAAACAAGATACTTAATGATATTACTTCTGAATTAGGACTTGTTAACCCTTGGAGAGCTAAAAACTTCAGTTTCTTCTCCAATGTCCATAACAGTTATTCCAGAATTGATTTTTTTTTTTTTGTATGTCTAAACAATATTTATATAAAGAAATAGATTGTCACAATGAATCAATTGCGTAATCATGCCCATGTCATAATAAATAAAAATTTAAGTAAAGAAAACTTCTTTAGATACTGGAGGCTGAATGTCTCATTTATTGACAAATACAGCAGTAGTGAATGAACTAAAAGAAAGCCTAAAAGAATATTTAGAGACAAATGATAATAGGATGGTAACAGAATAGAAAGTAAAATAAAACAATTAGAAATAGAACACAAAAATACTGGCACTCGTAACACTTTACTAGAATTAAAAGAAACTAGGAAGGTCCTAGATAGACTTCTCACATATAAAGCAGAAGTAGCCCTGAGATTCTCTAAACAGAGATACTATGAGATGGGGAACAGAGCTAGCCACTTGTTAGCCCTCCAACTCCGCAAAGCTCAGGCCAGCCGTGTGGTTTTGAGGATTGTACACCCCAGACTTAAAACAATGGTATATCATCCAAGGGAAATAGCTGAGGCTTTTTCATCCTTTTACAAAAAATTATACAAAGAAGCTAAATCTAACACAAACGATAATAGTGAAACATTCCCACTAATCTACACTTGCCCTCACTGTCAGAGGACAAAGCGCAGAAAATGGTAACGGATATTACAGAAAGTGAAACACGAGAAGCCATAAAAAACCTAAAAAAAAATAATAAGTCGCCAGGCATGGACGGACTCCTGGGAGAGTTTTACAAATGCTTTATAGATGATCTAGTACCAGTACTCACCATAGTCTTCAATTATGCTCTCTCCAAAAATGATCCTCCCCATACATGGTCAGAGGCAATTATATCAGTGATTCATAAAGACAGGAAAGACCCTACACTTTGTAAGGGATACAGGCCTATCAGCCTGTTATGTAATGACCAAAAGTTGCTAACTGCTTAATGCTGTGGCTTCATTCCTGGCAGACAGGGGGCAAATAACATAAGCAGAAACTTGGCAATTTCTCAATAAAACATTAACTGCTATGGGATTCCAGCCAACATTTATGGACTGGATAAGAGTCATAAATGCAAATCCAGAATCACGTGTACAAGTGAACCGATGCTGCTCAGATTATTTCTACCCTTAAATGGGGGTCCGACATGGAGATTGTCTCAGTCCTTGCTCTTTGCTATAAATATTGAGCCTCTGACATCTTTAATTAGGCAAAATGAGAAGATTAAAGGAATAAAGGATGGAGGTGGCATAGAACATAAGATTTCACTCTGTGCCGATGATGTACTAATATATATTAGTGATCCAATATCCTCTGTCCCTGCACTGATTAGAAATCTAGAAGAATACGGAAAATTGTCAGGCTATCAAATTAATTAGTCAAAGTCTGAGGCAATGATGTTGATGGGACACTGACCTACATGACTAGCTGGAAAATTCAAGTTCCATTGGTCTAACCACGGGTTTAGATATTTGGGAATTATTATAACTCCTGATACTTCACAGCTTTTTAAGGCTAACTATGGGAAACTGATTGGTGAAATAAAAACAGATCTTACCAGATGGGAAGTTCTACCGCTATCATTAACAGGATGAATGGAAACAATACGAATGAACATTTTACCAAGGCTGCTGTTCATATTTCAGTCTTTACCAGTAGAGGTTCTTCTACTTTTAAAACTATAAACAAATGGTTATATAAATTAATGTGGCAAAACAAAATACTTAGGGTTAAGTTTAAGAGATTACAAACCTTAAAAGACAAGTGAGGCCTCAATTTGCCCAACTTCCAAAAATATTATGAAGCAGCCCAGCTTAGATCAGTGGTTGCATGGATTTCTTGGGATATTGACACAACATAGGTTGGGATGGAGCAGAATGATTTCCCAAAAATACCTCTGGACACGATTCCATTTATGAACAAATAAAATAAAAAAATAAAATCAATTACCAATGGATAAAGCATATTTTGAGAATATGGTCAAATGTGAGAAGGAGGTTGAAACTCCCTATGTCAACATCTAGAGCAGTGAAGATTGCAAATAACAATGATTTTCCTCCATCCAGATTAGGAGCAGGATTCAAAAAATGGCAAGACAAAGGCTTGATTATGCTGGGCCAGTTGTTTGAAGGAGGAGTTCTAATGTCCTTCGAACAACTTCAGCGTAGACACAGTCTTTCAACTCATGATTTCTTTAAGTATCTACAGTTGAGACATTATTTGCAGACACACCAAGAATGGGATAAATAATGCACTGCACCATCAAATATAGAGCGTTTTTTCATGTTGACGATTCAAGGAACCATCAAAAAGAAGATCATATCACACATATGAGATACTACAAGACAATCTCATGGATAATAGTTTGGATGTTAGGGAAAAGTGGGAATTAGAAATGAACACAATAACTTCAGACGAAGAGTGGGTACAGTCATGTAGAGAGGGACTCAAGATAACCAACAGCCCCACTTGGAGGGAGTTTGAATGGAAAGTTAAAATTAGATTCTTTAGGACACCTCTTGGTTCTTCAGAATTCAGGGGCACCTCAGGTCATTGCTGGAGGGGCTGTGGCCTGGTGGGAGACCATACACATATATTCTGGGACTGTCCAAAACTGTCAGGTTACTGGTATGACAAACAAAATGAGATTAAAAAATGTTTAAAAAATAGAGGTGCCATTAGAACCATCTTACTTTCTTGTAGGAATATTTCCAGAAAATTTAGAAAAACAATAGTCAGACATCATTACTGAGAATTCTTCTTTTAGTGGCCAAAAAAATGATTACAGTCTCTTGGCTGAAATCTCAGCCCCCCACAGTGACATAATGGAGAGAGAAGATAAAGGATGTCTGTTATATGGAAAACATAATAGCAAGGTTACAACTGAAGACAGAGGCGTTCTTGACGAAATGGTCACCTTTTATTTCTTTTCCTCCCCTCTGATGAGAATGATGTTCCCATTCTTCTTCTTATTTAAATGTGAACCAGTTTATTTATTTTTTCTTTTCTTTGGTGTATATATACTATTTATGTATTTGTAACTTTTTTGTTTTGCTTTGTTTTTTTATAATTTGTTTATTTATTTATTATTATTATTTAATAATGGCTCCCATGCACTGATAATGGCTGTATGGATGATGGACACATGGACACATGATGGAAAAAACCTTGAATGGACCCTTAACATTACTTCATTTACACCTGTATTAATGTAAATATTTGAAAAGCTGATTGTTCTGTATGACTGCACTTGAGAAAAGGAAATAAAATAAGTTTAAAAAAATAATAATGTTTTCTCGCTTGTGGGGGAACTTTACAGGACACTATCACATTTTGTTCAACTGAAAGGGCACCAAATAATAGCACTTCATTTCAGGCTGTCACATATAGAGGCCCTCTAATATGGCTTTTCATCCTGATTTATTGGGGACACCCCTGCTCTCCCCCTGAGTCCGCCAGTGATCACTACCATAAGCATGAACCATTTGATTTGTTGTTTTTTTTTCTGGATAGAAAATTTTGCATAGCAATCCCCCCCCCCCCCCTCCTCCTCCCCCAACACACACACACACACAAATCGGAATACATATAACGAAAAAATAAGACTACGGAAATCACATGAATAATTAATATTCAGTTGAAACTGTTCTAGTCCCTGCTTTACAGGATACGTTCTGTGTAATATGCTAAATAACACCGCTTTCATTTCACTGATTAAATAATATTAGTTTGATATGCTCCATCGGCCTTTTTACAACGGCTCTAAGTAACTACATATCACTCCGCATCCAAATACGTAATACGCCTTCCTCTAAAAACAATAGTCCACTAAGTGTATATAAACACCACATTTAGCGAAATCTGGAGTAACATAAAATGACCAAATATATCATTAAACACGAACTGTTTAAATCAGTAAATATATCAATAATACGCATAACGATCCAGCTTTTAACAAAAAATAATAAATAAGATCCGGTTGCTCGGACAGGAAGCAAAGGAGATACTCATGGCGCCCGACTAGAAAGAAGCAACAATTATCCGTTACTAATTTCTGAGCTGTTTAGCGCCTCTACGTTAAAGGATACCTTTCGACTCACTAATACACGGTAAGAAAAAATAGCGATGATTCTAGTGGCGGAGGAGGAAAACATTTTCATTTTCTTCAGGGAGAGCATTTGGGCGGTCTGCAGCAGCTCAGGCCCTCGAGGTCCCCAGTAGAGCTCTCAGAGTGCCTGATTGTAAAAGACGCCTGGCGGAAAATGGCAGGCAGGCAGGCAGGCAGGATTAAGGGCAGCTAGGCCCCTTAAAACCATTAACGTACATTGAGCTGGAGGTGCAACAACACTCGACATGTCGACTTTGTTTGACCGATCGCTCTTCTTCAGTCAATAGCGTTAGCCTACTCAACCACGCAAACTAACATCTGTGAATTATATATATTTAAATGTGTTTTAAAGCCTCGTCAAACACCATAGTAACGCTGGTTAGCCTGCTAGCATGAGCTAACGTTAGCATCAGCTGGCATCAAGTTTCTCAATAACTCGAGTGCTAAGCAGAGCTGTTGTTAGTTTGCGAGTAATGTCGGGGGTAAAACGTGAGCTGTGTGTCCCCCGCAGAAAAGTGACACCGAATTCACACTAATGTTAACGTCCTTGAGAGAAACAATATTTAATTTGGACAGACTTGAAAGCCATTGGTTAAAAGCTAATAAAACAAGTTGCGTCCAAGTTTTCCTGAAATAAACAGTGTTCTTGAAATTATCACAAATAACTAATCAACATTGTTGTCTGAAATCGGTACAGCTAAATGTATAAAATCCTAGAGAGTAAAAGACCTGCATTTAAAGCCCAACGCTAGACACATTCATATCACAAATTAACTCACTAAGCGATCAGATGAAGAAGTGTCAAGCCTCTGAGCAATGACACTGCTCTGCAAGCTTTTTCAAACATTGTGTGCGTTTCCCCTCCCTTTGGTAAGAAGGAGTTTACACTCCTACAAACCCATTATCGTAACTATATAATCTGCAAACAAGACTTCACATGGATACACATGAAATATAAACTGTGTGACCTTGAAAACAGGGAAATCAGCTGAAAAACTCAAAAGTTAAATGCCACTTTGTTGCCCATCTGTCAAGCATTGATGACAGACCAGAATCAGAACCAGGTTTATTGCCAAGTATATTTGCACATACAAGGAATTTGCATTGGTGTTGTGGTGCACAACAGTCAAAAATATACATAGTATTTTAAAAAAGAAAGAAATTCACCATAAAACTGTGTAAAATATATTCTAAGTGATGAGCTGCTACAGGTTTAAAATTTCTAAATTGAAGATAATGAAATGTACAAAATATTGACTAAAATGTGCAAATGTTCATGGTGTAAACAGTATATGCAGTTTGTAGTTAATAATAATAATAATACAAGATGTGTTAATATAACACCACCATGTTTGATCAAAGATCACAGATGTGCAATTATTAGATAATGAGATTTAACGTTAATATAATTTGTAAAGTCTGTGGGTGGGATCAGGTCTGTGTCAGTGGGGGTCCCAGGCCTTGTTGATGAGGCCAGCTGCAGACAGGAAGAAACTGATAATAGGCAAGATACAACGTTTTCTACACCTCAATAGCCTTAAGAAAAATAATATTACTGTACATTGCAGGGCTCCTCTAGATTAGTTCTATTGCAAGAACACCAACACGTGTAGGCTGTGTACTTACTTTATCACAGTTGCATTGGTTGGACAAACTGTTTCTTCTTCTACTTTGCTGTTTATTTAGTGACAACTAAGCCAGGACTATAAAATATTTTAAATCTTGCAAACGCTCTTACACTGCTGACAAACAGAGATAGCAAGCAAGAACCCTAGGACAGCGATCTGTGTTAATCTTAAACACAAGGAACTGCAGTTATGTTTAAGGCACTGGCACAAAATTCAGATTTTATATTGAGTGGTGTGTTTCACATTTTTGTTGTGGACAGTTATGGATTCGGAGGAGAATGAGGTGGAGAGCAGCAGTGATGCTGGCCCCTCAGGGATGGAGGAACCTTCTGAAAGTGGCATGGGCATGGAGTCATCAGAGGCTATGTCTGCAGACAGCAGTGATGCTGCAGCCTCTCATGCACAGGCCCCAGAGTCTGACTGCCATGTGGGACAGAGCTCAGAGGGACTTGTGGTAAGTTTTTTTTTTTTTAATTATCATTTTGTTTACATATGCAGGAGTAAATGGAGATATATGGAAAGCAACAAAAACTGATATAGTTTTCCTAGTTCATAGTTATAGTTATCACCATAATGTTCTTTTTCCTTCTTGGTAAGGTGTTCATCCCAGAAACCAGCTCCAGTACGGACGTCAGAGTTTCATCAGTCCACCTCCCAGACTCCTCCTCAGTGGCCCAGTCCACCAGCGTGTCCAGCGTCTCCACAGTGACTCAGTCAGTGCTGGTGTCTGAGTCAGCCCAAGTGCTGGTCCACTCCAGCGCTGTGTCTGAGGGAGCCATGATGGTTTCTGACTCAACTGCCTCTACCTCATCAGACCTGGGGTCTGCTATAGACAAGATCATTGAGTCTACCATCGGCCCTGACATCATGAATGGTATCTCCATTGATACTCCACTTTCTGTTATGTCATAGATTATAAGTAGCAATAAAGTAAAATAAAGTAGCAGATATCTGATCCTGTTTACTGCTCTTCTGTTAGGTTGCATAGCTGTGACCAGTGCAGAAGACGGGGGGGCAGAAACAACCCAGTATCTGATTTTACAAGGACCAGATGATGGTAAGTGTGCTATTTTTACTGCTAACTCATGAATTCTTTAACCTATTTCAATACATTATTAAATTTAATCAGATTTATGTATGTTTATATACAACAGAAACAGTATGCTGAATACTATGGGGTCACCTTATTTCATAACCGATAAAAGATTGAACCTATATGTAAACTTAATTCTAATCTTCTTACTTTAACCTACTTTAAAATCCACTGAAGTTGATTAAATGCATGTAACTATGGGAATTATTTTTCAATAAATTGTGTATAATCCGTGTATTTTTCGACTATAGGTGCTCCTATGGTAGCCCAGATGTCATCTTCAGCCCTGTCTGATCGTATAGCCATAGAAGCTCTTGCTGAGGGTCCCACATCCACATGTCTGGACCAGGGAGACCTGCAAGGCAACTTGGAGCCTGACCAACCCGATGATCAGCCTGGACATTCGGGTTACCCAGGGGACAGCAGCAGTCAGCCTGACCAGCCCCAGCACTCCCACCCCTCCCAGTACATGGATTGCAGTGCAGATGGCCCAGACCAGACAGGGGAGTCCTCATCTTCATATGTGGAGTGTTCGGGTGAGGAACCCGACCAGACACGCTCCCAGTCAGGCTTCCCCGACTACAGCGGGGATAACAGTGACCAGGACCTGCCTGGATACGTGGAATGCAGCGGGGCTGATTCAAACCCGACCAGCCGAGGTCATTATGTGGTTGAGTGCAGCGCCGGGTATCTGGAGTGTGCTGTGGACGATGGAGAGCAGCCACATCATTCACGCAGTTACATTGACAGTAGTGCAGATCACAGGACCCAGACCAGTCGGCAATATGTGGCCGAGTATGGTGGGGAGTGTGTAGCAGCTGCTGACTCTGAACAACCAGGTTGTTCTCAGTACCAAGCAAGGGACGATGATGAAGATGACGACGACCAGAACCAGGATCCAGATCAGCCACAGCACTCCCAACAGCAACCCCAGCATTCCTGTTACATGGAGAGCAGCAATGGCCCAGAGGCCTCTCTCTATGCCGATGACAGCTCCTCATCAGACCACCCTCTGGCAGACACAGCAGGCTCAGGTGGGCTTCCTGAGGCACTGGAGTGCAGCGAAAGCCAGCCTGGGCCCTACATCAGCAGCAGTGGGACATACACCTCCAATCCAGAGCCTGAGCTGGCCCCACAGTGCTCACCCAGCCAAGAGGAGCCTCAGGGTTCCCAGGGGCCTCAGGATGAAGCTGGTTTGGTCAGGGAGATGGAGACATCAACAGTGGCAGAAGGCTCTGGAGACCGACCACCAAACCTTGCTGAGTTGGAGGAAATGATGGAAGTAGTGATTGTACAGCAGTTCAAGTGTAAGATGTGTCCATACAAGAGTGCCTCCAAAGACACGCTCATTAACCACATGAGAGACAAACACTTCAAACCTGCAAGTGAGTGCTATGGTCATTTATGCACTGCCGAGATGTACCACTTGGCCTGTTAATTGTTTAACGTTTTTCTACTTGATGTTGGCTGTTTAGGGGATATGCCAAAGAAGCGTAAACGTGGACGGCCTCCTAAAAGTGAGACGCTGGCGCGTCGCCAGGCAGAGAGGGAGGAAGCTGAAAAGAGGAAGGCAGCAAAGGTGAAGGCTGCTGAGCCCCAGCAAGCAGAAGAAGAGGAGGATGATATTGTGGATGCTGGTGCTATTGACGATCCTGAAGGTCAGTTTGGAATGTTGGAATGTTTTCATTGAACCCACAAGTAGTTTATTCGCAAGCATTCAAACTTTTTTGAGTTAGTGAATCAACTGGTCATTTCCTTAGTCACAGGATAAGAACCATGTTCACTCAACCCTGGTGATGCTCACATGTTTTATCCCCAGAGGATAGTGACTACAACCCGACAGAAGAAGATAGCAAAGGAAGACCACCAGCCCTTCTGAAAAAACCCACTCCTCCCATCTCCTCCTCCTCCTCTTCTCATGGACGTCCTCGGCGTAAGGTTGGGCGCCCAAGGAAGTACAGCCTTTTGGAAGAAGGCTACACCAACAAAGGTGGGTTTCAGTTTTGACAGACCACAAACTTACACTTTAGATTGCTGTTTTCATTTTTCTTCTTTGTTTGTTTCAGAAGCAGAGAGTATAGCTAAGAAACCCAGGGTTAGTGCAGATGCAAGTGCACCTGAAGAGGCAAGCTCCTCTGGGTTAGGAAACGGTTCTGCTATCGTGACTGATGGAGACACAGCAGAGGCAGCAATAAGCCAGTCAGACTCTGAGAACAAAGACCCCTCGTCCAATTCACAGCCAGAGGAAGAGTTCTTCCCAAGAAAACGAGGCAGACCCTCCAAACGCTTCCTTCGCAAGAAGTATAAGAAGTATATAAATCGAAAGTAAGTATCAAATTATTAAATAAAGTTGTATGACAGATTGTATTACGTAGTTCACACAACAAGTTGATTGCTTCTTTCTTTTCATTATCTGCCAGTCGGTACTATAAATCTCTCAAACCGCTCCTGAGACCTCACAATTGCTGGATCTGTGGCTCACGCTTCCTCACGCAAGAAGATTTGCGCTTCCATGTAGACTCTCATGAAGGCAATGACCCAGAGCTCTTCAAGTGCCTCCAGTGCAACTATCGCTGCAAGCGCTGGTCATCTCTCAAGGTCAGTTACAATATAAAAGGTCACATCACTCAGATTAACCTCAGTTTTACATGCACGTCTGCACAGTGTCCTAAAAATCTTGCGGGCTGTTTTTCAGGAACACATGTTCAATCATGAGGGTACTAAGCCTTTCAAGTGTGAAGAGTGTGATTACACAAGTGTCTACAGGAAGGATGTTATTCGCCACTCAGCAGTGCACAGCAAAGAGAAGTAGGTCCCTAAGACAACATACATGCACCATAAGTTATTCCTAATACACAACATGTTTTGCAGGATTGTAGATATTGTTACTGATTTTTTTCGTTTTCATCCACCAGGAAAAGAAAGATAGAGTTGGTAAGATTTTCAGTTTTTTTCCATATTTTAGTGCTGGATAAAAATCTAATTAGCATGCTATAATAATGATAATAATTTTATGCACCTATAATACTGTAGAATTATTACTGCAGTCTGGTTCTGTTTTTGCTCTGTTTTTGGGCCTCTTGATTAGTCAACTATGTGATTTTCTTGCTGATTCCTGCAGGTACCAAAGGTGTCAGAGTTCCCCTGTCCTGTGTGTCACAGAGTTTACCCCATGCAGAAGAGATTGACACAGCACATGAAGACGCACAGCTCAGAGAAACCACATATGTGTGATAAGGTTAGAAAACAAAGATTTTACATTTCAACAGCATTATTTCAAATATGAGAGAATATTTTATTATTATGGCCCATAATATTTAACAACAAGTGACCTACCACTGTATTTGAAAAGTCACAACTAATGGGAAGATGATATATATTTCCTTTTGAAAGTTATTTGGTGGTCAACTGTCGGAATGACTTTGAGGCACGGTTGTTGCTAATTAAAATAAAGGATGCATGTTGCATGCTTCGTTTATTTCCCCTTCTTTCTTTGAATGTGTAATTTACCAAGAAAAAAACATGTTTTTATGGACTTTTAAATCCACTTTTATGTTCTCACAAAATCTTACTGATGACCTTTCTGTCGTTGCAGTGTGGCAAATCCTTCAAGAAGCGGTACACATTCAAAATGCACCTACTCACCCACATCCAGAGTCTTGGAGAAAGCAAGTCAGTATTAAGAACTTTTATTCCACCTCTCATTCTGGTTTCCTTTGTGGTTTTATTGTGCTATCAGCACAGTATGAATTTCAAAAATGTGGATCACACAGATCAGTCTGGTCAGCAATTTGAGCTACAATATATGTTAATGAATCAACATCGTTTATTTGGTTTGGTGTTAGTAATGACGACATCATCATGATGAATAACTCTGGGGTGTGTGTGTGTGTGTGCCAGGTTCAAGTGTGAGTTTTGTGATTACACTTGTGACAACAAGAAGCTGCTGCTCAACCATCAGCTGTCACACACTAACGACCGGCCCTTCAAGTGTGACTACTGTAAATACTCCACTTCTAAAGAGGAATTCTTGGTGTCCCATCTGGCCATCAAACACACAGGTCAGTGTGGCAGGAAGGTTTTCTTATCACATTTTCATGTTCACTTTATCAATGTAATGCTGTATAATATCTATTAACACTGTTATAAATGTGTGTTCTCTACAGGAGAGAAACCTTTCTCCTGTGATATGTGTCACTTCATGACGAAGCACAGGAAGAACCTGCGTCTACATGTGCAGTGTCGCCATCCTGAGGCGTTTGAAGAGTGGTCTGTCACTCACCCCGAGGAGCCCGTCAGGAGACGACGCAGACCTTTCTTCACCCTGCAGCAGATCGAAGAGCTCAAACAACAAAATGAGAACACACAGGACTTGCAAAACACCATTGTGAGTTTGTTAAAGGATTATTGCATGTGTTTTAATAGTAGTTTATTTCAGGCCCAGTTTAGATTTAATTTTAGCATGTATTAAATTTCTTGTCATTTGGAAATGATTTAATGATGGAACTGCTTTTTCCATGCTCCTTCATTAGGTCGCAGTGGATTCTGCAACACTACAAGCCATGCAGGGCATGGAAAATGCCTCAGTGTCCCAAGATGCATTGGGGAACACTACCATCATCTACGAACAAGGTCAGTGAGAATTACACAAGAGACATTTTCAATATTTTTGGTGTGATCTGTACACTTAAGTTTCCTCTATGTGCTCTTCAGCTGAATCTGGTGATCTATCCGCCCAGAATGCTCTGGACCTACTGCTCAATATGAGCAATGCCAGGGAATTGGTTGGAAACTCTTTACAGGTTGGTGCTATTGCTTACCATAAAATTTCACTGAACATAAAAAGCAGCTAGGGATGAGATTTACATGTTAAGGGTGCTGTCATTGTGGAAACAAATTGATATGTAAGTAGCTCATTTCTGCTTCTCAGGTTGCAGTGCTGAAATCAGGTGGAAGTGCTGAAGTCAAAGCTCTGGAAAACGGTACGTGGAGTGCAGTGACCGCAGCACCAGGCCAGGCCCAAAAGGTTGTGACTTTTCATGTGTCTGAGAATGGAGAGACAGTGTTACAAGAGGCCTATGAGGCAGCCACCTCTGAAACAGGAGAGCTCACCCAGATTGCCATCGAAACCTATGAGGGTGAAGGGGAATTCAGTGTGGTGGAGCAGGCCACTGAAGAGATCCATAGTCCTGGATACAGGTAACACACACTTAACTTTTCTCAAATTAGGAGGATATTACATTGGGAAACAGTCAAATGACTGAATGTAGGACTTTTGATGGTCTTTATGATGTCTCAACAGTGTTATAAAATGTTATAAAATATCTGTCTCTGCAGTAATGATGCAAGCAGTCCTTCTCAGGCTGTAGAAGTCTCCGGATCAGAGAACCTGAAAAGTGACAAGTACTATCTTACTTCAGCACTGCCTGATGGGGTTTTGCAGCAGGTGGAGGTAACTGTGAGAGATTTGTTGTTGGCAAGTGAAGATCTGTCCACACTGAGTGTCCCTCTTCTCTGACAAGATTGTTTATTTCCCATCAGCTGAGCAGTGAAGCTCCAGCTTCTCCCTCTGCAGTGAGCTCTCCCAGTCTCAGCACCAAGAGGTTCTCTTGCCGAATATGCATGGAGTCTTTCCATGGACGCTCTGACATGGAGAACCACAAGAGGGCACACTTGGATCCCAACACCTTCAAGTGTCCCGACTGTGACTTCACCTCCACCTCCTGGCCTGAGGTCAAGGTGAGCCTCTCTTCAGTTCTGTATTTAACTGTTTTTTATTATTTGTTAGTTTTTTTTCGTCAAACATATTGACAACAAAAACAGTGTTTGTAGATAAATATTCTTAACCTGATGTTCCAGATGAACCATCTAAGAAGTCGTCCTTAGAAGCTGTTTGGTAAAGGGCAGGCACTTTCAAAAAGATACTTGGCAGGTGATTGGATGAATCATCTATCACAGGCTATCGCTCTAGGATGCTGATTGGTCTGAGCCATTGGTGGTTTGGCCACTAGCGCATAACTTTAAGCCTGACAAAATGGATCCTCGTCTGATCGTGTGATTGCATGATCTAGCAAATCCAGTTGCCTTGCAAGGCAAAAATATTCTACAAACATTGAGTTCTGTAGTTATAGGTTCCTATACATGAAAAGTTTCCTGCAGGGGGCATTAATGACATGGATATTTAACAATCCACCAATAACACTTGAACAGGATTAAACCCATTGAAGATGCTGTTTTACATATGTAATTCAGGCTGCATTTTTATGTATTTCTAAGCCCTTTTCTATCCAAGTTCCTCCTTCTGACCGTGATTGGTATACTGTATTGTTTTAGACTCACATGGGGCTACATTCTTACCTGCGCCCTCATAAGTGTCCCAACTGCAGCTTTGCCTCCAAGAACAAGAAAGACCTGCGTCGACACATGATGACTCACACCAATGAAAAGCCCTTTTCTTGCAAACTTTGTGGACAAAGGTTGGAATTTGAATCACACAAAACTTGTCATTACTTATCACTAAGCACCTTTATGCAATATATATGTGTGCGTTGAGCCACAAAGTGGTATTGAACTACCAGTGTTGATGGTTTCCTGTCCAATATCTCAGGTTTAATCGTAACGGCCATCTGAAGTTCCACATGGAGCGTCTCCACAATCAGGATCACCCCACTCGCAAGAGCCGTACCGCTGCGGCGTCCCAGCAGACCATCATAGTCAACAGTGATGAGGAGGCTCTGGCCACACTACAGTGTAAGGAACACAACATTACACACACACAAGACTTTGAACTGAGTTTGTGCTGAAAAAAAGAAAATATGAAGAACAATACCATGCAAAAAGGGTCAAAACATGTTTCAGGTAATGAATAGATGTCAAATTAAGTGTAATGCTAAAACACAAATGATCTAAATCTTTGTGTGTGTGTGTGTGTGTACGTGTATGTACGTGTATGTACGTGTGTGTAACAGCCATTCAGGCACATCAGACAGTCATCACTCCAGAGCGGTTGCAGGCCTTGGGACAGGAGCATATCATAGTAGCACAAGAACAAGCACTATCAGACCAGGTACAAGCCCTCATGCTATACTAAGCAATACTTATAAAAGTGCCACTGTGCATTACATAACTACAGTAATGCATTCATTTGTACATCCATAAGGAGGAGGGAACATACATTCAGCAGATAACCACCATAGATGGACAGACTGTTCAGCACCTGATGACAGGAGACAATCAGGTGACTGAGGTATGAGTCATTTTGTAGATTTGACCACTTTGCTTTTTCATGTACATGATGAAAATAGAACATCAGAGATAAAAAAAAAACATAAAAACCTGTTTCAGGTCCAGTATATCATCTCACAGGACGGAGTACAGCACTTAATCCCTCAGGAGTATGTGGTAGTAGCTGATGGAAACCACATACAGGTAAGTGTATCTCCTCATAAGAATAGCTGATGGATGCATGCAGGATTTGAAGGATATAATGTAATTATTATTGTAACTGTTTGTTAGATGCCAGATGGACAGATCATCCAGTATGAGCATGAAGGGGCCTTTTTGCAGGAGCAGCAGGTGAGGCAGATAACCTAAAGCTCTCAACAATTAGAGAATGGGTTTTTGAAAACGCTCATTGCTTTTGTTTTTCATTTTTGTGTTTAGATCGCTGTAAGCCATGATGGTCAGATCCAGTACTTGCCTGTCAGCTCAGAGCAACAGATAGTGAATCCTGAAGATCTGGAGGCTGCTGCACACTCAGCTGTCACAGGTTGGCTCCTTAATGATTGTGCTTTACTAGTTTTATTTTCAATTTTCGGTTACACTGTTATTTATAGTCTATTTGCCAAAGTCACCATTCACCAAGGACCATTCTTGTGATTTTGCACGTAGCGTTCTCTAAGGCAAGTTTTTTAATGCGGTAATAAGCAACCTTTTAGCCGTTAGTTTCCTTTCACTTTACTATGAAAATCTATCACAGGGAAATAAGCTTGCAGAGATTTTAAAAATTGAACAAATGTATCATTTAGTTTTTGTCAGACTTGCATTAGTATAGCATGCTAACACAGTTTAGAAAATACTCCTTGTTGGTCTGTTTCAGAATGCTCTTGCATGCAAATTTTAGAGTTGCTTTCCAAAAGTATATCATCTCATTTCAGAATCTGCTTTATTGGCCAAATATGTTTACACATAAAAGGAATTTCACTCTGGTTTCTAGAGTGTACTCACACACTACAATGTTCAGGAAGATATACATGGGCATGAAACAAAGCTTAATAAAGATAATTAAACATGAACATATCACTGTTATGTAAAATAAAGTAGGTGAAAAAATGAATGTGTGCATATAGAAGCAAATGGACAACATACAATGTTTATGTACAGGTCAAACTGAATTCAAGTTAAATTTCAAGTTTGATTTCAAGTGATTTTGATGTAAATTTGAATTAAACAGTTCCTTTGGCAGCTGACTCTGAAAACGCTGATGCACCATCAAGGAAACGCGAACAGTTTAGATGCAGGCTGATTTTCACACTTTGTAAAGAGAAAGGGAATAATGAAAATAATAGGAAATCGATCTAAAACCTTATGGTGGGTATACCCCATTTACAGATTATGGGCTGTCATGGGCATGCAAAATAACAGATATGATCCTTTACGCAAGCAGCTCATGATCTGATCCATAACATTAACTATAAAATTACCATTATGAAAACTAATAGCAGCTACAGCATCCTGACAGCAAATCAAACTGGATGATCTTTGTTCTTGTAGCAGTAGCAGATGCAGCGATGGCGCAGACCCAGACAGTCTACACTGAAGCTACACCTGAACAGCTGGAGCAGCTGCAGCAGCAGGGCATCCACTATGATGTCATTACCTTCACTGATGAATAGATGGCTTTTCAAAGCTACCGGGGTACAAACCTGCACAAAGCAGGACCAACAAAAACCACTATGAGCCGACGAGCAACTTATTTATGCATTCAAGATCAACAACCTTTTTAAAATTCAGATTATTGCACTCATTGCTTCTAACTTCAATCATAGGGGCTGTGCATTGACGAGTTAATTTAAGCAAGGTGGGTCTGTTCTGTACTTATTGAAACTGATTTGTGTTTACGTGCCTCAACTGCTTTGATTTGCAAGACAATGTTATCAAAGAAAATGAATTGGCTCATATCATGTTTTAGAAAATATACAAAGCGTCCACTTGAACATTTTAGTGGCTGAATGGAGTGAAATGAAAAGGGAGTGTTTATTTTTGATCTGTAATAAGATATGTTAATTGTTAGAATGCCACAACATTGTGTTTACTGAATATTAATATGTACATACCTTTTGCATTTGTCTTCTTTTCCATGATGGAAGATATGTTTTGATTTGGTGAATATGAAGTGTTTAATAAGCTGAAAGCTGACACCAAATAAATCACTTTGTCTATACTTTGTGTACATTCTCTATGTGTCCAGAAATATTTTTATTTTTATAAAATGACCATAGAGTTTAAACTTCATTAATATAATGATACTATATCTACTGTGTTTCTGTCGTGAGTTGGAATACATTGTACAAGCTTCTCTGTCACTGTTTTCAGCGCCTGCATGTCTGCATTACTTGCACATGAAATGTCAAAGGAACTAAAAAAAGATGTTGAAAAGGAAATTGTGTATCTGAAGTGTGCCGCAACAATCCTCAAAAGGCCAGCCTCGTGAGGAACACGCCTGTCTGTGCCTCCAGCTGATGTACCAACAGCTTCCTCCTTTTCTCAGCAAGGAGGGGCCTTAAAAGCCCTCAACAAATTCAAAACTATCAAAAAGTGCTGAGCCTCAGCAGATGTTACACTGACTGAAGATGAAGTTTTCCCTTGTCTTTCTTCTTTTAATAGGTAGGGTGAAAAAATATGCCAAATTTAATGATTTTCATTTTCCAGTGCCTGTATTGACATGTTGATGAGTAATGTTTATGTTTCAGATATCCCTCATTTAAAAGGGCAGCAGAGGATTGAGGAGTTTGAACACATTTTGCTGAGACTCGCCTTTCCTTCAGTTTACAATAGTTACAGCAAGTCCTGCTGTAAACTCTATCCAGGAGGATGTTACAAGCTGCTGGACAGTACAGGGTACACTTGTGATTTACTGAGAGGAAGAGTGACGAAAACTGAGAGAGATGGCTGGATTGAATTCAAAATATCAAGTGTGCAGATTATGGATGGAGGGTACTACAGATGTATTGTGCAGGGAACTCAAAACCACATCTACAAAGACTACTATGTTGAGGTGTTGGGTAAGCAGTCATGATTTTCAGATTTTCATCAATGAGACATTTATTATGCAGCAATACATGATGCTTGGGCAAAACTTTGTAAGATGTTCATGTTTACTTGCAACATTATATTTCATTGTAGTCTTTTCTTTGCTTGTAAAGGAGCAATTCAACTTTTATTTGAACTGTAAATTTAGGAAGTTTATTTGACCTACTTGCATTTTGCAGAAACTTCAGGTCACCACAGAGAAGCTTCAAGTCACCACAGTGAGTCTCAGCTTCCACTGACAACAACAATCAAAGCCCCCATCACACCCATAACAGTCCCAGAATCCACTGGACCTGCTCTGGCACAAGACCACAGTGACAGTCCCAGGTATTCATTTGCTCTGTAGATCCCTAGCCTAATAGTGCTTTCTGATGAGAAAAATAATGGTTCATCTGAACACTGCGTCTTGTCTCGTTTCCAGCATTACCTGGAGTTTGGGCCTTCCACTGGCTGCCATTGTGTCCATCACGGTGATGATTTTCATCACTTCAGTGATTGGTGTCATTTGTTGCAGAGTGCAGGCAAAACGTAAACAATTGGGTAAGTAATCTCCTTAAAATGATGATCACAAAGATCTAAGTGTCCACCAATCATTTATTCTTTTTTTTTGGGGGGGGGAGTTTTGTGAATGGCTAAACAGAACCAATTTCATATTGTTTTTCTTTGTAGACAAATATGGAGAAACTCTGTGTGAGTCACTGAAACAAGAGGCCCCGGTAGGTGCTAAACAGGGAACATGTAGCCTCTGTGACTCACTGTCACTTGTTTTTAAAAGCACGTTGAATGAGAGACATGTTTATGCTTCAAACTTCCTCTACAGGATGGTTTCATGATAAAGTTTGTCTCCCCCAGGAAGCGAGCAGTGTACTCTACACAACAGTGGACTTCACAGCTCAGCAGAAACCTTCAGACCTGTATGCAAACCTGAGGATGTACAAAAAACAAGCAGGGGCTGCTGACTCAACCTTGAGCGCAGAGGATGCTGGGATGGTGGAGTACTCCATACTGGCAATCCACCAATGAAAGTGTAATTAGTTTCTGAATTTAATTTAGAACCAATTTCATCCTTTTAAAGGGAACTCCATTGATTTTACACATGAAAGTCAGTTTACTAATTTTGGAGCTTGACTCATACTAGAGACTGAATATACTGCTGCTTTGATTTGAACTATTATTTAGTCTCTTGTTAGTGCCTCAATTTTATGTACTTGGAATATAAAATCTCTGATGAACCCTTTTAAGTATATATATAAGATGTTTGTGAAAATGATTAATAAATAAAAAATTAAATAAATGAACTCATGTCATGTTAATTATAACATTTGTGTTGGTTTCTGTTTTCTCTCAGTTTGAGACCTTTCAACAAGCCAGTCCTATTCACAGGTGGAGATAGCAGCAGCAGAGTTGTCAGATCATGTCATCTTTTGTTATATCAGTGTTTGTCCTTATCAGCTGCTTCTCTATTACAGCCTTCAGAGGTCTTCTGCTATTCTAAGAGTCGCTTGATATTCTATTCTTGGTCTGTTCACACAAAAGCTGGTGGTGATCCCTTTTGTATCCTCTGTAAAGGATCAAGTTTCTCTTAAGAGTGAATGAATGAACAGAGTGGACTGATTATTATTCCTGTGACATTTCAGTGCAACACTGTAACACTAAACTTAAGATGTTTCTAAAGATGTTGAGTGATATATAGTCTTGGCTGTAGTCACCACAGTCAGACTGACACATGCAGAAAAAAATACAAAGAATGCTTTTAGTAGGTATGATCTTTTTTTAATGCAAAGGCAGTTGAAGCATGTTCACATGTACATTTTCTCCCATTTGCACAATTTTTCAGTTATCAATCAGACAAGCACCTACAGGGAAATACACATTTATAGATTATCCATCAGGTGTTTCTTTTGATTACACAGACTGAGCCAGACCAACTCTCTGACCCTGGGTATCAAAGATGGAGTAGTATTGCCTGATGAAGACATCTCCCAGGATCCAGAGCTGCTGATTGCCCTCTCCACCAAAGCCAGTCCTGCAACCATTGTAGCTCTGTGGAGAGACAAGAGAGAGTAGATTTATTTTCCCACCAAATCGTCATGATGTATTTTTAAAATACACAGATAATGTTCTGTTGCAGTGGGTTGCAGGGGTCAAACTGACCTTAGAAACGTAGGCAGATGCGGGGATGGTGAAGGCGTGTCCGTTGAGAGTGAAGGTGACCTCAGGCATGCTCTGGATGTTCTGGCAGTCCACTGTAGCCTGTGAGAAGAACATCACACAGACTGTGTAGCAGCATGTATTTATTGGTATTTTACAGGTTTCCAGCTAAAGTAAGTAACCAAGTCTTACTTAATTGTTTTTATTTGAGACAAGTTGACGTCAGAGCTTTAAAGTTCTGTTTACTCTGGGCATGGAAAACGGGGAAAATCTACGTCAGATGCTTTGGCGTGACTTACATCTCCATACTGGTTGGTTGAAGCTCCAACCCAGGCATTCATGTTGTAGATGTCTCTGGATGGGCCAACGATCAGGGAGGTGCCAGTGTCAATGATGGCCTGGCAGCCACCAGAGCAAGCCACGGTCTGTCCATTGATGGTAACACTGTGAGGAGGAGTAGCAGAAGGTGAATTACAGACAAGCCAGGAGGCTTTGTGCAACTTATGTTTGTTGTTTGTGTATAATTTTGCTGATTTTGGATGCATTTTTCAGTACCTGTCCATCTGGATCTGCCAGTAGGTAGCAGAGGTCAGAGGGATCCAGGTGATTTGTCCAGTGTAGTGGCTGCTGTCAACACCACCAAAGACGACCTCACTGCCCTGCTGACTGTTGCTAAGAGACAGAAAACAAACAAATGTCATACGTAAAAAGAAGTCATGGAAAATGACACACACACTCACATCCAGCAGATTTCCATTCCGTTTCTGTACCTGCTCAGGTAGACGGAGAACATGGGCTGGGAAACCAGTCCCTGGTTGACCATGTTGTCAAAGACAGGCACAACGTTGTCAGAGGCAATGGACTGGAAGGCCAGTCCCAGGATACCATCAGCCTTCATGTAAGCCATGAAGGGAGCCTCAGACTGGCTAATGCCGAACACCTGGTTGTTCACAGAGATGCCACCCACCTGGAAACACAAGACAGCTGTCAGTCACAGCTCAATAGACCATGGAGATATGCTTGTTTGAAGAAACAGACTATGCATGTCGAGAGTTTTGGTTACCTCAACAATGTCACTGGCCAGACGACCGGTCATACTGCCAGTACCGTACTGGATGGACAGAGGCTGGTCGCCCCACTTGAAGGTGGAGGACTGCTGAGGGTTGAATTTCTTGTGGTTCTCTGCACAGGAACAACATCTCTTTCACATGTGCATTTTATGACTATGTCAACAAACTTGGACCTTTTGCATCATGGAGTAACTGCACTTAATGTTGTCCCACCACTAGATGTAATAAACTGTTATAGACTGTAAGTATTTAGATAAATAAAAAGTTGTAAAACTCAAGGTAAAGTAAAGTAAGATAAAGGTCCTGCAATCAAATTACATCAGAATTTTACCTAAGTATACATACAGAATCATAAGCAGTAAAATATACTTTAGTATCAAAGGTAAGTTTACTCTTTGTGCAGGACAGCAAATAAATGTAGTGAAGTAAAAAGAAGAATAAAGTAGCATTCAAATTTGTTATTATATACAGTACTTGAGTAAATATAGTGAGTTACTTTAGACCAAAGTGTAAATCACAATCCAAATATGTCAGTGGTACTTACGGCAGGCCTGGCTGGAGCAGTAGACTGAAGGGACCCACAGGTTAGAGGAGCCAGTGTCAAAGATGACCTTGAAGGACTGAGGAGGGGTGCCGATAGAGACCACACCATAGTAGGACAGCTAGAGGGAAGCAACACAGAGACAGGTTAAATATACAAGTGTCTTTACATCATAAAATAAACTACCTGCTGTTTGTTGCACTATGTGATATACAAGTCTATGTATGTCCTTCAGAAAAACCAAGTCTCTCTGATCTGAACTTACGTCAGCATCATTGGTCATTGGCTCAGTACCATCCTGGTAAAACTTGGCCATTGGGTGGTAAGGATACTGCTGCCTGTAGTCCTCCCACAGTCCTCTCTCCTGCAGTTCCTCCCTGGCAGTCTTGCCCTTGATCAGGGGCAGCCTGCACACAGCAATGAGAGTAACGAATCAGCAAAATGCAAACATCCAGCATTCTACAGCTGGAAAAATCAGAAAGTGACCTTCTTTCAGCTTTTTTTTTTTTGTAAGTTTAAAAGGTGTAATGGCTCAATGCAATGTGCAACAAGATGGCATTTTTCCTTCAGAAAGACCAAATGGAGAGATTATTTTTCAACTATTCAGTCTATTCAGGATTAAAATGTCAAAGAAAAGGCCGGTTGCTTTTCAAGCTGCCAGGTCAGACTTACTTATGGAGGCACTCGGAGAAAGCCACGAGGGCTGAGAGAACGACAAGCCACTTCATCATGTTAGTTACTTGACTGTTGGACTCAATGAGTGAAGTTCCAGTGGCAGGGTCCAGCCCTTATATACAAAATATCAAGGTCGTCTCTCCAAAATGCCCTTCCCCGTATCTTGATATCATGCATCAGCTTTAGATAGGAAAAATGAGATATGGTGATAAAGTGCCTCTTATCTAAGAGCAAATAGTCAATTAAACAATTGAACAATGAAAATGTTTCGCAGAATTAACAAACTATTTTGTAGTAACAACATGGATCCAGATGCAATTATGAAGTGGAACCAATATTTTGTTGTTTTTTCAGTATATTGTTAAAGTAATTACAATTAAGAAAATTATGTTTGACATTGTGTAGAAATCATTCTTTGAAAGATTTGTGTTTTACTGTTTCTACTGTTGCATTAAAAGAAAATCCTTCATGCAAACTAGTTGTGTTAATGTACAGTATATAATACAGTGCTGCTTGAAAGTTTGTGAACCCTTTAGAATTTGCTCTATTTCTGCATAAATATGACCTTAAATGTGATCAGATTTCCATGCAAGTCCTAAAACTAGATAAAAAGACATCAATTAAACAAATGAGACAAAATCCTTACACTTGTTTGTTTCACTATCAAACTCTGAGCCTCACAACACAGGTTTGTGGAAGCTTGTCATGGCTCGATTTCTGAGGACCTTAGAAGAAGAGTTGTTGATGCTCACCAAGCTGTAAAGGGTTACAAAACCATTTCTAAAGAGTTTGGACTCCACCAGTTGACTGTCAGGCAGATCGTGTATAAATTGAAGACATCCAACACCATTGTTACCCTCCCTAGGAGTGGTCAAACAACAAAAATCACACCAAGAGCAAAGCGTGTAATAGTCCGGGAGGCCACAAGGAACTCCAGGGTAACATCTAGGAAACTAAAGGCCTTTTGTGATGTGGCAATGTTCATGAGTCCACCATCAGGAGAACACTGAACGTCAATGGTGTGCATGGCTGAGTTACAAGGAAAAAAGCCACTTCTCTTCAAAAAGAACGCTACTGCCGTTTATGATTCACTCAAGACCACATGGATAAGCTAAGAGATGACTGAATAAATGTTCTGTGGATGTATGAGACAAAAATCGAACTTTCTGACTTGAATGAGAAACATTATGTTTTGCGATGAGCAAACACTGCATTCCAGCATAATAACCTTATTCCATCTGTGAAACATGATGGTTGTAGTATCATGGTTTGGGATGCTTTGCTACCTCTGAACCAGGATGGCTTGCAATCCTTGATGGAGCTATGAGTTCTGAGTTGTACCAGCACATTATGCAGGAAAATGTCAAGGTATCCATCTGTGAACTGAAGCATAACAGAAAGTGAGTCATGCAGTAAAAGACAATGACCCTAAACACACAAGTCATTCTACCAAAGGATGATTTAAGTTTAAGAAATTTAATGATTTGGAATGGCCAAGTCAAAGTCCTGAGCTTGGTCCTGCACAAATGCTGTGGAAGTACCTGAAGTGGGCAGTTCATGCAAAGAGGCCCACCAGCATCCCTGAATTGAGACTGTTTTGTAAGGAGGAATGGGTTTCTGCGAAAGGGAGTCACACCAGTTACTGAAAGCAAGGGTTCACAAACTTTTGCTTCACACAAATATGTAAGATTGGATACATTTTCCCAATAAATAAATGAATAAGTTTCATTTTTGTCTCATTTGTTTAACTGAGTTCACTTTATCTAGTTTTAGGACTTGTGTAAAACTCTGATCATGTTTTAGGTCATAATCAATCAGAAATAGAGAAAATTCTAAAGGGTTCACAAACTTTCAAGCAGCACTGTACAATATATTTTCATCGGCTCAAGAAGTCATTTAAAGCAACTGACCTTTATTATCTAATTAATTATTGAAATACTTTAAGATAAGTGGTGACATGCAGATCTGGAGATTTGATGTCCTTATGTTTTGTTTGACATTGATATGAAAATGTTCCACAGGTTTTCCAAGGTATGAACTGAGATTACTCAGGGCCAGGTCATCTGATAACAATAATACACACAATAAAGACACAGGAAAATGCCTTGGTGATTTATTGTTTTATATTCAAAATCATTAAAACAATTTATTTTTGGATTTTGTTTTTCAAATTCTTTTGTAATAATACAAATGCTTTTAAATAATGCTAATACTTATTATTATTATTGTTGTTATTATTATTGTTATTAATAATAATATATGATTTATCATAAAGTGACCTTTGTAATGATTCCTTTTTATTTGTGTATGGGACGTTTTTATCATCAGTTTGAGCAGCTTGGTTTTTGTTTCTGTAAAACAGAAAGTGAAGGATTCAATATTTTACACAAAGACACTAAAGCAGGACAAACGGCGGTCTACCTCTCATCACAACTGCCTTGTTTTCACTTAAAAATGAGATTTATATATAATGATAAAATATGTATAATCTGCAATGGTAGCAGAAAATGTCTGTGAAGCCAACTCATAAAAGATTCATTGTTTTCTTTCAAACCATCTTGTGCACAGAAATATGATGCCACCTTGCTCTTTGCACTTTGTCTTGTTGATTTTATTAAAGAATATATAGTTGTTATAACTTGTTATGCTCCGATGAAAAGTCTCTTTAAAAAAGCCATAACGATAAAAACCTCCAAAATCTATTGGAAATGTTCTGGTAGATTTGCCCTTCTTATGACATCTGCAGTAATCAGATGTTTGGCATGAGTCAGGTGCCTTCAGTCCAGTTATTTTGCAAGGTCATGAATTTGCACATGTAGCAAAAGGCAGTGAGACTCTGATTATGACTTTCTGTTTATCAGACTGATTAAAACCACTTGGCACCTCTATCCCATAATATGTTTAATCAAACAACATTAACTGAACACAGGGGAAAAACAACCTTCAATTCACAGGCATCCAGTGACAATGTTGTTATACTTTTATTGGCAACAATATATAATAATACATTTATCTTGATAAATTAACATAAAATGTGCATGAAAACAAAATAGCAAATGTTCTGATGGTTCACAAATAGCTTCCCGAGGAACATTGTTTTTATCAAGTAAAAAGTGTCTGATGCCTACTGTGGCTCTGGATAGTAGGTTACACTGTGTTAGCATTTCTTTTTCTGTCCCTGTTGTGTGCATTTATAGAATCAAAACCATGTATTATAGTGCATACGGTATACAAATGAAGAATACAGTCAGTGAAGAGGAAATATGTGTTTCATCATCCACAACCTGTTCAAGTCTTCACTGTGAAATGTTGTTTCTGCTGTGCTCTTCTTCATTTGAATGTCTGGGCATCCATTAAAAGTCCATGTATTTGAAGTCATCAGTACATCTGTACTTGCTTTCAGCATAACTGGTGCACACCAAGTGGGGTAGACATGGGCAGGTGTGATGTTGTCTTTTCCCTGGGTAGGGCATCTGGAAGAAGGAAAGGAATGGAGGGAGGGATAATCTGACATTTTAAATCCTTCATTGACACGGCTGACAAGTGGAGCCTCAGGTTTTAAAAAGCTGCTGTTTAAAAGTCTGAATTCAGAGATGGACGTGGTGTTAGCAGAACTGATTTTGCCAACTCTAGACAATCCAGAGAGATGTATGGCTCTGATTGCCAGGCTCACAGTGAAGAAGATCAATAGCCTCTGCAGTTATCAGCAGCTTTTCAAAGGCTTCTGACAACTTGCCAGCACTTGATATAATCTTAATTTCCGCTAAACAAGTGTGGACGAGAGAGAAAAAAGAGTGTGTGTGTGTGTGTGTGTGTGTGTGTGTGTGTGTGTGTGTGTGTGTGTGTGTGTGTGTGTGTGTGTGTGTGTGCGTGCGTGTGTGCGTGTGTGCGTGCGTGCGTGTGTGTGTGTGTCAGAGAGTGTGATGCAGGAAGATAAGTGACATCACTTTTCTGCCCACCTTGTGGCTGAAGGGGTGGCATTCGTCCCCTTCCGCACCCCTTGGGACACACATCCTCAGACCCCTCAGCCATAGACTGACAGCACAGCACAGACCAAAACCACACTGCACGTCTCTCTCACAGGCCTGGAGGGAAGATAGAGAGACAAGGTGAGAGAGACACAGACAGAAAATAATAAAAGAGGCAGACAGACATACAGAGAGGGGAGAGTCAAAGGAGAGTTCTTTTGATGCCATTGCATTGTTTTTATTTTTATTTATGCTAATAGAGATACCCTTTTATGTCTGAATCTATTGTAATAGAGATGCCCTCTTATGTTTGTACAGTGAACGCCATTTTATCCATTGCCTGTCATCTTCCTAATCCATTTACAAATGAATATCAGTCAGAGGACTGGGATAATTTCCTCTCGTTTTTCCTTGAAGCGGAGGAGGATGTGGTCCTTAGACAGTCATGTGTAATCAAATTTTACAAAATTAGCCAGAAAAGCATGTGGTGTTTGCATATGTATAGTTTTTGCATATATATATATATATATATATATATATATATATATATATATATATATATATACTTTGGATGAGGTGAGAAAATCGAAACTCAAGGGGTGATAGTAAAAAAAGTTAAAAAAAAAAAATGCATATTGAAGTTTGAGCATTCTTTCCATTGCAAAGACAGAAGCAGCATTCAAACAATTAGTCAACTAATGAATCAATCAGCTGATCAAAAGAAAATTAATTGCCAACCATTTTAATTTATAATAATAATTTACTTGTTGAAGTAGTTTTTCAAGCAAAACTGGCAAACATTCATTGGTAATAGTTCATAAATGTGAGGGTTTTCTGCTTTTCTCTCCTGTTTTATATTGTTGTAATATTGTTTAATATCTTTGGGTTTTCAAAACAAGCCATTTAAAGATGTCACCTCGTGCTCAAGGAACTTGTGATGAGCATTTTTACAGAATTTTATTTGTTACAGAATTATTTGATTTGATAATGAACATAATTGTTGCATAAAATTAACACTGATTAGACATCAGTCTAAAATCTGATGAAATAACAGAAACCTCTCTCTCACCCCTGTGATGACAGCTCCTCTGGACCAACTCAGAGACACCAGGAGAAAGGACAGCAGCACCACCCTGAAGCCCATGACAGCAACAGGAGAACTGGACTCTCTCAACACCCTCAACACTGGACAGCAGCTGTTATCGGTCCCTCCGCTACCTTGCACTGGATCCCCGGCACTCCAGACGGTCATGAAGGTTCCCAGAACTCCTCAGAGGGGGGAGCCACACACTCTCCCTCTCTTTATCCACTTCCAACCCCCACCCAGTGCTCTCCACGCCTGTCTCCTCAGAAGCTTCGTCATCTTATTCATCCAGATGACGGCTGATGGAGGCTCACATTAGTCCCCTCTACTTGTAGATCTTTGCCTCTTATAGGGTTTGACCATACATCTGCTCTAATGCAGAGGCTAACAGAGTTTTCATGACCAGAGTGATTCAAACTAAGAGAGCAAATGGAAAACTGCTCAACGGCTGATGACATTCATATAAACTAAAAATGAATCTGACACCTCTTCATGAGAAAAAGGCCACAGGTGCCAAGACATCCTGAGTTATTTGTCTGAGGCAGCCAGGACAAGACAAATAAACATCAAAGCCATATAATGAGTTTACTGATATTAGCATAGGCTGACTCATGGGCTTCATGTAAAGAATTTATGAGCTGTAAAGTTATATTCATTATTTTAATATGGGAAGTGTGTGCCATGATGTGATGTACTGTTTATCCAAACATATAGACATTATTAAAACTAATCTGGTTTGTCGCATAAACTGCTCTATACTCTGTGAGGTATATGATCTTAAAGTGTCAAATATGAGTTTTGACTGTAAAATGTTCATTCTGTTCACTGTCAGATGTGGACTTTTTGAGTGAAGGAATAACTTGGTTCACAAATATTGCCCCTTCATTTGAGAACAAATTAATCATAATGCTAAAATTTTGAGTAAATTTAGTTTGGAGAAATTCCTTCTATACCTCATTGATCTTGCTTATTGAGCTATAATACCACCAGAATATGAATATTGAGTCTTAGTTGTGCTAAATTATATAAATAATAGCAGTATCCCTGAATTATATTACCTATTCTATATCTAGTGCTAATATCAACTGACCGGAGATTGAAGATTCCTTGCATATGTGTGTGTGACAGGGGAATAAAGATATCACAAGTAAGTGGATATTGTACATGATTCTGCATGCATAAACTTGTATGTGTGTTTGCCTACGTGCATACTTGGACAGTGATGGGCAGCAGGTTGTCAGCGGAAGTGGCCGGGCTCTGATTTAAGCTGTACAAAGAGAAATATGAGTGAGAGAAGAGCAGAGATAAAGATAGAAGAATCGGAGGGGAGGAGGGGGAGCATACCCCATGGGTTAGTCAGCAGGACATTACCCTGCTGCTGTGCAGGTGATGGATTCCTCCAATGCACCGGCCACATAATTACATTCACCCATTTCTGCCCTGTCAGCAGGAGCACTGAAGCTTCCCCGTCTTGGGACTGGCAGCAGAAATCATGCAGGGAGGTGAGCCTAGGCAGTGGCCTCCAGCTAACTTTTAAAGAAAACAGATTAACAAATTACACCAACAAAATGCTGCAGGAAAACAAGGTTCCTGCCTTGTACTCATAATATTAATACAATATTTCATGCTCAATAAAGGACAGTATTTGGACATTTGTTATCTTAAACCTTATGTTGATACATGTTTAAATTGTTAATCATGCTGTTATTGTGAATAATGTTTGCACCACCCTGTTATGACTCATTGGATGTTAACTGGGATGGTGGAGATGATTTTGTTTTCTTGAGATAATATTCAATTGTCAGTTGCAGTTGCAGTCTGAGTGTTGACTTCATGTGTCTCCAGACTGTTTTATGACTGAAGAGCATGTGACACTGGAGCTGTTTTAGGCAACCTCAGCTCATCTGTTTGTGCAATCTTTGAGAACAGAGTGGGAACTGGGTTATCAATAAAGATTATACATACAAGAGGAAAAAATAACCCCAGTAATCTCATTTTATATTTATGCAACTCTATAATATCCAAATCAATTTCTCACTGGGGCTGGGTTGAAGAGCATGACATATGAATGATGAAATGTGGAGAGTTGCAGGGTTTCATTATGTAACTGATCCAGTTTTGGGAACGATTTCCGTGAATGAGGACCTAACCAAATAATAATTACATCTACAGTATATTAAGCTAATACATCAAATCCACAAAGCAGAGTATGAAATATCCCTCAGATACATAAACATTACGCTATCCAGTTAGCAATATATACCTATACCTTCAAATTTCTTGATTAAACTTTAAGGAGAATACGTATCTATCATGTGCACATCTTACACGAATAATAGCACACTATAATACACGTCAAAGTACACACAGCTCCACTTCGACATCACTTTTTTGGTGTGTTGGGTTTTTTTTTTTTTTGTAATCACTTTTCGTGCAGTTTGGTCCTCACAGGGACTCTTAGCGCACGTGACGGTCAGCTGACTCCACCCGGAAGCTCTAAGAAAGCAGACAAACACAACAACAAACCTTCAAACTTCATTTTTACAGTTATTCGGACTGTTAATCATGGAGTCGACCCTAGAACAGCATCTTGATGACACGTAAGTTAATACCAGGTCGTGTTTCAGTTTGTATTTTAAATGTTTGGACGTTAAAAGACGAGCTTTTCGCTCTTTGTTTGTGACAGAATGAAGAATCCAGCAGTTGTCGGAGTGCTTTGTACGGATCAGCAAGGACACAACCTGGGCTGTAAGAAAACACTTAGTTACTTGTTCTGTTTGAGGCTTAAAGATGTTGAAGATGCTTGTCAAATGTATTCACATCAATCTTGTTTTACTCTGAATCACATGAATAACACAATCAACTAGCTAATTATTCTTCCACTGTTGTTTTCATACAACCATAAGCAAGTTTCTTAACTGCTTAAACATCCATAAGTCTCAAAACATTAAAGCACGGGTTCATGGTTTGTCAAATATGTCTTAAAACAATTATCAGAAGCCCAAATGAACATTGTAACATGTTTTTCTTGTCATAATCATTCCTCCTGTTCATACTGACCATTAGAAGATCCCTTCTATGCACTTTTATGACCTTACAATGTGAGTGAATGAGGACAAAATCCACAAGCCTCAGATCTTTCAATGTGTCAATGTCTTTTTAGAACTCTTTTTGTTACTATACTTCCACCACAGCTCAACAGGGAAACACAAATAAATTGATGCTAAAAAAGACTGTAAATGTGGCAGATATCTACTTGATATGACTAACTCAGACTGCTGAAGCCTCAAATAAGCTTCAGATAAGCTTTTAAATGCATTTTTGCACAAAATGAAGTGTATGGATACACTGTGGATTTTAACAGCCAGTATGAACAGGAGGAATGATTATAGCGAAGAAAACCTCTTTCACTTTTCATATGGACACCCTACTGTTGTTTTAAAAATTGTGAAACTAATCACCACATCAGTTTACGCTCGACAGCAAATTGTCCCGTAAAAGGTCGTCACTCATTCAAACATTTAACTTATGTGTCAAAAGCCAAAAAGTTAATTAAAAATTTCATCACTGCCACCAAAATGAAATGTCCCTTCATGATTGTTTAAATTAAGAAAGCCAAACATCAGACATTAAAACAATTTCTTTGTCATTTCTCATTGAGACTTACATACAGTGACCCAATAATAAAGTCAAATCTCCTCAATTGAATAGAAACACCAGCTTATTCACATGTTTCTCACTGTCTGTGTTCACTTTTCTGGAATGTCCCCTATTCACATGAAGCAATTTACATGTAATATAAAACCGAAAATACAAAAATGGAAATAGAGTAACACAAATATCTCAATACAACAAATGCATGTAGGTAATATTTGAAAATTAACAACAAAATGTAAATCCCCTTCAACACTTAATGGCATTTCGATCTGTCCTTTTTATCTGATCACAACATTTTTAAAATCATCACTCTACTGTGACGTCCTTACAGACATCCTCCGTGTTTTCCTCTGTGTGCTCCTCTCCCTCTGACCAAACACAGTTTACTTTTACATCTTTTTATTCTGGATGAGAGGTCTGTTGTCCATCTGTGAAGTAACTGTGGCACCAAGATGAAACTCAGTTTCACCCTCTGTGTGTAAAGTTTATAATTAAATGCATTTGAGAGATTATAACTGAGTTGCACCAGTAAGCTACATTGGGCAACATATGATATGCTGCAATAAAATTGTAGGTTTAATATTCTACACTGTTTGTGAACATGTCTGGGAATAATGCAGTTCAACAGAAAACTATTCAGCGCATCACTGGGTCAATGAAAATACTTACAACATACAACTTTCCACCTGTCTTATTTGGTCAACCTCTGTCAGTCTGATGTTAATCATATTCACAAAGTTAATAATTACATGTTACTGGGAATTACTCATGGAGAAATAGCGCTAAATAACACGGTCAAGCAAAATGCTCAGTGATCTTGCTGATAAATAAATAACAAAGTAAGGTCAAGTAATGTCTCACTGCCTGCTGTGCAGCACTAAATACCACCAAATACATTTATTTTACCTACCCTGTATTATTTTAGAATTCTTAATTATCTCTCTTGGAAGATCTGATCACATTTTAAGATAAGGAAAAACAAGAGACACTAAAACTGAGAATATACTCAAAAGGCACTGAAGATTTAACCACCCAAAATAACTCAACAGGGATGCATTTGGACACATACCGTAAGCCAAAGTGCAACTCCTATCTTAAATACAACACATTGAACATTTCACACGCTGCACATCCAAACAAGAGCCAGCAGGTAGCTCTGACAGTGATGTCCTGGTCAAAATTTGGATTGTTAGAGATTTGAGGGAGATGATAAAGTAAGACAAGCTTGTTAAGTAACAATCTATCTGTAAAGATATGCTTAAAGTAGTGATGACAGTTAACATTTGCTCATTAACATTAGAAATTATTTTTTTTAATATGAAACGTTAGGCTGTCATAATATAATTCAGTATTTGAAAAGATAAAAGATGTTTATTTGACTTCTGAAATTTTCAAAATGTAGCTGTGACAAGAACATCAGTAGATATCTTGATTTTTTTAAAATAAACTAAGAGAGAAGTTTAAATATTTCTTGCTTCAGTGTTTCATCAGTACTGTGCAGTGATGCTCTTTAATATCTGACCTCCACCAGGTCGCGGTTCCCTGTCTGATGAACATGGCGGTGTTGTTTCTGTTTTGGCCAAACAAGCTGCAGCTCTCACCAGAGACCCAACAGACTCTCCGACTGTGTGTCTGGAGTCTGACTCCGGGTGAGCACTGACGCAAACCTTTTGTCTTTTTTGCTTGACTGCCTTGTCTCCATCTCTGTGAATTTAAGAGGTTTGTGTGTAGTGGTTTTGATTAATTTGTGGGGAGATCAATAAATCTAGGAAAAACTGTTGAAAGAGCCCCAGTGTCAAAGATTGAACATTCATTATATGAACCTCTTGTGTTCCAAGTCTTGGCAAAGGAGTTTATTTTCATTTGCGTGGCTGTGCTGCCACCTTCTGGAAAGTGCAGAATATTATCTGGAGCATCGGTATCAGTTATTAGAAATAAGTCGTTTGAACCTGTTAGACCTGATATGGATTGTATAGATACTGTGGATGCCCCTGCTATACCATTGCAACATGTCGGTAGCTTTATGGGTATGGCAGGATTACAGTATGTGTCAACAAGGTGTAAATCAATGACATGATGACCCAGATGGATATTACATTACAAAACAAAATGTAACTGTAAATGTATGCAGGCCATCAATCCTCAGCTGGTGAGATGACTCCTCAGTTCTCTGTATTAGTGATGAAAAACTTTTAGAAAATACATCAATAAGAAACAAAGTTATTGTCATTGTGGATTTGAACAAAATCAGAGTTTAAAGCTGAATGTCAAATATCATGTACAAATAACTCTTGTCTTTTAAATTGTGCAAAAAAAAGAAACAACCAATCAAACAAAACATTGACTGAACAGCATTTGCACTTTGGGAAAAATATATATTTAACCCAAGATGATGAAGGAGGCTATGAAAATAAATGTTACAATTGTTACATCACCAATAACAACAAATGCTTGTTCTGGGAATTTGATTTAATTGAGTGTTATGTTGTTCAGTCATATAATAACTAGTCATTCATGGTACATGAGGGATGAAAAACAAGTTTTAATATGATTTATCAGTTAAAACAATGTGGGGGGGGGGGGGGGTTCAAACGATGTCAACTTGACTGATCTCGCTTACTTGTCTGTACAATTATTGTTCATCAGGTGAATGTTTGACTCTTCATTGTGTTTTTGCAGAAACATCTTGGTGAGGAGTCATGGCACCATCACAGTCGCTGTTCACAAGATTGCATCTTAAAGACTCACTCAGGAATGTTTATTGTAAAAAAGAAAAAAAAAGTACATGAAAACACACCCATGTATGATCACATAACCATAATAACAGAGGCCATCAGGTCAAAGAATAAGATGAGTTTCTAGTCTAGTATATTCAGCTCCCATATTTATACCAGACTGCTTGCTTATTTTCTAATACATGAAGTGTGAATTTTTGATTTTTTTAAATTAATATACATCAATTTGTCAGTAATGCTATTTTATCGATGTCATGTACAGAATAGACCCTGTATCATGTGGTTTACAGTAATGTTGATGCTGTGTGAGAGAGAGAGAGAGAGAGAGAGAGAGAGAGAGAGACTTTTTGTTGACATCCATATCCTTTAATCCAAGGCACTCATTCACAGAATAACAACCCTTAATAAACTTTAACTTGACTCTGTGTTGCCCTCTTTCGTGTTAAGGATTCATTATTTTCTCCTTTGCTCAGTGTTTCATGGTTGACCAAGTAATTTTCTTTGGCAGGTGCATGACATCCTTCCCAGAGATGACAAAAAGTTCCACTCCAGTACTTTTACATGTAGACCTAAAGTCATATTTGGTTATTAAGATTTCAAATAAAGAATGTGGGGAAAGGTGACTGTGAATTCTGGGTTTCATACACTGGGAGGTGACTTGAGTCCTTTCTAGATGGAGGGATGATAAACTGAGGTTGAGAGACCCGTGTATCTTACTGTCTACAACACATTGCTGTATGTCCCTGGTGTAGACTGACAGCTTGACGGTGCAGTGCGTCTTGGTGCTGCACTGTCTTAGATCAGGACCTCAGTAAAGTCTGCGGTGATTCTGGTGTTTTTACCGCAGGGTTCCCCTCCTCCCCATTCTCTCTCCCCTCTTGAAGCCCTCGGATGAGGATCATTGCTACGTCTCAGTCACGTGTCTCCTCTCAGTGAAGGCTTTGCTTTCTGCGGTTCCTCCGCTCAGCCAGCGATGTTGAGGCTGAGATGTGAGATGCAACTCAGAGGGACTCGCTCATTGAGGCAAAGTTATGGCACGGTCATCCTCGGAGAAAAAGGTCCCGCAGCAATTTCTCTCTGCTGAAAGTCCCCGCACGGCATCCTGCCTCACTGCTGACGCGCACGTCTTTCTGGGACGCACAACCCCGGATCGAGAAACCCCCAAATTAAGCGTCAAATTAAACTAATTTAAATAGAGACTGAAACGCGTCGAGGACCGAAGGAGATTGCAGGTATGGGTTTTTTTTTGTTTGTTTTTTTTGCAAATTTAAGGCAGTGTTTGTAATTGTCAGCAAATGAATCGTTTTTGTGTGAGGGGGACTAACAAAAAACAACATCATATATGTACTGAATTATTTATTTTTCTTATTGTTTGGCCGTTTTTGTCGCACCAAACTTCCCACCAAAGTTATCCCTCAGACTGCACATCCTCTGTGACCCTCGAAAGTTAGTTATTTATGGGTTTAAAACTTTTCACCCAGATTGCGTCAGTGCAGGTTTGTGCCTCTTTTTCTCAGATGGCACCCAGATGACATCTTCTTGAAATTCACCGTTAAAGTGTCAGTGCGCCTCAAGTTTCGCATCTGCTTGGACGAGCCTTTTCTTGAGCGAGGGGCACAATGCAACAGGCCTGTGAAGTGAAGATAACAACTGGCTCACAACAACACACGGTGAGACCTCCCTGTTTTCTCCTCACAGTAATACATTTGTGTGTGTGTGTAGGCTATGCTCTCCGTGGACTAAGCCAAAAGCTTTCAACTAAACACCCTGCATTTACCTACATAATCTCTCAATTCCTCAGGACTGATGCCTGGCTTTGCTCTGAACTTAATGCAGAGCGAGGCTGTGATCATAAAGAGACTCCAGGTTGTGAATGTGGGGTATCTTAATGGATGAAATAGACCAAAAAGGAAATAGGATAAAAGAGAAAGATACACAGAAAAAATATGTAAAAAAAAAAAAAAAGAAAGAAAAAGAAAAGAAAAGTCAATTCTTTGGAAAAAGTAGACCATCTATCAAAGTAATTACACAGAGACAAAACAATTCAGCTATCAATGTATAATCTGCACAAAAAAGCTACTGACAGAGTTGGAACCTGCCCAAAATTCAGGTATTTCTTCTTTGTGAGTAAATGAGTATCTTTTGGTGAGCCTTTGAACTTTCACTGGAGTATTTATACTCTGACCCGAGTAACACTTCACAAAACCGTCCTGTTGGGGTGAAAAATATACACTTGTTCACCTCTGCTGATCAGCCGAAGAGTCTGAAAAGGATTTTTAAATCCCAGTCATCTCTGTGTGAGTAGTTTTACTTTCTGCTAGCGTGGTAAGAATTGATGACAATAATGCCGCACTGGGAGAAGTATAATTTTACCAAGTATTGCTTTACAGTCATGCGCTGTATGTAATGGATCTACTATTACCTTGACGTCAGCAGATGTGATGTATTTGTTTTCTCTGATTTACAATGAAAAATTCAATGTTCTGCAGTGTTAGAGTGAAATATGTAACAGTTTGGAAGCTAGCTCTTTATTTGACCCGCTATTTGTGCAATTCTCCTGTTCTACTATGAATCTGATTTTCATGTCTTAGCTCTAAACCTCTGTCGATGGATCATTTAAAGAACAAAGCTGGGGTTGGGTGGGGGGTTTCTCCTGTTTTCCACAGGTGTGGACGCTTTCCTCTTCAGTGAGGATGTGGTGAGAGCTAAGAAGTCCGCAACAGAGGGACATCTGGCTAACTAGATTTGTGCTTTTTATTTTTACTCTCCTGGTATTTAAGAGACATCTGCACAGCTGGGGATTTCTCATCTGAAAGCAAGAGAGGCATTTTATGTTTTTGCTGGTCTTCAGGGTAAACTTTAAGTTGTTTCATATGTCTGTTGATAATAATAATGGTAATGATGTTGATGATAATAAAGTTTGAGATCCACTCCTTAATGAAATTTTGGAGGTGTGAAGGGGCACCCTGAGCCTGGAAAGAATTATTTGGAGCAGCTGATACAATTGGATCTTCTTATTTGTGCAAAACCTCCTTTCTTGCAATGATGCAAATCATAACAAAGCAAAGAGCCAAAAGAGCCTGATTGCTGTGATTGAGCTTCTGCCACCAACACTGAAACACTCATAAAAATTGGACCGCAACTTAATTTTTTCCCACATAACTCTGAAGTACTTTTATCAGTTTGAGTGATGTCAATAATGCACACTATATTACATGCAATGTGTAATTAACTTTATAAGGTGTGACCTCTGTTCTGACAAGTTGAATTTAGTGCAGAATGTGTTCATGTGACTAATTACCAACCTGAAACACAGCAAACAAGAAAAATGCAACATTCCTGTCAGCAATACACATCTGTTGAGTCAAACGACTGACTGAAGCATTTTTACTGCATCCCAGTTCAGGGACCGCATTTTTTAAAATGTGCATCTACAGACCAAATATGTTAACAACTTGTGTCATCGGTCACTTATAAATAGTGTTCATAATAAGAAAGCAATGGGGTGGGGAAAAAAAGGAAGTCAGGCAGAAACTGTAGATGTTGAATCACAGGGTATTACAGAAATACAGGAGTTAGAAATACAGGAGGTGTAGGAAAAACTTGCAATTTGAGAGCAATTTCCTGTTAAAAATATGGAAAATGTTTTAGCCAATGCTAGCTAGCTGCATTGATCTAGAAATGTTGGTTGGTCAGTTGGTCCACAACTTTGTTCCAGACTTAAATATCTCAGCAAATATTGACTGCATGCTGTGACATTTTATACAGATGTTCAAGATTCCCAGGCGATTACTCCTAATGACGAATGACCTTTCCTCTCGAATCATCGTGAGGTTGACATTTTGATTTAGAGCAAAATATCTCAACAACTATTGGATGGATTGTCATGAAGTTTGATACAAGGATTCATTGCCCCCTCAGGATGAATTACAATAACTTTGGTAATCCCTTAAGTTTCCCTCTAGCGCCACCTTCAGGTCAAATGATCAATTTGTCAAATTACTTTGGTTTCTTATCAAATACTTGACATTCACATCAGCCTCAGATGTACTTTATGTTTAGTGTTAGCTAGCTAACACTGCGTCTGTATGCTCAGACGTTAAACTATGATGGTGAACATGGTAAACATACCTAAACACCACGTTAGTGTAGTAATGTGATGCTAGAATTTATCTCAAAGCACGGTTATTCCTGTTGTCCACCATGATCCACCCTCACAGAGCCATTCATGGTTCTAAGAGAAGCCAAATGTACAGTTTGTTTGGTTTTGTGATATGCTGTGCAGCATTTCTTTTGTGGCAAAACCTGCCATATTTAGAATATTCTCAATACAGAAAATACTTATCAAATATCACCATGGTTGTTTGATGAGTGCTACTTATGTTTCTGCTTTCAGGTTTCAGAGAAACACCTGTTTTTTTTTCTAAAATTTTTTTCTCATGTTCTTGTTATTTATTACTTCATGTATCATTGTCCTCTTCTTGTTTCAGGTGTAAACTGAATGTTGATGCAGCCATAGTTTCAAGTGCCCTTCGACCAAGCCAAGAATGACACTTAGAGAGTAGGACTTCTGAGTTTACTCTTCACCTCCAGAGCCTTCAGGAATACCACCAAAACAGAATAAGAGGTAAATCAACAAGCTGATTTAATCAGAATATCACTATTTATGTTACTTTATATATGCATAAGAACTTAGGAGATATTTTTTCCTGATGTTTCGTTATGCTTTTAATATTGAAAAAACATTATCATCATCAAACATTATCATCCAGCATTCTTACCTGCAGGGACAACTTGACAATTGACAATAGTTACTCACAGAAAGACACTATTTACACAGTTTTGCTGGTTAAAACCTGTAACACACTGACTGATTTCCAAAGCACAGTGCCGTTTTCACAACTGAAGTATTTGGTGCATATTGGGGTCAGAGGAAATGGCAACCACAGACCACAAATGAGATACAAATGAGTTCAATGTTGAATGTAGTGTGACATGGATTCTGAAGAGAGACAGACTTTGGGTTCTCCACCCTAGAGGTAAATATTACCTGTAGTTGTTCCTCCTATCCATACTGGCTACAACAAGATCCCTTTGATTGTAATTTAAAAGATAGTGGAGAAAATGCATGGTCTTCCTTTTGTGGAGCAATCTAAATTCCAGATGAAACTAAGATGAGGCTTCAGCAGGGTTAAACAAAACACGTGGGTTTCTTCCAAAGTTACAGTTTTAGACTAGTTCCATGGACATATAGGCATATGAATACCTATTATCTTAAGATAGACTTGAACAAAATGTGAACTTATCATTTAAGGCCTGTCAGTCCATCTGCCTTTTAAAGTTTAAAGTATACAAGAAGGCCTGCATTGTTTATGGAAGAACAAGACTGAAAAAATGACATTAGCTGATCAAGCTCAAGCTGGTTGAAAATGCATTGATAGAAACGTTAAATGTTATGGACTACAATATATAGCACTGCCATAATTATAAGGGAATTGAGTTTGAAATGGATTTTGTCTAAAAATTTTAAATATACACATTGCAATTATGTGGCCTGTGTCTTAACTTTTAGGCTACCAGGGTGCACCTGGTAGAATTTTAAAATAAAATTGCAAACTGGTCTTTTAAATTTCAATTATTTTTGTCAAATTACATGGAAATTGCATTATATGCATTGAAATAATGACAGGCGGACAGCATTCAGGACAACATTCCACTTCTTGCCGTCTAGCAGGTTGCTATGTCCACAAGTAGCTTGAGCCAATTTGGACTTGTTTTTCTAGAGTTGCTAGAAAATAAAGATGCAGTAGTTCAAGTACAAGTTGGGCTTGTTTGTGCCTGTCTGAGTAATGTCCATTAATGTCTTGCTGTTACATTAGTCTGCTCCAAGATCCTTTCTGGTGTGAAGAAATTAGTTTAATACTGGTGTCATAGTAGTGACTAGAGGCTTGTGTTTCTTGCTGTATAGGTTCTGTTTAACATCTTAGGTATTTGAATAACATTTGGGTAAATTTGGCAGCAAACCTGCCTGCTGTCTGAATTGCTTTCATGTGGCTATACCTCTTTCTCTCCTTTGAATTTCTCATCATTTTGAGTGCCACACTGATACAGTCCTGTACAGGATTCAGTATTCAAAAGTGATCTTGCATAATACTGGCATAAATCTGCCTGAGCAGGAGTGCTGGGTGCTGGGACCAACACACACTGACTAAACACTGACTTACTTGTAATCAAACTCCTTTATTACGCGCTAGTATAATTTACAGTTCACAGGGGGTGCAAGTGCAAAACGCTTGCCCTGCTGCAATTTCAAGCAGCGTTAGTGCTTTCCAACAAACACAACTTGCAGTTTTTGCAGGTGAGAAGCCTGTGAGGGATCATGTCCTTGTCATTGCACTTGCAACTCCTGCTGCTGGTCAAGGCATGGAGGGGTTGGGATAGCATGGACCTCTGCATTCCTTACGTCCTCTCAGTGAAGCCCACTGCTGGAAGGTGAAAGGACGCGGCTGTTACTTTTTCTGTGTCCGTAATCACCCCTTCATTCACTTATTCTCATAATAGACAGTAGGTTTCTTTATAGTGAGCAGTAAATTGAGATTTTGGAAGCTAATGAATGAACAGCAAGTATGCTATTTTTTATGCTTCATTGTATTACACTAAAAATTCAGACACTCAGATAAAGTGGCTAACTCTTTCCTTTTACTCAAACTGTAGAAATCCATTCAATGGGGCCCACACTCAGTAATGACAGATGACATGTAAAAAATGTCTCCACTCTATTGCACTCAAATTGTACCCTAAATTACATATCTAATACATATACACATTTCTAATTACATCACTATAGGCCATTAATGTAGCACAAGACACCATAAGTTTATTGCACTCTTATGCAGACTTTTTTTATTGGACCATAACTGGTTTAGCTCTCAGTGTTTGTGTGTGTGAGAGAGAGTGGGTCGGTGTTAAAACATGCTTGGCTTGGGCTAGCTGAAAAAAATGTTACCTGTTGGCTTGTCACAAGCACCAACAGTACTACTTCTGTGGTTACTATGAACACATAATATAAAACTGTAGAAACCACACACGCTCCAGTTGCAGGATGTACAGATGCAATAGATATGTCTTTTCCAAAATGTTAATCTTGAAGTCCTCCTCTGGCCATTTTTTTTCAGGCCTGAACTTCCGTTTTCAGTTTGGTCAATCTAGACTCAATGCGCAAATTTGGACTGATAAAGATGAAAAGATCTGTTCATAGCATCTCATTGGTTGTTGTGATCTTTTTCTCTGCAGGAAATTCTTTGTAATATAGTCAGTCAAATAGAGACAGATTTTAGAGAGTTTTATTCACCAAGTAACACCTTACTAAAATCTAATATTTGACTAGACATGCTGTGTAAAAGTTAGAGAGAATGTCCTGGCGGAAGTGTGCAGCAACGTGGTGTTAATACCTCACTACAAAGGGGCTGATCTCCAATCCTCCATCGCTCAAACCCTCAGACCCTCGGCACATTCACAAACATGCACTCAAGCACACTCTGAGGACAACTTGTGAACAGCACATGGGAGGGAAATACTTCCTTGCAATACACTGGCCCAATTCATTCCCATTTTAATCCGCTCTGTGCTTTCTGCCTAATTTGGTCTCTGCTTCTTATACATGTCTAAGTCAGAGTGACTTAGTGATGCAAGCTACAAAAGACTGGTGAACGCACACAGGTTTACTACGTCCTCTACTCCTACTTTACTTTTCAGCATCTGGGGTTGGGTATAGCTCACGTTCTAAGCAAGCCTGAGCCTGCTCTGTGATTTATGGTGTAATGTCATTCTTAGAAAAACAAAGAGTTCAGCAACTCTTAACTGTGGGTGGGTGTGATCATACATGCAGTTTAAATATGATGCATATTATCATGTACTGTATATGTGAGGGAAGTTGTCAAATAAAACCAGATGTATCTGCATCTGAGACAAGTGGGGAAAATATATGCTTGCTTACTTTGTGGTTTGGGTGAACTGACCCTTTAAAGGCTGCTGCAGCATTCTAGCTCCAACATCAGACCCTGTATAGAAACAACATTTATGATTACAAACTGAGAGTACAGTGAGCTGTTGGATCAACACAGGGTGAGTAGCTGATGGAGCTTTTTTCTCCCAACAGAAAGTGTAATTAATGGTTTTATTGTGCCAGAGAACTGCTGACATGATGATTGTCGGTGACAGTAGCTTGGTGTTAGAGCAAGATTTTTACACTGTGATCTGGAAGCCTGTGTATGATGAAATCAGCTGTGGTGCATCACTCCTCTGTTGCAACTTGCACATTCCTCTGTGATTCAGAGCAGGAGCTTGACTTTAAATCAGCATCTATCAATTGGGACATACGACATATGTCCTGTATGTACAGTATATAGCTGAGTTTGCTTGTTGCTATTGACAGTGGGCCAATCTGTTAAAGATGTCAAAGTCTCTGCTGCTGGTTGCTCCTCTGTTTTATCTCTGACCCGACCATCGCCCCCGCATGATGTTTTTTTTTATTTTAATTTTGACTTAATTCTAGTAAAAATCTTAATATTGTCTTGTATTTGTCAGGAAGTCCTGTTTGATCATAGAAAGATTTCCAAGTCTTAGTTCGTGTGTTTGACACCATTGTAGCTAATGAATACACACAGTCTTGTATGTTTCTGTTTAATAAGGCTCATTTAAAATCTGCTGACGCAAACCAAAGTCTTGGGAGGAGGATCCCTTCGAAATGTGTTCCAAGAAAGGCTCAAAGTAATTCAAGGTTGCACATTGCCTGGTCAAACTGCAGTATGGTTGGCTCACAACACACGCATGACATCCGATTTGACTGTCATCAGCCTGTTGAATATGCGTTATCATCACACATGTGTCCCAACAATATGGGCTACTAATCGCCCACTAAACCTTCTAGCAGGGCCTTCTCTGCAGGCCTGACCATTTTTGAGAGGTGTCATTTTTAGTTAGCAGCACTAATTGTTGCCATCTCAAGAAAATCCAGAGAAATGTATGGCTCTGATTGCCAGGCTCACAGTGAAGAAGATCAATAGCCTCTGCAGTTATCAGCTTTTCAAAGGCTTCTGCCAACCTGCATTTGGTATAATCTTAATTTCCACTAAACAAGTGAGAGCAAGAGAGAAATAGTGTGTGTGTGTGTGTGTGTGGCATCATATAAATTCAGTAAATGTATATGATATCTAGTTTATTAGTTATTATGAAGATTATTTCAGGTCTGCTATAGTGGTTGCTATGGATGCTGCTATCACTGAAACCACGTAGCTTACATGTTGTCTGAGCTGTTATATTATTTGTGTTATTTTATGTAACTGAGATTGCGTGTGTGTTCATGGAGTCCCTACCTTCACACACAACAGGGATAGTGGCATTTGGATATGGATAGCTGTGACTATGGCCGACCGGCGGCAATTTGAAATAGACTGAAACACAGCAAACAACCCAAAACAGAAGTCCACCCACAACACAATGCTGTTACCCAACTGTAACCTGCCACTGCACTAAATTGCATCAAATCTTGTACCATGGCCACATAAACAGGATGGAGACGGGGTTATCAAACAGGACTTTACATTTCACATCCCTCATTTAATCCCTGCACATACTTTCATATATTTCATCACACAATATAAAAATCATTTGTAAATTTACCTTTTATAAGCAGCATAGTTGAAAATGAAAGTTTTTATTTTTCATATTTCAGCTAAGGTATGCTTACATTAAGCTAGACATTATTCTGCGCCATCTGATGGCAGAAGCACGTTTCACCTGCTTCCACAGCGATTCTCTCATTAGATTAGATTAGACTAGACACCTTTATTAATCCCCAGAGGGGAAACTCATTTGCCACCAAATCAACTCATACAGACAACAAACAATATAGACATTGCATTCACATTACACAACAAATAAATAACACCATAAAAGCCAATTGAGACGTGAATGGCTGAAAGGTGCTATGGATCCAGACCACATCTAAAAGTGTTCATTAAAAAATCTGATCACTGTTGGAACAAAAGACCTTCTAAGTCATTCAATGCAACACTGAAGCATCACTAGTCGCTCGCTGAGCTTCTGAGTCCATTAAAAACACTGTGTAATGGATGGCTTTCAAAATGCAGAACCGTTAGTTTGGCCCTTGTTCTCTTTTCTACAGTAATCTCAAGTGAGTCTGGGATACGGCCAGTCACTCAGCCAGCCTTTCTGATCATCTTATTGATCCTGTCTTTGTCATCCGCAGTGATGCTGCTCCCCCCAGCAAAGCATAGCATGAAAGAGGACACTTGCTAGGACTCCCTGGTTAAAAAAAAAATGAAGAAGCTTCTTATTGATATCAAAGGATCTAACCTTCCTCAAGAAGAATAGTTGCGATTGAGCCTTCTTCGATACAACCTCTGTGTTGTTTTTACAGTTTAATGTACTGGCCAGATTGACACCAAGATATTTGTAAGACTGGACGATTTCTATCTGCTGACCATTAATGATAACTTCTGAAATCAATAATTAATTCTTTGGTTTTTCCAACATTAAAATAAATAAATAAATAAACAATTGCATCACACCAGCTGACAAATAATTCATCCTCTCTTTTATAGGTCATTGCTTTGGTTAAGTACATCCACTAGGACAGTATCATCCAAAAACTTTTGGATTTGAAAAGACACCTGACTAAGTCTATAATCAGTGGTATAGAGTGTGAATAAAAAGGGGGATAAACTGAACCCTGGTTTAGTTAAGATAATGTCAAACCGTTTGTTATCAAACCTGACAAGAGATAATCGACAATCCAAGTGATAGTTGTGTTGTGCAGTTTAAAATTCATTAATTTGTTGGGTAAAATGTTAAAAGTGTTAGATCGAGCATTTCATCATCAAAATAAAACAAAGGCCAAGTCGACCAATTTTATCTTGAAGGATTTTTGTCTCTATTTCCACAATATCATGATAGGAGGGATTACTTCTGTATGAGTCCACACATCCATTGAAAATCCCGATTAGGATACCTTTAAATAAAAGCTATTATGTTTAAAATATCACAGAATTTAATACGTTATCATCCTCAAAGTTAACAGCATTGTTGGGCAAGTTACTGAAAATTAGTAATCGTTCCTAGTAACTTCTATAAAAAAGTAATTGAATTACATTGCTAATTACTGCATATTAAAAGTAATTAGTTACTAAGGATAGTGATATTTGCATTACTTTTAATGCAAAAGTAACACGTCCCAAAATCTCGTAGTTCAATCCACAAACATAAAAGAAAGACAACTCAAAAGTCCGCTCCGGGTTTTACTGCAGATCCACAACTCAAACCAGAAATAGCAGCAGCGGTTTAGTAACAGGTATTATTTACAATATAAAACATTATAAATCCAAAGACAAGGCTTATCTTTTAGCACAAGTTGGCTACAATGACGTGACTTTACAACGCAGCTCTGAAAGACGGTAAGGTCAGATGATGTTTGTGTTGTGTCTGCTATCCTCTGCAACTGTCCACTATTTTCACGAAAGACAAAAGTAACGAGTAACGAGCCCATTTAAATTTCAGCAAATATTATTACATTATTTAAAATGAAAATGTTACACTACTAGTTATCGCCAAAAGTAGTGGAATTACAGTAACATTTTACAATTACAGTTATTCCCAACACTGATTAACAGTCATACTTCATGTAAACACTGCTGAGACATTCAGTCCAGGGCAGTAGCTGTAATAAGAGCAAAAGAGGTGGAAGAGTAACCAGCTTCAGCTGTACTGTAACTGACCTGTTTCACCTCAGTGAGTGTATTACAGCTTTCTGTCTACTGTCAGTTACCTTTAAAGGATCATTCTGTACCTTGACACAATGATGAAATAATGTTAACCATCAGTTGTCTCCTTGAATACATCAAAATGTTTCAAATAAATGTTAAATAAAATGTTGAGCCTATAATAGCCATACCTGTGCAAATATGTCATGGATTGTATATTGTATTTATGGCTCATGATCAGAATAAATCCTCTCTCTTAGGCAACCTACTACATGTGACTTTGAAGTTATTTTTCTTTTTCTTTTCTTTTCCTCTCCCAGTGAAACCAAGGCAGCCATGAACCTGTTCAGAAAGGATGCTATGACCACTAAGAAGGAGAAAGAGAAAGAGATCCAGTATGAGGACCCTCCAGATGGAGGTTGGGGCTGGATGGTAGTGCTGCATTGCTTCTTGGTATGTCTGATAATCTCACATCTCTCATTGTATTTATTATTTTATTTCATTAACAAGATGGTTTTAAAATGTCTTATATAATGTTACACTCAAACAAAAACGCCACTCAAGTCTGAATTATACATTCTCTGCTACAGTGGCACTGATCTCGTTTGCATTATCTGCACGTGTTTGTGTGTGTGTTTCACTGAACGACTGCAGGTAAATGTCCTTGTGATGGGAACACTGAAGAGCTTTGGGATCTTCTTTGTGGCGTTCCAAGATGAGTTTGGAGGCTCATCAGAGAGCATCAGCTGGATTGGTTCCATCATGTCGAGTCTGCGTCTCTCTGGAGGTTTGAGTCAAAAAAGTCTTTCTGAATCACCTTCACAGCTCTAAAGAGTTGCTAAAGGTTCTTCATGTTTCCAAAAGAGTTGAAAGAAGAGGGCAAAGCTTTTACCATTACCTGCTGAAAATGAGGAAACTTTTTGAGATCTTGTCTCTTCATGCTTCCTCTCCTGTCACTTCCGTAGCACCCCTTGCCTCTGTGGCCTGTGCTAAGCTAGGAACCAGGGTGACCTCCATTGCCGGGGCAGTGCTGGTTAGCGGAGGCTTCCTCATGAGTATTTTTGCCAGCAGTGTGGTGTTCCTCTACATCAGCATGGGAGTGATAGTTGGTGAGTAGAAATATGTAGTTAGCCAAAAATACCTCAATGGGATTCAAACCATCTTTTACATTATTTGAGGTTGTGAGGTTGAATTAACCTCTTATCTGTCCACATCCCTCTGACTTACAAGGTGTTTGATAACTTTATTTACTCCATTTAGGAATGGGTTTTGCACTACTATACCAATCCTTCTCCGTGGTCACAGCGTTGTACTTCCGAAAGAGGTTAGCAACGGCATATGCGATTGGGCGTTCTGGGATGGGTTTGACCTTTGCACTTGCTCCATTCACTCAGCTGCTCCTGGACCAGTATGCTTGGCAAGGTAGGCGGGAAAAATCTGTCAATGGACAGGAAGTTCTGGTATGTTTGCTTTTTTGTGTGTGTGTGTGTGTGAGTGGTGGTAGAAATAAAGCGCATATAAGCTGTCTTCGTCCCTCACAGGGGCGATGCTGATTCTCGGCGGTCTCATGCTGAATCTGGTAGCCTCTGGGCTGCTTCTGCGACCCATCAATGTGAAGCCCGCCTCTGTGTCAAACCCTACCTCTTCTCCCACCCAAAAGAGCCCTGCTGTCTCCCTCAAGAGCTCCTCAGAGAAGGAATACACTAAGAGCTGCTTGAATGGTTCCTCTCACTTATCCAATGGCATCTCCAAATCAGACTCATTTCCATCCCCTCCTCCTCCTCCACACAGGGACACAGAAGACCCGGAGGGGCAGTGTACTCAGGGACTCCAGGACCAGTCAGTGAACCCTGAACTGACCAGACTGGTCCTCAATGGAGTGAATGGCCATGAGCCCCACAATGACTTGGGTCAGGGTAAACCCACCACCCCAGACACTTCCATGGAGCTCAACAGCAGCATGAATGGCTCCACCATTGTTGCCTCACATGCCAGCACACCAAGTGAGGTGATGGTCAGAAAAACCAAAGTACTGGATTTCTCCTTGCTAAAGGACCCGTTCTTTTGCATCTACACTTGGTCTTTGGTCTTCAGCCAGCTGGCCTACTTCATCCCCTATTTCCACCTGTCTGCCCGAGCCAGAACTCTGGGCATCGATGCCATGGATGCCTCTTTCATCATCTCTGTTGCAGGTGAGACACAAACACTGACACATATCTTCTTGCTATAATCATTCCCTTTGTTCATACTGACCATTAAGAGATCCATTCATAATGCACTTTCAATGTAAGTGATGGGGGACAAAATCCACAGTCCTCTTTATGTGCAAAAATGTATTTAAAGGTTTATTTCAAGATAATATGAAGCTTCAGCTTTCCAAATTAGTCAAATCAATTCTATATTTTTACTGTTTTTAGTGCAAGATTCCCTTTTTTGTCATGATCTTCCCACTGCAGCTCCACAGTAAGACCCTGTCCATTTAGACACAAAGAGGAATTTTTTACTAAGTGTAACTGTAATTGTGGGAGATATTCACTTTATTTGACTAACTCAGACAGCTGAAGCCTCATATCATCTTCACTGTGGATTTTGTCCCCCATCACTTACATTTAAAGTGCATATGAGAGAGATCTTCTAATGTGTGAGTGATTACAGTGAGCAAATCCTGTTTCAATGTTCAGTATTGCTTTAAGACAGACTTGAAAAATTGTGAACCTGTCCTTTAATGCCTTCATTAAGGTCATACTTTAAAAAGAGGTATGAAAAAACACAGCCTGTCACACAAAAAATATAATACACACACCAGTCGATGACACAGTTGTTAATATGCAGAATGGCCTTATAAAATAAGTTATAAATAGCAACCTCATAGCTGAACTTCTCGATGGTAATTTCAAGTGTAGAAAACAGCACACAGTCTGCATAACAAAATATTGTGTGTTATCACATTCTCAATCTCTCAGTGAGTTTTTATAGTGTTCTTTTATTGTATTTATGGCAATATTTTCAATTTTGCCATGAATTTTTATGTCACATATTTAGAGACATCTTGTATTTTAAAAAGACCTCCCTCTCTGGGACTCTGCCAGAGGAACATTACCTCTTCTGACTGTGGACCAAATACAGTGTCTCCTTACATCCAGTACTAGTACAAGCCCTCACCTGACTGCCAGCTCAGCAGTTTGAAAACCACATGATCGTGTACCAAAGTCAGTCATGTCCACATTTGAATTACAGTGTACCATGTTGGCTGCAGTATTAATTGTTGTCACACTTCGCCTTTTTAAATGCACTTGGGTGTTTGATGAACCTTATGGAAGAAAAAACTGGTGGGTTTTATCAATAAAGTTGTACTCATCACAGAAACGGTTGCATAAATCTTCTAGATTAGGCACCAGTCACACATCAACTCAAAATTGGAAAAAAACATGAAGCCAAAGAGTAAACGTGACAGCAGTAGGGAACTCACTGTGACTGTGAGGAAGGCAGGTCCAGGTTTCTTTAAGACTGGGCTTAAGAAGTGATGCAAAAAGTCCTCAGTCAACTTCTAGGCATTAATTATTTGTGAGCTGCTCAGACTCTGCAGTATTATGTAATGAATGTGCTTACATAAAAGCTGAACTTTGGTCCACTAGCCAGGGCGGGTGGGTTCAGCAGTATGCCATTGATGAGGCCACTCCATATGAGCTGAAAACAGCATTAACATTTTGACCACCAACCACATGTGCATGTAATTCTTTAGGAGTGCACGGTCAGGCTTTGTGAATAATTGAAGTGCTACAGATGGGGTTGTGTGTTTATAAGTTACATGCTTCTGTTTTGTAATCTATCCCTCGGTAATCAGTCCTCAGCAGACAGAGACAGAGACAGAGATGATGTTGCCTTTGTTTAAAGGTGTATCAAAGTGTGTTCAGATAAGAATAATGACAGATGAATGGTCTGAAACATCTTTTACCACAGGTTCAAGGATGTAATAAAGGTAGAAGGTGTGAGAGACTTTAAAGCTGACATTTTATACATTTTTTACATTGCATCTCTGGAATGAAGTGAGAAATGACACAGAGAGTGTCCCATGGTTAAAGGCCACTCTTTGGTTAAGGGCACTTAACCAGAAACAAGGTAGAAGCAATCTCTACAATGTTGCTATGCTGGTGTAACAAATACCAGAGGATATAATGTCTGAATTTTCCCCCAGAGTTTGCAGGTTTACTCTGCTGAGCTGCGTGCCAGCGATCAGTGCCAGTGAGCAGCAAGACTGACAGGTTCTTTTAACTTAGACACGTTTGTTCTGTCACATTCTCTGGTCATGTGCGCTGTACTGAGAGAGAAAGAGAGCGACAGAGCTCGGAAGACGGGGTGCCACACACACCACAAAGCCACCATCCCAGTGTCCCGCTGTCCCTCTTTCCCCCGACCCAGTGCTTGTCATAGAGGCCCATTGACTCGACTGAGGGAGGGAGGCCGCTATCGTCCGGGTCAGTCTATTCGACAACCCTCAGCCACTAACACTGGAGCTAACTGGAGTCGCTAAGCAACAGCTAACCGAGTAAAGTTGCTGGCGTGGTGACAAGAGGGGCTCCCAACTTTGTTTGAGCCCAGTTCTAAAGTGACTGATACTTTGCAGAGGAGCACTGAGGCGGCAATATGTACAAAAGAGGAGGCAAGACAAGCCAACTGCAACCTCAGAGAAGCTGGGAAAACCAACATGCCTTTTATAATCCTTTGCTTTAATCTAATGACTCAATGTCCTGCTTTAAAGCAAAGGAATGGCATCTCTTCACACCTTGCAATGCTCCATAGTCTGTAAATACCAAGAGGTATGCAAATATGCCTCCTTTACCTGTCAGCACTTCAGAGAGGAAGGGACAGAACTAATCATGCTGCTTATGTAAGTTGGCGTAAGGTGCTACTTGGAGAGGCCATATTTAAACTGCATTGTGCTGAGTTTGAACAGGAACAGCTGCAGGCCTGGACAAACCTGCTGTGATTAAAACACACAAACAAACTCACAACTTGTCTGTATGCAAGCAGGGGACACCCCAGGACATTGTCTTGGGTCGCTACAGGAGGACACATAAACACAGCACAGCTGCCTCATGTCATCTTTCTAACCTTTGTGGAGACAAACTCTCTAGATTCTGTTATGTAAGAAAAGCAGAGGTGTTCACTGGCACGGCATTTCATTTTTTATTCATTTGGAGCCTTGGAGAGTGAAAATGTAGCTGATCATCATTAGCCACATATTAATTCATGTTGATCAATGTAACCTGTATTCACATATATTGTAAATATGTGCACTTTTAAAAATAATAGTACACACTGTATATACACTCATCCATATTAATTTGGAGAAATTTAATCTATTTTGGGTTCAAGCTGAGTGGTAATGGCTACAGCCTGTGTAGCTGTGGTGCAGAGCCAAATGATGGGTAACTCTGATCTGCATAGAACCAATTTGTTTCATTGATCAATGGCTCAGTACTGCTTGCTTGTAGCTATTCCTGCGACGGTCAATACACCACTGCAGTTTCCGCACCCCCTATCGCGTTCCAGTTGACCTCAGCAGAGAGCAGTGTATATCTGCGCAGTCATCATACCCAACAGGAGCAAACAATCAATCAGATGGGATTGAATGCATAGTAGGTAGTTTGCCTGGATATTCCAAGTGTAACACAGATGTTGACAGATGGATATGTTGCCATCCACTCAATCTTGGGAACAAACTCATGTTTTTACTTGGAATAGAGTAATCCAGACATGTGTAGTCCTTCCTCTCTCACATTCTTTCTTTACCCCACCCATCCACACACACATATACACATATACCTATGTACAGATGCAAGCTCACGCTCCCCCTGGCTTTGTTTTTATTCTACATAAAATAGCTGCATTAAAGGAACAACACGTGATGAGTTTACAGTTCTCTGCACAGATTACTTTAGCTGCACTACACTCTGTAGACTTTGACAGTTACCTCTTTCTGTGCAGCTGAGCATCAGTTCAAAATGAATGTCCAGGATTATCTCAACACCAAAGAACAAATGTATTAACTGTTGTGTGTCACAGTTCAGGAAACATTGTCTGCATGTAATTATCTTAGTGACAGGAGGGGAGCAGGTGGCTGGCAGGTGAATGGAGAGGAAGTGAGGCAATGACATACTGCATCATTTATGAAGGTTTATGAAGAATTTAAAGTCAAGTCAATTTCATTTATATAGCGCCAAATCACAACAGAAGTTATCTGAGGGCACTTTTCAGGTCTAGACCATACTCTAATTTACTCTAACTAATTTACACAGATCCAACAAGCACTTGGTGATTATGGTGATTAAGAAAAACTCCCCTTTAATGAGAAGAGACCTCAAGTAGAACCGGGCTGAAGGTGTGCAGCCATCTGTCTCGATTGGTTGGATTGAGAAAGAAGGAGGGGGAGAGAGACACAAAGAAGCACAACAACAAGAATAATAACAATAACAAGAACAATGATAATAGAAATATGACAAATTAGAATAGCAGCAGCAGTGGGCATCTAGCTGGACCACAGGGATAGCAGGCAGTCTGCAGCTGAAGGTCTTCAGAAAGACGAGAAAGCATAAAACTAAGGGGAGGATGCCAAGTTAGTAACATGCATTAATGGTACATGAATGCATACAGATGGAGAGGGAAGGGAGGAGAAGAGGAGCTCAGTCCATCGTAGGATGAACCAGTTCACCCAAATTACAACAAGACTAAGAATCTGCAGCCACTTTAGCAGGTCTGTCGGGCTGTGTTTAGGCACAGCAGTGCTTTGAGCCAAAAGCTAAGATCAGCAAGCTCACAATGGCATTGATAACATGCTGATGTTTAGCAGGTATAATACTAGGCACACCACGTTCACCATCTTAATTTAGCATGCTAGCATGCATCATTTGCTAATTACATACACTGACATGTTTTGACGTTTTAATCTCTGCACATTATTGTTTAATAATTATTCGGCTTTATTCAATTATTTAATACTCTGGTAACTGGACACAAGTTACCAGACTGGATCTGTTTTCCAAATGTAAAGCTTCATGATTATTGAAGGCATCTTTACTTAAATGTGAAGAGAGCAGTGTGCTCTTGTTTTTTGGATACCATCAAAAACTCCATTAACAAAGAGCAGCTTCCTGCTACTACCTGAATATTTTATTGAATACATTCCCCAGCCTGCCTCTCTTCTCATATTCCTTCCTTTAAGAAACTGTTAGGAACATCTTACTTTACTGTATTTAACCAGGATAATCCACTCAGTATCACATCTGCTTTCCGGAGAGTCTTGTGTACATATAGTACTTGTAAAAACAAACTATATATATTTATATATATTTCCCCTTTTGCTCTCACCTCCAGGACTTGCATTCATCTTACAGTTTTACTTTTAGTAAAATTATTTTTTCCACCAATGTTACAACATCTTTGTTTTTTCTCTCACTTCACTCTGTCCAAGTTTCATTCACCCATACCTGTTTGCCTCTGTTGCAGGTATCACAGAGACGATTGCCCAGCTGGCCTCAGGCTGGGTGACAGACAGGAACCTTTTCCACAAGTACCACTACCACAAAGCCTACCTGATCCTCTGTGGCCTGGTCAACCTGCTTTCGCCATTGGCAACCTCCTACATCCTGTTGATGGTTTACGCTGTCTTCTTTGCCATCTTCTGCGGCGGCTACATGGCCCTGCTGCTGCCCGTTCTAGTAAGGAGACCACCCAACACGAACATGACTTTTCATATCCTTTAAAACAAATTTCATCTCCATTACTTATTCCCCCATTGTAGAGAATTAGAAGTGAAGTGACATAAATTTAAATTCATAGAACGATTCCTGAAATGGTTAAAATTGACTAATTTGGTACTTATTACAGGGAAAAGGGAGACAGTGTTGTATTGGCACTCATCCATATAATTAATTCCCACTAACTGTTAGTGTAACCTTTAGACCTGTATTTGGGCACAGCAGTGCTTTGAGCTAAATGATAACATCAGCATGCTAAAATGCTCACAATGGCAATGCTAACATATTGTTTTTTTAGCAGGTATAATGTTTACCATGTTCACCGTCTTTGTTTAGTGTGTGAACATGCTAATCTAATCCTGTAATTGAATCTTGAGGCACACATCAGTGTCTACCAAATTTCATGCAAATGAAATGCCAATCCATCCAACACTTGTTGAGACATTTCACACAAAAGCACATATGTGAATCTCATGGTGGCACCGGACTAATAAAATCAGGGAATTACCAAAGACATTAGAAGGTCATCTGGGGGCCATGAATTCTCAGCACATTTTTTTGGGCACTTCATCTAATAGTTGTGGAGATATTTCAGTCCATCCTAAGAGCCATACCGCTAATGAAAATAAATATTAGAATAAATGGAGCAGTTGTTCCACGGAAATTCATCCCAAAAATGCTCATCACAACTTACTCATCTCAAATAGCTATCTATTTTCCATATAATTGTTACCAAATTACATAACTTAACTTAAATCATCAGGAAATTACAGACCTGAAAATTTGCAATTTCAAAGTTCTTAGGAATGTCCCAGCCAGGCAACTAGGCAGTTTCACATTTATCACATCACATGAGGCGGAGAGTAAAAGTATTATTGAACAAATTTCAAGTGGAAACTGGCTTTTATAAAATCAATAAAGATAGTGAAGGCAGTTAAATGTTGCAGAATAGATATAAAGGTACAGCAGTGCACTCTCTCAATACCATTTAACTTTTCATACAATCCCACCAGTGTTAGTCTTCACTATAGTATCAGTCTGCATTTAATTTACCATGTAAGACCCCACAGTCTCAAACTCTGTAATCTGGCGAGTTTACAGTAAGTATATTTGTGTTGGGGGACTTTTGTACCATGTAAAGGTAAAGTGGCTTTGTTAGCTATGTCATTGTCTCATGTCATCATGTTTCCCAACTGCCGTTATGGATGGAACAACAATTTCAGTCAGCAGTATCCAATATCTTCAGGTTATATCACACCTGGAAACAAAAACATCAGGTCATATGTGATGTGATTTCATTTGGAGGTGGTGCTGTCTCAAAGGCCGGGACAGGCCTCTGGGCCTAAATGATGACATGTGGGACTTTGTTAAAATGAATGGAAGAACCAGTCAAACCAGTTTTCTTTGATCAGATTAAAACTTCTGATTAACTTGACTGATGTAAAGTAGACCAGTTTGAAAAGGAGGTCAAGTGCTTGTTTATATCTCATAAAACATGCTGTCAAAACACCTAGTTTTAATTGGCAAGCAAGGGTTGCTGTGATGAGACCTGTACATTAAAATGTAAACAAAAGGATCAACCCACCACCAAAATTCAACACACAGGACTGGAACCTGCCATCACTTCCAAAGTTGACAGGTGTTTCAGTTCAGGGGCTAGCACTAGACAGCAGCTATATCTGAGTTACTGATGTTTACTTACATCAATAATGTTTGAAAAAAACGAGTAGAATGTAGCTTCATTTTCAGTGTTGACAAGGCTCTAAAGACACAATGCTGGTTATGAATCAGTAAAAAAAAAAATCTTCAGTTATTGGATTGCGCCATTACATGTAGACAATCAAGCATTTTTTTTTCTTTTTTGCATGTTTTAGAAACTTTGCAAGAAATCAAGCAACACACAAATTTCATTTTTTACTTTTTATGTGTTTGCCCGAGTTTTTTTGTTTTTTTAGTGAGCTCAAACATGCAAACCACTGGTCTCTTCATGTTTTTCTTCATTTCAAATAAAAAGGAAAAACATGGCAGTCAAAAGTTGCTCAATGTGTGAGGAGCTCCACGTTGAATGTGCTTTTCTGCTCTGCAGGTAGATCTCGTGGGGTCGGATAAACTCAACAACTCCATGGGCTTCTCCATGTTCTTTGTCGGCCTGGGTTGCCTCACAGGGCCTCCTTTGGCAGGTGAGTGGATCACGTCATGGAAAACCATCAGGAGTCACACATGCGCCAACTTTTCCACATGCACACAATAACAAATGCATACATATGCAGTGCATGTGCATGGGATTGCAGCCCTGATGTTACTTTTCTAAGATGATTTATGTCACAGAGGGCGAGTTGAAGTTTGTGCACATGTTTCTGTGTGTTTTCATGTGTGCGTACATATCCATAAGAGTTTCAAACAGGGAATAATTGAGTAGAGGGATCAGTCAGTGGGTTGATAAGCCTTTGTTATGAACATATATTTTTTGCGGGTGCTGCAGCACATATTTTCATGGGGCCCTGAATTCCTTGCAGTGCTTTTGAGTGTGTGTCTGTCTGGGGGCGTGCAGTTGCTATACAGTGTGCAAACTGAAACACAGAGAAAAACAACCTAAAGTTAGCACCGCCCTCAACGCAGACTGGGATTTTAGGGTTGTTTTGATGAAAATGCATACAGAGGTTACTGGGTCAAATTTCATTCTGCCTACAAGCAAGTCGAGTCAAACTCTTAGAATAACAGTGCTGTGTTCATGGCTGGGTTTGACTCACATTGTTTAAGTGATGGCAGATTGCCTTTGTTAGTTTTAGAGAGCTGTTTTTAATCTGGGATCAGTTCTTCGTTACAGTGGTTTCAAAGTCCCAGGTTGTTGCAGATTCCTTCTAATGAACTATGCCTTTTCTAGGGCAGCTAAAAAAATACCAGCAACATCAATCATCTGCTTAACACATGAACATCTTTGATATATAGGACACTGAAACTTGCAAAACAACTTTAAGTTTTTCTGATCCTGACACATACTCATCCTGACATATATTCACGCACCCACCCAGTATTTCTTCTGCAAATATGTGAGGTTCTTCCAAGAAAAAAAAACTCTTCTTGCTCTTATTGGTAACATTTGGCCCCGGTTAAAGTGGGGGGTTCCCTTGAACCTACTGACATGGTCCCTGCCCAGCGTATTCAGCAATCCCCTCAGAGGAGCTTATGGAGTTCAGGGTTGAAACGTGTCTAATGACCCCCTTTAGGGTGGTACGGAAATAGCATGTGGCTCTGTTTACCATCCCTGCAGCTCATGTAAGAAACTGACATTAGGCAAACTAACGCCTAACGTCAGTTTCTAACTTGAAACTCCCTCAGGCCACAGGTTGTAACAACATTCCTGTTGACTAATCCCTCCCCTCAGGATAGCTGTCTGTTAAGTGTCTCAGCAGCAGTTTTAGTGTTATCGGTCCTGCTTTTCATCTGGTCCACTTGTCTCACAGCAGTTAACTTTTTTGAAGTAAAATGTCAACATGGCTCATTTAAGGAAAACAAATAAGGACATAAAACACAGGAAGTTATGATAGTTTATACAGGAGTCATGCATGCTAAAAAAGTGAGCCCTCTCTTGAGGGTAAAAGTATCAAATGGGATGAATAAAGGATCTACGTTCAAAATGGAACATCCATTGTGAAAAAAACACTTCCTGAAATTCATTGTACCATATTTGAAAAACACAACTGTCCTTATATGTGAGGGAATGCAGCTCTGTTTAGAGTGCTTCACTAGCTTGTTGTGCTATAGATCACAACCTCAGGACAGGACTGCCAACCCACAAGTTGTTATATTAATGGCCTTTCATCAACCATCATTACCAGCCATTAATGACAACAGACAAATGCTCTATTAAGACCGTTTTATTAGAAAGTGGGACCTAATATTTCTGTTTCATGTGTTGTTGTTGTCTTGTAGGGTTCCTGTATGACTACACTCAGACTTACGACTGTTCTTTCTACCTGGCTGGCCTCTGCTATCTGCTCTCCTCCCTCTCCCTGTTCATGGAGCCGCTGGCTCAACGCTGGAAGGCAAGGAGGAAACAGACCCAGGCCAAGAGAGCAGAAAGCAGCTGCAAGACCAACGGCTGCTTCACCCCCGACCGCCTGCAGAACGGCGCTGTGTAGATGAATGAAAACCCAGGGAAGGCCTTCGATCTTGAACCAGCATGCTCATGACTTGCCGTGGGCCTGCATACCTCGGGCCTGAATGTGACTCCAACTTCAAGTTGGGACCTAAGTGACCCTTCATTTTTGCAGGAGTTTAGCACAGGCCGAGGAAAAGACGTTTATGACCACAGTAACATGATGTCCAAGAACATACAGTAGTGGGGATGTTGGTGAATAGATTATTATGTTGAACATTTGAAAGCCAAAATTTTAGTGTTCTGCAAAATATTTTATCCCCTGTTCTTGTTCTGATCAGAGGTACAAGCATCAAAACCGAAGATAACACTTTACGTACAACAGCCAGCACATTTTAATATCAGCAGCTTTGCAAGCATAACTTATTAGAACATAATCTAATCCTGTTTTCTTTTCTTTGCACTTAATATTGCTGGAAGCAAGCTATGCAACTGAGCTTGAAATCCTGTCTTCAACTATTTTTTTTCTGTGATGATTTTATTGGAAGCACATATCCTTGAGGAAATATTTTTCACCTGATCTCTTTGGAAGCCTTTTACCTGTTATCAGTAAACCTGTACTCACACATATGCACTTTGGGCCAAGTTGTGATTATGCTGCATGACATTTCCTCTGACCTTTTACTGCCAGATAGGTAAGATACTGAGCAACCACTTAATCGTAGACCGCTTCTATGACACAATATGTAATCTGCTCTATGAAGCCAAAAAACAGTAACTGCTTCAGTAGTTAAACAGAGAAAAAAAAGTATCTTGTCCTGGCAGCATTATTATAGGCACAGAGGTAGAATGTATGGCATGTGATAGTAGCATTTAGGTGTGCTCTATTTCAGCGATGCACACTGATATTCTCGTATTTATATCTTTATTAATATTCTGGACATTTTTACATCCCTCAACATATTTTCACATTGACACATCAATCAAACCTCAATATATGTAGCTCATGTAAGATATCTTTTCATCTTTTTAAAAAACATTCAACTTTTTTGTCCTGTAGAAATGAATGTTCATCTATGAATGGAACATTTTCAGCTCCTTTTCTCCTTCATATCCAGACACTTAATTTAAACTTCAGACCTGTCCCCACCCTCTGTTCCATGTCGCATTAATTCCGCCTTTTCAAACCTCTCATAGTTTTTCTGCTTTTTTTTTTCAAAGCTTTTCAAAATTTATAATGGGTGTGCATTGTGCTGGTGACCACGCTGACTTTTCCCACCAGAACATTCAAGGGCAGTGGGAAATATCATGTACTACAACTGAAATTTAAGCTGTTTTCAGTATCTGCACAAAGATTGACCCTTTGAACTTTGACACTGATAAGTAACCCTTTTTAAATCTTATACATGTCAACTGGCAGAGACATCTGACAGTGTATCTACTTTCAGTCTCAGTGCTTACATACCAACTGATACTTCAGCTGCTTGAACTGTCACACTTAAACTGTCTCCAACATTTCCACTTCAGTTGAAATTTCAACGGACATTCCAGCTGCTTTCATGTCTTACTCTACAGGTCAACAACACAGCTGTTTTTTTTACTCTTCACCTGACTGTTCAACTGCTTTCTTCCATTATACCTCTCTCCTCAAACACTAAACTGACAATTTAAACTATTTCAGTGCTTCATTCAACTGACACTTGAACTCTTTAACTTGAAGGACAGGTTTGCAATTTTTCAAGCCTGTCTTAAAACAACAGTCAGGTGTCCATATCAATATTGAAAGAGGTTTTCCTTGCTGTAATAATTCCTCCTGTTCACACTGACTGAGCTGCAGGTGGAAGTATTGTAACAAAAATAGGGACTTTAGAACTAAGAAGACTGTAACTTGAAAAGATATCTATTTGATGTGACTCATTTGGACAACTGAAGCTTCATATTAGCTTCAAATACAGAAGGAGGCTTGTGGATTTTGTCCCCCATGACTCCCATTGTAATGAAGGAATCTTCTTCTTCATCCAGTATGAACAGGAGGAACGATTATGGCAAGAAAAATCTATTTCAATGTTCCTGTTCAACCTGTTGTTTTAAGACAGACTTAAAACCTGTGAACCTATGTGAACCTTTCCTTTAGACTGCAACTCCCACATGATATTTGACATGCAAATTCACATTTTAACCTGTTTACAGTGTTTGCACCTGCAATTTTAAGCATAAGAAAGCACCATTTAATTTTCTTCATAAGCTGTCTAGTTTTCCTTCTTTTTTTGAAAATTGATATTAAATTTACCTTTTTTTTTAATACTACAACACACCAGAAACTGCCGTTCTCCAATTATGGTTCAATAACATTTAAATAGTTTCATCACACCTGGGCTGTTCTATGCAAGTGCACACAGACATTTTCCTTTGATTAATGGCTCGCTTGTGCACACTGCAGCAAATATACCAGTTCCTGAATGAAAAAACTTGTTGGGTCAAGGTTTAAGTATATTTCTGAAATATTTTGATCACAGTAGCAGCTGAAGAGTGTGAATATTTGTTCGTGATTAAGTGCATATTTTCAACCTTATGTCTGTAACTTTCTGACCAACTGTGTTACAAAGATGTTTTGCTGATGCTGCTCATATAAATGAACACCTATTGAATGGTGCCCCAACTGGACTGGTAGAAAACTGTTGCCCAGCCTTTACAGTGCCTGCAGGCAGCTGATTAGTGGCCATGCAACTTAGATTTACATTGTGTTTATATGTGGGAGTCTTATTGCTTTTTGAATCTTATTTTTTATGCAGTAGAAGTTGTGTTTTCAGTGTATTTCTTGTTTTTCACCGCTGTTTGCCTTACAAGGTACTGTATTGTATCTTTTACTAACTTCCTGTGATGTCAGCCAAAGACACATTAGAAACCTACCTACAACTTGAAGCTTATTACTAGTTGGGACAGTGTATTTAACTCAAACCACTATGACTACCCGTTACACGCGTTCATCTCCATGTCTTGATTGAGGACAGCCCAACCTGCAGTGATGGACATGTGTTTTGTTGCGCTGCCCTCTTGTGGCAGAGTAAGGCTTCTACTCAAAGAATGCTGTCTCAATTAGTACCAAATTATTCCCCCTCAACTCACTTTCACAATACTGAGCAAGGCTCTTTGTATTGTTTCAATAATGACAGTCATGCACAAAAGCTCTTTTGGCTCACGAGTTGCATTCACCACCAGTTTGCTTCTGTGACTGAGGGCCACTTAATATTTTGTACCATAAATCTTTTATGAAAAGTATTTGATGCTTTAAAAGTAGATTTTGGTTGGGATTTTATTTTACTTGTTAGTAATTTGGATATTTGAAGGAGTTGTATGTTAAACGATGTATTGAAAGAATTTTTATGTCCCTTTTGGTTAAGTCTCAAACTCCTCTGATACGTTCTGTTTGATGGTGTTGGATCTTATATTTTTGTTGAAGCAAATGCATTTATGGGTGAAGCACTGTTTTGTCACTATTCTGGCTCATGGATTTGTTAACTGATCGAGTTTAGAAAATATGCTTAACCAATCATAGATATCTTGTTCCAAGACTAGAGTTCATTTTTAAGCCTTGTAACAGTGCGCAGTCAGCTGTAATAAACTGATGTGTGACTCAGTCTGTTCTTGTGTGATTCAGAAATCTCAGAACAATACCTGCACAAACTTCTTTCTTTCTTCAAAAGAAAAAAAACAGAAAAACACTCACAAGTTGCAACATTTTTAACATATTTTATTTACACATAATTTAGACATACTGATGTGAAAAAAACAAAATGATTATCCATATTATTACATTCATTTTTGCTTTGTAGGTTTAAACCCAACAAATGTTACTCACATTTAGTGTCATTACCGTTTGTCAATAGACTGTTCATCAAAGCAAACAGATTACTTACAGCGGACGACACCTGATGGCGTATTTATTTGTCCTGGAAACAAACTGACGCACCAGCTGCTTTCCAGTAGATCTCTGTAAAGGAAACATTAACATGTTTTAATCTTGACAGCAGGTGACGGTGTTGAATGCTTTGAGTGTGCAAGCAGGAAAAAAAATCCTGTAAGTGCAAGTTAACTCTAAATGAAAATGCTGAAGTGTTAAAACTACATCCAAGTGACTACTTATACAGTGAACCACACTGACATCAGCATGAACTCAAGTGCAAAATTTTAATGTTTTATAGCTTACCGTTTGTCTATGGTCTTAAAAAATATATTATGACGCAAGATGTGTGATGACCTGAGGTTGTACGATGCCATATTGTTGAGCCAGAAGCAGATAACTATTTGTCCTACTAACACTGATGACACGAAATTATAACACAGCACCTTTTTAAACAATTATAGGTAACAGTCGTTATTTGAAAAACTGGTGACTGGAGTGAAAATATTTTATTAATAAATTTCATGTATTGTTTCTATAGAATTAAATAGATTTCACAGTAAGTCAAAGTAACCTTTCAAATTTGTTTCATTATTTTAAGAAGTTAAAGGTGAGTATTTCCTTGACAGTGTATCAGGATACAATCTAACCTACAGACAGGATGCAGCCTTTAAATTGGTGACTAAAATAATCCCTTACATTTCTTTTTAGATACTTTTTCCCCCCTTAAAATGGGAATCTCTGATTTAACCGAGCATCACATAGCTGCTCCAGTACCGTTTGATGAGTCAGGCCTCATTGATAAATTGATGAGTTTCATGTCTTTTTGCTTTAGATTAACATCAACTGTGACTAATAGCAGAAGTAGCTGCTCATATAGCTTGAAGATACTGGAAGCAGAGTAAAAAGCATGCTGCTGTCAGTGAGGTGCCGGCTGCCAGATTAAACAGTGAAGTCTTAGCCAGTGATTCGCTGTTTTCACAGGCTACATTTGGTTGCTAATTAGTGGCATGTGATGGATTTACAGTCTACGACAAGGCCTTCTTTAAATCACACATCCACATTTAATTAACTGGACGTTATCATCTGTAGCCCGTCACCAACATCACCTAATGCGAAACACAATTTTGAACCAGGAGCCTTTTATTATGTTATTATATTTCCCTTTGAATTACATTTCCCTGGATGGTGTCTCTTGCCATAATGATAATAATGCTCCAGGCTTTAACTAAAAATAATCTAAGAAGGGTTTCTTTTAGTAGGATTAATTATCTATGAAATAAAAATGGCTTTTCAGTATAAATGAATTTGAGGCTTAGAAAAGAACAGTGACTATAACTGTCAGCCGTGAAACAAACAGGCCTTTGTAACAAATTCTAGACCAGTTTTCTTACAGACCACATGATATTAACCTTGTCTGTAGTTTCTAGCTATTCTTATTATCAGTGACATCATTTTAATTAAAAAGAATTTACATCTCTAGTGAGGCTGCATAAACTACCAAATATGCAGTATGTTGTTAAATGTATCTGATTAAGACTTTACTGTAAAAACACACCTAATTTTAATCTTTAGTCTTCTCTAAACACTTCAGCCTTTTACATAACAGCAGTTTCACAATGTATGTGAACATGTACCTAATTTTAACTAAAGCCTCTACGTAAGCGTATTAACAAAATATATACATGTAAAATTTAGGTATGAGTATGTTCGCTATTGGAGTCAGATTATACTTTTTGTTTCTTGAGCTCAAAGGTGCACTTATGAGGGCAGTAAATGATTATCTTACATTGGGGTTTAGGATTTGTGCAAATTGCCATCAGTGGAAATAACCTTGGTAATGACTTTGGCTGAAAACCAGAGTGTGCCATTTTGCATTTGTTATTGTAAAACACATGGTGTTGACACTTTATACTTACCACTGCTACCTAAGCCACCGATACAGACCTGGCAGGCAGCACTTGCTCTCCTTACTCACTGCTGTGGTGTTTCTATACAGCAGTTGTGCTCGGATACCAGTTCTGTTCCGGGTGTCTGGTGTGCATGAGTGTGATGTGTCTGGTAGTCGACTGCGCTCCGTGGTCCTCAAGATGGCAATGTTTCTCTAGTGAAGTAAGGGGTCCTTCTCAGCACAGAACACAGCATTTCTTTTCATGCTAATATGACTAAGATGGATGGTAATAGGAAATGGAAAAATATCTTTCCTGTGTTAAGTGGCCTTAAATTTATGAAGGGCTGTTGGCAAAATAAACAGGTCTCCTAGAAGAATTTGGGGGAGGGGAGGGGTCCGCGGTGTGGATTCCTTCCAGTGGTGTCAAAAAGGGGTAAACAATTTGGCCTGTTCATATTTCATTTCCATGCTGCAGCAGACCTCAGATGATGGTGGAACACAGCTTCAGCACAGCAAACACACGTCTTCACTCGTCTCCTCGGAGAGGGTTCAATCAGAGGAGAACACACCGACGCAAAACACAAAGACGGGGGGAAACAATATTCCTAGCTGAGGTTTGGGCCAATCCTCTTCCCTGAGCCAAACATTAAGTCAAATCAAATCATAACTGGGCAAAGTGTGATAAAGACAAATCAGCCCAGTGGTTCAGCTTGGCCTCTGCAGTGAGACAGCTTGAACTGTGGATGCTATGGAAATTTCAGAGAGGTGTCACCCACAATCTCCCGAGTGGAGTGTGTGACGGCCGGTGATGAGATTCCCTCAGCTCCTATTCAGAACCAGGAACAATGAACATGAAAGCTTTCGAGTAATGACCAGGAGGAGACAACAGGATACTGGCACGTGCTGTTGTTTGCTCCGGCCCTCGCCTCCCGAACTGCACCGCTGTCTGCATCTGCCACTGTGTTTCACACTGCAAACTGGCTGCAAACAAGAGGCAGCGGAGGCTCCTCGATGCTGCTCAGGTGATCACATGCCAACAGGAACAGTTGAGGGTATAAACAGGGGATCATGGGGGCGGGGGGGTAGTAATTTTATGATGGGCAACTTAGGAGGTCAGAACAGGCCTGTATGCAAACAGCGATCCTCACACGAAAACAGGGGTCTCTCTCTTCACTGGTGCTAACAAACTGCAAATTGTCTCCCTTTTCGTGTGCAGAAACAAAATTTCAAGTGAAGTGACAACTCCTTCGAAACACAATAAGGCATGGCAGCTCGTTTCTTCAATTCACTTCCATCGAAGAAACATGTTTCCCTTCAAATGAACAATTTATTGATAATCGGTCACATTAAGTGCCCAAACGCACTTGCAGGTATGTGAACAGCTTCGCATGGGCTCTATGGATTTTCCTTTCCCATGACATCAAAGTGTACATTGCTCAATTTTTCCATTTAAAACAGAAGTCATCACAGGTGCAGATGGGCTACACAACTTAAAAGCTGCCTCATCAGTGAGGACTCACAAACACTAGGTTGCCTTCTCTGCAGAGTGTTTGAGCTCTGCGCTCGTCTCCTCAGGAGTCCAACGTTGCAGTGGGTGTGATGTTCACACGTATAACAATATCCCCACACATTAATGCTTTCCAATACATATTAAACCAAACTTAGCAAATAATAAATTCAGGGTGGGTTACTATTGCATGACAAACATACAATGGCATCAACAAAATTCAGTAAGTAGGCCTTGGGAACATGTTGGCAGGCATGAATAAAATATTGTCAAATTTAGACCTCTAAAATTTAAATTCAAACATTAGCGGTTAACGTACTTCTAAAACTTTAAAATTACACAGACCTACTTACTGAACAAATAGCAGGTTTTCTGTTTTACTGAATTATTATTATTATTCTTTCAGGACCTATTGGTTTTTAGAGCCAAAAAAAAGAAAAAAAAAAAAAGAAACAGACTGTCAAATATCAATGCAAACTTCTCTAAACTTTTTATCCATTACTACTGTAGTTTTTCATAGATCACATTACACAACCATTTCTAAAAAGGTAGGGATGCACAAAATAAGATGTGAAGTAAAAAATATGAAAAACATGTTAGTATTTGCTTTACTATGCTATGCGTATTTTGTTATGGGATGTTCCCTGGGCAAAAAAAAAAATCTCACATCTGTTAGTATTCAGCATTCCACATAGAGTTGACAGGACAATTTAGATTTACCAGTGGACATACACTGAGTTCATTGTCTTGTTTTGCAATTTGGTGTCCCAGTACTGACAAACACTTGGATAAAAGATACACTCAAATCCAAACCATGATCCTGAACACCATTTTTTTAAAAACAAAAAACAAAAACAGAATTCACAACATAACTGAAATGTATATGCTGTTATCCAGAGACTTTTTCCAAATGGTGACCTTTGAAATGTTTTCTAACCTTGAGAATGCACACACAGTGAGCTTCAGTATGAGTTTCAATGCAAGTCTATCAAGATTAAAACAGGCTGCACAACTCAATCTGCAGTGCACCGCACTATCTTGCCATCATCAGGATGTTTGGTAAACGTTTGGTAAATAGAGTGTTGTTGTGCAACCTGTTTTGACCTTAAAAATGTTACCAGTGGGGTTTCCTTCTTCAAAGAGATTAACTTTGTAACTGTTGAACCAAATCATTCACTACACCTTTACTGGAAACTTTAACTTCAAAGATGTCATGCTCACCTTTGTATCCATCCATCAAAAAGTGACTATAGCAGAAATATTATTGCAATGTAATTCAAAGCTTTGAAAAAGACTGTCTTCTGACTCCCCTTATGTATATACCAGTATATGTGGTAGACACAATAACAACACCTGAGCAATGCAATACAATATAATAGCCCAAAAACAAAAATGACCTTTGAAAGGCTTGTAATTTTCAACTTTTGTTAACACTGTGTCAGGGAGACGTGGGTTCAACACTATAGTCATTTATGAGGCCATTATTTGTTGTTTACTTGTAGTGGAGGTGTTATTGTGTCCACTCATTTCTGCATTTTCTAGTTCTTTTCTTTGTAATTGAGTTGAATAGTGAAGATTATAACCTTGTAAATTAATCAAAAAAGGTGTCTTCTACATGACTTCTCTTCTTACATGACAGAAATTTATTCCTCATATTTAACTGTTTTACAGTATTCTGAACGAATTACTGCCGGTTTATGACTTTGTGAGCAATCAATATACCCTTTAAAAAATGATTTCAAAAACACACACCCTTTTAGTTTTGTAGGAGGGCACCGTTTGTCATTTTAGTGGATTACATGGCAACATACAAACACTCAAGAACCATACTAGTGTACCCCATAATGCAGAACACACAGCATGCAATAGTTACTGACATACAGCAGGTTTTTTTTTTTAACACCACTTGAACTTAGTGTGTTCTGATTTTTTAAGATGCTCCACGAACCACAATCATGACCAGATAGTCCTCTTCACTTTTAGCCAGAGCTTTGGCAGAGGAATCTAGGAACTGCTGGGAGAAATCACAGGGAGGGAAAGCATGAAGAACCCCTGTGTTGTCTTTATCTCTGCTCCCTCCCACAGGCAGGCTGATGACTCCAGCTGCTTGTTTTTGGTTGAGGTAGGACACCAGGTTGCGAAGGGGCCGCTGAGTTGAGGCTGCAGGGTCAGATGAAGATGTATCCTCTGTGGTCCCAGGAACTGCCAGCAGGATGGCGTAGCCACCAGGGCCCGCCACTTTGATGCGCCGGGAGACCTCGTCAAGCTTGGGCTGGTCCAGACGGAGGCGTTGGGTGATCTTTAGCTCGCTCACCTGCCTCCCGGTTGTGCCGTCAACAAGCAGGTCGCTGGCTACGTTGTGGTCGCCCTCCAGCAGGTGCATGTTGGCTGGGAAGTTGCTGTTCTTCAGCAGCAGCATACCTTGCCAGGCCAAACTGAGTTTGGTGCCATCCAGCTTGGACTGCTGACCTCCCTTGGAGCTGCTCTCAGAGCGTTCTCTCTTTGCCGGCCCTTTGCTACCATCGCCTGCTTTGCGCTTACGCTCTCCGATTGCTGAAATGCTGCTGCTTGAGGGTCCCTTGTCAGAAAGACTCTGACTTTTGAGTCTCCGTTCAGTCCCACCTCGTTCCAGGCTGCTGTGACGTTCTCGTGCTGGAGAGGGTCTCTCGCCCCGCAGAGGGCGCTCTGAGTCACTGAAGCGCCCTCCATCTCTGCTGCTACCGCCAGGACTGCCATCTGGAGAGGCACGCCTACGTCTTACTGTCCTCTCAGTGCTGTCAGGGGAGTGATCTATATGGCGTCCGTCCTCCAATACACGCCGCTTGCGTGCAGGCTCTCGTCCCTGCAGCTCTCGTTCCAAAGACCAGGGCTCCCGTGCCCGCCGCTCACGTTCCAAATGCTCCAGAGGCTCAAAGGGTGATGCACGCACCCGTTCACGAATAGCAGGGTTGGGCCATTCAGTTCCAGGAAAGAGCTCTCTTTCCCTGAAGTGAAGCGGCGGTGGAGTCCGTTCCCTGACCCTCAGAGGTTCAGGTGTGGCACGATGGACAAACGACTCAGCCACCATGTCAAACGGCGGTATTGGGAGAGGCTGCAGGAACTGCTGCTGGTAACGATGCTCAGCATCAGCAAAATCCACTCTAAGTCTTCGCTCTGGACCTCCCAGTGGGAAGCCCCGCATGTGTGTGCATGCTGCTTGTGCAGCGTCCAAACTTTCATACTGAATGTAGGCCCACGTGTCCCCCTTTCTGTAGTCAATGGTCCTTATAGTGCCAAAGCGATCAAACTCTCTTGCCAGGGCAGCTAAGGGGACCCAGGGCCCAAGTCCACCCACCCACAGGCGTGTGGTGGGAGTTGCTTTCCCATAGCCTATCTTTATGGGGTTGCGGCCCACTATTTTCCCAGACATACTAAGCTTAGCACGGTGAGCCATGTCAAGGTTCTCAAATTTCAGAAATCCATATGTGCTGGTTTGTCCCCGTGTGGGTCTCTTAATGTCCACTTCTGTTATGACACCAAACCTGTCAAATGCTCTCCTCAGGTCTGCCTCAGTGACAGTTATGTCCAGATTGCCTAAAAACAACGTCCTGTTGGCTCTTTGGTCATCTTCTGGAGATATAAAATCCTCCTCACGAAAAGCAGCTCGTTCTGCAATGAATGCCGGACGTGCCCTGGCTTCAAACAGAGCAAACTCCCTGTCCCGCTCCAGTTCTCTGGGCAAAGGGGGCGGCGGGGGAGGAGGGAGCCGTCCCAGGGCCAGCTGCTGTAGCCGGTAGTCTCTGTATCCAAGTCCGGTAGGTGATAGGGGTCTCTGCAAATGTCTATGGCTTTGAGCTGCACCATACACGTCTCTCTCGACGGGAGAGCGGCTTCTCCTCCTGTTAATGTACACAGTTTCGATTTTCAGGGGCCGGTCGTACAGCACCAACCGACCCCTGGCGTGCTTTGCAGCTCTGGCGTCCTCCGGCTTTCTGAAATTCACGAAGGCTATCCGTTCGTCGTTACTGCGGCTAATCTTGACGCTCACATCTCCAAACTTCTTAAATTCATGAAACAGTCCATCCTCTATGTCTTCATCGCTCAGCTGGGTGCCGAGGTCGCTTATTTTGAGTGTTTTGTACTCACTCTCGGTGCTGGGCGGTTGAACCCGCTGCTGCTCCCCACGTGAAGTGCTCCTCGGTGCGGCTAAATCCAGCGTCAGGCTCAGGTTGTGGTTTTTACCGACGGAGCTGGCGGCTGCAGACTGACAGCTGTGATTATTTCCAGTCCGACTGTGACCGTCGAAATCTCTGTCTCTTTTCTCACCGAGCAGGCTCCTTCTCGTCGAGCCGCCGTCGCTTTTGGTCGAGCTATTTCCATTATTACTCCCACTGGAGACGGAAAGAGCCCCCATTTTCTTGCTGGTCGGGTGGCATCCTCCCCGGTCTCGAATATCGTCCAAGGCCCGGGAGCGTTTTTTAATCGGCGACCGCTCTTTACCTTTCATTTCAGTCCACACAGAGCCACCCTCGGGACGCCTGGGTGTTTTTTAGGGCTGTTTCTGCAAATTTATGCAGAAAATAATTGAGATGAAAAACGGATTTATTCACTGACCCTGCGGCAAAACAACAACAGTCGCCATTTTGTAAAGATTAGTGCGAAGGCCCGCCCCTTCGACCTGATTGGTTGAAAAAGTGGGTGGAAAACTTTAAAGCGCATGTCAATCATCCACCAAGTCATTTAAATCAAAGTGTTTATTTATGTTTTTCACATTTTATATTGAAGTAAAGGACCTGGACAAAATAATTGGAACAAGTAATAGTACTGTTCAATCTAAAAACAACACACCAACGCAATCTGTGGCCTGTCACCAGTCATCATCTCTCTGATAACCAATATTTTACATACATTATGATCTCAAAAGGCAGCATTTATTTAAAAATCTATTAACACTTCTGCTATTTTATCCATCCCTAAACGGGCTGTATACCCACAAAACCATATACAATTCCTAGATTTTGAGACAATAAAAGTTAATCTAATATTTCACAGGATGGGAAACTAAATTATGATGTTGTAGGGAGAGATAGGAAATCTTGCTCTCTCATCCCAATAACAAGTTAACCTAATACCCACAAGGTGGCAGTATTCGAACAGTAACTCAGTATTTGTACAGTAACACATAAGCCACTAATCCTTAAAAATGACCTTGGAGAGACACAGGGCCTTTCTCTGTGGGTCTGTGGTAAATACAGAAGTCAAGTTACAGTCATGATTGTGTGACCTTTCTAAAGATGAAAAATGCAATTTACAGCTTTTTTATTTTTTTAAAATGAACAAGTTAGTTACTGTAGATTAAAAGGATAGATTGTGGACAACTATATTTGTTAATTCCTTTTCCACACTTGGGTTTCCTTCAAATGCATAAAGAATTTTATTTTTGAAGATTCGAGGTGTAAGCAAAATGAAAAACACAAATACTTCACTGCTATTTTACCTATTGTCCAACTTTGGCTTGAATCCAGGTAAAGAAATAAACTCGTCTGAGTGCAGGGTTTCAATCTACTACTTGTTGCACTTCTAGACATTTGTGGAAAGATTTTGTCCATATCACACATTGCAAGTTGAAAACTGTGGCACCGATTAAACTTTTTTTTTTCTTTCCTGTAGATGATTAACTGCAAAATGAAGTTCCACTTCTAAATGCCTTGAAGCCGCCAAATGCTTCATGACAGATTATACTGCAATTGCCTCACTCCACTGTTTGACACAGTTTTACTGAGTTGGCCGCACTGTGCTACCACATTGTTTAGCTTATTGGGACATGTTAATGCGGTTCAACTACTTCAAATACAAGGATCTGTCAGGTCACAATAGCTGCACTTCAAGGCCAAGATAAATCTTGTGGAGATCAAAGCTCAGAACAGTGGCCAGCAGGCAGCTTTGCAGATTTTAATGAGCATTAAATCATATTTTTCGTCCATTAATGAGGCTGAGGGTATAGTAATTTCCAGACTCTAGTGACAGTCTTCACCCAGTGACCCTGACACACAGAGTGATGCTTAGTTAATAACTGCCCCCAGCATTGTGCAGTCTTGACTCAACATTTTTCATTTACTTCGGACAAATCATATAAGGCCTTTGAAGCCTGATATATTGAGTCTATACAGATCAAAGCGTAATTGTAATGTTAAGGAAAACTTAGTCAAAACTGTCATGTATTTTAATATGAAGTAATCATTTTTAGGTGGAATAAACCATACTGCATGTACAATATTGTGAGTTACTCTATTGTAACTCTCCTGACAGTTAATATATCAAGTTTAAGTAAGCCACTGAGTTTACTTTTGTTTATGGGAAAATAGATTTGTTTAACCTGCTCCCATGTAAAAGTAAATATTAAAATTGAGCACTGGTCCACCATCTGCTATTTCTTCAGCTTTCCTAAAGATGGCCATCTCCTCAATCCCTTATCCCTACTGACAGGTCTTCTTATCTTCTCCACTTAATCTGGGATTTAATCAGGGGGACTATGTAACTGCAGTAAGAGCTGCCGTCTCCCAGGGCCTGGCTGGAATTTGAAGCTGTGGGTGTGGAAAGTGTTTCTGATGGGTTTGTGCATTCTTCTATTGGAACCACATGTTAGTGGCTCACACAAAACCCCGGCACAGACTAAGGGAATGGCAGCTAATCTGCCCCGGCATGGCTGTCATGGTGAAGCAAGCGAAGGAAAGGAAAGCCAATCTATTTCCCCCGTAAGCTATATACACTCCCGGGGAGTAAGTGGAGCTTGGAAGGGCTTTGTCCACTAGTGGAACATTCTTTTTTCTCAATTCAAGTTGCATTTTCAATCTTGCACAGATTGAAATGTTTGCACATCTGACATGAATATGTTGGTATTTAGTAATTTGCACCAGATGGGATGGTACCATGCAATTCAGTGTTTCCTTGACAAGTAAATTGTTTTGGGTAAAGCACAACAAGGAGATTTCCTGACAGCCATTATTAGGAATGCATTTTTAGAATACACGTGAGAATATGCCCCAGATACATATTTATGTCAAGGACAGATGACCTGGATTCAGTGAATAACATAACCGAAAAAATACACTCTGGGCCCTGGTAACCCCAATTTCTTCTATTAAACTGTAACTCATTACTCAGTTGGTCGGGTTTACCACTGATGCCAGATGTGAATGAGAAATGCCTGCCTTAATGTGAAGCCAGCCGTCTGTGGGAGGCTCTCTACTTTATCATTAATAGTGAAGTGTGGTCCCTCAGTTAGCTTTTCATTAATGAACCTGCCACTCGCTCCTGATACATGAGGTGCCACCTGAAGGCCTCTTGAAGTGAAGCCAAGTAGGCTGCACATGTACGGTCTCTCTGTTCACTTCTCAAATACAAAAAAGTTCACTTCCCGCACACCAGAAACTTTTGTGTTTATGGCAACCACAGCTTGCAAAGCATTTTTGCCTCACAACCACATTCCCAGTTAAATATGTGACAGACTTTTGGTTAGCTCTTTTGGTTATCGTCTTCTAAAAGAGTCATGACAAGGCTAAAATAATTCCGGCTGACATTGTTTTTGTTGCATTTTCTAAATCTCCAAAAATAGCTTCCAACTAAACAGGACAGATGATATAGATGGAGGCCTTTATTACTGGTCACACTAAAAAGCACAACAGACAGAAAACAATGATTAATACGATAATTACATTTTTTACATGCTTAAATAATTTTTCCTCTTTGGTCTCAGCAATGCGATATCAAACTAAAACATGGAAAGTTCCCATGAATACACTGGGTTTTCGTGCAAGAGGCTCAAGTTGCCCTCAATGTTCATGAATTTCCTATTCCAAGATCTTCTGAATTTTGAAAAATCTCCAAGTTGGCTTAGATAAATGTTAAGAGGAAATATTTGAGTCATATGCTGAGGTGGGTTTGTAGCCTACATCTGGGATTGTGTATGGGTCAGGAATGTAATATGCTTTGGCTCAGTCAGTGCATAATGGGGGAGCTGGCACTGTTGTGGTCATGTGGGCCAAGAGAGGATGCTGCCTGGCTCTTTGGCTTTCATCCGCAGCGCGACCAGGCCCGTTGGCTTGTATTCGGTCTCGGGCCCCTCGATGGAAGGGGAACCGAGGCCTCCTGGGAAGCTATGGAGCGAGTAGAGACCATTGATGCCCGGATGGTGAGGCGGGTGGTGGTGGTGTGGGTGGCTGGGGGATGCGGGCATGCCCATGAAGCCCTGCAGGTTGCTGTGTGGGTGAGGGTATGGACTCATGCAGGATGAGGGGATGGAGTCAGCTCCTAGGACACAACCAGCACCTGAACCACTGCCTCCTCCCCCTGAAACCGCCCCTGGCCACAGGTTGCCCTGCATCTAGACAGGAAGGTTTTAGGATTAGACGCATTTCAAGTTTAATTGAACGAACACATATGTATTATACTTTGCTATGATCATAAATTTTGGCAAATTACGATGCAATATCAGCAAAGTTCAGATTGAGCTAGTTCTGCTTTGCACCAATGAAAAAGTGGCCTACCTGGTATGTATCGTGGCGAGGGAGAAGAGAGATATCATACGTAGCAGCAAAGTGGTTGCGGACCTCCTGAATCTTCCCATATCGTTCACGTTTCCTCCACTTGGCCCTACGATTCTGGAACCAAACCTATTAAATACAAAAATATAGTACATATTGGAAAGTAATAAACTCCCCTCTAAAAGGTGTAAAATAATAGTGCTGGTGTCAAGTAGTTGCACTGACACACACCTGGACCCGAGCTTCAGTGAGCTCGGTCCTCAGGGCCAGCTGCTCACGGGCATACACATCAGGGTAGTGTGTCTTCTGAAAGACTTTCTCCAGCTCCTCCAGCTGAAAGGTGCTGAAGGTGGTGCGGTTGCGGCGCTTCTTGTTCTTGCCCGATAAGTCGATGGAGTCAGCGATAGAGTCTCCCTGTAAACCGCCGCTTGGCTCTTTCAGCTTTCCACAACAGTCTGTGCCAATCCCAGGATAGCCCATGGTTTTTGGAGCTCCTTTCTCTCTGACTGAGGCTTGCAGGGCACACACAAACAGGCAAAGTACAGCACAGTTATATTTCAAATAATAAGCAATAAATCAGGCAAATTCCGGCATATTTTATTATTTGATGGTTTAGAGTGTTAGGTTGTCTTCAAGGTTCCACTGCAGGTTGTTTTGTATGATTGTTTTTGCCGGCTTTACTTTTTGCAACCTGAATTTCTGATTTAGGTTTTAACATTATTGAAGCCTGATCGTCTGTCAAATATTTTGTGTAATCTAATTTTGAAAAATATATTTTTGATTAAATAAAATTTCAAATAAAAACTTTTTTTGGTCACAACAGGTTAATGTCTATTGTATGCAGAGAGATTGAAACAGTGAAGCACCACCAACTTTTAACACACACAAACATTATACCTATAACCAACATAAATGTACATAAATGTATTATGTCAGCTGCTGTCGGAGCATCCGGGAGACACCCCAAAAAACATTTCTACACAATAAGTCAGTGCTGGGAATCAGATCTCTTTCCATGTGCACTGCAAGCAATTGAATAATCAACCACTCCCTTTTTCACTACCAGGGTAATCATTTTAAGTCCTTTTTTAACCAGCACACTTTTATCTGGATAATAGTACTGGCACACAGTAGTCAGACTTTAAAACCAATACATCATAAATTCTACGCATTGGTACAAAATCAAATTAAACAGGCTATCACATCAAACAACTGAAAACCATTAATCTCTCGTTTGTTTTTATGCTTCTCACTTTGATTCCCAGATTTAAACTGCCAAGTAAAGCTGAACTATGAGGCGCCTGAGAAAAGCAACACACACACACACACACACACACTAATTCAGCCAAGCAGTATTTTAATATGATTAGTCCAGACACACCGTATTTACAGTAGGCAGAGCACTCTCAGTGAGTTGGTTTGAATTAAACCCACAAGGAAACAAGTAGAAAACAAGATTTGATTTGTTTTATTTGGAAATACAGGGAAAAAATGTTAAAGATCACCCTCTAGACAGATATATCAATCAGTTTTATAGGAAACCTACTGCAGTGCCTATGTCAAAATATTCATATTAAGATACAGCACTCAAATATCTGACAAATTTATATCTGCTAAAGCACACAATTGTTTGAATCAATAATATACATTCTGCCCTTCACATTCAGCAGTGAGGGGAAATCTGAATGCATTACCCCTCTCTTCCTGTTAGCAGACCATGGAAAAGGGCTGCTCCCTCCCGCAGTGTTTGGATGTTGTTGTCCATGTTCATTATGTTTAACCCTGAGCTCCAAAACAAAATCACTCTTCATCTATCTGCAGGCACTCACCGGGGCAGCTGAAACACTACTTTGCTATTCCCTTAATTCAATATTGGGCCCAACAGAGAGCACTTTTCATTGGAACATTAATTTCCTCGTGTCCATTAGATCCAACCTCACACTAACCAAGTTCATGCCGAAAATATTCTCTGTCAAGATTGCAAACTGGGGCCGCAGGCCATTGTATAGCTTTTTCCCCGTCAAACACCCACATCCGCTCTGCCTCCACTCCAGTGTAACTGGAGATCTACGTGAATTGCGGGAAAAGGCAAATAAGAGGATAAAATGTATATGTATAGGTAGGAATATCATGCTACAAGTACAGGGATCAACTTTACTACACTGAAAATTGTGGTTGTAGAAATTTAAGGTTTTTCCAAGCCTCATGCTAAGTACAAATAGGTTTTCAGTTTGTGCAAAACGGTACTTCAATCCTTAATACATATGTTTCATCTGATCTTTTCAATGGATATTTAATATTGACCAATTTTAAATTTGATCTGATATGGTGATTATCTCTATAAAGACCAATTAATTAATCGATCTCGGCCTCTAAATAGGACCTTACAACATTTTAACTTGAGTTTATGAGGCTGAGTTCACAAAAGTTATAAACAGTAAATAGTTAATTAATAAGGGATTGTTTTATTCTATTTTATTTCTATGGAGACATAAGAGGTATTTGTGTGTGTGTGTGTGTAGCATTTTTTGTATCAGAAAATATGAATTATGAGTTTTATCATCCTTGTGAATGGATTTTGTCTTGGATACATGGTAGCGGTTATAAACCGCACATATAGAGACAAAAAACCAACTTCACATCATATATATTATCCAGTTTTAGAATGTAGCAAATATAGAATGAAAAGTCTTAATGAAGACATTTAAGTGTTAAAACTCCCTAATGAGTTGCAAGACAGGAATTATTTTTTACATACTGACCCAATTTCATTTGTAAATAATAGTGAGAGACCTTGAACTTCTTTTTGTTGAAAAAATGTAAGTTTGTATGATAAAAATTCAAGCAAATGCGTGTGAAACAATTAAAAAAAAAAATCAACCCACCCATTAATTAAAAACTGGAAATTCTGTATTACAATCGCAAGACATGGATTGCAAATTAATACTACACCCTAAAATATTAAGTACAAAGATGGCCGATGGGTTTTCCATGTGTTTGTCCCACCGTCACTAAACTCCCACTGCAGACAAAACAGGAAGACGTGTTTACCTTTGAAGGTGCGCTAGCCCAAACTCAAAAATACACAAGTGAAGAGTAGCGTTAGTGGATACACACACACACACACACACACAGTATCTATTCTGCACATACGTATATGTAAAGCCCCGCTAACTTGCAGTAATATACCCAGTAAATTACAGAATTAATTAAACTAACACTGAACAATTGTCAGCGCACAAGCATGTGTGTGTGTGTGTGTGCGTGCATGAACCTTGTATGTGAGACAGACAGACAGAGGAAATTGGAAACCATACATGCTTTCTCTTATTTAAACAGATTTTTAAAGAAAAGTAATAAAAGTCAATTTTCCAACAGGATAACTGATATCATTATCATAACTAATTGTGAAAAAAAAATCCATTGGCTGTCTTTGGCAGCAACATGAATCAAGCTGTTGTATATTATTCTGGACAGATATCACAAAGACGTTATCAGCGCTCATATCCTTTGTTGCTTTGCTGAATCATCAACACTAATAAATACAGAGAAAGACCACATAATTTCCTCAGGCTTCAGTTCAACATATACACTCATTACTTTTCTTCCCAAGATGGACATTTGTGGGCTATTATGTCTGACAGCCTTTGTGCGCCCGTCTGCTTGCAAAATTCAGTCAAAAGTCATTTCTGTTGTGTTTTTCATAACAAAAATATGCATGTGAGGAGGAAAAGAAACAACTGAAAGAAAGAGCGTAACAGCTAATAAAGAGGTTTATCAAGTTGAATGTTGGCCTAAAAGCCTGATAGCTGACCTGCAACCTAATGACACACCCAACTTGCTGCCAGGATGACCTTTAACCTCTTTCACTTTACATCAAGACCTGTCAGGTGAAAGAAAACTTGTTGACATTTTTATCACAACTGTGACTTCCTTTGAAAAAGCCAGTTAAAATTAAAGTAACACTTTTGTGTGATTATAAGTTGAAAAGATATTTATAGACACTGCAAAATGAAAAAAACTGTCTCACTGATAAAAATTTGGAACAGATCCATCGGATTTATGTCTTTTCATTTGTTATAAAATTTAAGGAGGCACTGCAGAAGGATAAAGATTATTCTCATATTTTATTTGTCCACTCCATTTATTTTTACACCCGCTTATCCTGTGCAGGGTGGCCAATATTTAATTTGTGAAATTGGAAACAATTGGGGGAAAAAGGCAAGGATTGAGAAATCACATAAACTACTTTGATACTTTGACTCTTAAGTATAAAACTTACAGTCTACTGTCAAGTAATTGTGCTTTGTTTTAAGTGAAGACAAAGATAGTTAAGCCAAATATAAAAACAAGTTAAGTCGTCGTCATTATTAGTAATAGTTGTAAAGATCTTGTAGTTGTTCTTACTGCTTTTATTCGTAGGTCCGTTGCTCTTATTTCTTTTCTTTTTTAACCCACTCATTCCCTCTAACTTACCTTCTGAGTTGTTCTCGTAAAACGCCGGTTTCCCGCTTATCGCTGTCCCCTTTTGATCCTGGTTTATACTGTCCAAGAACTTGCTGTGTTTGGACGGTGAGGCGGACGGGTTTGCCGGGGCAGCGCCGTGCGTAAAGTCCGCCGCAGCATCACCAAACCTCCCCATAGAGGCGGCATATACATCCCCGCGCAGGCTGAGGCGGTGAGGAAGAGGAGGAAGGTGCGAGGGTTTGTGCAGCTCATCGCATGAGAGAAAGGAGCCGGTGCCGCCGTGCTCCAGTCCCGGAGAGTTTTCTGGCGGCGTCCTCCTGCTGGTCTGCGAAGAGAAAGGCAAACAACTCTCCGTCTCCATCTTACGGGTCCAGCAGGCAGTATAGACAACAGCGACTGGGCGCTGATGGTGTGGGCGCCTGAGTGAGAGATTTTTTTCTCTTCTGTGTTCATGTCAAGTGGGTGGGATTTAAAGATCAGAAACAAAGACCCGTGAAACCGGGAGTGGAGTGAGTGAGTGTGTGTGTGTGTGTGTGTGTGTGTGTGTGTGTGTGTGTGTGTGTGTGTATGTGTATGTGTATGTGTATCTGTGTGTGTGAGTGAGTGAGAGTGAGAGTGAGAGAGAGAGAGAGAGAGCGTGCGTGCGTGTGCACGTGTGTGTGTGTGTGTGTGTGGGGGGGGGGGGGGGGGGGGGGGGTGTCTCTTACAGCATGCAGCAGTCTGATATAATCCGCCAAAAATTCAATCACGTGTGGTTTCAGTCCCTCCAATTAACCATTTAATTCCTATTTCATATATTGTTATGGGCCTAATCAGCAAATCAAGCAGGACAGGAGAAGCAGACAGCACACACACACACACACACACACACACACACACACACACACACACACACAGAGGGAAAACTGACTGAAAAAAAACATATTTTAACTGAAGGCCACGATAACACTGTATATTATTTTGGGATGTTTTTTATAATTGTTTTTTCATGTTGCCATTTAATAGAATCCAATTAACTTTAGGCTACTTTATTTTCTTTTATAGCCTACAGCCGGGCAGAACTACTAGGCCCAAATGTTTTCTTTTCATTCTTAGCAGTCTGAAAATGAAACTTCCTTTGTGTTCAACCTTGCAACCAATTTCATTACTCATATAATTGTTTTCCGCATTAGATTTCGATGTGTATATGTATATGTTTTTATACCGCGTTCTGCAGCCAATAAACGAAAGAAGGGAATGAATTGATATACAATGACCTTTACTGTTGTGAGATCGTCTTTTTGAAATTTATGGCCATTAGAGAAAAAAGATTTTTTTATAATTACAGATTATGAGGAAATTTGTTCAAAATACCGAAGTGAAACAAATAGAGAATAAATTAGTCACCAAATCCCGACGCGTTTAATCACAGTTTATTTGATAAAATATGTTAATGAATATAAATAAAACAAAATCAAGAAAAAACCCTTCCTTTATTTTGGCATTAATTCACTGCAGTAAAACATTTTTTGTCGGCTTTGCTTTTGCGTAAATAACGTAAAAACGGTAAATTTTACTGAAACTTAAAATTTCACTGAAAAAAATCACGACAGTCATGGAGAAAAAATACTTTCATATACATCTATGGTTAATTTTAGAATTTTTTGACAAATTATAATCAGTAATAATAAAAAATAATATTAATTTCAAACTAACAATTCGGCTCCAGTTGTGATTTTAAACTAAATTATTATTCGATCGTACAAGTTTAAGGATAACGCAACATACTGGGAAAAACAACGGCACGAGCGAGAGGTTATCATAACATTACAGCAGAAAGATTAAAGGCAAAATGTTTCTTGTGTTGCTTTACATTACTGTCTGATATATAAAGCAGCTCACTGCTAATTTTCCTTGTTGTTCAGGTCTAAACTGGGCTGGTTTCCTGTGTGAGTTTCTGCTGTTGTACTGATTGTCTTTCAGAAATGATGAAGCAGCAACAAAATACTCAAGAATGGAATGTTATTTCTGTTTACACTGGAAAAATAGTTTTAATTAATGTAATATTAGCTACTCTTAAATCTTTGTGGGGGGGTTTTACTTAAACTCAGCTGACATTTTGTTTTGATGAGACTCTTTGAATATAAAAACAAAAACAAAATCTAAATTAAAAGCAGAAAAATATGCTTTGACCATGGCACAGAGCACAAGATGTGTTATTAATTCTTACCATGCCGCCCCAAGACCGACTGAATATCCTCAGAATGAGTTAGTCTGTGCAGTAGGATAAAAGGGTCTTGATACTGACATATTATCTCCAATCTAGACAAACTTCGTCTAAACACGGTGCACTTACCGGGTTCAGACACGGCACGGTTGCTTTTGGGGACATCTCACCATCTCTCTGGATACCTGAGGCTGCACACTGCTCAGCTGATGGACAAGTGTGTAAACATGAGGTCCATTTGGGCTGAGAGGCCTCATAAGCCCCATTTGATTCCATCTTGAGCTCTGAAATATCAAAGTGTCCACAGTGCACGTTACAGATCCAAGTGGAGGAAAGAAAAAAGCTGTGTGCAACAAGAAACATGCAGTTAACATGGCATGTGAATGATGGCTCCAAGTGAGCTCAGATTCTTGCTTGAAGTGTTATTTGTACAAAGTCTAACTTACATCAGAATTTCAATAACAAACACAGAAAAGCTGAGAAACATAGCAACTGTTCTTGTAAAAAAAAAAAACAGGCATTGATAAAAATCAACAGGAAAACTCTTTTTTTGCCAAATGACAATCTTTAATGTGCAGATAATACTCTCAAACTAGATTCCTGTCTTTGCCAGAAGACTCATAAAAGTGAAGTCATGAACAAAATTAAAATTCCAGTCTTCATTTGCATGGACACAAATTGCAAAGACATGGCCGCTCGCATGGAAAGGAAGAGCTCCTTTCAGTTTAAAATGATTAGTGTCCTTACATATAAGGCCTAATGACATTTATGTGTAACATGACTTAGATTAACATGTTTGGGTCAGTAGAGCGTAGAGGCTAAAAAAAGGCTACGCTGTCATGTTAATCACAACCACAGTGCCACCTTTTACCCTCCCACACTGAGTGTACTCCTCCCTGAAAACTTCAGGCCTAGCTATACTTGCCAGCATTTATCAAACTGTCTGACTGACCACCGTTAAAAACCGCATAATTCTGTTAGAGGAGAGTATATGTTTTAAGATGTACACATGGGGGGGGCGGACTCGGATATGTTTCTCAAATCTCGTGACAAACATGTCCTCTGTAGCCTGAGGCGGCAGAACACTCTCGAATTGACGAACCCAACTGAGTAAATGCATTCCAGAAATGTGGGCAAGAGGAAGAACGTCTGCGCTATGATCTTGGAGCCGCCGCAGGTAAGTGTTTATATGAATATTGCATCAAGAGGGCATAAGATGTAGAGGATTATGGGTATGTTATTTGCTGAGGAATCAGAGTCTCCTATGAGTCTGTATAGACATCTTTGTGCTGTGGCTTGTTTAATTACACAAGTGTGTGTGTGGGGGGGGTCCATTCATTCATGTGCTGAAAGGTCCAACTTTCAGGATAAAATAGACACAGAAACCTTGGGCCACATCAAACAAAAAAAAGCACATGTCCATTGTACAATAAGCACATTATATGAAATCATACCTCAACCAGGGATGTGTGCAATTTATCTCCCACTCACAGAGAACGAAGCGGTGGTTAAAAGCAGGGAAATTGTAGAAAATAGCATCAACTCACTGTCCACACCACGACCAGCTCCCCTCTCTGCTCCCCGTGGTCCTAAACCCTTGTCCTCCGAGCCTGTCCTGGGCATGACCCTGCACAGGAAATCAATTCAGCCTGTTGGGAGTCCCAGGTCTCCCCCCTCGCCGCCTCCCAGCTCTAGGCACAGTCAGCGTGGATAAAGGTGACCCTGCACTATGCGCACCCTGCGGCCCTCAGGGCTAAAGAGCCGCGTCCACCCCTCCCTCCGCTACATCCTCTCAGCCTGGCTGTCAGTCTGCAGGGTTTTGCCGCACTCTGTTACACCTTACATCCTTTCTCTTACACACACACACACACACACACACACACACACACAGGATTGCATGTGTACACGCAGACACAATCAAATGCTTTAAGTAAGTGGACATTTACTCCATAAAGACCTTTCAAATTTTAGATAATAATTTGCCAGTGCTATAATAGTGCATAATGTGTGTCATGTGTGTAGAGGGTAAACAAAGATCTGACCTTTTCCAGTGACAATCTGTGTGATCTCCCAACAGCATGTAGATGGAGAAGTTATTAGGACCGACCTGCCAGATGAACACCAACACAGCCAGCAAGTACAACTCTATACTTCATATAAGCTGGCTGTCTTTGTCTGGCTATCACCGCCTGGGGCCTTTCCTCTCACGTACAGGGTGGCGATTCAACCTGAGGTTTGCATTAGAATAGGAGAAGGATAGCTAATTTAATTACCCGCCATGAATGCACAGAGATGATCCCATATGCAGAGCCAGGGTTCCTCTCAGAGGCCTCCCTCACATCCTCCAGTCTATGTCCAGAAGCTGCAGAGCCAGCTGAGGCTGTGATTGACAGCTGCCGACCCCCAGGGTCAGCCGGCTGGAGAGGTGCATTCTGGGAAGGTTGAGCTGGTCTGCTGTAGCAATGGGGGTTGAGGTTTTCGAAAGGGGAATGGGAAGTGGGCTTGCTGTCCTCTGTCTGACCTCATATGAGGCGTCATGGAGCACAGTGGAGCCCAGTGAGTGTTAGCAGAGAGTCACAGCCACAACACACTGGAGATGAGCTGCGTCTGTAATAAAGGGACAAAGACAAAAGTCCTTCAGAAGAGACTGTAGATGGTGTTGTTTTGCTGAGAGTCGTTCTGTATTAAAATATTCATTTCCACACCGCTCTCAAGAGCAAAAAACTTTAAAAGGGAAAAGTTTTTTTCCATTCTTTTTACTGCTGGAAAGGAAAGATTGTGACATATTAAGCTGGTCAATTAACCTCCTGGCGACCTTCAAACCAATAGGGCCTTGATGTGTAGACACACTAGCTATGACAAAACCGTGCCGCCTTTGTGAATCAAAATTTGAAAGAAGTTTTCTGTCGTTGATTTATTGTGAACGATTTGCTGCTGCCTCACATGCTGTGTGTTGCTCTCTTCCTGTATTTTTAGAAATTGATGGCATTTACTTCAAATCCAAGACAGAACTACCACAAAGGCTCACAAGGCCCACAACAGATAACCTACAGTAAAAAGTCTAATTCTTATTTACTTTTTCAGCATAAACATAGATGCTATTATGTGAGGCACCAAAATAAATACATATAAATTATTTCCATGGTAAGTGCTTGTTGCACTGACTGCGTTGTCATAGCAACACGTCGAAGGACTCATACAGGTGCTATCTAATTACGCTCTGATATTTTAGCAGCTTAATATAAGCAATTAAACTCTTTTATATTGGTTACAGGGAGCTGAATGAGGAGCTTTGCTCCGCACAGTAGCTCAGAAAGAGAAATGCTATATGTATGTATGTGTGTGTGTGTGTGTTATGAAAGCTCAGTCTGTCGTGATAAATGCCTCTCTGCCCTGACTGGCTCTTAATGAAGGACAGACCGGTACAGCTTTGCTCCTTACTCACAATCTCCAGGAATCCGTAAACATGCACCTTAGCAAAACCATCTGGATGTATCAGCCAGGCCCCGATACAACGGACACACGCCAGAGCTAAAAATAAATAATCCCTTAATGTTTTTTAGGGCGGACGGTTGGCGAACAGTTCCTGTTGGGCGGTGACGCATGCGTAACGGGGAAGACCGACAAATGCCCGGCAATTTCCGTTAAAGCAAATTAAGGTTTTTGCATCTGACAGCATGTACAGAAGCTACATGGCAAATTTAGTTTTTATTATTTAAATTCATATCTATACAGGCCTGTACATCCTCATTTGTATCCTTTATCTCACCCAGGCTAATATAGGTACCCTAAAATATTGATGATAGAAAGTAATCCTTCTGTGACGCAGGTTAAAATAACCCAGCACTGGATTAAAAATGGTCAATAAAGGATATTTCCTTGAGGTGGAAGCATATATTTCTTTGGAAACATACAGTCTCGACCAAGACTATTGAGGTAATGAATTAGTTAGCCGGTTTTTGACTGTTTTTGACAGAGATAGGCTAATGTAAGGAGTTAGTTTATAAGAACTGTGCGCTCACATCAGTGACGATGAGGCCAATAGCTATAATCTTGTTGATGCTTTTGTTTTGTTTACATAAAGAGCCAAACCTCGGCTGTGACCCGGGGTCTTGGATTGAATTAGAGGTGGTCGGGACAGCGATAAACAACACGGATTGAAGATCATGGGATTTTCATGGGATTTTCATTATCTGGAGCCAGATGACAGGAAACTCCTCAGGTCCTACTGTCCTGCAGCCACTGCGGGTTTCCGGTGAGTGTTCTCACGTGGGATCGAGACATGTAGCACCTGCGTGTTCAAGCTGGGAGGGAAAGCACGGATCTGATGTCCTCGGTGTTAATTATTGACACTCGAGCTCTCAAAAATGTATGGAAATAAAAAGCAATCAAAGATAGATGGAAAATCAATTAATGACGAAATAATGATGGATAATTATAATTTCCATTAGCTGTTGTAGCATTTAGTAATTAATCTGTATATGTAAATAGAATTAATTTATATCATCTGGATAATTTAGGCACGTTTGTCGTTTAAAAACTTCAAATGTTTTTGATGTAAAATCCGGCTGTTCAGTGTGACATTACAGCTAAAATGGTGGCTTAATAATGAATATAGACCTTTAAATTTGGGTTGTAACTAAGTTGGATTACACACAGGCTAAATGTATATTGTATATACTTAAACAGTTTATACTGTGTATAAAACTAAAATAGTCTGTAACGAATTTGTCAAAATGACTTTTGCAATCATGATTGACTCATTTCGTGTTTGTTTTGTTTTTTGTTATTCTGTTTTCAATCGTTTCTATCACATGATTAATAGCGGAATTTGCTGCAGTTTTTTCAGGTGTTTAGACAAATCTTTCATTGATTTTATCTTCAGTAGTCTACGGATTAATTTTGGCATTATTTTATGTTAAGTGGAGGAAACGAGTTTGTTTTCTAATTTTTTGATTGCAGCATGAGAAAACTCCAAATATTATGATAGTTTTCTGTCAAATCTTTTCATTGTATAATTATGTATAAAAGCAAGAAAACGAACGAAAGATTAACTCAATATTTTGGATCGCCTTTCATTATCTGAACGGGTTTTAAATTTTCACAGATGGAAAAATAAGATCATTTTCAGCCGACGAAGAATCGAGGAGAGCAGCCTTGACATGTTTAGACGTTGTCTGAAGTGAGACAAATAGAAAATCTGAAATAAATTGGGAGAATAAATAACAGAAATACAAAAGAACAGAAACAGAAATAACATGAAATACAAAAGAGGTGAAATCAGTCTCTTAGTTTACAACATCGCAATCAATAACCTGACGCCTTATATTCAAAAACTTTTAGGGGAAAACCCTTTTTTTCCCCTCATTTTTTATTTTAAGAAAAAATACAACCAAAGGATTTTCTAGTAACACTTGTTCACCTCAATCTAAATTTTAGATTCTCTACTATACAAACGAGGCCACAACTGACTTTTGTTGAGATAATGGCGGTTATCGTCTTCTTCTTTATAAAGACTGCAGTCGATGCGCTCCAACATTCGTGTGACAGTCTGTGTGATTGCTCTGGCATCGTGACACAAACTCAAACACACGCACAGGTCTGTAATCCTGAGGCTCCAGACAGGACCTGCGGCTTTGGCAGCGGCCTCCGTCTCCAGCGCATCAAATGAGAAAACTCTTGACGCACAGGAGGTCTCCGGTAGCCCACCAGCTTTCTCGCATTTTTGGAAGAAACCTGTCAGCTATATTCTGGATAAATACTTATGAAGGTCCACGGAAGAACAACACGAGTTTGTCGGAAAGCCTCACAGTAAATCAGTCAGTTTTTGTAAGTTCAGCTGAGGGGAGGGATGACAGTTGCGAAAATTATAACCAATTTTACGCGCTCGTATTTCTCTTTTGCTATCAGTAGTGGCAGAAGGATTTGTTGGTCTGTGATACCTAATAGGTTTTTAAAATGAGTCAAGGTGTGAGATGTCCGCCTGGATATTCCTCTTTAGTGGACTTTCCAGGCCTATAAGCCTACTTCAAAGTTAGCCTAGATAGATAGATGTGTGTGATCATATTTCTCATCTCATGTTTATCTCTGAGAAATTATTTCGTCCAAACGTTCAGCAGAACCAAATGTTGCCAAAAAAATCTTGTGATACTAAAAGTTTCGGTGAACACTTCAATTTAAAAACATTTCTGCAGAGCAGGAGAAAGACAGATAGACAGTTCCATACACACACAAATCTGAACAAAACCAATTTCTTACAATTAATTTTATAAAGTTATTCATTTGAACTACACAGGGTCTAACACTAAGAGTGTGTTGTCTTTTTCAAGAAAGTTCTGCTTACAGGGTTACAATACAAACAAAATTAGTCAAAAAAGCCTGAAAATATACATTAACATTTGTAGTCTGGTAAATTTTCAAAATTAGCTGAACTTCTAATGGCCGTCATGTATTTCTGCACTGGTGAACCACAAAATAAGTGATTTTGCTTACTGAAACCCATCTTCCTTAAAACATGTTTCCCATCACTCTCAGTGTAGGAAATACAGATCAGCATAATCGGAAAACATCAGTGAAAGTCTAAGTGACTCTAGTCTTTGAGGATCAGTTCTTATATCTGTTGAATGCCAAACCCCCCGGTGCAGTGCAGCTCTTTGTTCCTGTCCAATCAGATACAGCTGTACAAGCCAAACTCCACAGGGATAGCTGGGGTCATCCTCCCAGCGGATGCTCGGGCCCATCCTGCTACTGGTGCCCTGAGGGCCTGGGCACAGAGCACGACCCCCCAAACAGCCACCCAGACACTGGCTATAATGCCCTCCTTCACCCATAGCTCCCTGCTCACTAGCATGGTGGCTAGTGTTTTGTTTCGGCTCTGACTCATCTTTTTCTGAACTGTAGCTAGTAAAAAACACGGAGTGCATCTTTTTCAGTCGACACACTGAATGTTCAACTGTTGACTGTGAGAGAGTGAAAGGATTGCTGCCAAAAAGTGGTCTGAGTATGTTGTTATGAGAGGCATAAGATGAGGTCTGTAAATTAAAGGAACTCTTACACATCTGAATTAGACTGTCACAACTCTGCTGGGGAAGAACAGAGCAGCATAGCGAATTAGGCTGTGTGGAGTTCCACCAAGAAAGGACATGTGAGATTTCTGCCTGTTTAGAAAGAGAAAAAGCCAACGACCTTGGGGGCTGAAGTGGCTGGATAGAAAATAAACTGTTTGGAATTACTCTGCACATTGAGGAATAGAAAGCAGCTGCAAAAATCTGAACTTACTCAGTTGATTTCTTTGTGATATGGAAAAGCTTTCAGCGGGCACATCACACTAACCTCTAGGCTCAGAGTGCAAAAGCATGAGTGGTAATGTTTTCAACATGTCTCTGCTTTTTAAAAGAGATAAATTGTGCAGCTGGAGTTTTAAGCTAAACTTTAACTAACTTATAGCATTGACTGGTAGGGGAGCAGCAGTGCAGCAGACAAAAAAGATGATATGCATTTGGGGGATGTGACAGTTGATCAGCAAAGTTTAAGGGATTTAGGTAATGATAATGAAAACTGCAGTGGGCTTGTGGGGCTTGAGCGCTCCAACAAACGACACACAGGAGACTACGTCTGCACCAAGTTTCAGAAAATCTAATTTATGGCCACTTCGCAGCAGCTGGATTTGCACTTCCGACCAGGGGATACCATTACCAAACACCACGGAGAAGGCTGATGGATATGCAGGAGTTAGGACAGACACTCGCTCTTGCTCTCTCGCCTTTCGCTCGCTCTTTCTGACAAACACAAATACACTGTATATTTATAGAGACATGAACACAAACATGCACATGCTCACATAGCAGTAAAATTGCATACTAGACTGAAAGATATGATGCTACAGCTCACTCACTGTGCTACTTCAAACAGGGATTATGATTGAAAGATCATCCTTCGTTTTTGATCTAAGGGCCCTTGTTTTACTTTTCCTACTGTATGTGTAATAAACTATTAGGTCAGTAGACTGTACATGGGTGGCATTGAATGGGAAATAGCACTCATTTAAAGTATTTTTATATGTCACGGCTCAATAGGTATTGTGGAACAAAATAACCAAGTAACTTGCAGAGCCAGACAGCTAAAACATTAATCTGTAATAGTACTTAGATCCACAGTCTGGAGCTACTCCACCGACCATAAATTGAAGACTGACTTTGAGGTCTGTTATGAACCTGCAAATACATCTATTTGATCAAGAATCCTCTGACCTTTTTATCTTTTCCTGTTCATTCATCAGGGAGCTGTGATGTGACATCACTGATTAAGAGCAAGAACACCACTCTTTATGTTTCTGTCTGTAGGAAATAATGGTAAATGTTCCCTGAATACAGGCTGAATTTGTCCTGGGACATAGGAAAATAATTTTTGACATCTGAAATTCACTGGTGTATTCAAGTAAGGAGTTTAAGCCCTGCCATGGAAAGTCTAGTCAGCTGCGACCACAATACGTTCCCCAAGAGCCACTATTCACTGGCTTGGCGAGGGAATGTAATCTTGCAACCACCTACATGGGAAAAAAAGCCAAATCCTAGCACTTACAATAGATCTTTCTCTGGCTGATAGTGTACGCTATCGCTCTCAATCATATCCAGTGGGCCTAAGATTAGAAAAACATTTGGTCAGATCAGATAGCCCACACTAAGACAAGACAGTGGGCTTTATTTGAAACCGTGTCAACACAAAACCAACAAAGCAATGGTTGTTGTTGATCTGAATCATCTTTAACAAATAAATCATCAATTTCATGGACACTCCTTTCTTCAGAGGCACTCTTTGTCAGATAATTTGTTGGTGTTGTGAGGAAAACAAGTCAGCTACACCACATATTTGTCAAAGCTCATTTTGACGAATGCTGCAGAGTGGAAGTGACCAGCGTCCCCTTGGTTTGAAGACCTGACAGTGAACTCTGAAAGGCCAGCCACCCCCCAGACAGCTTCCCCTGCGGCCTCCAGTCTCCATTATCCAGCCATAGCCTGGGGACCAATCACCCCGACTGCCCTCTCTGTCTCCCTTTTTCCCCTTTCTCCTTCTTTTTCACTATCTGTCTCCCTTACTATCTCTCTCCCTTCCTCTTCCCTCTTTCTCGTTTTCTCTCTCTCCAGGCTCTTTTTACTCGATGCTTTCAAGAGCTCCCTGTGTCACCAGACTGATTAAAACAAACACTGACCTTATTTTGATATCTAATCCAATTGTGCTCTTTTTCTTCTCACTGGCCCCGGAGCACGCAGAGTATTAGGTGTCCTGGGAGCCACAGGGCCCCCCTCTGTGACTGATCTTAGATTTCAAACACTCAGGACCATCACATATGGTGGGCAAAGAGTAAATAAAGTCTTATGAAACTCCCTTTTAGCGCTCATGTGTAAACAGGATTTAGTATAAATCTTGATCATAAGCCTTATATTCTTGTGGTTGGAATGATGCATGAACAAAAGGATGCATGTGCCTGTGCACGCCCCCTTTCACGTATACGTGCACGTATGTTAGTTGTAATTTGAGTTCTGAGTAAGAAGATGAAAGTGTGAGTCTCAGAAAGCTAACCCTGCTGGCGAGGGTACTGACTGGGGGGTTATTGAGAGAAGACTGCTGTTTATTGTTTTATTAACAAGGGCATGTTGGCCTCACCAGGTCAGGGCTTTACCTTTGACCCCCCAAGGAAAAAGACTAGAAAGCAGTGGCCTTTGTGTATCAAACAGGCAACTGTCCTTATTGAAGTCAGTGTGTGTCCATGTGTTTTGACAAAGTCAGTGTTATTTTTTAAAGACACTATTGCTTTTTATCGCGTTACTTTTAAGACTTACAAACTTTGCTACTTGCTTTGTGGATTAATGTTCTTGCTGCTCTGTTAGGAAGCCAGAATATGCCTGTATTATAATATAAAATATAATTTCATAAAGTATATATTTATAATCCTGCACAAACAAGTAATACAACTTCTGATGCTTAAATTAATTTTAAGGAATCTATAGTTACAACAAGAAACCAATGTTTGTTTTGTCTGGCCCACTAACGTCAGTGCTGGAGTAGCAGTTGTATATATCAATGATATCAGATACTGTATTAGTATGAGCACCCATTCAGAATGTAATATCTATTTCTATCTCTAGCTATTTAATGAAACTCAGTCTCTATACAAACAGCCAGAGATTCACAATGAACCTCACAGTAATTTGACACATATATAACATTTAAGATAGAAACTCTGTTTCAGAGTAAGCCGGCCCCTCCCAAAGTGAGTTGTGATGAGTGAACAGCAGCAGATTCACATTTTAGGATTTTTTTGTGCTGTGGATGGACTTAAAGCCCTTTGATCAACATTCTCATTATGTCACATCCTGAAGCACAGTGACGTTAATGATACCATCTAGTGGTGATCAACAGTTATATCAGCTGAAATGTACACTTGCATTTGCATCCACTGTTATTGATTTATGAACACAAAATACAAATAAAAGGCCAATGTGATATACACGAAGGGTGCAAATAAGTATATTATTAGAAGGAGCGCCGATTTGCAATGGAAAAGTTAATCAGATATTCAACTTTGAACATTTCATTTCTACACCCTGTAAATGTGTAGAACAAGGTCATGTAACTGATAAACATCCTGATGCCTGAATATGCTTTTTACATAGTATGGTTACTGATGAAACCATGGTGATGGTCATACCGTCAAAATCATGCAATTTAAAATCATTTTCCTCTTAAGCACATATATTGGGAGCAGGGAGCAGGGAACTTCATGCAGCCAGACAAACGGCCTGTCAAACAGGCACCTTCAATGTATGGAAACCAGCTTTGATTATGGCCAGAAATTCTTTCGTGGGCCTTGTGAATTATGGCCAATTACCTTTACCCTTTTATAATAATCATTTGTTTCCCTACTGTCACGAGCAAGACCTTGGAGTTACTATTACCTAAAACTTCAGTAGGCGACTACAGGTTGAAATATATGACGATAATCATTCCCACTAATGGCTGTGGAGCTTAGAGCAAAGGCAGTTTTTATAGAGCCCAGAACTGTACATAAAACCTTGAGACTAGCCAGATTTTATGACCAGGTTATTTCACCCTTTACTCTGTTGTTTATGGTTTTAATGGCAGACTGTTGCCAGCTTTCATGGCTGCAATGGCTGATTTTAACTCAGCCAACATGCTGCCGAACCCAAAGTTAAGCATCTTTACAGCAAGAATGACACTCTTGCTTAATCATTTTGAACCATCCTGTCAAACCAGCAGCTTGTGAAATGCATGTTAAAATATATCTAATGGCTCTCGCAATCTTTGTTTTTAGCCCGCAGGAACACCTTACCATTGCTGTGAAAGAGCACACTGCAAAAGAGACATCAGACTCTTGTCACCCTGCATACTATCAATAATGAAACAGCGTGTGAAGAAAATAAGAAAATAAATGAGAGAGCCAGAAGAAGAGGGTGCGGTGAGGAGTGAATGAGACAGCGAGCAGTGATAATCGATGGGGGCCACAGAGCAATGGCAGAGATGAGGTCGTTTGTCTCCAAGAGAAAGAAAGAGAGAGAGAACGAAGAGGTGGTATACAGACAGAGCTGTCTGCTGATGGAGCTGGCGGCTGGCCAGGCTCTGTATGAGGGCGTCTGAACAACAGCAGAATTTATCACAGTGACTGCTGGCCTTGTTACTGATGAAGACATGAATCTGAACATGGAGAAGGAATCAGGCTGGAGAGCAGGGCAGGTATATCTGCCACGGTCTAAGCTGAAAACGCCCAGACCAGGCATTCAGTGACAAACTAAAACATTTGAGTCAATAAATCCACATTCGTGATTCTTACTGTACTCCATTATCCGTCTGTTTGGTTTATATGCACACATGTATGCTCATATGCTCCCCGTCACTGATTCATAACTGATGATTTTTACGATGCACACTACCGTGTTGTCTTCTCTGTACGAAGAGATCATCATTTACTGTTATTTATTCATTGAGTTTTTCCTAATAAACTGACACTTAACTTCTAACATACAAGTCCAAGCTTTTCAGACTCTGAGGAATAGCTTTTAGCTGGAGGCTCCTAAAGTAAACATAGAGCTGTTTTTAGATAGTGTGCTGTCATCCAGAGATAATTCACAACAGACCTTGAAGCTAGGTACTGTTTCAGCTAACTTATTAAGCTTCAATGTGGCTTGAACTAAATGTTTTCAGTGATGATGCCTTTGATTTAACAACACTTACATGCCATCTTTGTTATTTTGATGGAATGATTGTATTTTTTTCTTGTCCTCTCTTATTATACTCAACTGTAAGCTCTGCAGATTTCATCCATGTGTCTTGCCGAAGGTCGAATGTGTATCTGGTGCTGGTGTCTTGGTTGCCACTCCCTGCTGCAGCCCAGATGGCAGCGAAGCCCTCCCTCCGCAGCAGAGGTCTCAGCAGCCTGCCTTGACAGCCGGAGAGGAGATGGAAGGGAGGAGAGAAGATTACTATGCTAATCGTTCTGAGACATGAAACTGTGCAAATCTGTGGAAATTGGCAAATCAATATTTGTCATTTGCTGATCTTAACAGACAGCACTGCAAGGTAAACACCTTTTTATAATACAGCATCAGTGTGGGCAGGTTTTCTCTGACCACTTCTCTATTCTCATTTCACACTGCAGACATACAGAAGATACCAAAAATGTGTTGAAATTATCACCAGAAAATTTTAACTCAAATTATGCAGTGCTGCCACAAATCTAACCAGTAGAGGGCACAACAATATCACAATCTTCCAGCATCATAACTGTCATTAATCTCTTGCAGGTAGTATAGAGTTACATAAATGATGCACCGATTAGACAGCAAATATATGCACAGTATAGTCTAAGTGACAGTCTGGAGAGAGGTACAATATTTACATTTCTGTCATGTTAGTTCGAGGCTGCGTCAGCTTTGAAGCTCAACTCTTGGTTTTCTGTGTGATCATTGAACTTCTACAAAGACCAAACTGCATTCACAATCATAAAAACACAGTTCTGGGATTGAGAAACTGAGAAAAAAACTAAAGGATTTTAAAATTTACAATGATTGTAATTTTTTTTAAGATGCAGTGATGCAAGGCAAACACTTATTTATCCTCATCTGCAAAAACTTAACATGAAAGAAAGACAAATTCTCATTTTTAGCAGAGTTATACTTTCTTACTTTTCCTGATGCAGGGCAGCTCAGTTACAGCACTGAAGTCCCTGAAGGCTGCTGGCTGAGGTATTGGAGGCAGTGAAATATGAGTCACCCTGTGGTCTGTTTGTGAGCAGTGGCCTTTAAATCGCATACAGTAGGTCCATTAGATGTTCGACCATGAATAAATAAGCTTCACTGCATAGTTCTTCTACAGGCGTAGGAGTTGGGTGAAATATTGTTGTCCAAACCTGGATTCCAAAAATAGAAATGGCATGTTGTGTTATTTAAATTTCAGTAACCATGGCGGTGATTATGGAAATTGAACTAACATGATCTAAAGTAGTACTGCTTTGAGTACAAACGTGGATTTTAGAGAAATATGACAAAGAAAAATCTCATTACCAAATTTGTTCTTAATTTGCTCTACAGTATCTGCCGTGGTCGAGGCTGGTTAACCAATAGTTGAAAATGATAGAAACACAGGGAGTTTGGGTTAATACAGCTGACACACACACATCCACACCCACAACACAATGCACATGAACACATCCCCATCTTTCTCCAGGCAGTGCACATTTTCGACAAGAATACAGCTGACAGGGTCACAACAGCCAGCGCACAAACATTTTGTTCACGGTCTTTTATGCCGTTACACAAAAGACGGTGCATGCTCTGCTTCTTGAAGCGCTATGCTGCCCTCCTGGCACCAGTCTCTGCAGATTAGTCATCATGAGGTGGCAGAGAAGTGTCGCTTAGGCTACACAGTCTGAGGTGGACTTTTCACAGGCCATTGACTGGGTCTGTGAGGTTTTGGTGTATCATGTCACTCTGTTTAGAAGCAGTCTTCTGGTCACAAAGGTACAAATTGCTGCACTGCCGAGATATTCAATACTTAGCCAGATTGAGAAAGCTGAAAGAGTAGAACCACAACTAAGTGATTTACTTATAATGTTCAGTATTGCATTAACCACTTGCTAAACCTGAGGGACAATGGCTACCACTTAATTGTTTTGTTGTTTCTATCAGGGTAAACCGGCTTATGCCCATTAATACCAACACGCCCAGTGAATTTTCATTATGTATGATAAGGATGAATGCTCATTGATCTGTGAACTAGCGGGAAGCCTTTACTGTTTGCATATTTCTTTTACTGTACATCCTTGAACAGCAGGACTCTGAGCAGCCATCTGGTAAACTAGAGGGCAGGACACAGAGGACCAATATTCACACACAATATCACCAAAATCCACAGGAATGAGACTTTAACCGGCGATCCTAACTATGACCTTGACATCTTACTGCACTGTATGAAAAAAAAAAACAATTACCCACATAATTTGTCCAAGCAGCTGGTGGAAACACTGCAAACTAAAAACAGGAATTGTGTACATTTGTTTCATTTCACACTTTGTTAATTTTGCTTGCAGGAAATGAACATTCAGATTTGTTTCTTCTTTCATGAATACACAAAGCTATTTCACAAGTACACTGTTAAAATACTGATGCCTCCGAACATGCCTCACAATACATGCATCACATATTCTTCAGAGAATTCATGATCAGTGATGTGGTAATTCTGCTGACATGATAAGCTGTCTGATCTGTTTCCAGCAGCCCCCTCTCCTCACACACCCACACACACGCTATATAAGCAACCACAGGGCACAAGGCACTAAAGGAGGAATTTAGCATTAGCAGTTGGCAGCGCAGTGTTTATTCTCCATTTCCACCAGTAAGTGAACAAGTACTCATAATATGATAAATCATTGTAAATATCTAAACTGATATAAAATGATCTTTCAAATTTTGGATTAATATGAAAAAAACAAGAAAACATGAAGTGATTTGAAGTGATGAACAAATGACAGACTTCTCCATATGTAAGGTTTCTGCTGACTTTTGAGATGCTGAATGATAAAATTCCAGGTGAATGATTAAAAATTCCAGTGGCAGGATTTTATAGTAGTTCTATTTTTACTTCTGGTGATAATAGGCCAGTTTGTCACCTCTTGGAGCTCATAAAACTGCCTAAATAGTAAATTCACTCTCCCTGTGGTATCTTTTTTTTTTTTATATCTGCTAGTTTATTGTCTTTTCTCCTGGAAGCAGGCCAGACTTTTTTTTATATTGCTCCGAGAAAATCACAGCCTCTCCCTGTGATATTCAGATGCTATTTGACCAAACTTAAATGTGGTCTGTTGTCTCTGCAGAAGCTCTTGATGGTGTCTGCACCACGCCTATCATGTGTCACCAGCTTTTTTATTATTTTATTTATTTAAACCTTGGAAAACACATTGAGGACGAACACTCATTTACAATGGTGCTGAGGTACAGACATACAGTACGAGCAGACACAACTAAAATCACCAAAGAAAGCCAAGAGGTTGTAATAAAGGAAGAATACATGGCTACATCAATAAAAAACAAGGTAAAATTGTGCTAAAAGGTAAAAGTGCAGGAATTGCCAATGATACAAATAAACAAATAAATAAAACAATAAGAACAATTAAAAGGTTAAAAGCACTAACAATTACAATCAATAAAATTAGATTAGAATTAAATGTTTCATAAAATACAAAAAATTAAGCATATTCCAAGTACAGTATGTGGGACACAGTAACAGAAAGTCGATCTTCTTAAATCTGTATGAATTTTTGGCACCTGCAGGGTGAGCCATGCCTGTGAGAGGGTACAAAATTTCAAGAAAGCAGGGCTGAGAGATATTAGAGGCTTTCTTTTAAAAAATGGTTTTATAAATAAATAAAAACAAATACTAATCCCTCCTCACTGACAGAGCAGGCAGGCCAGTTTTTTGAAGGAAAACAAGATTAATTTCTAAAAAGAAAGCCCAATTTCAGTCCCAGCTTTGATGACAACATGTCAATATGGACTTTAAAAGTAAGTTTGTCATCAAGCGAAATATCTAGATATTTATAATATTGCACTCTCTATTAGAGTGTTATTAATATAATTAATTTTACAACTACCAGAGTCAGTATTTCTTGCATTCACAAACAACATCCACTTTGTCTTTGATTAGACCAGTTTCAAGTTATGAAGGTGTTTTTGAAGGTGGGGTTAAATGATAGCTGTAGATTTAGAGTGGCAGCATGAATGAATCTGCATGAGTAAACAACTGTGTCATCTGCATATCGATAGAAGTTACAATTGTACAATGAAGAGGTAATATTGTTTATTTAAATAGTGAATAAAACTGGTCCAAGGATAGAACCTCGGGGAACTCCCTTTGTAATGGGCTTTCATTAAATCAATAAAAAAAAGTGCAGCAGTGTTTTTTGTTATCTAATGTTGAGACTACATTGTTGATAACTAAAGAAGTAGCAGAAATAGTGCTATGCTTAGGCCTGAAGCCAGAGTGAAAGGGAATTAGTTTGGGTAATAGTAATGGGTGGATACAAATGATTTCAAATGTTCATTAACTCAAGTTGCAAGGCAAGATAGTTTTGTGGTTGGACAATAATTATTTAATTCAGATTTGCTATTCTGAATTTATTTCTGAGTTATTTATTCAGAAACTGGCTGTACTGTGGATTTCAATGCAAATGGTTCCAGTTTGTCATCACCTGTTGACATTCATGCATCGATATTGCATAAAGCATCAGCTACCATCCTACTGGAGTCAGGAGATCCGCTAAAGGAGTGGTCAGAAGACTATAAAGGTGCTATATAAGTGCAGTCCATTTACCATTTAGTTTACTTCAGCAGTAGTGGAAAGGTGACCTATGTTCCTCCACACAACCGTTGGTACCAACACTGTCAAATAAATGACAAGACGCACCAAAATTATCGTTGAAAGCAGCACAAATTTCATGGCTATCAGTTATCTGAGTTAACTGAGAGAAGTGCTAGAATTGTTGGAGGTAGATTTGACTATTTTCCAGAATTTACCAGGGTTATAAAAAAGAATTAGTAAAGGAGTGAAGATTATTGTCAGTTTTGCAGCCTAATTTTGTGTTTGTTAGATGCCTCGAGACAAAATCCCCACCATCGATTTTACAGCTGCAAATTAATCATAGGTGTCAATACTCATGCTTTTCCTCTTGTGGCCGTGACTTTTATGTATATTTTTTTATTCAGTGAAGAGGAGTGAAGCTTTACCACAGTGTTAATGAGCCTCCTGTCACTTGAACAGCAGGGACAGCCGATTAAAGGGAAACAGACAAAGGGCAAGGGAGGAATACTTAATGAGTCATCTCTCTTGAAACACTATAGGATGCAAACAGCAGATGATATCAAGGAATACAGCTTTTTAAAGTTTTTATGAAAAATAGTGAAAGAGGACAGTGCTTCAGGTCAGAGTTCTCTGTTGTTGCACCTGAGCCAGCATGTTTGCAGTTGCCTGTGGCCCTTTCTTTCTCCTTATTCATGGACATAAATGCAGCAGGTAGTCAGTCCCTCATCCTTCCTCATTCGTCCATCTCTTTCCAACAGCTGTGCTCTCACACCCAGAGGGGCGTAGGCAAGGTGTCAGTACACTGACGAGTTAGGACTGCACCATTAATAGTAGGCAAAGGGGTGTGGAGCAGAAAGAGGAAGTTGAATTGTCTGTTTCAGCGAGGCTCAGCTGCATAGAAACACCCCCTGAGACATGGATCAGGTTGTGCCCACCGGTGTTCGTCAGCATGTTTAATTTGTGACCTGGCAACCTGACTCTCCTGAGGGTGAAGAAAAAGAGCTGGTGCTCTATTGACAGCGAATGGGGGTTCTTGCAACATTATCAGATATATAAACATCAATACCATTCACAATTTACTCTCAAGATAAAGAATAACATTGCATCCCATTGAGAACTGTGGTGGGGAAATATCTTATCTTTCACCTGTTCCAATGCCAGTTTTCACATTAAGAGCAAAATCAATATTTGTTAATGCACTCTTGAATTATATTATTGCAGACAAGTGAGACTGCAATCAGTCTCGGGATACTGTCTGTCTCCTCTCTATTTACCGGGTCTTTAGCAGTCTGACTCCACAGAACTAAACCCTTATAGATGGTCTTAAAAGGCTCAGTAAATCACAGCCCAGTCTGGTGGCTCATTACTCCTCCATTCTGTGCTCTAATTTAACACTGTGAAATATTAAGGGCCTTACTTACAGCACGCTCTCTCTGCTGTGTGAAGACGAATACAAATAAAATCACCCAGCTCAAGGTCAAGATGTTTCAGGTCAGCGCTGTATTGATGAAGACTCATGATGATGTTGCACTGTGAGTGGAATTTCACCATTTATCAGATATGAAATGTGAGTTTTTTTTCTTATAAAATGCAGTTTCCATCCACAGCGCCTGGCTCAGTGATCCGTGCCATCACCCTGAGAATTATGACCTGTGGTTATTCATGAAGCTTTAAGGTGAGTAATACTGCGGCAGAAATCTGGCGACAGACGACATTGTGTCTCCTGTTGCATAATTTAAAGGTGTGATAAACTGTACATTTTAAGAGTGGAGTCACACATCAAAAATTATGAACCTCAGGCAGGAAAACCAGCCTGTGATAAGTTGTGTGTGTGCAGGAGAGGGATGTTGTACTGTTACTTCAGTGGCCCATTCACAGCTGAACTGCAGAATGCCAGAGGGGGGGGGGAGAAAGAAAAACGCTCACAGGGTGAGTAACCATCATATGATCGGTGGTTGCCATGGCAACTGATCCCAGCAGTCAGCCCTTGGAAAGTGAGTCACATGAGTGAATTGAAGGAGACAGGAAGCATACTGTGCATACATGTTGTCAGTTGATGCAGTACTTGTGTGTGTGTGAGAGAGAGAGAGACAGAGGAGGGGTGTGTGTGTGTTTTAGAGGTGTCTTGTGATGGAAGCAGAGAAATGCCCCAGCTTAGGATGTCTTCTACATTTATTCCAAATCATAGAGTGAAACATGATGTGCAGTGGAAATAGTTTTCATTCAGAGGGTGGGAAGCAGTTTGAAAGGAATCACCTTCACTGAAAACCTGACAATGTAAGAGTGACTAACTTTCAGCTAATATTCTACTCTGTGATAGTTAAGAAGTTTATCAGTGGGAAAGCAGTCTAGTAGCACATTCCAGCACTAAATACTTTAATCCAAACAGCATCCCAGTCCTTATTTGACTCACACCTCCTGACAGCCTCGGTTTCACTCTGCTTAACAGAGGGAGAATGTTGCCATGAGCTACTCTCTGAAACGCCGCTGTCCAAGGACGTAATATTTCAACTGGAAGGGTGAAACCAAGGCTACACCTCTTCACACCTCACTGACACTTCAAATGCTCATTGAAGAAATTTAATCATAATCTGTAGCCTAACATGACAAACCATCCACCTCTGAGGTGTCTGGATAATGAGCCACATCCTTGTTGTTATTTGGGTAAACAATTACATGCAAAATAGGGGGGGAAAGGTCATCTAAACCTGTCTGTTGTCTAAAAAAAAGCCACCCAGTGAGCCAGGAGAGAAATATATGGAGTGTGGAGCGGTGATAGACAGAGCCATGGGCTGAATAAATTGCTGATGTCAGAAAGAAAAATGACTGTGCTGCAAATTATCTTCACTTGAGAAACAGCCATTAGGAAGCACTGTCTTTCACACTTATTTTAGTCTACATCACTGTGGGTACAAAAGCAAATCATGACATGTCTATTAGGTATTAATGTGAAGCACCATTTGTATAATGGAGGTAACGTGTTTCATCAATGTAAAGCTCATAGTGTCTGGGAAGATTAAATGTCAATATGTGGATTTCTCATGCTACTAAAACTACTACAATTACTGCTAAAATTATAATAATCAGAATAATATTTTGGTTTTTTATTCAACTATGAGCAGGTAGGAATAAGTTAATCCAAATGCTGCAAATGCAGAAGTTTTATCACCTTTTGCACAAGCATCATATTTAATCAGTTCATGCCTGATGGAAGTCTGCATGTGTGATGCTCTCATTATCGTCCTGGGAACACTGCAGATGTTTTATTTATTTATTTATTTATTTATTTTTAGTCTGTTAGATCAACTGCTGACGTGAGCACGAGCGGGTGAGTCAAACCTGCGTCAGACTTCGTCGTGACTTGCCATAGTAATCTCTCCATCCTATGGGGGGGCTGATTTATCCCACAAACAACCATAACCACGTGGAAACCAGAGGTGCCAGCAGGTCTTTGCAGAGCTGTAGAGCATCGTTAGAGCCTTGGAGCGGTTGCAATACGCCATCACCTGCAGAGGTTAATTTGATTAATTAGCCTATAGTGACCAAACTTGAGGCAGGCGCTGAGCTCCTGCGTCAGACTTTACGCACCGCGCGTCTTGTGTGACTGGAAGCTGTGATTTCGCATCTCTTTGCGCGCAGAGATATTTCATAGGAAGACAGTGTCTGAATGAAGATACAGCACACACGTGTTGGATTCATACTATCACGCTGATTCGGACATTATAACTCATTCTGCACACCGCGTAAGGTAGGTATAATATTCTTCCATTTTCTCCATTTGGTCGATTTACATACAGATTTCTCTGTCACATAATCATTGTTTCTTCTTGTCATGAATCGCGTGACTGATCAGCGATAGTTTCACCAGCAAAATCTACTTGAAAGCACTTGTTAGAAATGTGCTTTGACCACATCACCTGTCAAAAATGTGATTTCGCCGCAACATTGACGGTGATCGTCGTTCATTCATCCTCCCTGTCTGACGATGTCGCGGCGTATGTGTCCATATTTGACTCATTTGTGCATCTTCTGAGGAGAGATCACCTACTGTCTCACAGTGATGCTGTTTGCATCTCCGCATTGCTATTCATAGGTGATTCATTTGACCTTGACAAAGCGTCAGAGGTTATATCCACGTAGAGAGTCAATCTGTGGTTTATGGGCCTGTGTGCACCGATTCTGAAGGATGTCTGAACATGGCCATCCATGCGCCGTTTTGCACCTGTCACAATCACGATCGTTCAGGATCAAATCCCAGTGGGAGGCAAAGTAATTCATCACTGCTGGGTGGCTTCTGTCCACACCTTGTAATTTACAGTAACACCGTTTTTTTTCTCCAAAAATGGCTCAAATCTAAAAGCAAGACACGAATCTGTCTTTTCTTTGATGGCCGCCTGATTGACACTGCAACAGATCCCACAACCGACTCCAGCTTTGCCACAATCTATACTCCCCCCTCGGCCCTGTCACAGCAGCTCCATGTTATTTGCAGCCATCCTTCAGGGGATATCACGTCTGTCCGCTTGAGATGGCGAGAAGAGAGATAGGCGACCACTGATGCTGCAGGGATGGGATTTCAATTTTGCAGGAAGAGCCATTGCTTAGCAACCAGACTAGATAAAAGTGGAGCGTATCTTTGTGGGGGAAACAGTGAACCTGTGCTGTTACATCATCAACACCAAACTGTCCATAGAGGATTAGGAATGCAAAGTTCCAGGAACACACATCTGCCTCCCTGGGGGGCTTTTGGACATGTTTTCAGTGGTATATTGCCACCATTGCCATTTCTTTGAAAAGTAAATACATACTTCACAATCTGCAGCACCTTTTCCTTTTGCATGAATGTTCAATTATACAGTTCTTGAGCAGTTTGTCATAGTACTCTGGAAGAAAAAAAACAGATACATCTGGCCATTTACTACTCTCTCAGATAGAGATTGACTACTGACTCATATTCTGTTACAGTGTCTTGCACTGTATGTGAAGTCCTGCTGTCTGTGTAATGTGCCATCTGTGTCAGCATATACTGTGAAATTCTGAAAGTTGTTGGCCAACATAAAAAACTTTAACTGCTTATGGTTAGAAAACTATCTACACAGTTTAAAATCCCCAAAACACCTGAACTTCACACCAGAGCGCTCAATGATGATTCAGTGTTAAGTAGTTGTAGACTGTTGTGGGAAAGGTCACTGCTGCTGCTGCTCTGGGATCTGTGTCGAGCTCTCAGCCTCGGAGCTGCTGCGTGTCGTGACTGCAGGGGCTCATCGCTACTGTTGAGGAATGTGATGTACGTGCTGCTGCTGCGGCCTCTGGGTGGGCTTAGAGTCCAGTCGGCTGGCAACCGTTCTCGAGAAGTCTCCGTGAATTAAAGGCCAGCTCAGATTTCAGTGGGCTGCATCTGTTTTCAGATTAGAGGTCTTGTCTCCAGATCAAACACCTCTGGCTTCCATTCAATGTCCAATGTTTACAAGGTTTCCCACCATGTTTTAGAGGGCAGAATTGATTGTGGAAAGGTTAAGTGTTCATATGATAACACAGTGGACACAGATGGATGGTGGTGGATCCAGCATAGATTATAGTATTTCCAACAGGTTTACTGTTATATTTGTGCGTGCATTTGTATATATTGATTACAGGTTAGATAATTGCTTTATACTAGTAGCTTTTTCACATGTCAAACTACAACTGAAAATGTGTGCTAACTGTGTGGTGACAATAAATAAAGCGTTCAGAACTTCATTGACAAACATCTTCTGTTTCTAACTGGGACAACATTTTCTAACCAGTTTAACCAGATAGTGGTGAACTGCATAATCCACCACAACTGGATTTATGTGACATCGCCTGAAAAAAGACCACCTCTGCTAACATGATTTAAAAAATGGCTGTTTTATGAAATAATCCATTGAAATTCGGGGGGAAAAGAGTTGAGGTGCTGTCATACAGCTTATATTTTATCTGTGTGTCTATTTTTTAGGTCATAAGATGTGGGTGGCTTACCATCATTGTCTTAACAATCACTGTAAAATCCTCATTTATGCAGGAGATTCAGACCTTCTACAGTTTCTGATACAGTAGCTCTCATATTGTGTTGTTACCATTTCCCTTCAAGGGAGGCACGACACAGTGGATTGTAGGATTATTAGTGGATTTTGCAGAGGGCCTCTGAGAAAGCTACACATGCCAGAAAACTTTAACTTTCCAGACAGGTTTTCTCTTCAGGAAAAAGAGCCAGTTAATTCAGGAGCTCTGGACTTTGCTACTTATTCATCACAGCAACTGAAAATTGTAAAACAACCTGCAGACAAGATGTTGAAGCTGTGTGATGAGAAAAAAACACAGACACTAAACTGTTGAAATCTGCGCTAAGAGGCTCTAGTTTTATTGCTGCACATTTTCTTGAGACAAGTAGTCACACAGACTGGCTGTTCACTGCCATTCACATGACTCAACTTTGGTATAATGTGTTCTGCTGTGAAACGGATTGTAATTCAATCTTTGCTTCTCATTCACCATAATGAAGTGGATTACTGAAATACCTCACTTATGGCTCTAAAGTGCTTCAGTTTGACAACCAATCTTAAAAATATTCTACTATATGTACTAACTAGCAAACTGGAAAAGCAGTGCACAAGGTTGTCACGGATCCGGCTCCTGAACTCACATCATTCTTTAAGCTTTTCGGCCAGTTTTCATTGTGAAATAAAGTGGTTTAGGGTATTTTCTAACTGTCAAACACAAGTAGCATATTGATGAATTTTCTGTGATCTGCCCGCAGTGTTAAAGCTTTCATATATACACAACACATTACTTGAATTTTCTGTCATTCAGTTAGTCAGTCAGTTACATCCCTCCTAGTTTTTGATGTGGATTTTTTCCTAAGGGTCAATAAGGGAGGAACAGTTACAGCCATGCTTGGTGTTGTTATAACAACATAACAAATTGGTTTAGGATGAAAACATACTAAAGTCACTTAAACACCTACATTTCCTGTCTGTCTCCAACAATTTCTCCTCCCAGATCTAAGAAAAAAAAGCACAGCTGTCTTTCCTTGGCACCTTCCCATCTCTCCTCTCTTTGCCTCCACCACCTTCACCAGTGTTGCAGCCATGCCAAAGAACACCAAGGTGACCCAGCGGGAGCACAGCAATGAGCCGGTCACTGAGTCGGTGGCTGACCTGCTATCTTTGGAGCACCCCATGGACTATAAGAGCAGTCAGATGAGTATGGGTCTGAGTCCTGGCTCCACTGCTCCAGTAAGGGCGCTGCTACCTTCTCCTGACCCAGATGCTGAGGATGGCCGACCAGCTTGGAACAACAAGCTGGAGTACATCCTGGCCCAGGTGGGCTTCTCTGTGGGCCTGGGTAATGTTTGGAGGTTCCCCTACCTGTGCCAGAAGAATGGTGGAGGTAGGTGGATCAATGTCTGTACATGGTTTTGGTCCATTTTAACTGCTTAATGTGTTTGAACCAGAGAAACTTTTACAACCCTTGTGTGTAAAGCGTAGTAACACTTCTCGGATTTTGAAGTCAGTTCCTAATTGGGCCACCCATGGTAAACATATGTCCCTTCAGGGTGCTGAGTAATTGTTAACAACAAGTAATGTTTTGCTGAGTCAAGGTTGTTAATGTTAAATTTTTTATTAGTTCTGTAAAATCCTCAATGAAATAAGTGGCCATATGGGAACAGTTAACTTAAAGCACAGACTGTAAAAAATAATGGACGTAGCCACCATGACATCACTCATTGGTTTGTGCACTCTGTCACTAAAGTATCTGAGTGAACCGGGGATGGGAGTAACGCATGCGTGAGCAGGTCCGCCATCTTGGACAACTAATTGAGGCAACACCACTAGGACAAACCACATGTTGTCACTTCAGGATTTGAGTCTGTCACTACACAATCTGAGTGTCAGCTGTGGATTTTATGTGCATTTTTCACAGCATATGAGGTTTTACATAAACATGTAAAACTGTTCTCATCATTAATGTACTTGAAACACTTGTGTGTCTGAGCTCTGTCTTTTGTTTCTTTCATCTTTGACATTACTTTCATAAAACACTGGGACTTTTTTCTTTTTACTTAGATCTTATAGTTGTTTTACATTGTTTAGGTTGGTAAAAACTGTTTGGTTCATGTTCAATATGTAATTCTTTGGCCCTGAAAGTTATAAAAGTAGTGTTTTGTTTTTTTAAAAGTGTAGAATCTTTCTTTTGAAATGTAATGGAGATGATTACTGATTGAATTTATCCCTACATGAACCAAACATGTTCATGTAATAACTCATATGCTGTGAAAAATACAAATAAATTCCACAGTTTAGATCATGTAGTGATCTCAAATCCTGTAGTGACAACATGTGGTTTGTCCTAGTGGTGTTGCCGGACCTAGCTGTCCTTAGAGGGTCTTTTAGTACAACCAAAATGTAGCAAATAACTTTCATAAGCTGAAAACACACTGAGATAGCTATGGCTACACCTATACTCTGTGAATCTGGATATGTAGGATAATTTTCTTATAACAGTCTGACTTCTTTTTGGAGCCAGTGGAGTTGCCCCTGATGGCCATTAGAAAGAATGCAGGTTTAATGAATGTGTTGGCTTCACTTTTCAGAATGAGAGCTACCCATTTGTTTCTGTCACATCCAGAATGCTCTTCTGTGCCTGGAAACTATTTGTTGAGACATGATTTGATTTAGAATGCCCACCGGTCATGATGATTGGCGTGAAATTTAATGCTGTATTGCTCTATCTCATAAAATCTCAATTTGCATTGCATTACAGAAAGAAGTACTTCATCGGTTTTAATTGAGATCTTATTTCCTCAGAACCAGATAAAGTAAATAAGTGCTGTTCTGTTATTTTCTGTCTGGCGATGCACCTGACACTCAGAGACAACAAACCAGTGAGAAAATACTTGCACACTGCATAATATGGCTTTTCTAAAATAATCCAGTGTGACAAAGAAAATCATACAGTTTGCTATTAGGTTTGCTTACATCACCATGTCATGTAAATACTAGATTTCATTCTGGATGAGGGTATTCTAGGATTTTTCTACACCACGATTTGATTGATAAAATTTGTGTACATATGACTATTTCCTGCCTCAATCTACCTTTACTTTGTATAAAAGAATAGTTTGACATTTTGGGAAATACACTTATTCACTGTCTTGTTGAGAGTTAGATGAGTTTTTAATTGATACCATGAGATTAAATTGATACCACTCTATGTGCAAGTTAGCAGCCAGTTAGTTTAGTTTAGCTCAAAGACTGGAAAAAAGGGGAGAAAGAGCCAGACTATGTTTTATGTTTGATTTTTGATGTAGTAAAATTAATGATTCCAATGGTGATTAAAAACAGAATTGTTTTTTAAAGTTTTTGTTTTACACGTGTGAGGATTTTTGTCAAGAATATTACTGTATATGTATTGTATTGTAATGTGATTATTTTACATGTAATTTTATATACATTTGTGTCCAAGCCATAATTCTGATTTCAGCGTATAACCATTTCCAGTACATTTGATATTCTGTGCTCACCATTCTCATATAAAGGTCCTACTCAGTTTGCTTGTCGACAGGGCCGCAGCCTCCTCCTCCTTGATAAATTAGGTCCTGTCAACCAATTAGCCACCTAATCGTGCAAGTCAGAGGGGCAGTCTCTTCAGCATTTCTCAGACGTAGTGAGCTTGTGCTGTCACTTTCTCTTCAGGAAAATGAGGGAATGGTGTAATACTGTGGGATCCTCCAGTTTAGTTTTTTTATTTGCCTTCCTTGCAGCCTTATCTTTTCGCTATTATGATATTTGTGATGAGATGAGAGGGTGGTGATGACTAAGATGGAGCAAGTGGAAGAGTAAACACTGATTTCCTGAGCTTTCAGACATTTATTGATTCTACCTGTGTGGGATGTGTGTGTAAAGATGGCATTTGAAATACACGATATAACAAAACTGAACATGTGTGTATTTGCACATTTTAATCAGAGTGTGCGCAGTGATGAGTGTGCATCCCCTGGTGAATCTTGACTCAGTGGTGGACACTACATCGTGCTGTCTGGGCCGGACGAACAGTCTCTGTCCATTACTTCCTCTTTTTATGTCCCCCAATTTTTTTTTCTTTTTTTGGTCAAATGATGTCAGGCTTATTTATATCACCTGTCAACACAAAGGCACATCTCAAAGAAAACAACACCAAATCAACAAATCTGTCAAGTGCAAAACTGATTAATGCAATTAAGTCTGCAGCAAAATAAGAAACAAGCAAATTGCAAGACACAAAAGAGAATACTTGCTTACTTGCTAACTGCACCTACCTTAGTTAAGCAGTTGCATGCACTGACAAATTAATAATTTAAAGATCTCCTCAAGTATTAAGACATCTGAAAATACTCTGCTTGGGACAATAATGTGTGTTTAATATGGTTTTTGCCAAAAGAATTACCACATTAAAATCTCTAAAATGGTATCCACTTCTTCTCCCCCATAAAAAAAATCCACAACATATAAATGTGCCAATATTGTTAATCTCACAAGTTTAGCTGCTGGATACAAGATGTCTCCTACTTCACTGTAAAGTCCATTATCAGTGTATGTGCACTGGGGGCTTCACGTTTCCACATCACACTTGTGTAGGTTGAATATTGGACAAGAATTGGCTTCCAAACTAGTTGTGCTGTCATAAATCCTGCTCATAAACCCACCTCTGAAAATCAAACTTTCATCGAGCACAGAGAAACTTTCCACTTTCAGCAGATGAATATGAAAACATCCTTCTACTGTCAAACTCTGCACGTACATCATGCAAACATCCAACTGAAGGCACAAGAAGAAAAACAGTGGACGGGGACTAAGTAATATATTTCTATTATCATGCACACAGTATGTTAACATTTGTCATCACTGCAGACTTCAACAGCTCAGACAAGGCAAAAGCCCCAAGTGAACCTTTTTTCAAGAAAAATAATGGAACAACTAGCAACACCACTAGAACTACGAGCTGCCTTTAGCAGCTTTCATGGTCTTTATGACGTTGTGATGGCCAAAGGGTGAAAGCATCGGAACTGAAATTCAGTGGGATTTCTCCTTGCATGTTCAAATCCTGCTCCCAGTGGATCTAGAGGCCTGAGTTGATATAGATATATATTTATGAAAGCGTTGGACAGAACAAATAACATAGACACGCTCTTCATATGCATGTCTTATTAGTAGTGACATTAGTAGTCTCCTGTTGGTGGCAATAGAGGAACTGAGGTCACAGGATTCTTAAATCAAAAGGATTGTCTTCATAAGACAATGAATGAGCTCAGATTTCAGTGTAATTTGGCTCTCAGATTATGAGACAAGTGTGTAAGAGAAAATTGAATGGAGTGTCCAAAAAAAAATTAAAAAATGGTTCATCCTCTGGGGTCCATGAATGGGCTCAGCAAATATCATAGCAGACAAGGTCATGGAGTCACCAAAAACTTGAGGATTAAGCTTCTGAGGACCAGGAATGATCACAGGAAATTTTATGGAAATCCAGCCATTAATATCCAGTGAATGAGGGTTCTAGAGGGAAGGTCAAGGTGTCATCAAAATCATTATAATTCCTTATGAAAGACATCCTCCATCCTGTAGGCCTGTTGGGGCAAAAACTTGAGTTGGGTAATTAATGTAGAGATTCTCTCCCAGTGTGGCTGAATTTTAATATGTGCAAGGAAAAACAATACAGTTTAGCTACCTCCCCACTAACGTGTTTTGTTGGCCTCTGGTATATGTGTCTGCAGCTCAGAATAGACATCAAAGATCCATGAAAGCAGGCAGCAACACAGAAGTCACTTCTAACAGTCCAGATAATAATACCAGTGTGTAACATAAGACTGTGTTCCTGCCTTTGTTTCCTTTGTCTGCTGCTATCTCTAATAGCCACTCACAACGTTATCAGTACTTTTGATCGAGTCAAATTTCACAGTCATTTGTTTTTGGTCTGCAAACAGGCTGCTCCCTCCAGCTGTCCATCAGTATGAGCCCTTTCTCTCTTGGTTTAGATGGTTTTGTCACCATGGTGTCCCTTCATGTCTTGACGTAAGCAGGACTAGATGTGATGTGTTGTTTTCAAGTGCTGCTCTCCCCACATTGTTCTGCAAAAAAAGAGATATCCATATCTTACAAAGTGTCGAATCGAACTTGAAGATGAAAAGAAGGAAGGAAAGAGAAAGCTGAGAGTGAGAGGGAAAAGAAAGAGGGAGGGAAAGCTGTGAAGATGGAGCGACGAAGGATAAAGAGAATAGACTCCAAAAATAGAACATGACACAGAGAATCTGACAATGTCCCTTCTGCTGTTTTACAGCAAGCTTTTGTTCTACACCAACATGATGGATTTCAAACATACTCAGATAACCAAAGTAAGCTGTACATTCTGCAGTAACTCTTCTTCCTTTTGACCCTCCTCTGTCTCAGGTGCATACCTGGTGCCCTACTTCATTCTCCTCCTCCTCATCGGCATCCCCTTGTTCTTCCTGGAGCTGGCAGTGGGCCAGAGGATCAGGCGTGGCAGCATCGGGGTGTGGAACTACGTCTATCCACAACTGGGAGGCATTGGCGTTTCCAGTCTGATGGTGAGTGCAGTTAAGAGGACCAAAGTTCATCATACTGGTGACGCCATGATTATAGAGGGTTTACAGGTTGTCAATAACTTCTGAAAAAATGTTGAAAAGTAATTTATCAGTGATTTACAGGTCAGTAAAAAGATGTTCATAATAAAAACTTGATTGTGATCCCATGTGTGAAGTGGTTGGAATATTAAACACTCAAGCATTTGTTTCTTTGCTTGCTTGTAATAGCTACTGTGACAACAAAAAAAAATCCACAAAAAATATTTAGTGCACAATATTTCAATGGAAATGATACACTTAACATCTGACATCAATGCTTACAATATACTCAACAATATTAATAATAAACACTGAGACAAAACAACACAACATCTCAAAATCCTGTCTTGTACAATAGATAGCTTTACTTACAGTAAATATTATAACCCTATAGAGAATGAAATGATCAATAAAGCAATTTAGATCCGCCAACCACAAATATAGAGGGATGGATAGATCTTTCCGTCAATAGCACACCTTTATTACTGAATTTCCTCTGTAAATAAATACAATAACATTTTATTAAAGCATGTTTTACTACTTTCTGCAGTCAAATACCTAATAAACCTAATAAACCCAGTAAACAATTTCATGCCATGTAGGCTCAAATGGTGGCTATAAATCGGTTTAATTTTAAAAGGTCACAAATCATGTCAACTGCAGTGTAATCCAGTGGTTTTCACACATGAAAAGCTCCAGCATTAAGGTGGATTTTGCTGCAGGAATAGTTTGAGAAGCTTCTAGGGGCATTTCGAGATAATCTTCCCAAAATGAATGAATTCAAGTTAACCACAGCAGCTCTCTACTCACCTGTCTCTATAATTTACCAGTGAAGGAGCCTTTCTTGCCCTCTGGATAAAAGCTTCTTGGAGTAAAACAAAACATTTATTAATGACCTAATAATATTTGTCTTTTCATTTGTGTAAAAACCTGACACATTTTTTTCACTTTGCAGTAAGCCATCTACAAACCAAGGTACAATTACAAATACTCACCACCCAAAGTGACCTTTTGTCGACTCACAAACTGACAGTACATTTTTATTTGTTTTTAATGGTGCATTACTGCTCTGCAAAGCATTAGAATGCAATACAGTAATGTGGTACAGTAATTATTGCACATTATGATTACAGCGGCCTTTGAGGAAATGCAATGTGTGTTAACACCAACACTATGTTACAGGATTGGTGTTGGATCTCACATGGTAATAACTCACTTTCACTTCACGACTCAGTGTCAGACATGTGCAGAGACAACAAACGTGCCCTGAAACTGAGTATACAGGACTCCCTCTGCCTGCTCATGTTAGTTCCTGCTGATGTTTTACAATGAGCTACATGCAAAGACCAGTTCAGATCACTGTCATAATCTGTCCCCATCATCAGTGGGAGTAGTGACCCATCATGTCTCCATCCCATCAGTGTCATTGGTTTAAAACCTTGTCATATAGCCGCTGAGTCGGTCAGTCAGCGATGTACTCTGTCAGTCTTTCTGTTTGTCAGTCATTCTGAGAATGATTTCATCAATCTAGTGTAAAAAAGAGGAGGGAGAGGCCTGGCCTGAGGCAGTGAGGCGTGTGGTAGCGTGGATGTGGCAGAGGGAGATTCAGCAACTATAAATACCTCTTCATAGAGGAACCCAGCCTTAGCTGCTGAGAGCAAACAGCTCAATAATTCATACACACTCTGACTAAAGCTGTGTGCTCAGCGTCAGTGCCATGACTCAAGAAGTGATGTTGACCTCAACAAATTGCAAGCTTGTTTGTCCTCTGTGCTGTTTGCATTTGTGTTTTCTATGGCCAGACAGTGATTGTTTCTTGGAGTGATAAGAACTGCTGTCTCTCATTTCCCCTCAGGTTTGCGGTTTTGTTGGCCTCTATTACAATGTGATTATCGGCTGGAGCATCTTCTATTTCTTCCAGTCTTTCCAATATCCACTGCCTTGGGCTGAATGCCCCATCACAAGAAATGGAAGCCAAGCCAGTGAGTCCACAACACAACATGCTGAACAACACAGCTGAAACTATGACAGAGATGCACAGCAAATGAGCGTTTTAATTGTAAAGCCCTCAACACCAAGAAGAGGAAAAATGAACACTGCAGAGTCCTGCAAGACACATTCATATTCAGCCAAATATCTCAGCAGATGCAGACACACAGGCAGCCCAACAGTACGCAGGGGGGTGCTTAAAGCTGCAGAACCTGCCTTTGCATTGAAGCAGCTTGCCTCAGTGTGGCTCTGCAGTCAAGCAGCAGTGTCTCTGCAGGCTTAGAGAAAAGTGTTTGTGCTGCCTCTACAGCTGAGACGACCTGCTCCTCCTCCTACAGAGCAATTCTGTTGGCGAGGGCCTGTCAGATGGTATGACCCGACCAACAGCGTCAGTACATAGAGTGGCTGGCAGCTGGTGCCCTGTGGTGCAGGCACATGCAGGTTGTGGCAGAGTAAAGGGCATCAGCTTTCATTAGCATTTGAGGCAAGATGTCAACTCTGCTTATGATTATGTTTGCAGCGGGGAGGCTGTAAAGCATCCAGTGGGATTTAGTTTAGCTATTTGTAGAAATGGAAAGTACAATAACTACACGTCACTTACTTAAGCACAATTATGAAGTACTTCTACTTTACTTGAGTATTTCCATTTTATTTTCCTTTTTACTCCTCTACATTTATCTGAGAACTACTTTGCAGGTTAAGATTTCACATTGAAAACTGCAAGTGCAGTTAGATCATTTCAACTCTTCTCCAAAACCAACCAAGTTCAAATTTTTCTATTTGAGTGTCAGTATCTTGAAAGGAGACAGAATAATGTATTTTGCTGCACTGAATCAAGAAAAATTGCATTTGAACGAGTTATGGAAACGGCTTGGAATAATCTCACTGCACTGGCAGATTTATTAATATGAGTTATTGGTACAATTTAAGTACCAAACAGTATACATGGTTTAATTAGTTCCAGCTCCACCAGCTGCAACATTAAAATGCTGCTCACACATGAATACATCAATAATAATAATCCAATGAATATACTATTTTATGTAAAATTTGTTTTTGTACAGACTCCACTGTCCTCAGTGTTTTTGACATTTCCCTCCCTTTTAACTCGTTGTTGTTGTAGTCGTGGAGCCGGAGTGCGAGAAGAGTTCGGCCACCACTTATTTTTGGTACCGCCAGACTCTCAACATCACCAGCAGCATCGACGACACTGGCGGACTGAACTGGAAGATGACCCTGTCATTGCTGGTGGCTTGGATCATGGTCTGCCTGGCTGTCATCAAGGGCATCCAGTCCTCTGGGAAGGTACAGGGTCTCCATGGCTTTACAACAGGGGCCGGGCCTGCAAAGTGTAGATTATCTATGTGCCTTTTGAACAACACAGGCACTTTAAAAAGACACTACACAATAAATCATCACAACAAAAGCTTTAAAATTCTATTTTTAGTCAGTGATTCATCTTAATCAATGAGTGTTTTATTCACTTTGCTAATGCTTTTCACTCAAAGGTACGATGCTAAAGCCTGTCATCAGCAATAGTCTATTTTTGGATCTCATCTATATTATGGAAGAGAAAGACATGCAACATTAATAAGCTTAAGCTGAACCAAGCACAGACCAGTTCAGGATGCAGATGGAAAATGCTCCGTTTGGCAACAACTGCAACAACATCCTGTAATCTCGATCCAGAAAGTGAGTCATATACCACAGCGCAACATCCAGCCCACAGTTTCAATAGGAAAATACACAACACAGAGTGGATCGCCAAGGTCTGACATGGTTTTTTAAACACTAAACGTAGTAATCCAATTATCATAGTCAGCAGTGCAATGATTCCCCGAAATGCTGTAGGAGGGATTTTTGACTCATCTCTCCAAACCTCAAGGACTCCTCTCCAGATTTAGTGCAAAGCGAACAAAAAGCAGTTTGGTTGTCCTCCATGTGTGAGGCTTCAGAAAAGCGTGTCCATGGCAACACCGTGTAATATACTTGACTTTTTCTCTCTCTCTCTCGCTTTCTCTTAGGTGATGTACTTCAGCTCTCTATTCCCGTATGTGGTGCTTTTCTGTTTCCTGGTAAGAGGTTTGATGATGAAAGGAGCAGTGGATGGCATCGCTCACATGTTCACCCCAAAGGTGAGAGAGAAACTGATGATTCTGACCAAAAATAAGAACCGATAAAAGGAGAACCTCTAAAACTGGATTATATTTGCTGCCTTAGCAGGATTGTTGGAAATTCTTAGTATAATAATAAAAGGTGTTAGGGTTCTCTGGTTCTCCAAAATGTAGCTGTTGTGTGCTACAGGGGAAAATGTAGCCTCAAGCTCGCTGCTGTCTTGGTGCTCATCATTCATTCACAGACTCCTGGCCAGACAGATATGTAACATAAGTGACACTTTGTCTATGCAAGGTGTTCAGACATGAGTGGTTTCAGATGCTTCACCACCAAGGCCGTTCACATCCACTCAAAGAAAAATGTCATCAATAGCCACAATATGTCATAAGTGTTGAGTTGATGTCTCCCCCTAGTGGTGAATGGGTGTGATTACATAAAAAATGAACAAATACTTAATCATTTGAACATGCAATGTGAATCATTTTGTTGTCAGGCTTCATCATATGCCTTCATAACAGGTGCCAAACGCTGCATATTACCCTTTTCAAACTTAAGTACCAACACAGTCATACACATATACATATTGTATGTTTATTGTATTAATGGCCAACAATAGTTCAAACCCATGGAACTTTATTTTTAATTCTGTTCTCAATCCTAAAATTTCCAGTGTTACCTAATATGCTGAATTATGCAGGGATGGAAATTAAAATGACGTACAAAATGTCCTTTACAATTTGTTTTATTGGGCCATTTGTGAAAAACATTGTCATCAGTTTGAATATTCAATTAGAAACAGATGCAGAATTATTGTCGTGCAGAGAATTTTTTTAAGCTAATTGAGGGGAAAATATCATAGTTCAAGGGGTTTTTAAGAGGATAAATGACAACAAATAAAACACAATTTGTCACTACTCTTTACCAGTTATTGCCTTCATTCCTCTCTAGCTGGAAAAGATGTTGGAGCCGCAGGTGTGGAGAGAAGCAGCCACCCAGGTCTTCTTTGCCCTCGGTCTCGGCTTTGGAGGAGTCATCGCTTTCTCCAGTTACAACAAGCGAGACAACAACTGCCACTTTGATGCAGCGCTGGTCTCCATAATCAACTTTGTGACCTCCATCCTGGCCACTTTAGTTGTGTTTGCTGTCCTGGGGTTCAAGGCAAACGTCATGAACGAGAAATGTGTTGTCGAGTGAGTATGTCATACTGGGACAAATGCTACTTGACCAGTCGTTCTTTGTCAGCTGTTTTTACTATAAATATCTTCTCCACATCTTAAACATTTTTGTGTGCAGGAATGCTGAGAAGATCCTGGGCTACTTAAACACTGGTGTGCTGAGCAAAGAGCTCATTCCTCCTCACATCAACTTCTCCCACCTGAGTTCCCAGGACTACGCAGAGATGTACAGCGTCATTAAGACAGTGAAGGAGGACAGCTTCGAGCAGCTGGGCCTTGACCCGTGTGTGCTGGAGGACGAACTCAACAAGGTCTGTGGGTTACACCTCAAATGCTGTAATGAGAATATGATTGTTGAGTATTTTTTGTGTGGTCAGAAATTTGATTTGATATCAACATGCCATGGAGATTTTGTGTAATACACAACAAGTTGTCCCAATATATAACAAGTAACAGAGAAAGGGCAGGCAAAAAACACCATGATGGAAAGCAAAGTTACGTTTCCTCTACAGATTGAGTTATTTTATATAGCACAACAGTTCTTAGTGTGTTATTGCACCCAACCCAAAGTTAAATTAGTTTCACCAGAAACCTGAAACAATATTACTGTTGCTGCAGTTTGCAGTAATGTTTCTTGCACATTGATTTAGAATGGTGATTGAATTGTTGACCGGAGGCCAGGTGTCTAAATGACACCCTGGCATTGTTGAACCTCAACGATGCAACAAAATTAATGATACTGAGATATATATTTGCCATTTCATTGACTGGTAGAGCAGGCACCATATTGATAAACAAAAATGTTGATTAAGGGTGTGTCCACATCTATTTTTGGCTAATTGTGTACAGGCCATTTCTTTGTTTGAAAGCTTGTAGTAAAAGTAAAACTGTTTTGCAGGTGATGAGATCAATCATTTCCAAATATATTTTCCTTGATTGAAAATGAATGATGCTCCGTGTTGTCATCAATTAAACCACTCCCCATAGTTCATATTATCCAGGGTCAATCAATCATCAGCAGGTTTCCAAACTATCATCTTAAGTGAACTTGTATCTCAATTTTGAGCTTTTTATGTTAGTGTCTTTCTGTGAACCTCTTACAAACATCACCCAGAGGTCACAGAAATATCATCAGCACACAGAGGTTGTTATTTATACTTGTTTTGTTGTTTTGCTAGAATTTTAAGATTCATCTACTATCACATCAGTTTAAAGTATTTCTGGATGAGCTTGTCACCTTAAATGGCTGCATTACAATTTATGAATCAGTGATTATTTTCCACATCTCAGTGTCAACATCAAAAGAAACACATTATCCACCAGTTTGACCTTCTTAACCTCCTTCTCTCCATCTTGCAGGCGGTTCAGGGCACCGGCCTGGCATTCATTGCCTTCACGGAGGCCATGACTCACTTCCCTGCCAGTCCCTTCTGGTCCGTCATGTTCTTCTTCATGTTGATTAATTTGGGCCTGGGAAGCATGATTGGCACCATGACCGGCATCACCACACCCATACTGGACACTTTCAAGATACGCAAAGAGATCCTGTGTGGTGAGCTAACTGTCTCAATACTGGCTTTGCAAGTCAAATTTATTGTACTTGATGAAATTAAAGTTTTTCTGATTCTGTTTATTGTTCCCTCCCTCAGTGACTTGCTGTGTCATAGCCTTCCTGTTAGGCCTGCTGTTTGTGCAGCGTTCTGGGAACTACTTTGTCACCATGTTTGATGACTACTCAGCTGGGTTGCCTCTCACTGTGGTGGTGATCCTGGAGAACATATCTGTAGCCTGGATATATGGCACCAAGAGGTAACTTGACTGAATATTCAGACTGAAGCCATATTTGGAAATAAATTTATTTTTGTCTGTTACCAGTCGTAACATGTCCGATCAATTAGTAAAGATGGCTCTGTGGTCTGTCTCAAAACTAACCAGGAGGCCTGCAGAGAGATGTTATGATGGGACTGAAATGTAAATGCCTTCTGTCCTTTTCTCTCTGCTCCTCCTCACAGGTTCATGCAGGACCTGGAAGACATGCTTGGTTTCAGGCCGTACTCCTTCTATTTCTACATGTGGAGGTATGTGTCACCAGCTGTCTTGGTGGTGCTCATCTTTGCCACCGTCATCGAGATGGCCGTCAGTCCTGCGGGATACAATGCCTGGGTGGAGGCCGAGGTCAGTGTTCACTCCTGGCTGTGTGTGTCTTTGTACAATATAGAAGTTAGTTTATCCATCTTTTCATCAATATATCAGTATATCATTCATGAATCTTCTTGCCTTTCAAATATGGTCTCATCCAACTGTTTGAAGTTAACTCACTCTCTTTCCTAACTTATTGTCTCCCTTCCCACCTCCTTTCCTTTTCCACTACCTTTTTTTCTTTTTCTCCATCATCCTCTCACTGCTAGGGCTCAGAGCATTTCCGCAGCTACCCTCCCTGGGCTTTAGGCATGGCCTACTCCCTCATTGTGGTGGCTATGCTGCCTTTACCCATCGTCTTCATTGCACGCCACTTCAACCTGATCTCAGACGGCTCCAACAAGCTGTCTGTCTCGTACCGCAAAGGCATGATGAAGGATATCTCCAACCTTGAAGAGCAGGACGAGCAGCGCTTCATCCTTAACAAGAACCCCAGCGAAACTCCCTCCCCCATGCCCGCCCACCGTGCTTACCTGGGCCCTGGTGGCACCCAGGAGATGACCAACACCAACTACGGCACCAGCACCAAGACGGGCTACCAGAACATCGGCTCTCCTGAATCTGAGCTATGATCTACCAAGTTCATAGATCCTCCCGTCCATTAAACCCCAGCCCTGCTTAGAGAGAGGGAGACAGAAGAAGAAAGGGAGGAACAGAGGAAGAAAGAGAATTCAAGAGGGAGAGAAAATCCACTGCCGGTTGTTGCAGCGTTCATCACACCTTAACCCCCAGAGCCGAATCCTTCTATCCCCCTTTTTCTGCTCCATCACTCTTTGCCTGTGCTTCTTCCCTGTCGCCAGATCTGTGCTGCTAATTGACTGTCAATCCCAGCTGTGATGAATGGATCATGGGAAAGCGAGTCCCACCAGATATGGCAACCTTTTCCCATCAGTCGAGGTATTAGAGGGGCAGAGAAAGAGGGACAGAGACAGCGACACAGAGAGAGGAAGGTTCACTGAGGGCTTAGATACAGGCTTTGTTTTGTAATAAGCTCTGGTTGAGGTTAAGGTGTGTGTGTGCAACGCTGAAAGGCTTTACGTTGTCCTGAACTGTAATCCCATGTGTTTGGAGAAGGTTATTTTCGAGACAGTGGGTGGTTCCCAGCTCTAGAAGATCATGATCTGATTCTGGTTCAGTTGAGTTGAGTAGAGGATTGTTATTTGTGGGGATAGGATGGAAGGAAATTCAGAAAAAACACTCATCTTGTCTCAATCTGATCTCATCTAGAAAAAAAAAAGATTACTCCATAACAGTATGTATTTCTGATAGTGTTAGCAGTGTTACAAGCACATTGTATCTTAAAGTTTAAGTTTACTGTGCCTATCATACATCAGCAATAAAAACCAGTCAGAGTAGGGTCCTTTTAAAACTGTGGATCTCCTTCTATCCCTCGTTCTCCCCACTGATGTAGAATACTGTACATATGTGTTGTGCAATAGTCTCAGATGTCACCGTAAACTGTGTATATACACCCCAGTAGTGCAAAACAGGGGAAAAGTTTCACCTCCTCATCTCCTCTCCATGAAAACCGAAGCACAGATGCTGGCTACCGTTAGAGCATCACGGAGCCTCAACGCAGAGCAGCACTTTTCTTTTAAACAATGTTCCTACTCGACAAATAAGGCTCTGGAGTCGTTGCCAACAGCGCTGTGCCCGTCTCCGTGCTGTTCCAGTCGCAGCTGGCCTAGACAAAGCTTTTCCACTTTTAATCAATCATTTTAATCAAGCGTTCCCATTTTAATCAATGCCTTAGAAGGGCAGAGGTGGCAGTGTATGAGCAGAGATAAGCAGAGAGGCTTGTGTTTGATCGGCCAGGGCAGCTTCACTACTGCTTGTCTATCTGTGTTTTACAGAGACAGACAGAGAAAGAATCAGGAGCGTGAGTTTTGTCGTTGTGTACGTGCAGATGTGCATGTGCAAGTGTCTGTGCGACAGTGTGTGTGCCCCCGTTGTCTGCCTCTGAATGAGAGCTCCTAGTGACCCTGCCGGTTTAAAAATAGAGCTGCGTTACCCAGGGGAAGCCGTGGCAACGCACCATAGATACAGATACTCTTCTGATGTGGAGATGGTGGAAGAGGAGAGCGGATACCTTGCTTTGTCTGCTCCACCTGCACGGCTGTTCATTCAGCAATACAGAGATCTCTGATGTTGTTAAAGTGCATTGAGTACGAGGTTCACTGCCATGCCACACTGTGGACTAATCATACTTCATCCCTGACAGGATGATATTTAGGTTTAATTGCTGTACATTCCTCAAATTGTAACCACTACAGACATTTCATAAGCACTACAGTCTACACTTTGATGTCTTTTTGTGAACTAAGGTGTGAAAACTAAAGCCTTTTTTATTTTTAATGTATTATCTTGTATGACAGTGTATGTTTAGGGGTATAATGTGGAAAATGTACCGTGATATACAGTAAATGTGTTGAAGTGGTAGGCTAATACTCGGTTTTCACCACCGGGTGTCTCTGCCGGCCAGCGGAGGAGCCAGCGGCAGCTCTCCGGTCATGTGGCCCCTCCCTGAGACAACACCAATACTGGAGACTGAACAGATGTAGTGCGAAGCACAGTCAGTCACATTGTTTGGTGCCTGAACAGCATCTCTGTTGTCTGTTTGCCTTATGCTTTTTTCATTCTGTTGAACAGTTCTTGATTGTGTAGTTTTGGACTGATGTCTCGTCTGATTCACTGGAGCACTTTAATTAGGTGGAGACCCTGGAGTTGTTTGGCAACCAAAAATCTGATGAGAGCTTTGTGAAATTTAAACATTAATCATAAGGATAATGTCACAGAATTTGTACTGATTAACAATATTAATACATATATAGGGTGAAATGTCCATGAAAGGCACAAGACACAAATGTATCGCAAGCCATAAAATCATCTAGTTTTTTGTGAGTGTTATTATGGAAGATCTTTACATACATGATACATTTCAGCAGCATCTTGGCAGGTTATGATCTGATGTTTTAAGACAGACATTAGTATGTTTCTATTTTAAGCTGAATTCTAACTAACCCTATCACAGCCATGTTGATTTGGCTGGCATTGCCAGGATAACCGTTTTTGAACATAAGGGCGTATGTTCCTGTCATGTGTCATCATGTGGCCTCCTTAACGGCTCTTGTGTCTGCTCAATTAAGTTACATGTCTGTCATCATTTGGCGAGTAACAACAGTATCTCTGATATATTGCCGTGGACAGTCCATGCTAGTTTTATCACTAATGCTAATGAATCTGCATCACTAGTTTTTATGCACTAAGCTGATAAAAACTATAATCCTTACTGTTCTACTATCAAATGCCTTTAAATAATCTAATTTCACCTTGTCTTTAATGATTTTTCGTGTTCTTTACTGTAGTACTCTATTGGCAATAATGTATTTGTTGTTAATGCTAAGATTTTTAGTATAGCAGTGCTATGAGGAAGTGAACTACTGTGAACACAAAGCTGCAGAAAAAAGAAGTGATCTTGCCACACTGATCTCCTCCTAAATCACAGAGGAGACATGTTAAGATGCTACGAAAGAACATGTTAATATATAAACCTTTTCAACAGCTTAAGACCTCAAATTATAACCTGTTCGATTGCAGAAATTTTGTGTGTAAAGACATACAGACCTTACAACAAGGAAGAAGTTCGTTTTGGTCATTCCACTTTCCACGCTACAAATGGCACACAACCTCAGGTGAAGGCACTCACCTGTATGAAAACTGCAGCTTTGGTGTAGAGTTCAAGCACATTTTGGAAAGCACAGGAAAGTGAGCACAAAGGAGCTACATGTCTTAGATTTCAACTTGTCAGTGAGATAAAGATACTGTGAGACAGTGTAGGTAAACTCTAGGTGCAGAAACTTGTAGATTATGTTGGTAGATCATCCTCACTGAAGGATAAGGCTGCACACTGAAATGCACTGCCATCATCACAGGAAGTTGAATAGGACCATTAGTTTGTTCTGCACCTGCAGCTACAGACTGATCTGCACAATAAATAGATGAGAGGATGTGGAGGATCCTGCACACAAAGAGCACAATCACAACACATGAGATGATAGAGTCTTTTGGAAACAGCAAACTCATGTTAAAGCCATATTCTTATTTCAATACATAATGCACAGTTTGACAAATTTCACCAAAAAATTCCCACTTTTCCACCTCAGGCACAGCAGGTCTTCACTTTAATATTGAAAAACACTTCTGAGCACTGCCCTAATACTCACAGTCTGAGTAAGTCTCCTCTTATTGGAACAATTTTGCCCAGTAATAAGGTATTGGCATTTCTTATTGATATTTTATATTTATTATTGAAATAACTCCAGGGTCTCTTTGTCTTGTCCATGTGTTGGTTGTGTTGCTAATGTACTGCACTTATAGAGGTTAACTCGGTTAAATTGCTGAGATTAACACATCAAAAGTAGAGTAACAGTGTATTTATTTAACTGTGCAAATAGTCTTTATGTGACCAAACCTTAGCTATATTTATAGTATAGACGATGTATTTAATCTGTACATATTGATGTACATTCTGATAAATTCACAATGAGTATCTATAGTAAGAGTGACAGGGTGTATACTTGAGCTGTAAATAATAATTGTATATTTTGAAATATTTTTTGATTTTTGTACTGTAGGTAATGTAATTTTGGTGTCTGTTGGTTTCTGGTGTTAGTGAGTTGTTCTCAATCAAAGTAGTTGAATGACTGTGAATGTGTGTGTGTGTGTGTGTGTGTGTGTGTGCATGCGTGTGTGCGCACGTGTGTGTGTGTGTGTGTGTGTGTATGGGTGTGTATATGTGTGTGTGAAGTGAAAGTATAAGTAGGTTTTTGGTGTTTAACTGTGTTTGTTTTTTCTCCTCTCTCAGTGTTTTGTGCTGCTGATCTAATCCAGTAGATAAAATCTGGTTGTTACAGTGAACTGGGACCACTAATGTAAGCAATCTCCTCTCTAAGTTTCTCACTGGAACTGCCGTGGCTTCCAGCACAAAACTGGCAACACAAGCAAAAATAAAAAAAAATGTTTGACTGTAACAATGAGACAGACACTTTAGTTTTTATGGTTCAAGAGAGTGATGAAGTGTACAAACATGATGGAGCGAACAGGAAATTAAAATGACCACTTTTATTAAACAGACCATGTTGTGTGTCTCATTTATTCTAAGTATAAATATAAGTGCCTGTGCAAATATGTGTTTTTCAGGATTAAGTTTTGTTTACACTGACATTTTGATCAGCCACAACACTTAAAATATCTCTACCTCTACCTCATTTTAGCACGAGTTTCTAATAGTTACAGTGTTCCCAGGGCCAGCCAAAACCTTTTTGGGGCCTCAAACAAGATTGGAACTGTGAAATCCCACTGGGGATTATTTAGAAGCATATAACAAATTATTATGACAAAATTTGGTATGATCATGATAATAATTGGACATTAAGAAGATACAGTATGTATGTTTGAAAGAGACATGGAAAAGAAACTTGAATCACATTTTTAAAGCATTTGAGTGTCATGCTTGTGATACACAATGAAGGAAGAAGTACTTCTTGGAATACCAATATTTGAAACACTTTTAAAGAATAGTCAGACTTACATAAAAGTAAACAAGGGTCAGATGTCAAATCTACTCAAGTCTATTCTCATTTTGAGGAAAGATCCCTGTTGTAATGTAAATTCTTTAACACTCATTAGAAAATGTTGAAAACATGTCACCACACTATAAGAAAGCACTTCAGCAGATCCTGAAATTTATTTACAGGGTTAAATTTCTATCTGTTACCTGATAACTGTGATTTTATCAGATCTTTAATTTGAATCTGGAAAGTGACCACTACAGCCATGAGTTGGTTTGTTAGCTCACTCATAAAGATAAAATGATACTTGTTTGTGGTATTGGTATTGATTTTCAATAACAAAAGAAGAAGTTTTGTTAATTGGAAACTCAACCCACACTGCTCCTTTTCCCTCTCTGAAGCTTTACTCATCCAGCTTCTTTTTAGCCTCTTCCCACAACTAAATTGACTAAATAGCTTGGCTCGTGTCCCACTGTGGCAGACACTTGGTCGGAAATGGATGCAACAATTCAAGTCTGGTAACCCGCAGTGGTTTGCACCATGTGTAGTTTAGCCTACCAAACCACCATGAGCTAACCTGCAGCATGTGCAGTGCTACAAAGAACTGATCCAGGCTCAGCCAGCTCTAATATTCCAACATTGACACAAAGTGGGCCTGCTGCCAGAGCAAAGACTGCACACACTCATACGTCCATCGCAACGCAGACTTGTTATGGACTGTCGACAGAAACATCAGCTGCCTTTTGAGCTGCTGGGTCCATCACCTGCTGGCTCTTTACAGCTGCTCGTGGTGGCTCATAGTTTACACAAGTGCAGTCAGATGGTACAGATTTACATCAGGGTCATGCAAGGGACACATCAGACCCATTGGTGCGAAAACATCCTTGTTCTTATTTCTGAATACATGGCTCCTGGTGCTCTCATGTGTTTCAACCTGAAAAATGACTGATATGAGTCTCACAGTCTAATTGTACCCTCACTTCTGCTGAGTAGTGGATTTAATAAAATCCTCCACTCCTACAGGCCATCTTGGAGTCAACAGAGTGATATTGCTTTAATTGATATTGGAGTGCATGCACTTAAGAGTTCCGATAAAGCAAGCACTGATGCTTCTGCTGTTTTACTTTGGGCCACACAGATTGTGCGCGCAAATGTCAAGCTATTTGTCTCCCAGGCTGCGTCACACTTCCTTTCTTGACTAGGCTGTCCGGTGCTCTTTGAAGAACATCTCTATTCTATATCCTGTAAACAAATCAATTCCCACCACAGAGTAACACATGAGATGCACCAATGGGCTGAGGTGACTTGATACATGCACAGAGTGTATATGCACACGCATTAATGGGATTCCCACCTGTGCGCCCGCAGGTTCCCTTACAGATGTTTATCTAAAAACAGCACACACAGCCAAGAGGCCACTTCCCATTTTCCCACTGCCCCGCCACCTGAGCCAGGAAAAGACTGTGTCGGAGGACATTTTTCACACTTTGAGCAGCATTTTCCTGGCAGAAGGGATTGTGTGGGCAGAGATCCATCAGTCATATTCTCACATGGCTCTTTCAGCTGCTGTCAGCGTCCACGGCAGAGTCCAGATGGTCCTCTGTGAGCCCTGTTCAGAGAACTGACCCAACAGCCGTGACAGCTCATTACTGTTTGACCAGCTAGTCTCACTGCAAACACTGCTGAGCTTTAAAAGCATTCTCAGTGAAGAGGCCACATGTTGCTCAGTAACAAGACAGACAGAGATTTCTTTATTTGGAGATGGATGGGGTTTTTTCTTACATGCTTACATCCCACTTATAAGTATTTTGTGTGAATCTAAAGCCTGTGTTGCAGAAGTCCAAAAACTATTAAAAAGACATTGCACTGGGTGTTGCTTTGCCCTGATATGTGCTACATATCACAATGTCCTCATTTTGTACTATATTGTAAATTTCCCAAAAAACTTCAGTACAAAAAGTCAAGAGGTTGTGATATGTAGCACAACAAGCTAGCGAAGCTCTATAAACTGAATCACGTTTCCACTCACGCACAGTGGTGTCTGCCGTACAAGGAACTGCTGCGGCTAAGAATCTTATTGCTGTTATTGTGCTGCCTTCAAATGTGTTTGTGTTTACCATGAAAGTCCATATGAACGCCCACCTCTTGTGGTATTCATGACTTTGCAAGTTGAAAATTTTCGGAGGTTAATATATTGTAATTCTAGTCATATAGAGTTTTTCATAGTAATTTTAAATGTCTCAGAAAAATGTTGATTTTCCCAACAGCCGCATCTTTCTCCTCTGTCATCATGTTTTTGTATTTCCTGCATTACGTTACCTGCTCAATAGCAAGTAAAATTTCCTCAGTGGTTTCTAGATGCCGATAGTAACATTAATATTGGCTAATGTAGCTAGCTTTTGTCATCCATATTGTTTAGTAGCAGTGTTCTCATGACTTAACCACTTGAACGGCAAGCATATTGTGCACACAACTTCCCGTATTGTAAGCACAAGCTCTCGAGTTCCATTCGAAGGCAGCTTCAGTCTTTGGAGTTGTTTCTAAACAAACTACAGTGGCCATTGTCTTTGTGGCGAAGGAACATCAAGGAAGTCTACAGCGCAGAGGAATATGATGTATCAGACTTAGGATATACACACACATTTACGTTTGGTTCTGCACGAGATTTGTTGACTATAATAAAGATATAGAAAATCGCCAGCCTTATCCTTTATTCTGATCCTTTTTAAAGACTGTCACATGCTCCTCAATAAAACAAGTTATTTTTGAACATCACAAAGTGACGAGACATCATTTGCCTACTTGTTACTGCTGCATATATGTTGTGCTCAGATAAAGTTGCTAGTTTGATTACTTTTAAGTCTCCCTCCACACAAACATGTTTGGGTTTCACTGTGCAGAATGATTTACTGTAGCTTTCATGTTCATCTGCTGAAAATGGAAAGTTTCTCTGTGCTCCATGAAAGTTTGATTTTAAGAGGTGGGTTTATGAACAGGATTTGTGACATCACAACTAGTTTGGAAGCCAATCATGGTCCAGTAGGAGACTTACACAAATGTGATGTGAAAACTTGAAGCCTCCAGTGCACATACAATGAGAACAGACTTCACAGTGAAGTCATGAAGAAGACATCTTGTGTCTAGCAGTTAAACATTTGATACAAAAAATATTTGGATATTCGTAGATTGAGGAGTCATTTTAAGAATCATTAATTGGTTTAATTAATTGAGTTTTTTTGTGGAAAACTATTCAGACACAAATTGGTATTCAATGTAGAGCATTGTTATATGTATTGAACTATGTGTGGAGGCAAACTTTAACTGTGTGTGACAGTCTGTGAGGATAATAGTAGCAGGCTGTTGTTACAGTGGGAAAATCAAAACAGTGTATATGTGCTCAACTCATTTTGGTGTCCAGTTTCAGCTAGTTTTTGCTACAAAGTTACTTGAAATTAATGTTTTGTAACTCTGATTAAGATTAATGGTGGTGATTTGCTCACACTGTATCTTCGTTTGTAAATCTGCAGGATATCTTTAAACTTCACACATCACATTGAGCCGACAGGTTCTGAGTCAAGGACCAACTGAATATATTTGGAAATGCCTATTAGATGGATACTATTTTTGATCCGCTAAAAAAAAAAAGAGTTTCTGAGTGTGCTGCAAGTGTCACAAGGACAGTGAGAACAATTGAAGGAGGCACTTGTAAATCTCTTTACTGCAGAGCTGAAAACTGATGTTTAAACGTGTACATGGGAAGTTTTTTCATGATTCTATTAGGTAGAATAGTGAGTGGGTGAAGTGTTGAGGGATGGTGATAGCAGTCACAATCGGTAGGGAGATAATTCAGACACAGACACAGGTAGAGCAGGTCACAAGAGGCAGCTGTTTCCGCTACATTTGTTTTTTCCTGTTGGATGAGCAACAAGTTGAGGGCAAGGCTTTCTGTGTTGCTGTGTGAGCTGAAGAGGTCAGTTGACGCAGTCTGACGCAGAGTGAAGGGAAGCCGGAAGCAATGAGACAAGTTTACAAAACACCCTAATTGGAACATTTGTCTTTAGTTAAATATAATCAGAAGAGTGTAGAAAGATAAAAACACATATTTATATCATTAAAAACATTTATTTGTACATTAGAGAATACAATCATATAAAGATCTAGTTGATGAGATAATCCTTCTGCACAAACCATCTCACAGTAAAACATCAACACTGAGGAACATGGGCAGCAGCAATTATCTCCACACCCTAGCCTTGCTGGACCACAGTGCACCTTGTCTTCCTGGATCCCAATTAGATGGTTGAGGCGAACGCAGCCCGAGACACCCTCTGACAACCAGTTACCTTTAATAACTGCAGCGTCTCCAGGAACCATGAAGAGGAGAACCTTTTATGTTTCACTTGCACCGGAGCTTGTGCTGTATTAAAGAAGAGCCAGAAATACATCTGGATAACGGCAGATAAAATAGAAGATTGTGTTTTCAATGTGAGCATTTTAGCCTGCACAAAACCAAAGCAGGTCTGACTGGTCTGTAGAGATAGAAAATGTTTGCCTGGCCTGCAGAATGTGAACATTTGAAGTTAAAAACCAATTACAGAGAACATTTTCTTCTTTAGCGATAATGTTTATTTACACGTAGAAAGTAGCTCCATTCATCTTCACATAAAAGCTATCTGTATCTGTGAGGCTGAAGGGTCACAGGCAAACAGGAAAATGTTTTAAAAGCACCAGGAAGAGAGAAGGGTAGTGCAGAGGTCACAGGATCCATCCTGGATTATACAGTATAAGCAAACAAGCCCATAGACAAACACTGCCATCTGACTTTCATGGTACTATGGAAGTCTGACTGGGAAACAGAAGCAATCAGACAGTTAACAGTGATTGAAAAGAGATATGAAAACAGATATGATTTGTGTGAAAGACATTTTCACAACATTTTTCACTGTGCATTCATGTAAAGCAAGTTTTTTATACCTACGGGTGATTTTCATTGATGATAAAATGATGAATGCAAGCTGTCAATAGCGCAACATAAATAGACAAAAGTATTACAGATCTGTCCATGAATGCAGTTCAAGCTACTGTATTCATATTGTTTTAAAACCACTTGAACCTGCAGTAACTTATAACCTGCAATAACCAGGTCACTTGGGGGCAGTGGAAACAAGTTGTGAAACACAGGCATATTGTCACATTTCAAATTGATTTGGTGAAATTGTTCACAAACCATTAATTATTTACACATCCAGCAGTTACGGAGGAACATTATCATTCATTTGGAGTCTAATATTCTCTCTCTTTTAGCTCTATTTTTGGTTTCCTTTAACTACTGACAGAAATATCTGGCTCTTCAGCTGCTAAATGCTTGCCATTTGATGCTGAGCAGCTAGTGTACAATGGGTTTTTCAGCTTTTTCACTAAGGCCAGACAGGCACTGACACTTGCTATAAAGCTCTGTAAAGCTGATGTTAATCTAAGAAATCTGGCCATACACAACTGTAAGGGAGAAAAGGCATTTAGGTTAAAAATTTAATAGCTAACTAAAATGTTATTGTTGTCAGCTTCTGGGTTATTGCTGTAGCCAGGTCTTTATATACACAACATGTAATGGCTAATTAATAGTTTTTAAGCATCATTAGCCAAATACAGCTCATTTAAATGACTTTGCGTATATTACACATGTGATGTTTGTTACATTTATATAGTGCTTTTATCCAAAGTGCTTTACAGTGTTTCTGCTGCTCATTCACTTATTCACACTTACATTCACACACACACTCACACACTGATGATGGCAAACTACCGTGTGGGGTGTTGCCAGAACCATCGGGGGCAATTGAGGGTTCAGTATTTTGCCCAAGGAAACTTTGAGATGTGGACAGCAGGAGATCAAACCACTGACCTTCTGATTAGTGGGTGACCCACTCTATCTCCTGAGGCCCATGATGATTACCCACACAGCATCCAGGATTACTGGATTACTGCTAGCTACTCTCATGAAATAAAATATATTTCATAAAGGCTAAGAGAAGGCATCTACATTGAAAACATATGACAGTATCCTACTTAGTTTATTTAAATTAAGTTAACGTTATAGGGAGCTCAAAATTTCCAGTTGACGGTTAACACTGAGTTAGTTAAGTTCAGTTAATTGGTTAGCCTGTTAACTCGCACTGACATCTAACTGACATGTTAGTATAATTCAATTTATGTATGTATCTTAACTGTGGTGAAATAGAGAGATTAAAGAAACATTTTTGTACGAACCCAATATTCTGTATGTCTTCATCAAAGCTGTATGATGTTTACACTGAGACTCAAGACTCCATGTTTTCTATCACTGCACCATCAAACTTTCCCAAAATTAAATAAATACATAAAAATCACTTTATTTCTGGTGTCACCATTAGAATCTCCAAATTCCAAAAATGGTTTCACGAGACAAAAAGTGAGTAAAAAAAATGGTTTCACCAAAAACAAAATATTATTCATGCAAAGCAGAAGCCAGACCCTTGAGCAGATGGAAATATCGACATGGCTTCCTGGGACGAGTGCAGGGAGAAAATTGGCAGCAGGCGGCAGGATATCTGGAAATGTTTGGAATCAGTTCATTCTTTTGAGATTCTGCACCAGCAGTGCTTGTCAGGAATCTTGTTAAGTCGATATTGTGATAATTATCTCACTAACCAGGCATCTTAACCGGAAATACAACATCCTATCACAAGGTGGAATACCACTTTCAAGGCAGACATACTGCATTTCCCATTTGAATGATCTGTGTGTGTGATTTGCTGTAGGAGATCTCTTCACAAATGTGACAAAACTGCATTTAATGCAAGAAATGGGTTTGTGGATGTGCAGTAAAACATTGATGGACAGATGATGATGCAGCTGGATAATGGCTCATGCTTCAGGTATGTCAAAAATGAACCATCCATATAGAATACACTGTTCTTCATTTCCGTTACAAATGATCACCAGAGCTGGAGGATTATGATCTGGAGGCTGATTTGTTTCATTGATCACTGAATTGATTGAAGCTGCTCCATCGGTTGCTATGGTTTCAGGTCTATGGTAAATCTGTGTGGTGATGGTGCCTTACAGACACTTTTGGTCACACCAGACAGGTTGTTGTGAATAAAACAAGGGAAATCACCACCCAAAGAAATAATCCAGATCGTAGTGACAAATACAGTACAGAGATGATGTTGCAAGTAAACTTGTATGTCTTGTTTTTTTATAGCTTTGTGGTATCAAGACAGACAGCAATAGTCAAAGCAGTGAGTCGGTCAGCATTTGAACTTTTTGGACCGCAAAAGCAGGACCAGCCCTACAAACCTGAACATCTGTCCATCACTGTCTCACTGAGTGAATGAGTGACTGACAAAGTTACACCATTGGTCAGTCAAAGTCGTTGTCGGAAGCTTGGGGTAGCCACGTATGGCAGTGATTGCGGAAATAGTGAAATTTTGCTGTAGGACTATTGATATGTCACTTTATTAAGTTTTAATATTTTTCAGAGATGTGAGGAGCGCCATCTCAGCTGACAGCAGTCCAACTCCTGAGATGAGCAGCCGGTCAATGTCTGTCATCATCCTAAGGCAGCGTAGGACTGGACATCGAGAGCCAGGGCAGTCACCATGTGGCCGGCATGAGCAGCCTGTTATACTCTTATATATTTTCCTCCCTTGATGTCAACAAACATAAAATCTCTTGCTTAGATAACATTTTTAACTTTATTTGGATTAACATTTTGGACTTTTCCTCATTCAACATTATTATCAAAATCATCTGGATCAAAAGCTTTCTAAAGGATCCAGACAAGACAAGGGATATTATCCCAAAGTTACTGTTAAAAAAAAGGTTATTAATTTGCCCTTATGCTGCCAGTAAACTTCCTGTCAAATCCTCCAACTTTCATAGGCAAGCTCTTATGTGTTGGTCTTTTCTATATAAGCAATACTCTTCTCCTCACAGTCAATATCATAAACAGAAACAAATCATTATTTTTTGAAAACAACATTTTGCTTGTAAAACAGCTATTTAACTGTGAGAGGTTTCTGTATTCATATGAAGATTTTATAGCGAAATATAGTGTCTTGACTTGTAAAAGAACAGAACTGTAATTAACTGTCACTGTCAACTGGCACTGAATGCTCGTCATGTTGCTTATCACATTTATTCCTAATACAGAAGACAAATGCTCTTTTTGTAATTATATGGTGGAATGTGTTTATTCAGTCTGCAGTTTTTTGGGCTGATTTTCAGTTGTTTTTTTGTTGAATGTCCCCTGACACATGTGCATCAGGTTACATCTGCATCTGATGTTTTGAGACTCTTTTTCACAGTGTCAAATGCATGATGCTTTTAAGTACTGGTGGAAAACTCAGACACCTAGCTTACCTGTGCATTCGTGTGAGATTTGATCTGAAATAAAAACAGATGGCAACTCACTGCCGTAATGGCGTACTCCTCGTCCCCTGTGCGATACCAGCGGGTTTCTGATACATGGGATGAGGTAGACGATTCCTCCTGTCAGGACCAGCGTGTTGCGGCCACGTCGGCTGCAGATGACTTCTCCCAATCTCCCGGTAGAAACTCACCGCAGATCACACTGAACAGGTCCGGCACACAGCAGGCTAACTTCTTCACCAGTTGAGTAGCTGGTTTAGCTGCACGCAGATGAAGTCCGTAGCTAAGCTAATGTGAGCCACATTAGCTGTTAGCTGTGCTCCTCGTTGAACACTCTTTGCCAAAGCACTCCTTTAAACTCGAACACGGTGCTGCGCTGAGTAACAGTCCTTTGAGACTCACTGTCCGTTTATCTCCACATATTATTCATAAACAGTGTCCGTACTCTGCATATTTTTACTGTAACATATTAAACGCCAGGCAGTTCTCCCTTATCTGCTCCGTATCGCGCGCTCTCTCCTGCATGTCAAGTTTCTCGCTCACACAACAAAATACACACACTTCCTGTTTAGCCAGATCTTAACCAATTAATTACCAGAATTACACTTTTCTCAATCGGTACTTCCTCTTTAACCCTGAGACTTTTCAAAATAACATGAAATATCTTAAAGTGCATATTTGAATCTTTTTAAACTGTTTAAACTTATTTATTAAACTATTTTTAAACAAACTTTATCAACCTTCATGAAATATTATTCTTAATACTTTTAATCACATTTTATCAAACATGAACATATTTAAACTATTTATTCTCCCTTTTTAACAGGGTTACAATTCCACTGTCATGTAACTTTAATTTAGCTGTACATTAGTCTAGAGTGTGTGGACCAACAACCTATTTTGAGGTTGTTGGCTCACTATTTAGATTAATTTGCATGAAACTATAGATAGTGACTGTAAAGTATTCAGAGTAACAAGGAAGCTGTTTCTGGAAGCAGTGACCTTTTTAATACATATATACCGCAATTGAAATTCTATTGACCGCCATTGTATTGTTGTAGAAGCTGAAATCTGCACAAATATGCATGTAATGTAATTAAGAAAATAGGATTTTTTGTTCAGGTCCTTTTCACACAAGTCTAAAGCTTATAGCTCTTTTTTCGGTTTACCAAATGCAACAGGAGCCTCCTCAAACCCAGCCAGATAATCCACCCACATGCAATCAAAGCAGGTTATTTGGCAGGGCTGCAATTAGTAAATAGACAGCAATATCAAATATTTAACAACTTGTATGTTGTATACACAGCGGTTGAAGGTAGCACAATAATTCCTTGACGTTGGCGCCTTAATGATTTCCCACCCACCTGTGGGAGGCTTCATCACTAATGCATTAGCCATTTAGTGTGTGCTGGCCCAGTCAAAAGGGATGATTGCACCCATTCAACCAGTCTGTTGGAGTGCAGCTCTGAAACGCCCTGTCCATAATGATAGCTGAAGAGCAGTGGGCACTGATTAGACCACTGCAGAGAAAAAAGCCCTATAGTCATTCTCAAACTCCTCATTGATTTGAGAAAGATGTAAAGACCTTAATACATATGAGTAATGACAATCAGAAGTTTGTTAGTGCAAAGAGAAGATCAGATAATATTACAGAAGCCTTTACGGTATGTGAGGAAATGTTTTTTGAGGGAAGCCACAGGAAAGATTAATATTCATGAGATCCTACTGCTCACTTCTATTATCCATGTTTTAATTATTTCCTTTCAAAGTGTCAGGAAGTGACTGCATGGGGATGTATCTAAATGGACCCAGTATTTCAGAGACTTGAGAGGGCATAGTGAAGAGGCAAATGCACATGCTAATGGCTGTGTTATTTCCCGTCTGTCTTTAGACATAATGGCCAAGCTCTTGCACAAGACATCCCTCCGTCTCCGTCCTCAGTAACATGGCTTTACTAAATGATAGTAAAAAGCTTTAGCAGAGGCTGTGAGGAAGTCAACACTCAGTTTATAAATTTCTCTGCTGTTCACTTGACTTCACATTCAAAAAGAAAGATATTGTACACAGCCATAGCGGAAATGTCACCAAAACAAATCACTCAGCTAGTTGTGTGTCAGTTTGATTGATGATATTGTTTGTAAGTTAGTTCAGAATATATAAGTGTTTCTTGGAAAAGCAGCACACAATTGTCCAACTGTTTACACTCACAATCCACCTGGGAGATATCTGAGTATGAAGGGCTGACTTCTCAGAAAAGCTTAAAGAAGCAACAGTTTTTTGTTTTTTTTGTCACCAGTTGGCACAAATCCAATCAGCTAGGTCACTTGGTGAAGGTTGATTGTTGAGACATTGTCCTCTCACAGAGCAGGAACAAGATCAAAATATTCAACAATCAGGAAACTTGAGAGGTAAAAGTTTGGAGTACAAATGGTTCAGATTATATATTCTTCATACTTTTCTGCTATCTAAAATACTAATGTATATTATTATTATTTTACATGTGGATCATCATTTCACAACTATAGTGATTTTATCATTTTTTGAATAATAGGAAGAATTGCCAACATTCTGTATTTCTTTTACAACATTTACAGACTTTAGACTTTAGGAAGTACAAAATGTAAAGACTCAATACACTAAATGACCTGTTAAAGAAAGAGCTCACCACGAGAAGATTGATACCACTCCCCGATGTGAGAGTGATATTAATCATTTCATCTTATGCTCTGCAAAAAACTGATAAGTGTTCATCCCCCAATGTCAAACTATTTCTTTAAATATAGATATTTTATGCTATTAAGTTTTGACAGAATGCTGCATTCATGTCGCATTGGAATCAATGTAATTAAGTTTCCAACTTGTAAATGGTGTTCACTTCAACCTCCAAGTCGTACAACTGGGAAGCTGGAAAAATGTTTCTGAAAGCTCCAATATATCTGACTTGGCACTTAAGTGCCTGAAAACCAAGCACACATGGAAACTGATGGATGGATGATACTGTCATACAACCAACTCAGTTATCATACAACCTTCCTGAGTTGTCAGATGACAACAAGTCCTTAAAATGGGAATATGTCCAATCTTTCTCATCCATGCGAGATAACATGAACATGGCATCAATGATCTATACAAATGTACTGTACAGCTGTATGAACTAGATTCCTCATCACAAATGCAGTCCAGGTCAAATTAGCTTATAATGAAGCGTCTCTGCTGCCTGGCCTTTACATTGGCTCACAAGCTGTGCCCTGATCACTCTTTAAGATTTGAGTTTTCTGGACAGTTAATTGAAATAGCCAATTATTTGCAATTGTGGACATTTACATTCGATAATAAAAACAAAAAAAAAAACATGAAATTATTTACTGCTCTTCTTGCAAATGTTTTATTATTTCTATGATTTTTTTTGCTTTATGTGGACGCATATTCAGCAGCGATAAAACATCACTGATCAAACCTTTCTTGTATTATTTCATTCCCAATCTGTTAGTGACTGACTCAGCTGTTTCCCATGTGTCTTGATGACTGTTCTCGGCCTCCACTGGGCGCCGCATATGGTAAACTTCATCAGTACTTTTCAGTGTCTAGTGGCCAGTCATCAAACATCATGTCCACATCCAGCTTAAGATAAGTTAAGACTAGAGAGTATCAAAGGAGATTCAAGTGAGAATTCAGATGAATGTGATGTAGTTTTTTATTGTGTGTTAACTCTAGTTGTTGTGCTCAGCTGGTGTGTTGTTGGCACTGATCATTATGTGAAGGTTGCTGAGGAAGAGAGAGCTGGTGGGAGCGGGGGAGCTAGTGTGATGTATTGTCCACCAGGGTCAACGCTGATGGAGCCGTAGACTCAAAGGGCAATATCAATGTTCTTTCACTCCTGGACATTTAGTTTCCCACATTGTACCCCTCTCTTTCTCTCTCTCTCTCTCTCTCTCTCTCTCTCTCTCTCTCTCTCTCTCTCTATCTATCTCTCTCTCTCTCTCTCTCTCTCATTCTCTCTCTCTCTCTTTCTCTCTCTCTCACAAACACACACAAACAGGGGCACAAGAGAATAAGGAGTGCTGTCCATTACTGGCCCACAAGAGACTGGCCTTCAGCTGAACACATAATGCTTCTGTGGTAGGGGTGAAAACTCCCTTTAGGATAGTTGACTGAGAAATAATTCTTCTGCTCTTCACAGATCATTACGTCTCCATTCCCACTCACAGGGTTGGATTGGTTTCACTTAGTATTTTGGGTTTACTGGTTATGGTCAGTGGGCTTTTCACTTGAGGGCAGTCATGGTCATGAGGCACTCGGTTAGTTGAAAAAGGTTTGGTGCCCTGGTGAAATTAATTATTTTAATTCCAGTAAATTCTGGTTTATTAAAGCTTGCCTCTCATTTTGATGTTTTTGGCTGAATCATTTCTATCAGCTAACTTTGTATCTCCAGGTGAATAGCTGAGATCCAGGAACACAGCAAAATTGCTATAACAAAGTCAGACAGTACAAGAAAAAAATCAGAAAATTTGTAACAGTGTTGTCAGATTATCTAGAAAGCACTTTATTTGGAAGTAAAGCAAAGTGAGAGCAGCCAAAATTTACGTAATAAGCTCTGCACAGGAAAACTGTCAGTCTGTAAACTGATTATAATTATGATTGATGTTTATCATGACTGCTCACCTGATTGCTTGTGTTTCAGCCCTGTTTGTCACTGCACCACTAGATCTCTGCAATTAAATGTTAAATGTTATAGGAATTATGACCCAAAAGATGTAAATGAATTTAAATAAACCTTTAATTCTAGATAGATAGATAGATAGATAGATAGATAGATAGATAGATAGATAGATAGATAGATAGATAGATAGATTCACATAATCTGAAGGGATAAAATAAAATATAATGAATTGTGAGCTCAGTCCAAAAGCTATAATGACACAGGATCTTCTTCTTCCTGCAACGACAGCAGTGAAGAGCTCCTGTGGCTCCGCATCCACTCAAATTCTGGAGGTTAATTGAGGTTTGCCCTTCAAATGGGGATGACCTCTGAACTTGGAAAGTGGAGAGACCAAAGGAGAAAAAAGAAAGCCCCAAGCTCCATGTGCATAGCAACCACATTGCATTTCTGTTTTTTCCCTCCGTTCATAAGAGGCTGGTGGAGAGCCTGTGAAAAGCGACAGACAGGGTCGGAACTGCTCAGGAGTCACACATGTCTGATATGACATCTTCATCATTTACTGTTGATGGATTGTGATTTGTGCATGAGCGTTTAATGCTGCTGAATCCTGCTTCAAAGTATGAATTTGTAGATTGTATTTGCTTCTCAAAAGCAGTCAAACAATAATTACAACTTTGTATTTGAAATATTAAGATGAAGAGACAAGTAAAAGCCAAAGCATCTTTTGAAAACATATTGTCATTCCTAATAGAAAAAACAACCATGTATTGTGAGCAGATAAACTGAAAGTCTTTTATTCTAAAAGCAATGACTTGCACAAACTGTGTTCGGTGAATATGTTCATCATCCTCATGCCTTCAGAATTTATTTACAGGCCGCATCATGATGCTGCATAATTCATATATTACATGGAAGCTGCTTATCTCCAATGTGTAGTGGAAAGTCATCATAGGCCACCATCTGAATTACATCCTCATAAAGCCATAAATAAATTAAAGTTTGTTATTCCAGTAAGCAAGATAAGAAGTCAAGATGGCCCCTTTTCCACACCAATGAATGAAATGGTGAAAAGGCTCGGGCTGAGCCATTCTCCATGGAAACCGATATTGTCATGACAACCTTCAACTGAGTGGAAAAAAATAAAACAAGGGGAGACAATAAAAGGGAGTAATCAAGGATGACAGGACAAGCCCCGACAGATTCTCTCTCTCAACTTCCAGCTCAAGCTCTTTCTCCTCTGCGCGAGCTCATCTTGTTTCATGAATCAAATCTGTCATTCATCTTTCCTCCCCAGCCCCCATGAGCAGGAGATGCTGCTTCACTAATGGAGTTATTCAGGTGTGGAAACTATCAGCTACTACCATGATGGCTGCTTTGTGTTGATAGAGTCATCAAAAGATGGCATTCAACCAAATCAAAGGCTCCAGCTGGGCAATTATCACCTCTGAGCACAGAGACGTACACAAGTTTAAGGAGGATTGTTATGATGGTCTTTCCTTCTGGAGTTAGTGAGATAATTTGTGTCATGTGTTCCCTCCTGCTGCTGCAGTTAAAACCAGGTGAATATGACGATACCTGTGATGTATGAGCATGACATTCAGATAGTGATGAAGCAAAAATGACTGACATTAAAAGGCTGTTTGCATGCATATGATGTACTGAGCTACAAAATACATTCATCAATCACCACCCAACATCCTCTGTATAAAACATTTGATAGCAGTATATCACTTGCAGATGCCTTGGAGGAAGATAAAATATATAAATTTGAACTTCAACATATCTAAAAAGTGTCCTGAAAATATGTTGCTTTTTGATTGTTTGTCTAATGATGGCATGAAATAGGGTGAAATTAATGCAGATTTGATGCAAACACTAAAATAAAATCACAAGATTTAATGCATTGAGCCAATGCAACAGCCCCCAACCTACAACATCTGTCAGTTAAATAAAGCCAATTTATCCAAATTGCAAAAAACATATTTATACTTACCTCTAGTGGTATCTAGGCATGGATATATGTTTTAGTTTTGTTTGACAATATTTCATTTTAATCAGTCTATTAGGTTTCATCCCAATATAGTGAAGGTGCTAACAGCATTGACAAATTAGATTTCATTTTTGTATTTAATATATTAATGTATATTAATATATAAATATTCCAGTGTTAGTCAGCCAGGTAATTTTCAACTGCAGCTGCACTCCATTACCAATGAAGTGAAATGTTGAAGCAGGAAAATATTGATGCAATAATCTACTATTCAGTATACAGCTATGCAAAATAGTCAAAAGGCACAGATTACAATTGAGAAATGCTGTCATTAACCACATTTCTTAAGACTAAACTATGAAATCTGGAAAGACAAACAAATAATATGAATCCAAAACTGCTTGTCTGTACCTTTAAGGGGAAAAGAGAAAATGGGTGAACTATCCCTTTAAATATTTAAACTATTTAATGCATCTAATGAATTGAAAAGTCATCAAGCTGTAAAATCCACTTGTCACACAAATGTTCAATGTAGTCCAATAGCTTTTGTGGCCATTTTGTGACATTAAATTGTTGACTTTGAATGGCTCTGAATATTTCCCTGTACATTTCATAAGCAGTAAGTCTTTCCTCAAGTCAACAGTTAATATCAATATAGCGTTAGTGAGACATTTGAGAGACAGAATAAGAGCATCTTCTTGTCATCTTGTCACCCTGCTTTTATCTGACCAATCAATCTCCCACATTCAGCTTTGGTAGGAGAGTGTTTCTGCTTTTGTATGAACACATGGTGTCTGCTTTCATATTCATGCAGCCTCACCGAAGACATCTTGCCCCCGCCCTTCATCAACACAGTGTGCTCCACAATACATCCCTGAACATCAAAACGTTCCTCGTGAACAACAACAACAATGATGATCACACTGAGCTGAGGTGTGTGTGTGTGTGTGTGAGTGAGTGAGAGAGTGGTGTCTCTTTGCGTGTGAAATACAGAGGGGAGGGGGAAATGGAGGCAGCCGAGCAGTAATTAGTGTCGCCTGTCATCCCAAATCTCCATGGAGATGTGTTCTGTATGCCATCTACACCTTCAGTACATAATCATGGAGGCACAGGAGAGCAGGAGGCATGGCTGTGACTGCCGTTACACCACTTTGAGCAAACACAAGATCAACCAGACTACACTTGTTGTCACCACTATAAATAGCAGTACAGTAGATAACACAGCAGCAACGCTTTACGGCCACAAACTGTGCAGTTAATGGAAAAAAATGCTGCAAGCTGTGAATGAAAATAAAAACAGAATGCATATAAATGATAAGATTTTATCTTCAACACCAGAGGGGGGGAAATGGATTTTTATTTGTATTTCTGCATAGAAACACATGCCTACATGACATAACATCACACATGCACGCACACACACACGCACGCACACACACACACACACCATATGACATCTGACAGTGGTTACAATCCATCACAGTCACCTAAAGTAGACAATCTCTAATTGGAAAATATGAAACTGATGTGCTTCTCCGTCACATTTGAGTATATATACAACAAGGAAAAACAGTAAATGAGGCTAAAAAGGTGAATTATCAAAATAATAATCTTTCATTATTGGCTAACAGCTATATCATGATGCATAAGCATGTCGTATACACAGGAGAGAGGAAGGAATGATCCAGAATATTGTACTGTGCTACATACTGTACGTACAACTGTGCTTATACATAATTACACACCTCCGGGTCAGCATAGAAATGAGCCGGAGGCTAATGAAGATGAAATGAACCTTCCCTTTGTTTATTAAACATAAGGCCACTATGGTAGACCATGAGGAATATATCATAAGTCACAAGTGAAAGAAACCACACTCTTCCTCCTCCTCGCTCTGTGGAAACATGTAACGGGGGTTTCTCCAGAACCGACACAACCAGAAGTGTTAAGGAACAAATCTAATTACATCACTGCACATATTTAAGCTCCATTACTCAACGTGAGGCACAAGTGGAACTAATGGCATTGTACTGTACGTATTCTTTACGAATGATGGTAATGAAAGTCTACCACGTAATTGATCCTGACTCAACCAGTAATGATGCATCAATTGTATACGGCTAATGTAATAGACAGACAATACTGCTCCATTGATTTTTTTCCTCTTTTGTTAAATTCTCTTATTATTCAAGGATTTACAAACAGTGTGTTGCCTGAGCAGCATTCATACCACGCTGTGTCTTGACAAAATATCTGCATGTTGTCCCTGTGGTCAGTGTTAAAAAGCAGTGGCACGACAGAAGGCAGAGACCGGATGAAGAACAAAGAACTCTGGGTCTGTTTTGTTGAGGATCAAACAATGATTTTCAAGTTTTCATCTAATCCTAGTTCACAGTAACAGTTAGGCTGTACAATCCCATATTCACAAGTGTTTTGGGTGTTCTTACTCGACAACATTTATGGATACAAGACATTTATCCAAATGACGATGATGTGTCTTTTGAGTCCCAAAGAGAACTATAACAGACTGTTTCTGTACATATTACTCCAAACATGGAAAAAAGGAAAACAAAATCACACTAACCAATGTTATATCTGATGAGCAAAACTGTCGCTATGTCATTATAACAGTCACTTTAGATTAAGACAAGCTATGACATGTCCACTAAATGATAAGCATAATAACTGTAGTCCGTTTTCAAGGTACATCATACAATGCTGGATCATGCAGTACATACAAAATGCTTTGTAACATGTAAATGAGTGCACATATGGGAAATCTGCAGTGCAATTGATATTCTACCACAGGGTTTTAGATGTTTGACAGAGACAACAACAAAAACAATCTCATCCTGAATAAAAAGGAATCCTGTCTGCAGTTCATTCAGGAAGGAAAAGCAGGGACCAGAGCTGCAGCTCCGCACAGCATGTACTCCGCCACCAGTTCATGCTCTTTCCTCTTTTCGTAGCCAATCAGCATCAGGTCAGAGTGGTGACCTCTGGCTGAGCGTAGTTTCCAGTGGCAGCGAGGATGTCTTTACAGCTCTCTGTTAGCAAACACAAAGGACAGAAAAACAATGAAACACAGTAATTTATGACATGAGCATGAAACACCTGGAAAATAAACTGGGAGTGAAGTTATTTTTAATGTAGTCTAATGTTCTCTGCTGAATACAAACTGACCGTCTTCAAGCCATGAACTGCTCATAGTAGGGCTGCAACTAATGATTATTTTTTATTATCAGCTAATCCTTTAATTGTTTTTTTATTCTTTTCTATCTATGAAGTCTATAAATATAATTAACATGAAAAATGTCAATTGCAAGTTTCACAAAGATGTTAAATTTACAACAATATATAAAAACAAAAGCTGAAAATCCAAGAGATCTGCTAGATAAGCTGAAATCAGTGAACATTTGACATGTTTTGCTTCATAAAATGACTTAAATGATTCATTGTTTATCAAAATTGTTGATCAGTTCCTGTTAATTGATTAATATTTCAGCCGTACTCCACAGAGTTAAACTTCAGAGGCCAGCAGAAGGATTTCACTATGACCACCCATGCTGATAATGGAAACCTATTAGTGGCAATCATCCAGAGGAGTCATTTGGGAATATGTAAGCTCATCCGAGCTCAGAAGCCTTTTCTCTGTTCATCTTGCTGCTCTGCCTGCTGCTCTGTCTTAGTGGCACTGCAACGTTTTTTTGCCACACCATTATGTGCTCATTGTAAGGAAACGAGCTGGAAGTTGTCACATCGCAGACACAATGTGCTTTCAACCAGGACGGTGTTTGCTTTTGTATGTATAAACTGTGACAGTGAGTGCAAACACTGTCACACACTCCCTGTGACGACCTTAATCGCTTCAAATCCAGCAGCATTTTGTTCCAACTGCAGGGCGGGCGACCATTTCCTGTCACTGATAACCATCTGAGCATCTTCAGACCTGCTGCATCCATCTGTCCGTTTCCTGCCATACTGCTCTGGTGAAATATTATCCATACCTTATATCCTGTAACCCTGGAATTAACCTAGCATCATCCCCTATGGGCATCACTCTGAAGAGCAGATCCGCACTGACATAATCTATCTCCATCTAACCAACTTGAAATGGCTGCAGCCTTTTGCATGTTGGACGAAAAACAAGGGTTTCTGATTTTGAATCCCGGCACAATTATTTTTAACATGGTTAGGAAACAGTGAAAGTCCACTTGAACCCTTTTTGCAGGTAATGTGCACTAAAATGTGTTGTGTATGTGTGATATTTGCCTGTAATAGACTGGGATGTCATTATCCACATACTCACCAGACACAGAGCTCGGGATTGAATTACCCCCCTCCTCTCTCTTTCAAAGATTAGTTTTGAGGTGTTCTGGCTTTGCTCAGCTTTCCATTGTTTTCGTTTCTGCGATCAGAAGAAGGCTCACTCGACAATTTAATGAGCTGACCAGATCATTTAGCGTATTATTAGAGAAATCTGCGTGAAAGCAGGCTGGGGACGAGTTGTGTTTTTTCTGTGTTTATGTCTTTCCCATTATGGTTGTGAGGCTGTAAATCTACTATTGACAGATGATTTACTCCCCAGAGTATCACTACATGTCCACAAACATCCCTTCTTCTCATTTATCTGACATATAGCTGATTTTTTTTTTGTCATTTGCATGTGACAACATGCAATGAACCTACACCAATCTCCAACACTCAACACATTCAGGGATTAAAGAGGCTTTCAGGAAACACGTTCAAATACAATTTACCTGCAATAGGCTGTCGAAAAAAGCGGGTGTATATACTCTCATTGGAGCCAAGCTAGAGTAAGTGCCCCATTTATGTGTTGTTTTTTCCTCAACGGTGATGTGCTAATAAGCTTTTACAGAAAAATGTGCCTCTGCAAAGTGCAGTTTTGCAGGAAAACACCTTCAGTGTCGTCAAGCTGTTTGGAGACAAGTCAGGATGTTGACTGGCTGGGATGTGTGTTCAGGATGTCAGGACTGGATCCATGGCTGCCAAATATAGAGCCTCTTCTCACAAGGGGCTTTCGGGTAGTTTGGAAAGCTCAGACATGAGATCCAGCGGCCATTCAAGCAGAGAGAGATGGCAAGCTGACAGCGGATGTCAATTCAGTGAATAACAGGAACATCTCCTTCTTCTCTGCAGCCATGTTATCAATTTCAGACAACTCTTAGAAAAGTCAAAATTACAGAATATTGGTGTTGCACGTTGAAAATGAGCAGCTGAAGTAAGTAATCACTGAGGCAGTCTGTCGGTTAAAGGTTTATCGATGCAATCTGGGTCTCACAAAATGATCGATTGAATCCAATTACGTAGCAAAGGCTTGCACTTGAACCTGAACTTATGTACTTGGGTGTGTGGAGCATTTTTTACATATTTAGTCACAACAGGTTATTTGGTACATTGTGTTGCTAGCAACCCTACGATGGCAGCACTCCATGAAGGTGATTATTCAAGAAAGGCTCTTTCACTAAGCGCACACAGACAGATAGATGATGCAATTAGTACTACAAAGCGCTTCCATTGATTTTCTTTTGAACTCTCCGGTGAATAATGACTGAAATCTGCCTTTGTCCAGTTGGACGCAGCAAGAAAGATGATAGAGCTTAAGAATGGAAGTGGGTATATAGTGGAGTTTTTCCCACTTTTTAATGAGCAAACTCAAGTCTATAGACATTTACTCAACTCCACCATACAAAATGAAACGCAGCATTTCTTATTTAAATTTTGTTGCTGAAGATGAGTGGGTATGCTCTAAAATTTAACACACCTGAAATCCATTTGATCAACACTCTGATGCATCTTCATGGTCCCCAGGAAACTAATCTTTTTGACTTTTCATTTAGTGCTGTCATCAAAATTTCTACCTGTAACTTTTGTTCATGGTAGGGTCAAACAAACTAATAATTAGTACAAAACTAATAACAAAAAGCCCACCATACAGAGAATAAAGCTGTTTGACTTAGCTAACAGCATCTGGCAAACAACATGATGTCATTTCACAACCCTGAGGCCAAACCTTCATTTCTTGTCCCATTACTGCTAAGGATCTAAGAATAGCTAAATTTTCTCTCAATTTTTCATCCATCTATCAACTCTGTTTTCTGGTGTGCAATTACAGCGTGGGCTGCAAGCCTGGCTGTAGACTTTTAGTCATGTTAAGCTTCTGACAGCTCAAAATGGAACAAAATTATAAATACTGTATGAAGTCCAAGGTTCTTCATACAGTATTTATAAAAGTAAAATCTTCACTGTGACGAATCACCTGTGCACTGTAGCTATTAAATCCTCCATCAGGGTTTCACCCTCAACATAGAGACGTGACGAGAGCTTTAGTTCAAGGAGTAGTTGGACATTTTGGGACATATGCTTATTCACTTTCTAGCCAGGTTCAATGTAGAGCTGCAACAATTAATCAATTAGTTGCCAACTATCACATGAATCAGCAACTATTTTCACAATCAATGAGTTACTGAGTTATTTTTTCAGAAAATAACTAATACTCTGATTCCTGCTTCTCAAATGTGAATATTTTGGTTTCTTCTATGTCAATAAACTGAATATCTTTGAGAGCTAACTGTCTCCTGGTTGTGAGAGATGCATCAATCTCCTCATCTCACTTCCCCTGACTTCCAGTTATAACCAGCTAATGGTGATAGCTTCTTATTTAGCATGCATGAAGTGGTATTGATCTTCTCATAAAACTGTCATAAAATTATAGGATTTTCTTTAAAACACTGTTGAATTCCTGCAGAGCAAAATAGAGGAAACACAATACCTGACCACTAAATTTTAACCTAAGTGGAATAGCTCACAGAACTGAAACCACAGTACAGTTACAACACAGAAAACATACAGTGAAATGTGCAATGCTACAAGCAGTAAAAGCATACATTCAAGTATGTGCTGGTATCTATGTGACCTACCAGTATGAACGTTGGGGTCTCCAGAGGTTAGGAGGAAGCAGGTGGCCTCTTTCTTAGTTTTGTCTCGCCCCCGGGAGCACCGCAGAGACCACTTTTCACTAGGGGACAACGGCTGGGTCAGGCTGCAGCCTTCCTCCTCTGAAAGGGCCACATTTGCATCTCCGTTCTGTTTGGAGTCTGACAGGAAGAGAAAAATACACAGCAACGTAAATGCCAAAGCTTTTATTGAGACTCCCCTGAGGCCCCAGACAAAGCCAGATGTATATTGCATAAAATCAGTATTTTTCTGTAATAAAATCCAATTTAACAGAGATGTTATGAGGAGTAATTTGATCCCGGTGTGTTACTGTCTTTATGACTGAGCGTGGTTCATCTGTCAGGCAAACTGAAAAGCCTCAAGAACTACATGTAAGACTAGAAATAGAATGGGTGTTTATGTTATCATTAGGATCAAAGGCATTCAAATATTTATCATGTGTGTCCTAAAAAGGATGAATGCACTGATTACATTTAATTTAATTGGTGCATTAAATTAAACAAATTAAACAAAACAATCTTTCTAAATTAAAAAAAACTAATGAATATATTTAATAAACTGTAACATGTGGCAGTAGTCAATTCACCCAAATTGAAAAAAAGCATTTTCCTGCTCACCTATAGTGTTATTTAGCTATGCTGATGGCCATGTTTTAATTTTGTTTTTTGTGATACAATTCTTATTATATATTATATATACCCCCTTTTACTCTGATAATCCACAGAACACACTAATAACAGTTTTCATTTGAAACAATTATTTGGCACAGAGTAACTCACAGTGAGTTCTGTGGATTATTCAGAATAACTGGGACACTGTGATGAAAAAATGAATGAATTAGTAAAGGAATTTTTTTCAATGCTTTGAGCACCACAAACAAAGCCCCATTCACCACCACTGTATTGGATTGGCAGCAGTTAAAACTTTAGCAAATAAAAGGCAAACTATCTGCATGGCTAGATGCCACAACAAGTAAATGACAACAATCTCTTTATGTAACTTGGGTGAACTGATTCTTTAATACTGAATGGCAGCCTGACCTGAGCGGTTCCTGCCGACACTCTCCTCAGCAGCTAGTGGACATGTGTCGCTCTGAGTGCTGTCTCTGTGTGAGATTGTATCCGACTTCCCAAACGAGGCTGAGTCAGTTGGAGCATCTGGGTTCGGGTTGTGCTTCTTCTTCTTTTTCGGCAGCTTCTGTTTGGCCATCGCCAGCGAGTAGTACATCCCAAAGTTATTGACGATGACAGGTACCGGCATGGCGATGGTCAGGACCCCGGCCAGCGCACATAGCGCCCCCACCATCATACCCAGCCACGTCTGTGGGTACATGTCTCCATAGCCTAGTGTTGTCATGGTGACCACCGCCCACCAGAAGCTGATGGGGATGTTCTTGAAATGTGTGTGGTTGGAGCCCGTGGGGTCATCTGGACTGGCTCCAATGCGCTCAGCGTAGTAAATCATGGTGGCGAAGATGAGAACACCCAGTGCCAAGAAGATGATGAGCAGGAGGAACTCATTGACGCTGGCCTTCAGAGTGTGTCCCAGCACACGCAAGCCTACAAAGTGCCGTGTCAGCTTGAAGATCCGGAGGATCCGAACAAACCGCACCACACGGAGGAAACCCAGCACGTCACTGGCAGCTTTGGATGACAGGCTGCTCAGGCCCATTTCCAGGTAGAACGGCAGAATGGCCACAAAGTCAATGATGTTGAGCGAGTTCTTGATGAAGACCACTTTGTCTGGGCAGCAGACGATACGCACCAGGAACTCAAATGTGAACCAAACCACACAGACGCCCTCCACCATGGTGAGGATTGGCTTGGTCACCATCTCCTTCCTCTCCAATTCTTTTGTGACGTTGCCCATGACAACCAGCTCTGTCCGGTTCTGCAGTTCATTGAAGGCTTCGTGGGTCTCCAGGCAAAAGGTGGTGATGGACACCAGGATGAAAAAGAGGGAGGCGAGTGCCACTCCCTGGACGAGACAGATCAAACAATTAATCATCACAATTTAATGTCTTCCCACAATTAATAATCAATCAATACTGTTGCTTTGTGCAAGAGCTTCCATTAAAGTCTTTGCTTACATCAAATGTGCTTCCAGTGAACCATTTTTCCATCCATTCCATGTATAATTTATATTATAAGATTTATTTTTTAATCAGCAAACTTAACAGTGTCAAAATACCACAAATAAAAAGACATGGATGTGCCAATCAAGTCTGTACAGTGACACATTTTGAAGGATTCTTTTCTGGCGGAAGCAGTGAATGTCATTTGATTGACAGTAAGCAAAGACCAAAATAATGAAGACTGATATGAGAACACTTAACTCAGGCACAAAGAAATATGATAAGACACAATATTTGACAACATCAAAGTAAGGAGTTTTTTATGATGGATTTGTGTTTGTGAAGTTAGTACAAGAATGAATAGCAGCAAAAAGCTTCATCTGAAGGGGAGAAAATGAGCCCTGAAATGTTCAACTAGGCTCACAGTGCAGAAACCAGTAGGAATAATACAAAGGAGCCACGACTCAGACCACTATGACATACCTTAAAAGATACTGTGTTTTTCTTAAAATTGTAACAGCAGGTGGCCCCAGTGGAAAAGAAAAATATAAACCTTAAACCTCCATTAATGGATTTTTTTGGACACTTTGGGGCAGTGGAAACATGTCATGAACACAATACTGATATATCAATGACTTTTTAAGTTGATATGTCCAAGTTGTTAGTAAACAGTTGCTTTACTACACATCCAGTAGTTATGGAGCAACATTACCATTCATTTGAAGTCATGTACCTGTCTGTCTTTTTGGTCTCTATCCACTCTGGAGGGAAATATGGGGCTCTTCAGCTGCTAAATGCTCCACTATGTTCTCCAGCTAGTTGTTAACTGTGTCTGTTTGTGGTTTGGTGCTGAGTACAGTGGGGTTTTTAAAGCTTTTTCTCTGAAAACAGCTGCCTGCTGCAACTGAAAACAACACTATGGAGAGAGAATGAGAGCCACTTTAATTTGACCAACATTAGATAAATGTAGCAACAAGCAAAGTGGGTAAACTAGAGGAAAATATTTCAGTATACTGTATATAAAAATACAGCTGTTGCTCCAAAAAACTTTAGCCAGTTGGAAATAGTTTGGTTTAACACCGATAAGAGATTTTTGTAATTGTAAACACTAAAAAAGATATCTTCCAAAAATAAATATTAAGATTCAAAAATGCCCCACTGTTCCCTGACACCATACATATCTACTTTTTTCACGTTTTTCGTTCTCGCCTCCTCATGACATCTCATTACCATCTGGAAATCATTCATTGTTGTGATTGTCCACTAACATTGTTGTTTGAAGATTACTGACTGAAAATTCCTTTTTTATATATATTTGAAAATGCTCCTTGTCCACATGAGAGCCAGGACAATGTTCTCAGAGCGAACAGACCAATTTCAAACCAATTACTCCCATGAACACAGAGACTGAATCATGCTGAGAGAAAACGTGATTCCATTAACATGCTTCCCTGCCAGTCGCAGACAGCAGGGGGTGCTCACAAGGTGCCAACGCTGTGTGAACTGACTTACTAAACCAACCATCATGGGGCTACTGTGTGAGTTGTCTTTCAGATATATCAGGGAGAGAATAGTCTCATTTTGTCCAGATAAAGCAGGTTAATCTGGTAACAGCATGTAGCAATAGGGGTCTCCAACCAGAGTTTTACCATGAGGGGAATAGAGCGAAGTGAAAAGATGAGCAGAGCCTTCTGGCGCTAAACAGCAGGGGATAAACGAACAATGAGTCATGAAACACTTAACAGTCACCTGCACTGCTGTCAGGTTTTTCAGACATGTTTCAGTTAGTGAAACATCTCTTCTGCTGTCACTGTCACACAACTCATTTAAAACATTACAACAATATAATATAAATGATCTGGCTTATAAATACAAATAAACAGGGAGGGAATCAAACCACTTTTACATTTCATGGGAGGTGAATCAAGCAATGTGGCTGGAATTAACCTGATCCAGCACAATGGCCATGTCTGTCTCTGTTTGTTTTAACATTGTGTGCTAACTGTCTTTATTGTTTACTAAAGTCTGGATAAATTGTAATGCCTCTCCAACCTTTCTGCTCTTCCAGCTGGATAAATATGTACCTGTGCCTTGCATGCACTCAGCCATTTTCTCCTGCCGGGGCCTCTCACATATCAATCTGTCTTTATGGTGTTTGGGTCTGTGATTAGAAAAAAAACAAATAAAGCATGTAATGTCCAATGGGGAACACTATTTCACTGTGGAACAAACTAATGCATACATGTCTGTTCGTATTTCTATTGTGCACCCAGATAATGTGCAGCTCTGCACCATGACAACCTTCCTCAGCTTTGTCCCTGCAGAGCTCTAAAGCATTCACATGATCCCCCAAGAAGACGACAACTGAGCCGCGGGACAACTTGCCGCTGCCTCGGGAGGAACTCCGAGTCCCCCCTGTTGCATGGACACGGTTTCCCTGAACATCACCAAAGCTAACTGTGTACGGTGTGCGTGTGAGTCACAGAGTCACGAGGTGCATCACAACAAGCCAAGAAGCATATAAGCTAAATAGAAACTAACAGAAACTTAAGCACACGGTTTGATTAGTGACTAATTTACACATTACAGAGGCTGAAGCTGATTGTAACCATGTAAAAGGCATTCAGTGACTCCTTTTTATCATGTGACATCAACAAAATCATTTTTCACCAGTGGAACTCCGACAGGAAATGCAATTGCCCGTCAATAATTCATTTTCATCTTTCTTTTATACACATGCATATTTGAAAATGTAAAAGCAAATGATTAATAACATTTTATTTAGTTATTTTGGTTCCACTGAGAGGCAAACTGCAGTTTTTTTCATGCTTTCATCTGAAATTTTAATGTGTTTCAGAAACAGTCAATTAGTTTGAAATGCGTGTATTTACTAAAAATTATTAAGTACTAATTTACATCAGAATATGTACTCACAGTTTTTCCATACACACACAAACAACGTTTGCAGTGTGTCCTCTCATCCATGATTTGAAAAGCTATTGGAAAGCTATCCAGACAATAGAGCCAGATATGCAGCCAGTGCCAGATAATTAAGGTGGTCTCTACATAACAAGAGGGACCAGTCTCTGATGCAGCACCTCATTATAAAAATGTTCAAAGTCAATTAATAAAATATTACCCCAGCGTTTCGTTATCTCTCTCTGGACTTCCAAGTCCCACTGTAGGCTCTTCACTTGTTGCACGACAGACCTGGATGATAACTACAACAGTGGAGCCCAGTGTAAACATCAGAAGAAGGAGTGTAGAAACAGATTACCTGTCAGACATTTACTGACTGAATAACAAAGGCTTTGAAAATTCTGACATCAGTGCCGATATGATTGACGATGATGACACCGACATTTGTTTGATATCTTCCTCGACTGATAACCCCCTTTTTCTCATTTAACCAAAGTAAACAAAATTCATCAACTTCATTAATGTATTTATTAAAAATATATTTAATTTTGTAGATTTTGCCTTTTCTCCCAATTTGTAAAGCACAATCCCCTGTGCATTGCAGTCCTTTTTGCTGCTAGCTCTGTGACACACTAATGCCACCAGCCATTTCTTTTCACTTGCCACCAGTGACCTACACTTCCACAGCCAATGGGGTGAAGCCTTGTCGGCTTGATGCTAACAAAAACCTATAAACACTTGGCATTAAATAATTAGACTATAAGACTCAAAGATTCTCAACACCAAAAATATATTGTTGCATTGAGGATTAGTTGTCCAGGGTATCTGAAGACACCGAGTGCAGGGACAAAACCAAACATTGGCTATGTTGTGGAAGATCTGCTGAATCCAAGTGGTGGCATCTTGGAATTATCACTTGTGCTCCTGTGTGAGAATACATACTTCCATTAGCAAAACACAGGTTCAGTTTACACACAAGTTTTGACCCTTACTTACTGTTCGGGTCAAATTTGACCCATTTTGATATTTGAAAGCAGTAAAAAACAACCTAAATGGCATTTTTTTAAGCCTGAAATTTTATTGCTTTTCCTAAAGTGGACCAGAGTATACAAAACTCGAAATATTTCCTAATTATTTATTTTTGGCGCAGCTGGTATACATTTTTTGCACATAGGTGTTCTGGTTCAAAGTTACCCTGATCAATCTGCAGTCTCAGTCAGCTGCCACAAGAAGACAAAAGAAGGAGAAGCAACTTCTGCAAAAGTAATGTTTGTTTAGTTTGAAATTTGCAAACCAATTTGTTGTTTTGTTTTATGACTGATAAGCTAAATGTAGAGTTGATTGTGCATAAAAAAGGAGGGCAAGTGGTTTACAGTCAGTGCTGATTGGTTTTAATGGTTATAAAGAGACCTGCCATTCAAAAATGTTGTCGAGTCCTTCACTTTCAACAAAATTCACAGAAATAATTCTGGCTGTTACGCTCTCTTGATTAAGATAATATGAGATCATGGTGTAGTTGTTAAAGTATTTTCTCTATAAATGAATAGTGTCAAATGTAAAGAAAACACTCTGCTCTCTGAAACATTAATGAAGGATTAATCACCCATAATCATTGAAAATATATATGCAAAATATATTTGTGGCTCGAAATTTGGTGTAGGGACTAATTATAAAAGGGATACTTGAGCCAGGTCAAAAATGACCAGCTCCATACTATGAAGGGTCAGAATATGAACAGCCTGTAAGGGCTCATAAATGTTTCCAGTGCAACATCCTTGGAAACCGTTAAAAAGAGAAAACAAAATGTATTTTCTCCTTTTACTTTTATATACACTGTAATACGTTTAAGTTAGTTTAAAGCTGGAAACATAAGCTACTTTTCTGCCTGAAAAATGTGTTGTCAATTGACCAACACAATTGGTGAAGTCAATTAATTTGTTCAATATTTATTGGTGAGTTGTGAGAATGTAAAACAAACTGAGTTAACTAAACTACGCAGCACTACCACTCAAAGCACTTTATATAACATGCCAACCTTCATCCATTCACACATTCATACACTGATGGCAGAGGCTGCCGTGCATGTACCTGCTCATCAGGAGCGATACAGGGCTTCCTGTCCAAAGCGCCCCACAGTGTTTCTATGCTATGCTCATCCATTCACAAACACCCTCACACACCTATGGCTCAGCCATCAGGAACAATTTGGGGTTCAGTATCTTGTCCACTAGAAGACACAGGGATCTAACCACCAACCTTCTTGACACAGTCAAAGGCTATACTGTTCTGAATATCTCCGTTGTGACAACAAATCAGCAGCAACCAAATAAAAACTGTGAAACCTGCTGTGATGAGCCCCACAGGCCCTGACAGCATTTGGTTTACTCAAATGCCAAACTGTTTATCCCAGAGCTAAACAGAGCTGGGTATCTCCAGCTGGAGGCACCTTTGGAGGGAAGTGCACAGTGCTGGAAGTCCTGGCACACATGATGACAATTTGCTCTGCTCGTAAAAGGCTAAACCCCAAAGTCTAACAATAAGACCTCACACCTGTGCGTATATGTCTGTAGTTGCTGAAAGCCTTTCTCTGGGTTTGCATGTTTGTCTCCCTGGTTGTTTGTATTTATCAGTTTGTTTATGACTCTTCAGCAGAATTCCATGTCTGTCAATAAATCTTGCAGCATTTTAAAAATGTCTTTATAGTTTATTTGACACAAAGGGAGACCACATTATCACGTTTTCAGCTCAGCACTGGAACTTTTAAACACAGCCACTGTGTTGGCGTGATTGCTATAACATCTCTTTGCTGCCACAGAGCGTTTCCATGTCAGTCTGCTGAGCCCACTGATGTTATACAAACAACAGTGATTATAAGGCTGAATGGATTGCACAATAACTGAATGTTTATATGAAGCTTTCTATTTTCCATTTCCTGGGTATGTAAATATTATTATTACTCAATTCCTGCTGAGGGTTAAAGCTGATACTAACATTATTTATATCATTTATATAAGTGATTTATTATTTGTACATTGTTTATCTTTTCTACTTCCACTGTTTTGTTCCTGCCTCTGCTTCAGTCTGTTTCTTGTGTGTCTGTAATGACAATTTTCCTTCCTGGAGATCGATAAAGTTATATCTTACTTATCGTACATTTACTGTTCTTTTGTGAAATGCTAAAGTACCTGTACATTATTTATGTTTTTCCATTTAATGCTGCTCACTACATGCCCACTGAAAATATTTTACTTTTTACTCTACTACATTTGTTTGTCCACTACATGACATGATATTATTTATTTAACAGACACAAAACTAAGTCCAATGGATATCATGTTGAAGTGAAAACACTGTTCCCAAAGAAACTAAACAAAATACTTTTATGAGGTTCTGAACCACTACGAACCCTCCAGACCACCCAGGTCAGCTGGCTCAGGATTAATGCTGTTTAATGATATATGGACAAGTAATAGAATTTTGAAATTAATTCTTTCAGACACTGGTTACCAGTGAAGTGATCTGAGAACTGGGGATATGTGCTGAGCTTTTTTGGTTCTTGTTGCAACCCTAGCAGCTGCATTCTCGATCAACTGAAGCTGCCGGATTGGTTTCTCGGGCAGACCTGTAAACAGACTGTTGCAGTAATCCAGTCTGCTAGACATAAAAGCATTTACAATTTTCTCTTAAGTTTTCTTTTAAGTAATAGATCTGAAAATTCTTCCAACACTGCTTATATTTGCTACCACAGAACGTTTCCATGTTGGCAAGAATCATTTATGATGCATATGAACTGGAAAATAACTGAATGTTATTCAACTTTTTATCTGGCCTTTTTGTGTTCTTTTTGTTTTCAAGAAAAATATCCAATAATGTTACTGATAAAACAACTACCTAAATCTGTAGACTAGTGAAGCCTTTGAGGATATGAAATGCCAAACACTGGTGCCAAAAAGACATCAATCCAAGGTCATCAGGTGTCAGTGTGCAGACAGAGCCGAGGTCCCCCTGAGGGGATGGCCAACCAGTCCCAGCTGGGAAAATCAGGGTAGGAGGCAGGACACACGACAGGCAGCAGGCTGTGCGTCAGTGTGCAGCAGCTGGGGAGACCCATCACAGCCATCACCTCCAGCTGTTCAGCATCACGCTCTGTTACTAACACGAACACACTGTATGCAACATCAACAATGAGCCTTCTGAGCAGTCAGCAGCTGCAAAGCCAATGAGCTCAGCCGCTGCCGATGTTTTCTTAGAATTCATGTCACACTGACTCACGTCTGAGAGTCAGTGAAAGTGACGACGGAGGAGACCTGTCCACTCCTCAGACTGTCAGCTGTGTTTCTTCAGGGAATCTGTAGTGAAGTCTTTCATTATCAGTTTATATTTCATGGAGGCAGAGACATCATCAAAAAAAAGTGGTCAATAATGAATCAAGACAAAATACTGAAGACAGTTCTAACTTTTAACTCCCTGCTATTGACGGGCATTACGTCATTCCCCTCATCATCAATTAATCAACTGTACCACCGACAGGACTCTGGCAAATCCAAAAAACCCAAGACATCCCTGAGAGAAAAAGTGGAGCAGTGTGTGACATTATCATGACATCACATGCGACTGCTGTGAGGAAAACTACATAAGTGAAGTGAAAAGGACCCTGGACAAGAGTGAAAATCAGAAAAATACAACATCAGCTGTCTGTGAACACCAGACCAAAACCTGTCACGGCATCAACTGGGAAGAGGTCAAAGGTCATTGACCCGGAGTCAGTGGACAGCCAGAGAAAGATCAAGTAGGACAAACACATCAGATGCCAAAAAAACATCCTTAAACAGAGCACAACCACCTGTTGTCATGTGATCAAGGCTCCATACTGAGGATGACAACCGAGACATCTCCACGACAACTGAGCAGACTCGGTGAGAGATGGTTGGAAAACTCTGGAGGGAAAAAACACTAGAAAATGAACTTAATTTTGTCAAATACCAAAAGCATCCACTGACAAGATTACAGTCTGGTTTTTTCTCTCAAAACAGACTACAAGCTGGAAGGTTGAGCCAGAAATAAAGCCAAAAAAATAATATTTGGATATTCAGTACTGATCATCAATCAAACCTATTCTAATAGAGGGCCAGTAAAAACATTGATCCAGATGGATTAAGTTAAAAGAGGGGACCACAGAGCTTTTTGTTTTCCACTCCCTCTGGAATTTAAACACTTTCTGCAATCAAGTTTAAATAAAAACACAATTTAATCTGCTTGGCCAATTATCTCCACTGATTATTTCACTATTGTTAGTAGGGATGTTCCGATCAAGGTTTTTTTACCCGAGTCCGGGACTGATACTTATATTTCCCTAGATGATACAGCTGCATGATGCAAATGTCAAGTACATTAAGTTATTAAAATCGATCTAATGTATATGCTTAATTGAATAGCTCTGCAATGCATTAAGTAAACAATTGCCCACATCCTGTATGAAATGTAGTGTTGAGATGGTACAGAAGGGCGTATCATGACTCCAAAGGCTCCAGAAGACAGCGAAAACCTGCATTCTGTACCACAGCGATGGGCCGGTCATCCAAAGCAATGAATTACCTTCGCTGTAATCTTTTTGGCCTTGTTGGTGCCTAAAAGAAATTTCTCTCTCCTTTTAAAAGTATCCTCCAATGTTTGTTGCTTCGGTGCAGCCTTTACCTCACTGAATTCCGCTGTGTTTATTTTTTAGGTGCCATATCAAATTGGTAGTATTGAAGGCAATTCTGTTACTATGACCTCATGAAATGCTCATATTGAAGACATTACAAGCAGATGTTAGGCTGTTTTCTTTTTCCAATTTATAATATTTCCACACAGCAGACATTTTAGCTGCAGGTACAACAGCCAGAGTACGCTTCTGTGTCCTGCCACAAATTGTACTCTCCATTTACGACACCTGTGTGACAGCCGACATAAAAACAAAGGATCAGGCTTAGATTCTTGCTCAATATAGCCAATACTGATCAGTCAAATAATGCCTTGATCAACCCTGATACCAATCTTTCAGATTGGATCAGGACATCCCTAAAGCCAGTCTCAGACTACCCGAGTTTTGGGCCAATTTATAACCGGTTCATCTTCCCAACAATCAGACGAGATATCTGGTCTGTGACCTTGTTCAATAACGATGTTTGGCCCAGATTATCTGGTAATGTTAGGGGTTTACAAATCCAATCTTGAAGCTCAAGAACTGCTCGCAGAATCCTCGGGGCTGTCCAGATCATTTCAAACATGTTTGATATTGAGGATTTAAAATCTGGATGATTATGTCACCACCACTATGGGAGACGTAAATGAATGAGAGGACTTGAGAGGCTTGTTGATATGTGGCAAGAACACGACTACCTATATAGCATGTCTTCAAAGACGTATCATAACCATACGGACAAAGAGAAGAGCTTTACTAAAGCAAGTTGTTCTACCATGTCACTTTCCATTTTGTTGATATCTACGTTCCCATGAGATCACATGGGATCACATGAGATCACATGAGGTGGTGTGTTGCTCTCTCTGGCACGACAATCTTGATAACATCCTGTAGTGTGTGATGCGCCATCATTTTTTAATCTTGTGTGCACATATTTGAGATTAGAGAGAAGAACGTCTGTGAAGTTTCTCCTGGAACCCGATTTCAAAATCACTTAGTATTTTAAAAGTCCTGTCGTCTGAGCTCAGCTTTATTGTTAGTTCAGTAGAGCGATCCATATCAAATTCTTTAATTAGGGAAAATTTCTTTTAACAAAATAGCTTTTAAAAAAAGGGGAAAATCACACTGATGAATGTGAGTTGCAGTTCAGACACCACTGATAATTGCTTTCATTTATGTGGAAGTGAGATGATATTTTCAGTAATTGGTGGCTGATTTTGTTTTTATTTGTCTGAAAAAGAAAAGTTTGCAAAGTCTGCAACTCTTCATGATGAACCCACGGACCTCGTAGCAAGACAGCCAATCTATTTCCAGCAAACAGCTTAGAAGTGAGCAGAATAAACAACCAACATAATCACACAGGATTACATCCCTCTTTTGCTGAGAATTCAGTGTTATAAAAGTCTCCTTAACAAGGCTGTGCGGCTTTGATGATGTGTGAAAAATCAAATCTTGCGTTCCATTCACAGAGCAGCAGAGGAAGGTGTCAGCGCCGTGAAAGCCAGGCCCAGAGGAATAAGAGCTCCTGCACGAAACACTCCTTTATTATTTATCATCTGGGTGTCACACTGAGACAAATGTGCGGTGTGAGAATAAGTTTCATGATTACCAATGAGCAAAGCAGTTTATTGAAAGATATTTATCAAAATGTTCTTTTTTCAATTAATATTACTTGTGTTTCTGAGCTCAGGCTTCCAAAAGAGAAATTAAGTCTTGATGAAGATGTGGTGGTGTGATCTGCAATATTTCAGAAGTGAATACATTGATATGATTCTCTAATATCATTATTTGGCTTTTATCAGGTTTAGACTTTCCACTGAATATTAACATTTCACAATATTTCATAAACAACAACAAGAATATCTGAAAGTGCTGAAAAACAGCATTTTATGTATCTAAATAGATTACTTATTGGAAACTTAGATTCTAAATAATGCCCATCAGACCTAAAGTACCCAACATCAGTCCATCTCTCCTTCTCATAACAAAAACAAATCGATTTCTTGCTCTATGTGAGAGAAAATATGTTGCTCTTTTCTGTGGGAGAGTTAGTTTTAATTGCTCACCACTGATAACAAGTTGCAGACTATTAGCACAGCACTGATTAATTATAGGCAGCAGGGGATTTAATCAAACATTGCGTTAAGGAAGATTGTACAAAGTTATCTGGTCTGAACTTAGTCTGGTTGTCATATGTAATAAAGATGAGATTACAAAGCCTGCAGTGCGATTAGTGACACAAAGCTCTCCAGGTGTTTAAACTGGAATATAAAACTGTCAGATATTAGTTTTAATTATTGCATATTTTTCTGTCAGCATTACTATTGAAACAATTATATGTTTTACATAGTTTTGGCACTGTACTGTGTTCTGATGTTCTAATGTCATATTTTCTCTATTTATCCCAGTCCCAGAGTCATTTTGTCTCTAAAATGTCAGAAAATAGTGAAAAACACAACAAATTCTCATATTTGAGAAGCTAGAACCAGCAAATGTTTGGTATTCTTGCTTGTAAGGTGACTGCATGTCAGCATGTTAACATTTGTTAAATAACACCAAACAAAAATTACAGCAAACAAAAACATCAATCTTATGGTGGCACTAAAGGAAAAGGCTGGGGTTTACCAGAGTCAGTGGGATTCATCCTCTGCAGATCATGAATGTACAAAATTGCATGAAAATCCATCACATAGTTAGTGAAATATTTCAGTCTGGAGCAACAGACTGACAAGCCTTGAGCTATGCAGCTAGCATAGCTGAGCAGGGCTACAATTTATACAAAGTATCACTGATGTGAATGTAAATATCCTCAAATTGAAGGTGAGAGTCAGCACTGTATATGATAAGTGATATATGTATATGATCCTCTCATGTCTTTTATTTGTGAGTGGTGCCATTATCAGCACTGAGCCTTCATGTGCTGACTTTTACAGAGCTGCACCTCCAGTCTTAGTTGATACTGCATGAAGGATGTGGCTTAAATGATATACAGATTAACTTCCCTTCCGGCTTTTAAGAATTACATTACCTGACATGAGCTCAGAGGCTCTTTTAAATGAAACGGCCATAAACGTAACATGAGTCTCTCAAAATGCACTCTGCATGCTTTCAGAATGCACACAGAGCTAACATACGTATATGAGGAAATGGGAAAAGGACATTTATGACTGCGTCAATATGCCGTCCTTTACTCATTCTCATCACGTTTCCAGAGACATTCACATCCACCTGCCTGTCTTTTGTAGAACTTCTCAAATCATAATTGATTCATTTACAAATATTCAGTGGTGAGAGACAGACGTGTTTAACTGGCAGGCATGTCGTGGGTCATCTTCAGACGGCACCATGCAGCGGCAGCTGTGACTCAGTGATGTCGGCTGTTCCACAGTGACAGCCTGCAAATGCCACCTGGACGAGAAGCTAAAATAAACACTATTTGTATTGTGACTGGCATGCAGTAAGAACATTATACTTGTGCAACACTGCGAGAGTCTCTGAATAGACCATTCAATTCCACAAACAGGCAGAGAGAAAATAGGGTGAGCATCAGCCTTCCTCTTTGTGGACTAAATGTATTTTTCTTTTTGACTAGTAATGAAAGCTCCTCTCTGCCTTTTTCCTGACAATTCCTGCTGTAGTGACACTTGATACTTTCTTTCACATTTACTTCACGAAGCACTCTGCTGCTCTTGTTGCTAAGTCATTAGGCACAGCATACTTTCAAAAGCTTACGGCTGGCTGACATCCCCCTGTGGAAGCAATGAGACCTAATTGATTTTAATTTACAATACAGCAACATTTATTTTATCTAAATATGAGTATCTTGTATGATAAAATGACACACTGAGATAATCAATTCTGGAAAAGGTTTGAATAAGTCAGAATAAAAAAAGAAATGTAGATCTCTTCAGCGATGCCATGCAGTTAATTCTTCAAAAATAAGGGGAAATCTACTGAAACACTCGATACCTGATTGGGTGACGTGCAATCATGTGTATACATGCATGTAACAAATACATGATAATTTTTTGTTTTTCTTGCACCTCTATATGTATTTAGATCCACATTCCTCTGTGTAATATACAGTCTGATTTACTGTACATGGACATACAGTCATGCAGCCTTTCAACCACTCAGGCTTTGAGGACATTCAAGTGCAAACCATGAACAGGATGTGTGGGAACACTTCAGCAGCATAGCATCTCTGTCATGAAACAGCACTTTCTCTATTTTCAGCATTTTGGTACAATTTCATAACTTATATTTAACAGAGGAAAAAAACAGTTTAATGCATTGAAAGGAGCATTCACTTCTTGGGAGAAATACATTGTTAGAAAAAAAGCAAATGATGTACCTGTAAAGTTTGACAAATGTGTTATATTACCAACTAAACAAGTAGATTGACAAGTTAAATGTTGAACTGACTGCAAAGATAAACAGCATGGCCAAAAGTATATGGACAACTAAACAACACCCAACAACATTAATGTGCTGCTACTCCACTCTTCTGGGAAAACTTTCCACAAGATTTGAGAATCTGGCTGCAGGGATTTGCTCTCAGCCAAAAGACATAAGGTCTGTTTCACAGTTGCTGTTACAGTTCATCCTATAGGTGTTGGGTGTGGAGGAGGTCACAGCTCTGTGCAGACCAGTCAAGTTCTTCAACACCAAACCATGAAAACCATTTCTATATGGACCTCACTTCAGGCTCTAGAGCACAAAAAAAAGAAGGAAAATGACCCTTTCCAAACTGGTGCCACAAAGTGAGCATGAAGATTTCCTTTGTCCAAACCATGAAAAACAGCTTTAAGGCTGCAACTAATGATTATTTTCATTGACGATTAATTGTGAAAACTGAAAACTGGCGATGGCTGTCACCCAAAGCCCAAGATGCAATCTCGACCAACCATCCACAACCAAAAAATATTCAGTTTACTATCATAGAAGACTAAAGAAATCAGAAAATATATATTCACATTTAAGAAGCATTTTTTCTTGTTGAACATGGGTGTCCACATACTTGTAGTATATGTGGGTTTTAATAGCTCCAAAATTGTGTTCAAAAACAAAGATCATGATGTGACTGCACATTTAGTTATTTTCTAGGGATAGATCTCTTTTTATGGGGCAAAGTGAAAGCGACAGTTTGTTTTTTATCATTTTGCTCAGTGTTGTTGTTTGTTAATGTTCAGTTCCCTTTGTTTCAGTTGTTTCGTCATTTATCCCAGGTCAGTAGTTACACTCATTTGTCATTTGTGTCATTTGTGTTTTTATTGGCTCCATCTTACAATTAAAAACAGGAACTAACTGATCTGATTTCACAATACTAACGTATTCAAAGAAATGATCACAAATGATCACAAAGCTGTACGTTGGAATAGTGTTTGTAAGATTTTCCTTTTAAACTGTTGTTTAAAAGGTGTGCAAGTTAAAGCTATATGGAGGATGTTCACTGTGCTTTTCCTTTAAGGATGTTCAAGTTCAATCCCTGGTTAGTGCATGGACAACTCTATGTCTTTTCCTGGAAATGCAGTCAAAGAAACAGATGTGAAGATATGAACTTTGGCCAGAAAGCAGACGTGTCCTAAAAAAAAAAAAAAAAAAACCTCTTTCCACACAAAGAAGCACAAATCCTCAACTCAACTTGCTAAGAGTCTCTCATGGTAGTTTCAAACTCTAAGAGCTCCAGTGTTAAAGGGCGAGTTCACAATTTTTCAGGTCTGTACTAAAAACAGATGCCCAAATGAACATCGAAATTGTTTTTTCTCACTATAATCATTCATCTTCTTTTTATTGACCATTAGAAGATGCCCCCAGTGATGGGAGACAAAATCCAATTTTAATTAAAAAAAAAAAAAGTGGATATATTCCACAGTTCCAGATTTTTAAGTATAACTTTACCTCTTTGTGTCTTGACGGGCAGTCATCTCCTGTTGAGCTGCAGTGGAAGGATCGAAACAGGAGAGAATGTGGCATTTAAAAAAAAAAAAAAAACAGAAATCTACTTGATCTTACTAATCTGGAAAGCTGAGGCTTCATGTTAGGTTGGTTAGATGGGTTAGAAACTTAATTGTCAACAATGTGGAACATTGTCTTTGGCCTCACCACAATAGACATAGATTACAAATAAGACAACAGTAAAAAAAAATTTAAAAAAAAAAACAACAGTAAATTAGGAGAGCTTGGAGTTCAGTCATAGGCCATTCAAATTCAGTTCAATAGGCCTTTTATGAAAAGTACAAAGTGCCAAATTCCACAAACATAAGACAAATGTATAAATTCAGCGATGACTGACGTAAGAGAGTGGCCTTGTACAATTGACAATACTGAATAATATTTAACAGTTAAACTGCACTTGGGGCAGATGATTTCTTGTAGACATTTCTGGTGATTCGTGCCCATCTAAAGCACCTTCCCGAGGGAAGCAATTCACACTGCAGGTACAATGGATGAGACTGATCACTTGTTACATCAAGAGCTTTCTTTTTAGTATTCAGTACATGACTGCTGCTTTAGTTGCAGCTGTGGTTTCACTGGGATTTTACTAGTTGTATTAACCTCTCTCTACAGTTTCTTTTTACATTTGACATCCAAGAGTCCGTACCATGTGATCTTAAAAGACAAAATGCTTTCCACCAGATTCCTGTGCACCATCAAAGAATATTCTGGATCACCCCAAAGTTCTTAAGCTTCCTGAGTAGTCCCTAAGCATCTAAAATGACTCACTTTTTTAACAGGGTGCTCTGATTGTTAGGGGTTGACGTAAGTCTGAAATGTGACGTTTATTCGATATGATCATTTCTTTGGTTTTACTGATCTCAAGAGCACTCGATTGACACCAGTTCTGGAGGGAAATTACATGATTTAATTACAGACTTTCCCCTGCAGTGTCCCCTTCACATAGGAGGCTGACAAGAGCCATATCATCAGCATACTTAAATAAAATGAAATCTGAATCTTGGATTCTGAACTCATTGGTGTACAAAAAATAGGCTGTATTTTTTTTAAAAATAGCTTCAAGTAAACTTTAAAATACTCTTTTACTTTTTTACTACATAGAAAGCACATTATGATTTCTTAACGGCCAGTATGAACAGGAAGAATTATTACAGTAAGAAAAACATTTGTCAGTGTTTGTTTGGGCTCCTTACTGATGTTTTAGTACAGCCTTGAAAAACAGTGAACACCTCCTTTAACTTGAAATTTAAAGTAACAGCTCATCTGCATCAAAATTGCCAGAAACGAACACTGCAGATATGAATGCAAAACGCAGTATAAATGTCATTACTCAAAACTCTGACTGGAAGACGTTTTCTACACTCAGTTGATCATATTCAGTCTATATTTTCTGGTTGATTTTGCTACTAAACAGCAAAACTTCACAATTTCAAGAAGAGTACTGAACTGGAATCTGGACACCAGTAACCTACACTTGACAGGACTGAGTGAGCAGCATTTTTATGATTTATCCCGCTGATATAAAATAAACACACATTGAATGGAGTTGTTGACTCTTCAGACCAGAGTGAGATAGGCTACTGGACTAAAACATCTGGTATAGCTTAGAGAAATTCATATAATGAGGAGAAAATAATAATAAAAAATAAATAAATCTTGACTTAAGGAGTAGCTCTCACACAGCACAGCTTGCAGATTTGAAGATGCACCTGTAGCCTGATTTGCTGAACCATGTGGGGACACCTGTTGATTAGGAAAATGTGCGCCTTTTTTTCCCTAAATGGAAAATCACTTGTGGGCTTTATGGTCTCAGACCGACATATGGCCCCTAAAGCGCTCGGAGCAGAAACACCTGGTGAACTCACCCTGGCTGCTCTGGATGAGTACGGGTCGTCAAACAGGGCCCAGACCTTCGGCTGCCAAACTTCGCAGCATCCCCTCGACCTGTCCGGACAGTCCTCAATACCGAACCGTCTCGGCATCTCTCTGTCGTCGTCGGTGTCCTCCGGTTCCGGTGGCTCAAATATCTCCAGGGCCTCTTCCGCGTCCCGGTGCTGTCGGTAGGTCATCCAGCAGCACGGCTCCACGTCGGTCTCGTCGATCCCCCAAAACGCCAGCTCCTCCTCGAAGAGCGGCCCGCAGACGTCGGCGGGGCAGTGCAGCTTACCGGTCCGGTAATAGTTGAGCACGTAGGCGAAGATGCCCGGGTGTCTGTCGAAGAAGAACTCGTTCGCGCTCGGGGGCGCAGAGTCCGAGTCGGAGCTGACCTGCGTGTCCGGGTCGGCCAGCCATGCCAGGCGGGTCCCTGGCAAGGTCCTGAGGGTGCTCTTGTAGGTTTCATGTCTCGTGCCGCCCACGTTGATGATAATTTTATCCGAGTCTTCCCCTCTGGCCATCTCCTCCTTCAGACATGATTTAGACGGAGGTTTGTTGCCTGACTTGCGCCCTCGGTAAGACGAAACACACACCGAGCTTATCATTTAGAGACCTTCTGGCTCTTCGCCTCCCGCTTACAATCTGTTGTCCACTCGTGCAAAAGAAAAAAAATCAAAAAAATAACGCAAAGTGCGCCCTCATTTCAGACCCTAGTCTAACGGCCAGTGTGGCTCATTTATCCCAAAACAGCGCTCCAGACAGCGCCAAAGTGAGAAGCTCAATAAAAACCACCTGTTACAAAACTCAATCTGATGTCGCAACAAAACGCAGGTGGCAGACTCCGTGTGTGCGCTTTTCAATGTTTTGGTCGAACAGATTGCACAATAGGACTTACATTGGTGCCTCCAGATTTGGCAGTTGTCTCCCTACCATAAACAAAGCGTCTTTTCCAGTCAAAAAAAGAATATATTAGCCAATTACGCACGGCAGTACAGGCCTACAGAGTGAGCCACTGAGCCTGAGGTAACGTGACACTCATCACCCCTTTTTGACAAATCTCCAAATTCTGCAACGTCAATCCACAACTATTCCTGACAACTTTTCTCTTCTCCACACATACAGACACACACACACAGACCAGGGAGGCAGAGAATGATCCAGTCGCGCATTAAATTAAATTAGTCACTGAAATATTCCACCAGTTCTTCCTGTTGAAAACGCTCAGCTTGCGTGCCAGATGTGGGGTTGTTTTCCAGCTGAGGATCTGTTGCTTCTCCACAAGTAGCCTATCTTCCCTTAGCGACACAGCCCGGTTGGATGGTGTGTTCAACAGCAGGCTCGGCAGTTTAACTCTTAGGCTGCTGGCGGAGGTTGGCGCATTATTGAACCACTCCCTCTAATTAGACCGAGAGGATGGGCTGATGGTTTGTGTGTGAGAGAGAGGGAGAGAGAGAGGGGAGGGAAAGGAAGGGAAGGGAAGGGAAGCTGTTTCATCAACCCTCAATTTATATATTTCTTTTAAAGCTGCAACATATTGTGCATATACATGTCTGGGTCATCATGGAAACATGCTGACCTGCACTGTGGGCACCAACCTTTGTGAATGTATGGCTGCAAATGAAATGAAACATAAAGAAGACGTGGAAAATAGCACAAACAAACCGCACTGAGCACAAAATGTGAAGTTATTAATTGTGTATTGTAGTGTTCCTTTCATTGCATGGGACTGTATGAGGCTGCACAGGTGTTAATGATGTGTCCACTCCTGCATGTGAAAATGCAAGGGACATACTGTACTTTGATACACTGGCTGATGGAATAGTACCATATGTAGACGAATAGGCTACATCTAAACCACAGATGCACCAAAATAACTGTCCTAAATATTTGCAGTGGATGCTTTCTCATCATAACAAGCAAAGACTAAATTGGACAATTCAGTCACTTGTTATATTAGGATTATGCTAAACCACCACCAGAGCTCTCCACAGGTCAACTGAGAGATCCAGATTCTATTTTATTGTCATTTTCGGGAGACGCAGAGGATTGTTTGAGCAGCTGGAAAGTCAGATCCAACAGGTAGCTGTGAGGCCTCTAGTGTGCTGTGGAAAACTCATGATGTTGCTGGAACGTCCTAATATTGCCACCTAGTGGATACTGCGGTGAACAACGTGTTTGAACAAGCATCTGGAATGAGGCAGTATGTATAATAAGGCTAAAAAAACACACAAAAACTGAGGTTACATTTTCATACATTTTAGAACAAGCTTTTCTGCATTCTTGGATAGACAATCTGGTTCCAGATCCTCTGAACCACCACGTCTCATGACTGATTAATGACAAACAAAATGGTAATTCAGACTGATTATCAGACTAGGGAGGTACGTGTGTTTATAGAGCTACATGTGCTAAACCATTCCACAGTTTCAGAGCACAGAGAACATTTTGTGAATGGTGAAAGTCTTACATACAGAAGATTTCCCTGAAGTGGAAAAACTTTGCATTTCAAAAACTCACAACACGTATGTTTGTCATGTTTAATTGTATTGCTGTTTTTGTTACAATACAGCACTGTTATTTTATGTACTGCAAGGTCATTTATTGTTAGAAACACATATGTAAATTAGAAAACACATTCAAAAAACAAAAAACAAAAGAAGAAAAAATACTGAAGTTACAGTCTAACAAAGGCAAGGACATTCACCAAATAATGAAAACACAAGGTTTGAAATATTGGGAAAACACACCAATCATCAAGCATCACAATCCGCTGTAAATCATTCCAGTGTTTAGAGCAGCATATCTGAAAGCACTTTTTTCCCAGACCAGAATTTATTACTGGAATGTGAAGCTGAAGAGAGTCTGCAGACTGTTACCAGATCTCCTTGAGAGAAGTGAAGATAAATAATATGGTACTCTAATTAGTAGAGCTTCATAAATAAACAAGAGTAGCAGATGCTCTCTTTTTACATATTGAAAAAGCAGTTTGTTTTTTAAGAGTTGCAAATGTGATCAGTTTTTGGAGTGAGAACATAAAATAACATATTAATATATTAAAAATCCAAATGTCGTGTGTTGTGCATTACAAGAACAAACTAAAGAGAGTTGTATTTTTTTTAAGAATTTTTATTATGACAAGTTGGAACAATTTGTGAAATTATAGCCTTTGTGGTACCAAACAACAGTGATATGGTCTAAGTATTTTGGAAAACATGAAATCGTGACATTATTTGAAGTTATTTGTTTTAGTCAACTTCTTCAATAGTGGGGCCCTTAGAACTGCCTCCTGCCTGGCTACCGCAGCCTCCTGATGGTGCTGCTCCCTGGTACAGCTTGGTCACAATTGGTTTGCACACTTTCTCTAGTTCCTTCTGTTGATGCTCATACTCGTCTTTCTCTGCCAGCTGGTTGTTCTCCAGCCAGGAGATAGTCTGGTTGCACTTGTCAATGACCATCTTTTTATCCTCCTCGCTAATCTTCCCTTTCATATTCTCATCCTCGACACTGCTCTTCATGTTGTAGGCGTAGGACTCCAGTGAGTTCTTGGCTGCAATCTTGTCCCTCTGCACGTCATCCTCAGCCTTGTACTTTTCAGCGTCCTGTACCATCCGCTCTATCTCCTCTTTGCTGAGACGACCCTTGTCATTGGTGATGGTGATTTTGTTTTCTTTGCCAGTGCTTTTGTCCACAGCAGACACGTTCAGAATGCCATTGGCATCAATGTCAAAAGTCACCTCCACCTGTGGTACACCACGGGGAGCAGGAGGGATACCTGAGAGCTCAAATTTGCCCAGGAGGTTGTTATCCTTGGTCATGGCTCTCTCACCCTCAAACACCTGAATCAGGACACCTGGCTGGTTATCTGAGTATGTGGAGAAGATCTGGGTCTGCTTGGAGGGGATGGTGGTGTTGCGTTTGATTAGAGGTGTCATAACTCCACCTGCAGTCTCAATACCCAGAGACAGCGGAGCCACATCCAGCAGCAGCAGATCCTGGACATTCTCTGAAGTGTCACCCATGAGGATTGCAGCCTGGACTGCTGCCCCATATGCCACTGCTTCATCTGGGTTGATACTCTTGTTCAGCTCTCTACCATTAAAGAAGTCCTGCAAGAGCTTCTGGATTTTGGGAATTCTAGTGGAGCCACCAACCAGGACGATCTCGTGGATCTTGGACTTATCCAGCTTGGCATCTTGTAGGGCCTTCTCAACTGGCTCCAGTGTTCCCCTGAAGAGCTCAGAGTTGAGCTCCTCAAAGCGTGCCCTGGTGATGGAGGTGTAGAAGTCGATGCCCTCAAAGAGAGAGTCGATCTCAAGGCTGGCCTGGGTGCTGGAGGACAGGGTTCTCTTTGCTCTCTCACAAGCTGTACGCAGCCTCCTCACTGCTCTCTTATTTTGGCTGATGTCTTTCTTGTGTTTTCTTTTAAATTCTTCTACAAAGTGCTTGACCATCCTGTTGTCAAAGTCCTCCCCACCGAGGTGTGTGTCTCCTGCAGTGGATTTCACCTCAAAGATGCCATCCTCAATGGTCAGGATAGACACGTCAAAGGTGCCTCCGCCAAGATCAAAGATGAGTACATTGCGCTCTCCTCTTTTACCTTTATCTAAACCATAAGCGATGGCTGCTGCTGTGGGCTCATTAATGATCCTCAGAATATTCAGCCCAGAGATCACCCCAGCATCCTTGGTGGCTTGCCTCTGAGAGTCATTGAAATAAGCTGGAACTGTGATGACTGCGTTGGACACCCTCTGTCCCAGGTAGGCCTCAGCAATCTCCTTCATTTTAACCAGGACCATGGAGGAGATTTCCTCTGGATAGAAGGCCTTGGTCTCACCTTTATACTCCACCTGGACTTTTGGCTTTCCACTATCACTGATCACCTTGAAAGGCCAGAGCTTCATGTCGGCCTGGACAACTGAGTCGTTAAACTTTCTTCCGATGAGCCGTTTGGCATCAAAGATTGTGTTGGTTGGGTTCATAGCCACCTGGTTCTTGGCAGCATCTCCAATGAGCCTCTCTGTGTCTGTGAAGGCCACATAGCTGGGAGTGGTCCTGTTGCCCTGATCATTGGCAATAATCTCCACTTTGCCATGCTGGAAAACCCCAACGCAGGAGTAGGTGGTGCCCAGATCAATGCCAATGGAGGTTCCCTTAGCTGAGGACATCTTATTTGTTTCTTTAGAGTTCCTAGAAAAAATATGGAGGCGTCAATGCAAAAACACTGAACGCTACTATTGAAATTATTCAAAATGATTACATAATGAATGCCTATAATATAGATAAAAATGTTTAAAAATGTCCAATTACCAGAGTATGTCAGAGAATTGATGCTTTAGTAGATTTTAAAGATTGTAAGATTTTAATCTTTTAGCGAAAGATTGAATTAAAATGATGCCTACACCATCATATATACATCATGACATAAAGAAGTCTGCACTGATTCAAATGTATTCAATCATAATCAGATAATCAATTGCTACTTACTTTCAGTTTTAATATCTCTCTGTTGTTGTCTCTCAAAGGTGTTGGAGGATCTCAGCAGTCTCCCTGAAAAGTTTTCTGCGTGGTTCTACTGAAACTCATGCCCGAACTGACTCAGACCCATTGCTTTTATAGTTACAACCAGATTTCCAGAACAATCCCAGCCCAGCCTCCCCAGCCAAGCTCAGTGACTCGACTGTTAATATTAGCAACTAATGCAGCTGGCCTGGTGCGCGAGAGAGCCGGTGAATATTCCAGAGAGAGACAGCAGTTTGACGCTCAGCCAACAGGGCTGACTGCGAGGGAAAGCAATGTAGCAGGAAGGCACATTCAGGGAGGTATGTGGAAGTGTTAGCAGCCATGAATGTAAGCTTTATCCCCAAAATAATGGAAAACATGCAGCTCCACAGCCACGGACCTCTGTCATTTTCTGTTTTCATTTTTCTTGGTATGAACACAGTTTGTTTAAAGTTTTCTCTGTTAAAAGAAGTTGCTTTATTGCTGATTTAATGCATTCTTTTACATAGTATACACTTATGCATTTTGATAACATGAATATTATTTTAAGTGACCCCATTGGATCAAATTAAGACAGTGACAATCATATGGCAAACATAAAATCTAATATTTCTTCTCAACATATAGCTCATACATTACAATTAATACCAGAAGCAGTGGAAGGAAGACATTACATATACCACTAATAGATGTGGTTTTACAAAAAAGGAATGATCATTTAATTAAGGTCAGTGCTGATATTTTATTTGTCATGAATGATTTAAAAGGCACATTCATACCATGGCCTTAAAGGTATTATCCAGTCCAAACACTTTATAGCCGACCACTCTGCTCTTCAGTGAGACAGATCTCGGCTTGAATTCTGAGTGAGCAAATGCAAACTTGGTATTAAATGTTATTATAGTTTTGAAAAAATGTTTTACTGGCTCCTTCTTAACCATAATTCCTTTTTAGGAATACAAACAGCCTGTTATCTTTGACATAATCTGAGACATAACATACTTTAATCTGTTGTCGGCATATTAAACTTTGCTTTCCATTTGTTCAGAAGAAGTGCTGATCATTTAGGGTGAGTGTTAAATGCCGACACCACACACCCCGTCTGAGATTTCTCTTCTGAGTCAAGTCTTTAAAATGGACTCAGCCTTTCACAGGCCAGACTCATTTATTTAAATTAACAACACTGAGTCATATTGTTTATATAAGAAGCATGATATATCATCAGTGTAATAAAAAAAAGGATGACTGGATGTTACCTTTTAGGGCATGCATGCAGATACCATCCGATTTGATTATTTAACGCATATAAAACAAAACATCTCTAAAATAATGTACATTGTTACACAGAGTTTGTTTTGGCTCAGCCCAAATTGCATGGAATGTACTCATAAAATATAAATGTCATTGACAAAAAACATTAATGTTATCTTCTGTTCCATTCTTGTAGCCTTCATTTGGCACTGTGCGTAAATAGGGTAAACAATCAAATCAACAAGTCTGTGATCTAATAACATAAGCAGTAGCAACTAAATAAGTACATACACATGAAAGCATGCAAGCAGGCTTTTGTTTAAACACGTGACACGACATAAGTAAAATGCTAGTTGGTTATATGTCATATGTTTCCTACGCGTCTTACTCTTATTTATCATATGTAACACTATGTCTGAAGTGCTATTAATAAGTTACATTCAGCATAAGTAAAATAATTCCTCCGTTTTGTAGCAATTTAGAAAATAAAATAGATATCTCTGTTTATCCCAGGGCAACTCTGTGTTGAAGATCACACCACAGACGCTCTCATTAATACCTGTGAACAAAATACAATGTTATTATTCACATGTGAATTAAAACTGCATATTACTGTATCTTAAGAATGATGGATAATAAAAGATATACAGTGGGGTGAGACCTACCTGTAATAATTAGGTTTGAAAGGGCCGTTCTTGTTGAGGCCCATGTACTTGGCCTGCTCGTCAGACAGCTCTGTCAGGTGGGCGTCAAAGTTTGGAAGGTGCAAACTGGCCACATACTCATCTGGAAGAAAGAGAGAGATTGTAGTCCAAACTTTCTAATGTGCAACATTTTTGCTTTACTGAATGATGCCATTTTTAAGTCCAGGCACAAGGTGGCAACACTGAGTAACATAAGCAAGGAAAGCTTTGGCTACAGCATGCTGCTTCATCTCTCTATGATCATTCTTAATAAATCTGTGATCTAAACATAGTTTCTGTGGAAAAAAGAGTTGGCTCTTACCCATCTTCTTGGGCAGAAGATACACATCCTGTTTGTAACGTCCCTCTGGAGCATTGAACAACTCAATCAGGGCCAGGGCCTACAGACAACACAGACCACACAACGGCTGTTAGACTCACAAGGAAACTACATATCCCTGCAGAATATTAATGTGGTGTAAAGAGAAGGAAAACTGTCTCCAAGCATCTATCCTGAAGTGTGAGTGGAGGAGCATTAAATCCTACTCCCTTTACTTCAGCTACAGAAAGTATTTTCCCTTCTTAGCTACACAGAGAGGATGAAATTACTAACCTGAGTTGTAGCAGTGATGGACAACACAAACGTAGGCACTGTAGAGCAGCTCAGATTTAGGAGGCGACCCTGAGAAATAACAGGAACCACAGTAGCTGTTAGCTGTGTGGTCAAACAGCTGCGACAGACTGAGACACTCACAGGACTTATTATTCTTGAATTTTCCACTAGGTTTAACTGACCCACGGGAGTCAATTATAAGACGACACAGCAATATCATCGTTATTTTACACACTATGATATTTCACAACTGTGAAATGTTACAAATCCTTAAAATTGAGTCTGATTTTGTAGGCTGAGAGGTTTGTCTAGGATCAAATGTGGTGTCAAAATATGATATTTGTGAGTATATAGACTAGACTAGTATTGTAGAGGGAAATTACTTCTGCCAGCAGGACAACTCTCTTTCCATCAGGCCAGATGATGTGATCAACCTGAGAGCGCACCCTCTCCCAGGTGAGCTCAGGGCTGCGCAGACTCGCCTGAGGACATAAAAGACATGTCACTCCTACAACTTAATGACAAACAAAATTTCAAAGACACAAATAAAGTATATACAAAAAACTGAAAAAACATTACCACATCAATCTCAGTGTTGGAATGTCCCATATTGCAGACGATGCAGCCATTCTTCATTCGATCGAGCTGTTCTCTGGTAACAACGTTCTTGTTGCCTATATTTAACAAAAACACAGCAACAATGATATGATACAAACAGAGTCACTGAAGTTGAAGTTACTCATGATTGTAGAGGGTAAAATGCTTCTGTTATAAGAACAGACTTATAACTACTTGTAAATTGTGATTGTGATTACTGTCATTGCTAGCAAAAGGACCCAAAAAGCACAATTTAGATAAATTTAGATAAACAGTCTATTTTTGACCCAGGCATCTTAACTGGGATATTTAAAGCTTGTGTGCATTTATATGCTGGAAACACTGAGATTATCAAAGCAGAAGTAATGCATGTAACTGCATGGGGTGCAGTACCAGTGCAAGTTATCACCACGTCCATCTGCCGGATGACCTCACTCAGCTTGACCACTCGGAACCCGTCCATGCTGCGCGAATACATGAAGAGATGTTTTTGTTTAAGCAGCACTAATGGAGTGAGAGCAACTTAAAAATGATAACGTGTTGTCCTTCTGGGAAATCTCAGCTACTCTGATGCACTACAAACACATTTACAGATTTAACAGTGTTGAATGATAACAGTTATTCACTCACCATGCCTGCAGGGCACAGATAGGGTCAATCTCTGTGATGCACACGATGGCTCCGAGGGCCTTGAGAGCAGTGCAGCAGCCTTTCCCCACCTACAGATCAGGGGGCAGTAAAATGCTTCATGAAACATAAATCTTACACACTTAATACACATAAACAGGTCTACTCCTCCTGTTGAAAATTGAGTCATGCCATCTAAAGTGAGAATGTTTTCAAAATCCAAGAATGACTCACCTCTCCATAACCACACACAATGACTTGTTTGCCTCCAAACATTATATCTGTGGTCCTCTTCAAGCTGGCAGAGACAAGCAAAATGACACTCTTTCAAATACAATGAGTCTTAACAAAAGAGAAACAGTATCAAAGTTGCAAACAAAGGCTAGATTTCTGTTTTTTAAAGTATTGGATGAATCGTTCTCCTCACCCATCCAGGATAGATTCACGGCAGCAGTAAAGGTTGTCAAACTTCTGCTTGGTGACAGAGTCATTCACATTCATCGCAGGGACGCTCAGCTTGCCGGCCTTAGACAGTTGGTACAATCTGGGAACACACAGTGGAAAGCATGTTCGGGCAGATTCGCACACACATGCACATATCCACACACAACACTGAGCTGCAATCCTGTGTGACCTGAAACTTTCCGGACCATCTGGCTAATTGATCCCATTGAGAGCTGCACATGTACAGCTGCTATGACCTGTCATGTTTCTCAAACAGACTCCAGTCAAATCAGGCCAGTGACCTTTTCAGTCTACAGTGTCAGTGTGTATTAGTACTAATATGACTTATATAACTGCTTTTGATACTGTTTGTGCCGACACTTGGCTTGCTTCCAGCTCGGCTCCATCTAGAGGACAAAAATATGTAAACACGTCATGGGAAAGGACTTAAAAAACAGATTCATCACTGCGACATTAGTGGGTCTTATTAGGTTGAATAAAAAAAGTTTGTTTGCTATAAAAAATAGTCTGGCAATCAGCGCTCCAAAGAGCAACAAAGAAGCCAAATTATATCTGCCCAAAAAGCACATGCATTGGTGAAAAATAAAGTGCTAAATAGTTTTATATGGTAAGTGGAACAACTTTTTAAAAAATCACAAAAACATGTTCTAAAGCTATCCCGCGGCATAAATTGACCATAAAACTCCAAACATTTGGCCAATATCAATGAATAAAGAAACATTATCACAATCTTTATTATTTTCAGTCCTTTATAGGATGTCAAAAACTGTGCCAGAAGCCTGTCAATGTTGTAAATTCTTGATGTCTATGAGAGAAATGTTTTTTTAACAACCTGGGTCTTACTTTTATCATCATCAGTCCCTGTGTCTAAAATCTGACAATGAAGCAGTGAAAAGAGAAAAGAACTACAAAAACAGATACAGATTGTACTAAAATTATTTTTCTTCATTCTCTACTTCCTTTAAAACTCCCAAAGCCATCAAATCTAATCCCTGTCTCACCTATGTACTCCAGTAACACTCTCCTCCACAATGCCCCGGACCTTCTTAAAGACACTGGGGTACTTCTTGTAAACCCAGTGGGTCAAGTCTCCACCATCATCCAAGATCTGAGAGGAACAAATCAGAGGTAACGGCGTGAACGATAACCTCTAAAATAAAGGCAATGATAGAACAGTAGAGCAGAGAACACACAGAGGAGAATCGACCAAGACTGGTGTTAAGTTTATTATGAGATTGTTAGGTTGATACCATATTGGCCTGCCAGCCCTCAGTGTTGACACAGCGATCGATGCACCACCAGAAGTCGTCCTCTGACTCACCCTTCCATGCAAACACAGACACCCCTGCAGCAAACAAAGCACACACAGCTAATGGAAAAGACAGCAAGCAGAGGAGGAGAGGACTGGCTGGCTGTATGAGCAACAGGTCCATTAGTGCACATTACACAGTGACAGTACATGCGCTATTGGTTACTGCTGAGTTACAAGTAGAGCTGCAACAATTAGTTGATGAATGAATAAGTCGAGTGACAGAAACTATTTCTATTATTTTTTAATCAAATAATTCTTTTGTTTCATTTTTTAAGAAAAAATATCCAAATTCTCTGATTCTAGTTTCTCAAATGTGAAAATTTTCTGGTTTATTTAGTCTTCTATGATAGTAAATTAAATATCTTTGGGTTATGTACAACCAATCAAGACAATAACTGACATTTAAATCAGTAATGAAAATAATCATTAGTTGCAGCCCTTGTTACAAGTTGCGTTAGCATTCATGAAACTTTACTGTTAAACAAGATATTTCAAACACAATCAAAACTACATGCAACAACATTTTTACTGCATTGTAGATTACTGTACAGACACATAATCAGGTTATTTTTAGAAAACAGGAACCTGTTGATTCATCATGTTATTAATATTGAAGCTAATGCAAGATAACATCATTCATTCATATGCTATGAATATACACATTTTATATCTAATGTTAATCTACAAACCATTTCAAAACTTGACAACACTTGATAGTAGTGATGTGTTCTTCCTGGCTTTGTGTCATAAGCCGACTGTAGTAAATATCAGCTGATTTTGTATCTGTTTTTGTACCCAACTGAGAGAAGGCATCTCAGCAGAGATTCAGCTGCAAAGCGTCTAGTTGCAACAAAAGATTTTACATGTTAACAGCTACCTTCAAGAGGAGGGGATCTTACCTATCTCAGCGAGAGCAGCGGCCACCTCATTCTGAGTGGAGTAGATGTTACAGGCAGTCCAGCGACACTGGGCCCCCAGGGCTACCAGAGTCTCAATCAGGACCTAATAGGGAACGATGGAATATACAGATACGTGAGGAGGTAGCTGTGGTAAAGAAGAGAGGGTGATAACAGTTACAGTTATATGCACTGAAAAGGATAAAAGGACGTACTGCTGTCTGAGCAGTGATGTGAGTACAGCCTACTATCTTCGCCCCAGCCAGTGGCTTCTCCCCCTGGGCTCTCTTCCTCAAGGAGATCAAGGCAGACATGTCTGGGGAGTAAACACATCGTGCACAAGTTAGTGTGAGTTGAAAGGACATAAAGGTTGGGTTTTGTTTTGGGAAAGAGAAAGAGAAAGAATGATGTACCATTTTGAATACAAAAACAAGCCCTTTCTACAAGGTAGGTGTGCAATACACGGCTGTAAAATGGAGACTGATTGAGCAAAAATGTCAGCAGCAGCTGTTGCTGCCCAGGCTTGAGCCTGAAGAACACTTGTCAAGCACTCACACATACTTATCACTCACACGGGCAATGTAAACAGCCAGAGAGACAGAAGAGAGAGGAGGTGATTAGTGAGTTTACAAAAATAATAAAATGCCTCAGATGGTAGAGGAGGTATCTCAGAAAGAAAAGAGATGAACAGAGCTGAGAGAATGAGTCTCGCTCTCAGTTTGTTTTGAAATCAGGAGAAGGACGTTTTATCAATCACTGACTCAAATACTGTCCAAGCAGCAAAACAGATGCCATGTGATATCTAACAGGGAACAAAGTCATGACAGGTAGCTCAAAGCTCTCTTTGTACATATGATAATGATATCAAGTCTCTTACTGAAGGTGACTATCACAATAAAATCACAACCTAAAAACCTATGAACCAACATTTTAACATTTTATATTGATACAATATGTACACGATTGCCTCTCTTAGTAGGAAACACTGATTCCATAAATCCATTTTGATCAAAATGCAATTCCTGAATCATAAACAAGGTTTCCATGATTCTTTATATTATTTCAGATTTAGAATCTTTGAAACACCTACAATGTGCCAGTAAGGTCAGACCAACCTTGTTCTGCTATTTCAATTTCGCGGCGGCCAAATTCAGCCTGCTTGATGTTCTTCACACAGAAGTCACTGCTGCCGTGGGTGTTGACCTGGGCTTTGTCCCGGGGGGAGGTTTCATCATCGGAGCTGTCGGTGTAGGATGCAGCTGGGAAATGGAGAACACAAAAGGTCATTATTGTGGAGAAGAATACAAAAAAGACAATTATGAAATATATATTCATGTCCATTGTGTGAGAGGTCGAGCTCATGTATGTGTTTCCTGTGTGTGTGTGAAATTGTATGCAGTGTACTTTCGTGTGTGTGTGTGTGTGTGTGTGTACTTTTATGCAAATATGTATGCTTATATAAGCTGAGTGTACATACTTGACTCCAAAAGATGATGTGTGCACTTAAAAAATAGATTATCAACCATTTGGAGCTTACAGTGATCTCAAATCTCAACAGCAATCGTTTATAATCTCTGTCAGTCTGTCGGAGTACAGTCTGTGCTCTAACATCTCATAGAAGTGGAGTGAAACTTTCAGGTACCTGAGCTGTAGCTGTCTGTAGATGACTGCGAAATGGACCGAGAGAGGGAGCGGCGGCCTGCCTTGGTGGGGTATTTGCTGAATTCTTGTTTGTCCTCTGTGTTCGCAAACTGGATCTAGAGAGAACCGGAACAAAATGGAGTACGATGTGAACATAAAAGGCAAACAAGATCCGTACATAGTCACTTTGTGTTTGGACCTTTTCTGTCTGTATGCACAGATGAAGTGTCAACAATGACATCAGGGGAGCAAAGAGGAGTGAGGAACAAAAAGTACCATCTCACACATTAACAGCGATAATGCTCTCATTTATACGCTTTAGGTAATGTGCTCACACTCTGTTAGTTTAGGCTCATTTTGCTTTTTCAGCCAATTAAAATGTCCTTTCAAAGGTAAATCACCTGAGCCTGTTACAGTAAATCACAGGTGGATCAGGAAGAGGGAGCTGACGTCTATTTTTAGATGCTCCCTCCTGCTCTGTGATTTATGCTTTGTTCCAATACACAGGCTTCAGTTGTAGGTGTGGTTCATCATGTCAACCCAGCCCTTCAAAGGGCCCCAGATCAAAGACATGGAAGCGCATAAAGTGAATCAGTACACCTCTAGAGCACCTATTTTTTTATACTAGCTTTTAGCAGAATATTTCAGTCTCGACTGTCCAATCTTTGGCATTAACCACAGAGGTTGATCCAATTTTTTTAAATCATGTCATATAGCTACTGCAAAAAAGCCGGTGCCTCGTATGAAGTTGACTCTATTAAGTGTTTACAGGCTACAATTAGACTTAAGATCTGACAAATCCACTGAGTGTCTGGCTGCACTGGTAGTACACAACAGTCAGTTGTCAACATTAGAGGGATCAAACTCTCAGGTCCTTTAGTAAGCGGGTCAGTCACAACAGTAAGGAGTCACTAGTTTAAGTCCACCAGAACAATCTCACTACGTTGATCCTGACAATAATTAAATATAGACCAGGAGTATTCAAGAACTATCCCGTGTAGATCCCTGGTGGACTGAGGCTGTAGTTTGTACTTTGCTTACATCAAAGAGACTGTTTCTGGACAGGGTCACAGTCATACTACAACTCAGCATGTTACTAGAATAGCAGGTGGGTATCAGGCCTGAACGTCATGGTGCCTTTAAGCTTTAGACCCTATGACTTTGACGGCTCTGCTCCCATTAAAGACTCAATGTTACACCTGGCAGGCAGTGTTGTACTATTGCTTACTATATACTGTAGGTTTAGCAAGAGGATTAACATGATTGTGCATGGAACAAATGTTAAAAGCTGCCTTTGCAAGAAATTGTAATGGTGTCTTGGTGGCTTAGTGGCAAGTGTGTTGGATCATATTCAAGTTCACACTTTGATGTATCTCAAGTCTTAGATCAAATCATGCAGTCAGGGGTTTCAGATTTTCATCATGCTTATTGTCAATGTAGGAAGGCCTTCAGACATTTTTTTATTGAATTATTTATGCATTCATTACATGTATATATACATGTTTCATACATTTTTTTAAATTGACTCGTTGCATATGCTTTTTTGTAAAGCATGGTCAAACACCTCCTTGTTGATTAGAATTTATAATTCTTGGTCATTTGAATTATACAGATTTTCTTTAAAGGTTCAGTGTGTAGAATTTAGTGGCATCTAATGGAACAGATTTGGCAGAAATGGAATATAATATTCATTAAGAATGTTGTAATTAGTGTGTAATTACCTGAAAATAAGAAACATTGTGGTTTCATTACCTTAGAATGAGCTCTTTATATCTACATAGGGAGTGGGTCTTCTTCCATGGAGCCCACCATGTTGCACCGCCATGTTTCTACAGTAGCCCTGAATGGAGGGGGGGGGGTCAGTTGGCTGCAATCTGCTACCTCACTGCTAGATGCCAGTAAAACCCACACATTGCACCTTTAATGGTAGAGTTAGACATCTCTCAGGAGTTAGGATCATCACTTTGGCTATTCTTGAAGTCCTTCTCTCCTTTGGTCTCTTCCTGAAACATTTGCTTTGCCTCACTGATAATCCTTTCAAATGTCTTCATTCATTGTGGCAATGCTGTGGGATTTCCTTGTTCTCTTATTTTAGATGTCCATAGTATGTGTTTGGACTAAAAACTAACGTGCAGGCCACCAGAGTTGACACAACACACAGACGATAAATCCGGGAACACATGAATGCCAGACTAAAAACAGTGAGTTGGGTAACATTTGAGTGTGATGTGCACTACACATACGGACCTACAGCTATATCTTTAAGGTATAGTCTAGTATTATGATAATAACATTAAAGAGTGTTTGTTTAATGGCATAACATGAAAGCAATTAGACACAGAAATATTTTCCACTGACAAACAGGTTGCTGAGAGGATAGTTTTCTGAGTTTAAATTCACAGTTGGGTGAAACTGGCATGAATGACTCAGTTACTTGGTAGTTGCCATGTAAACATTAAGACAAGCCGAGGCTGATTATATGGGGTTCATACAAGTAGCACCAACATCATTTATGGTCCCTGAGGAAGGATACTGGTTGTATTAGACAATATGATTTCACCCAAAACATGAAAAATCTCATAACTGCTATAATTTTAATTTGAAATGAATTTAAAATTTCAGTAACAGTGGCTGAAATGACTAAAACAGTTAGGCAGCTAAGTGTTTACATCTCACAATCTCTTTCCAAGGGCAGTGACACCTGGGCCTCAACAGTCTACTATGTCAGTATGAAGAAACTCAAGAAGCTTGTGAGACGGTGTGAGCTGAGCAGATCTCTGCATGTCTCTGTTTTCACAATTGACAGTGTGCTCTATCTCACATGCTTGCAAAATAGTACTTTTATGTTAGCTTTGCATCGGTTTGGACTCTTGAGGATCCAGCAGAGGGTTTTTTTGTACAGTCCCTTGAACGTCTTCACTGTTCTTCCCTCAATTCTGCACATCAAATCAAAGAATCCCTCTCTTCTGGTTACAGCATCAAGGATAACAAGAGGTTAATCTGCTTAATGATGAATTACTCAGTGTTACTTAAGACGGTACTCTGTTTCTGCTACTCTTACACAGTGACTACCTCAGAGGTAAGCAGTTTGAGTAACCATGGCCTTTTGAGGAGGAGATCGTACTTGTAACTGCATTTCAGTGAAACATATTTGTTGCAAGTTAAAGAAAATCTTTCTGTGTGGACTGTACTGTTGGAAAAGACGAAAAAAATCATGCAACATAACTACAAAAAGAAGACAGAAAACTTATGACATGCCTGAAGCAACTCCAGCACATCTGAGTGTGTGGGATATGCAGTATCTTTCCGGTGATGCATTAGTAGCGACTCACCCTTTCTCTCCCGTGCCCATGTTTGTGTGCCATGGCTGCCTGTCACTGCCTGGTCTCTCCAGTTTTCCAGCCTACTTCCCTTTGCCTGTGTGTCCTCTGTGTGATGGTACTAGGTGTCCCTGATGCTATTATCCCAGAACACTCCCAGGCAGAGCCAGGGGGAGGTTCCCACCTATTATCGTGATTTCTAATGGCCAACCTGGAGAGAGAGAGTGAATGAGAGAGAGGCCTGGAGAGAAAGGGGAGGTTGACTCTAACTGAGCGTCTCTCTCACTCTCTTTCACTCTCTGGTTCTGCCCTTGACAACCAGCTGCTAAAGTCAGTAGGTTGTATTCTATGGTTGACTTTTAAGTGTTGAGAGAGCGAATGCAGGAACAAGTTGCAAAGAGAGAAAAGGTCAGGTATGTACATATGCACAAACTAGAAATAGGTACAGAAAAAATGAAAAAAAAAATGACACGCATATTAAAAAAAACACATTTACTGCAGCTTTTACTTTCAGGCTTTACTCCTGATTTGGACAACTAAATGAAAGGGGATTGACAGGAGGAATTAAACCGTTTCCATTAGCCTTCATCTGCATCAATAAGCGGCCCATCCAGTCCCATTCTACAGCTAAAAATAACCTTTCTCTCCTAGATAGCAGGCCAGGTCACAGACTTAAGCTGTGGTGTGACAGTCAGTCTGTGGTGTAAGGGCTCAATGAGGGCCTGGCATAAGGCGGCATTACCTACTTACCCAGACACCACTAGCGCTCTGCAGCGCCATCTGATTGAAAACACATACAGTCTGATCCACGTACTGTAAATGTTTGTATAAACATAAGGGCATGAAAACAGGCCAATGACAGGAGTCCCACTCAACAAGTCAAAGACAGAAAGTCTGAAATATTTTTCTATAATGGATCATTAACATTAAAAAAAATGCTGAAGTCAATGAGGTGAAATTCTTCACAGGTGTACTTACTAAAAATTACTGCAAATGACACCTGTTTAGATCAACGCATGCATGACGGATTACACAGTGTTGTGAAAAAAACATACAGTGTGCTAATCCCTCCCCCAGAACTATGTGACCTTTAGCACAAGCTATACCTTCTACTTACTTACGACCATACACCTCCATCATGAGGAATGTGAATATCAAGGTAACACACTATCACATATGATAAACAACCACAAGGGAATGTAAAAATGATTCAACAACTGTCATTTTGTTCCTGAAATTGTAAAATGAATGCTGACGACAAATACTGTAGTTAAAGGAGAGAGATCACTAAGGCACACCTGAGAACACAGTGGAAAACGATGAAACTAGTCAGTATGGATGTGTTATATTTCTCAGTTTATGGTGATTCTCTGCCAGTGTTAATACAGGTCACACTGTGGGACAAAAACAGTACTTTGCTTGTGTAGACTATCGAAAACAGTCTTTCAAATATTTCTTATATCATAAACTCTTGTTTGTAGAAAAACCTGACGACAGTGGTGAAAATTAGTGCAGTCTATGTAATGCTTTCATGTAATGTGATGTGATGTAATGCTTTAAAAAAAAAAAGAAAAAAGAAAAGTTAAATTCAAACACCAAGACGCACCAAAGTCAGAAACAGGACATTAAATATAAATTCTGATTCTGTCTCTGTGCTGGTTTTCATTTTTTATACAACCCAAACATCATGAGCACTGTCATATCATTTACTGTATGTTTCCACACTTTCATCTAAACTCGCCAGGGGCGGGGGGAAAAAAAAATCTGCATTTGACCTTCATGAAACTCGACGTTGTGACAGATACGATGAAAAGGTGAAAATAAGGTATGAACGCTTTTGCGCTTCTATGTAAAACAGCCCACGGGGATCAGATAGAAATGATGATGCATGAAGAAATTCACAGTGAGTGAGTCCGGTTGCCGGGGGGGCGGGGGGAGGGAGGGGGCGTATTGTGTAACTGCTGGATGGATTCAAAGAGAGAGAGAGAGGAGGCAGAGTAGTGGTGTTCTTTGACTTTCCCACCCACACACACACACACACATTCATTTCATTTTTCATTTGTAGAAGTGATTGTTTTTGCCCCTAGCGTCTTTCCAGTTGATTATGAGACAATGCAACAGACATCCCAAGTCTAATTTCTCATGTGTGATACTGTCTGCAACATTAATTTGGTTAATTATTATTTTCCAATCATTTGCTGTATTTCTTTTGCTGAATTCTTTTTTTTTTTTTTTTTATACAAACAGTTGGCTCAGTTTGACACTGGGCTCTCACATTTATTCGTAACACACTGCTTTGTTTTCATAAGCGCACTGCACATTCCTACCATCCAATATGTTTTCAATCAGGCTCCCTGAGGCGGATCACAGTCCACACATTATTGCCTCGTCAGACAGGGGGTCGGAGGTAATATTCTGAAGTCTATGAGCCCCGCTGCTGGGAAAATTGATATTTTTACTGTTCTGATTTTGTCCACCTCTTGCAGACACACTAATGCTACACAGTAACATACATAATCCTATATTAGGACATAAGAGCCCACCAGTAAATACCAGCTCTCATTTTTCAGGTTTTGTTGAGACTATCACAGGTGTTGAGGTTAATATTTTTGTGTAGTGTCTGTCGGTGATGGTCTGCTTGTTATTTAGTGCCCATGTTATCATGATTTCTGAGATACATCCACTCACCACATTTCAGATAAATGAGTCATGTTAATCTGAACACCAGCTGGCAGCATGTCGGTGTTAGGCAGAGGTCTGGTGATCTCCATCTCAACAGGGAGTTTTTTTAAGGCAAAAATCCGCCTGCTTACAGAAGTAGAAAAATGCTACAAACATCCCAAATGTTGTAACATATTGTTTATCAAACACAGAGCATCAAGTGGTGTGGGACCACATGGGAGTTTTAAAAGTAACATGAAGTTCAGCTGCAGGTGCCAGAAAAACAGGTGGAACAGTCAACTATACTCTGTAATTATTTAATACTTCATGTAGAACAGATATTGAATTAGTGTGGCTGGAAAGATTACAATATAACACTAAATTATAACATAAATATCTATAGAGAAAAAACACAAGTATGATTATATCAACATTTATTAAATAAGGACCAAACATTTTATTATTAAAACACAGCTAATTTATCATTTATGTACTGATATTTCTTTTTGGATATCTGTTGTACTGTATGTGCCGATATTTTTACTACTTTAACCTATGCATATTCATGATGGGTAAGGGTTTACAACGTAGTCTTGATTTTACAACACAGACAAAGTGCACCAGTAATGACAGGTGTCACAAGTCAAAGGTCACCTTGAGGGATAAAGAAATTCTTCACAACAGAGTTGCCATATTTGAAAAAAAATAATAATAACAGAGAGTTTGTGACACAGTCTTGGCAGAAAGTGTTCACCAAAGGTTTCGCAAAACCAGTATAATCAGTTTAAAGACCAACAAACCTCTAAGTAAAGTAAACAAAAAAGTCACAGGAGTTTTCTTTCCAACATCTGAGCTTATTAGTTCTGAGAAACCAGAAAGAAGCTTTTCAGCCCGCTAGTCTGTTCAGTGTTTATCCGCTGCCTGTTGCCAGCTGTTACACACGGTGGTGAATCGGGAATGATATGAGCAGCCACCTCAAGGGAGTCATTCGGTCTGATGATTCCTCTCTGTGCCGTTGTATAACAGCCGAGAAATTCAAGGCCATTTTCTCACAGGTGCACCTTGTGCTGTTAACACATTTTATCATGCTGTTCCCATAACTGACAGTGATGATGCCCACACACGCTGAACACTCCTGAAGAAATTCAAGAGCGGCATCACAAACACAATCATGGCCTCTGTTGCCACTACATATAGACATTATCAACTTTTATCAATTACATCCCCATCACCCTGAACCTTCATTGAATTCAAGCTGTGGTGGACTGAATTTCTTCAGAACAGCCAACACCTTATTTAATACTTCAGACTATCTAAGCTAAGGAACAGTATGACAGCTGGTGTATTTCCTTAGTTTGCAGAGGTCTTAAATCAGAGGTTTAAGAGCTCAACCTGGCTTTTAGTTGTTTCCTCCCTGCAGGATGTTGGTATGATATAGACATTGTGATTTAAATAAACAGGAAGGCCACACCAAGGTAGATTTAGACAATAATCCTTTCTTTGCTCTTATATATTTTCACCTCAGTAATAACATGGTAGAAGCTATGATTACACAAACACCACATAAGAGAGAGAAGAAAGTCAAGTTTTTATCTTTGTGGCCCAACTTCTCTGATTAATTTATATACATTTACAGACCAGATTATGTCTCAGTTTGCAGAGGTGACCCGGCTGTAACATTAAGTTACATGTAACACTGCAGCATCACATCACATGCATGCCTTAAAGCTGCATCGGCCTCTCTCTGCTGTCAACTTCGGGCTGAAAATGCAGATGCTGCCTTATGAATACATGACAGACATAACCTTTCATCACATCGCCTTGCCTTGGTGATGCACTTCACTGCAGTACAATGCGTACCGAGGCTGATTTATCCATGTGTCTGCAGACAGGGACACACAGTCTCTTTAGCCCGGTGACAGTGACTGATGGCGGAGATCACGTTTCTTACCTTCTTGACGGATTTCAGAGTAGGGACGGCTGTAAACGCTGCGGAGGGCATTTCCCCGACGTTCATGTTCACATCGCTACTGTTCTTGCTGACAGTCAACGCGGAATATTTTTCCGCAACGTTTTCGGTCTCTTTCACATATTTCGTGGCTTGTTTAACCTCCGCCTTGCTGTCCACAACCGAGTCAGTCATTGCATCCAGGTGGTGTTGAGCTGTTTCTGGGGTGGAGAGAGAGAAAGAGAGGAGAGGAATAATAATAAAAAAGCCGGTTCTGAATTGAGTTCAGACCAACGTTAGCTTTGTCCGTCGCTTTGTTGCTCTCTTGGCTAAGCTATCGTGGCTTAAAATGACCGAACCGACGCTGAAGCACGACGCGGAGCAATAAGTAGCCTACTTGAAACGAGATTAACGTGTTATCTGTCTTCACTACTTTCTACAAGAGCCGCACGAAGACTTGTTTCGGTCCTCCAGGTCTGCTGTCATCCACAGACAGCAACATCACCGAGGGGAGGGGGCGGTTGTGTTGAGCCTGTCACCTGAACAAGTGGGCAGTGTGTAACGTTAGACGGTGATTATCCAGTTCGCGCCGGTGGAGAGGGGAAAGTAACGACTGGGGGAGGTCGTTACTCATTACCTTATATTAAAATACATTACATTATATTGACTAGTTACTTTCGTTACTTGCGTTACTTGCAAGCGAATGTTGTTTCCATGGTTGCACTGTGGCCCTGCGTCAGGTCTCCTCGGAAGCCGAGTACAAACCCCGCCTCCTGCGCTGATGATTGGCTGACTGTGGCACTAACGTCTATAATCTACACCGTCTGATTGGCAGAGTTTGATTGGAACAGAGTTTAACCTGGGAGGTGGATTTCAGGGCAAAATACCAATTTATTTCTCCCCATATCAGAAAGAAATTAAATTAACTTCATTCAGTTGTTTTGTTACATCAGCCGAAACTGTTTAAATATTTAAACACAAACTAATTTAACCAGTTTATTACAATTTGCTCGGATTGAATAGCTACTTATACTGTACTTGTGTACTTCAGATTTATTCTTCTTTATACTTTGATTCCATTGCATTTACGAGTCAAATGTTGGTGTTTTTACTCCACTACATTGGTTTGACATATACAGGAGTTACTAGTAACTGTAGATTTAGAGTTGCATTATTATTTTATAAAATATGTTAAACTGTTAAACTAATCAATAGCATATAAAAGTTGATAAAACCAGCTCCACCAGCCACATAAAAATCCCTCTTTTCAATTATATAATACATGTAATAATATAATACTATGAGAGAGTCCATGCATAGTGAGTACTTGAACTAATATACTTTAAGTATATTTTTCTAGTAGTACAAAAGCAGTCAGATTGGGAAGGCAGGGCTTTTACTTATGATGTAGTGTTTGTATTAGTTCGTTTAGTTTGAGTACTTCTTCCTTCAATGAGCATGTTATGATCTTAATATTGCAATACTATTAAAGTCAATATAAAATAAGATTATCTGCAGTTCATTGTAATATTATTTTAATGTCATACTGAACAAGATGGCAGACTAATAGAGTTGCTAATATGTGTAATATACAATATGCAGTACAAGTGAACGTGTTTATATGCCTAGTCAATCTCCCCAAAAAAAGAATCACCTATTTTTCTAATCATTTTTTTTAATTTAGAAAAGTACAAAAAAAAAAGAGAGAGACATTATGCATCATACATTTTCTCCCTTTTCCAAAATAATCACCTATTTTTATAATCAATTAATGGTCATTTTTGCTTAACGATCCCTAGTTCCACCATCTGGAGGATTTGTTGTTTTGTTTTATGTAATGGTAAACAAGCAATATGAAGACATCTCCTTTGGCTTTAGGAAACTGGTGATGTGCATTCTTCACATTCTGGTTGTTTCTAAACCAAACAATGAATTAATTGAAAAAAAAAAATCTGCAAATGGATGGAAATAATCATTAGTTTAAGCCTCAATATAGGGGGCTTGAAAACTTATAAATATTCATAAATTCAATCATCAACAATATTAATCAAAAGATATGCCACTTTTGCCACAATGGTTGACACACATTAAGAGTAGATAATAGTTTCTGGAGTTTTGGTTGATATCCTGCAAAAATATCCAATCCAATTTGCCACAAATAAAACAGCATTCAATAACTGCAGCTCCCACAAGGCTTTGATAGCAAGCTAACTGCTCATGGACAAAGTGAAGACATAACCACAAATAACTTTGAGTCACTTATTACAGTTTAATTGACATAGGTTTCATGAATTCAATGTCCAACCTTATTTCATTATAAAAAAAATAGCATTGCAGAACTGCATCTGATGGGTAAAAAAAAGCTACTATCTACAATGAAACAAACCAAACACTTAGGTGGACTGCCAATGAAGTAACTACGTGGATAGAGCCATTGTTTCCTACAAACACTAAGTCTTAAACATAAAATTGTATAAAATGCATCCACAAAATTGGGTAAATTAGTAAGTACATCCAATACACACTGGGGAAAGAAAGAATTTCTGTACAATATTTTCACATCAGTATCACATTTCAGTTTTAGCTCCGTGATGGTAGGTTGGACTTAAGATGCTGAGTCCATTCCCCACAGAGCATGGGTTGAAAAAATATGAAATGTCAAAATACAGGACATCACCTCAAAGACATGACACAAGTGTAGCATAAATGCGTAATGAGTGTCTCTGAAAAAAAAAAAAAAGACTGTACCATTTACAAAAAGTATTTAAAGCAACATGTATCCACCGGTGACAAATTCTCAGCTTTTTAAAGGACCAGGGTCTGACAGAGTATGGCTTCACAGCTATTATTCTCCTCTGTGTGACTGGCCCTGGTTCCCATTTCCTTTCATTATTGTCCAAACAAATCACTGTGAAAATAAAAAGCTGGTCCTAAGTGCTTGACCAGATAAGCTGAGTATGTAAGCATTCTCCATTTCAGGCAAGAGGACTAAAACAGTCCACAGACTCAGCAGCCACATGGCCCGCTCCCTGGAAAACCAGCATAGAAGTTGAAGAGATAACAGAAGAAACCCAGTGGTGGCACTGTGATTTGGTGGTGTGTGACAGTGGGGTAGGAGTGAGTACAAGTGAGAGAAGGAGGTGCAGCAGATGGGTAAGCTGTGATGAAGAGTCTCAGGCAGCGTAGAGTTCACAGACAGAAGTGATGATGCTGGCGACGGTGCTACGAGACACGGATCATCTGAGCCACTGTCTCATCGGCTGCTGCCTGGGCTGCCTCCTGCTGTTGCTTTGCAAGAGGAGAAAGGATCAGTGAGGTCATCTTACAAATTATGAAAAATTATACATTTTAAGGGAAGTCCAATAAATGTAAATGCTTAGTTGACAGATTTAAAACATACAGTACAGGTTTGAGTTGGTATTCTTGTTGGGTTTTTTTAATGAGGGTGATGTTTTTCTGCACACATCTCATTACCTGTGCCAGGGCCAAAGCCATTTCCTCCTTTTCCTTAGGTGAAAAGAAACGGCCTCCATCACCTCGCTTACGCTGCATTGCATGACGGTGGCGAGACTCGTGTAGGTATTTCTGTGAGAGAGAAAGGAGATGAATAGGACCATGGTGCATTTAACATTATGAATACATTATTGTGTAACCTCTGTGCCAGTACTGGTTACTTCATTAACCCAACAAGCATATTTTCTTTCTTACCTTACTTGTGGTATCTAGCCATGCGAATACTTGCAGAGGTTTGGAGATAATTTTTGCTGAGATTACATGGCTAGATACCACAAGAGGTAGGCGAGAGAATATTTTGTAGCTGGTGAACAGTGAAAGCGTAGTCCTGTGTGGTCCATGACAAATGTGTCTTACCCTCCTTTCTTTGGGGATCTTGCCCTCGGCCTCCAGTTTGGCTCGGGCCTGTCTTCGCTTCAGGATGCGATGGTACTGCTTGGCGTTGACATACAGGGGTTCCTCCTCAAGCATCTCAGCCCCTGGCAGGGGGATACGCTGCATTGTGGGAACTCCACCACCTCCAGGCACCATCTGATGGAGGGAGAGACACAAACAGGCACACAAATGCTTAGAACCGCTGCCGGGAAAATGCATTAAAACTACAAGCAGCTACAGTGCAAATGGTTAAATCAGTATCACATCAATCATAAAGCCGTTATTCAGTACTGATATACATTAATACATCATTATACAGGTTTAAATTTTAAGTTGCACGTTAGAGACCCTGCAAACTCACACAGATGTTTAAGTTATTCTCGCTGATTAGACTTCTCTACAGATTGAATTGTAGAATTGAGAACTTCATGAGGTTACCAAATTTCATGAATTAAATAATTAAGGTGCAAGTTATCCCACTCCATAAATAAATTGGTCTTTTTCACAAATCTGTTGATATGAAGGCCATTTACTAGTCGGAAACTGGTAATTACAATAACTGTTGTCAGAAAGGTGCAGGAGATGCTGATCACACTGTCCTGATAATACATCTAATCAAGCATAATAACTGAAAACATCTGTGTGGGTGGATTAGTGGTGTTAAATAAACATGTTGATATGAACTGCATAGTTCAATAAACTAAAGTAAAAATAAAACTAGACTAAAACAAAAATGTTTAAATAATGTTTCTTATAAAGTCTCATGGTTCACTTTGTCATCTTCTTAATATAATCTGTTAACAATTTAAACAGAACTAAAGATTACCAAAATAATTAATTCATCTTATCATCACAATATGATTCTATTAAAAGATAAATGCATTTACAATACATACTGCAGTATAACAAAAGAGATAAACAATAATTATATTTGTTGTTATTTAAATCTCAATAACCTCCACCACACCACACACCCTTGTGTGAGACTAGATAAAAACAAAAAAGGTAATAAGATGTTGGGTACCTCTGCACAGGGTCTTACCATGACCATTCCACCTGCATTGACCATGTTACCGGAGACGGGCAGGGTGACGGTCACAGTGCCTTGGCCGCTGTTGGTGGTGTTGGTGTTGGCACCCCCTGCCTGTACAATCTGGGCACCTGCCAAACTGGCAGCTGGAATTGTGATCATTCCTGCAAAACACAGATCAACATTCTTCATTCCCAAATTGAAAACTCAATAGAGGTTGATTTTTAGAAAGTCCACAAAGCAGAAGCAAAACTCAAAATGTAGATGAGTTTACCCTGCTGCAAGACGGTACCGTCAGCATTGACAGGCTGGTAGACGATGGTCTGTCCGTCAGCCGTCTGTGCCACCTGTTGGCCCTGCACGCTGATCTGCTGCCCCTATAGCACCGCAAATGAGAAAAAAATAAGACACTCAGTAATAATAACAATCATTAAAAGGATGTGCCACTGTATTGGTTAGGATTTAATACCTGGTTCTGTCCAGCTGTGATGGCTGTCTGGGGCTGCTGGATGATGATCTGCTGAGGTTGACCCTGCTGGCCCTGAAGCTGAAGGGTCTGACCGCCCTGCAACTGGATCTGACCCGGCTGCACCAGCTGGATCTACAGAGAGAGAGAGAGAGAGTAACATTCCTTTACATCTACCAATACCATTTCATAGAAAACTGTCTGTTTTCATGCAGGATTATGTGGCAAAATTTGAATATGGATCTAGCAACCGAACCATATCCCTCACCTGCTGTAGTCCCTGAGCTCCAGATACTGGGACCTGCATTATGGTTTGACCCTGACCCCCCGACATGGCTTGCACCATGATGGGTTGCCCTGATGATGTGATGAGCTGGCCGCCGCTCACCTGGACCATCAGAGGCTGCCCCTGAACCTGCAGAGAGATTCAGAAAACTGTTACAGCAGCACTGCCAGACAGTGCAATTACGTGTACTTTCGTAACCGGGTTAGCTTTCTCCAGTGAGCCGATTTCTTAAAAGTCATGTAAACACGAAAACTGTTTTTTGTAATCGGGGTAATTAGGAAAACTGATTTCCCAAAATAGATTTCTCCTGGAGAATGCTGATATTTCTTGAAGAAGTATGTGTATTATATGCTTTCTAAAGGCTTCAGACATTGAGAATAACAGCTGAGTAGATGGATGAAAGGACAGGTCATTACAAGACAATTAAACAGAGCAATGCAATCAAAAATAATTCCATCCAACGTCCAGCTGAAACTGAAAGTAACACAAAGTAGCCTGTAGAATTATAAATTAGTCAGTTTCCACTGCGGAACATTTGACTATTTGCTGAATTTAAACACATTTGTTACGCAAGAAAAGCTCCTTTCTGTCTGTCTTCGCCTCTCACTGAGCTGCGAGTCTGCTACAACACAGACAAGCACCTCAGGACAGACACAGCCAATATATTACAAAAGAGCCTTGCTTCAAAAATAAGGTCAAGGGCAGAGAAGAAATCTGAATACCGACCTACTGTATGTATCTGCTGATATACAGTAACATAGTAACTACAGTGAATAAACATGTTCTACCTGTGTAACCTGGTTTTCTGAATAGTCCAATTTCTTGTGTTTGCTTCCTCAATATAACAGGTGACTTAGAGGACTGCATGCACATAACATGAAATCAGAAACATCCTGGATACCACAGTGTGGAAAACAGGATTTGATGATATACTATTATTCTTTGTGTTTTGGGGTATGCAAACATAAAACCATCCTACCTATGCACTGTATATCCTCAGCTATTCTGTGCCATGAGGTTGAACATAACATAGGCTATAATTGCATATCCTCAATTCTTTATTGAGTGGTTGTATATTTACTGGAATACTGTTGCTGAACCAGGTTACATGAAGTTCATTTAAACTCAATGTGTTTAAATGTCATCATAAACTGGATTAGACATGGTGATATCATCAGTCTAATTTGTGTTCGCATATTCAACTTGACATGTACAGATGGTTCAACTAGCATCCATAAATGAGTGAGTGACCACTATGGACAAGTGAAAGCATGTGGCAGCAGTTGTGCCATGGGGGAAAATGACAGGAGGAAGGAACCCACTGCCATTTTCCAACGAGACAGTAAGAAAAAATTATAGCTAGATGGTGAGTACCAAGTGACAGCTTGTAATGAATATGGATCCATGCCATTCAATGCTGAACCTCAAAAGGTTCTGCTAACAGCAAAATACATCCATTAGACTTATGTTTCAAATGGCGTGTGTCTTTCTCTTGAAGAACAGGGTCTGACCTACAAAACTTGCTTTTTAAAAGCAAGCGACAAACATGACTCTGACAAACAGCAGTCCTTTGACAACTCCTTTGATGAGAGCATAAGCGGAAACCCAAGGCTGACACACAACACACTGTGCTGAGGAACATGCAGTTCAGGCAGCTGCAAGACATGCTGGGAGAGGAAGAGGATGAACCAAACAGCACAGAGATGGGTCATGATAAACAGCCCTGGTTGTAGCATGCAAATTCATAGGCTGTAAGACTGTCATGACACTGACACAGGGCGGCGGTGACACCACTACCTGGAGTGTCTGCACCTGCTGGCCTGAGGCCGTCACCACTGGCGCCTCTGTTTGCAGCTGCACAGCCGTCACTGTGCCCTGTGTCTGCAGGCAAGGCAGGACAATACAGTCTCAGAAAAGTAAATACTTGTTGGGAAAATAGATCTGGAGTCCGCTGGAACGCCTTATTTCTGAGGACCTGTTACCTGTGAGCTTACAGCAAAAGGTTAAACTTTGTGCATTTTTAAACGAACTCGGAGGGTAGGGCATGCTTTTCTTTATTAAAAAACAACAATAACAACAACAAATTAAATGAGTAACTTCTCAGCTCACCTGCTGTTGGATCTGTCCATTGGCAGTCTGCACAACTATCTGCTCTCCAGTCGTAGTGGTGGCAGTGGTGTACTGCTCCATAGCTTCTTATTTATTACCACAATCCTCTCTTGAAACAAAAGAAAGACACATTCAGCATGAGCTAACGTTACAAGGAAAATTTGCATTGATCTGTTTTAGATCAAACTTTAACCCGCATGTTATCCACATGGAAGAATGGTTGTTTTGTCTTTCCAACCTTTATTTAACACCGTTATGTGCTTCCAACTTACACATTATATTAATATAGACACACTGGAGGCCCATTTTAATTTCAACTCGTCATGCTAGCATGTGAAATGTGGTTTCTGACGTTTAGAGGTAATGTATGAACACATGTTGGGTGATAAAGGTCAGCACTCGGATTGTTTTGTTAACGGGATATTTTCGTGAGCGCTAACAAGCCTAGCTAGCGTTAGTTAGCAAGCATGAAAAGGAAGGCTAAATCAACAGATTAACTGCTAGCGTCAATCTTTATGCGTGCTATTGTTTATTATAGTCAATGATACGTTACTAAACGGTGTTTACTCGAGGGTAAATGTTGGTGTTATCAACCATTCCTTTGTTTGATATTTCAGCTAACTAACCTAGCTAACGTTAGCTGAGGCTTGTCGACCACCACAGATCATGTTTCCACGCAGGACTTAACACCGGGGACAACAAGTTATTTGCAGCCTGAACAGTCCGGGACGCCGCGGTCCAAACCGAGCTGTCACTCGAAGTTTTTTTGCATTTAGCAGGGTTAGTAATTTGGTTGGTCCATGACAAACCAATCCGTGCTGACAACTACCAATGCCTTCAATCGGGTCTCCCTTACCGTGTCTTCGTTGTCCGGTTTCCCTCTGATTGGCTCCAGTACAGCTCGCTAAAGCCCAATCAACAAAGTGAGCGGACAAAATGGCGCAAATGAAACAACGGTGCCCGGGAGGAGGTGCGCATGCGCAGCTGCGTCACACATGACGGCGTCACCTAATGGCACAGAAGTAGCTGCACGTGCTGTCCGGCAGATGTCGACATTTAGTCACATATCACAAAACATCTTACAACTTGAAACCAGGGACACAGACATGACTTGAAATTCAGATCAATAAAACGTGAAACGTGAAAATAAAGGGAGCCCCATAAATGAATACATAGAAAAACAGAGAGAAAGAAAAGATTTTAGATAAATATATATTAACACAGATCTTTCAGAAGCGTTGTAAATAAAAGGACAGTTCTCATTGCTTTAACATGTTTGAAAAACTTATAGAGTCAAAGTAATTTTCAGCTGATTTTTGAAAACAAGCAGGACCATTTGTTGAAAAACAGTTTACCCACTGCAGTTTCACAGTTTTAATATCAATATATCTCAGCATCAGAGAGTTGGACTGTTCTGCTATTGTTTTGGGGTTTGTTTGCTTTTTGTTTGTTTGTTTTGTTTTGTTTTTTGTAAAAACGTTCTTTATTTACAACAAGGAGGTACAACAATTGCCATAAAAACAGTTAAAAAAAAAAAAAGAAAAAAAACCACCACTCATTATAAGTCCTTTGAGAGTTTAAATACAATTTAAAATTTTTTAAAGTTTTTTAAGTTGGTTTGCAATGCTGCTTATTCACCCTTTTAAGTCATATTTATTTATTTTTCTGAAATGGGTGAATTAGTTTAATGTGGGACACTAACTCAAATGCATCTTTCTCTTTTTCTACCAAATGTTAATGATTAGGACTGCTGTCAAATTAAACCTGGAATGTCATGTAATTGAAATCACATGACTTCACACAAGTGATGCCATAGATTGGGGCAATGCAATCTTCCAACAAGTAATACTTTCTGTGAAGTCAAGTCAAAGGTCATCGACAAAGGATTTTCAGTAATTTAATGTTAAGGATCTAAATTTGTCGTAAATGAAGCAATGTTGCTGATATCAGATTGTGTTTACGACACATTCATGCCTCAGAATATGTTATCATATGTTTTCGTTTTTTTTTTTTTTTCAGTCATCCAATCAACTTTAGACACATTAGTAGGACAGTCATATATGTCCTAAATAACCCATAATTATTCAGGGGTCTTAGTCTTGTAATGGATTTCAGAAAGGTATTGGGTGCAGATATAAAGTATTCACTTCATATCAAAATATATTGCTGAAATGCCAGTTCCAGAAATGATCCCACATAACTCTAATCACCCAATGTATATTTGACATTGTAAATTTTATTTCTGCTTGTGTTACTGTGATTAATTTTTTTTTCTCCAAATCTCCCTGTACTGTTGTTTATATTGTAATATTACTGTGCTGTTAATAAACGTAATAATAATGCTATGTTGCTTGATTTCAACAATATGTGGAATTTACCAAGCATGATCAGCAGCTGAATTATATATTAAAGGTGATATTGCTCTCCAACCCACTGAGCACAGAATATAACATCACATCACATATATCTCTACCTTAGTACTCATTTTCCTAGTTATAAAGTTTTGTATATCTAACCAAAAGAAATTTGAATGAGCACAGTGAAAAACACTGAAATATTGTTTCCCAGTCTGAAATGCACAGGCGTAGTCTATATCATCCAAAATCTTTCCAGCACTTCTTTTACAGGGTAAATTTGATGTTATATCTTGAAGGATACTTCTTTCACATTATTAATAAATGCAGTATTTATATTGAATACAACAAGCCTTTTCCCACTGTAACTCACTCATGATAGAAGACCAAAGGAATTTTGCTGCAGGAAGTGTAATAAAGTAACAGTTTATTCTTCTGATAGTTTCTTCTATAGATGTATTAATCACGTCATTGGGAATAAAAATGGAATTAAACATATGGTGCAATACTAGAACATAACTCTAAATTGATTATCAGCTGTATATTACAAAGCTTTTATTTTTATTGGCTATATTTCATGTTCATAAAAGCACATGTACAGGTAAAAAGCCAAACTTCTTGATTTTTACAAAGGAGGCTCAGCAGTATTGATTCAATTCAGTTTCCCTCTAATCCAAAGGCTTTAAAAACTATGAATATATTTCATCTTCTATGAACTGTAACTCCTCCTTGGGTCAGAGTTTGTTTGTTTATTACTTTTCTTCTGCAAACTGTAAGATAAATATTTTGATATGTTGTATATGATCATTTTGTGGAAGAAGAAATTGAGACAATAAAGGAAAAAAAAAAACATACAGTGGATGATGAGACAGTGACTTTAATTTCCCTGTTGTATCTTCTGACCCTTTATGCTACTGCAGTGGGAAAATCTGTTTTTCAGCTTGTCATCAATAACAAGAAGCGCAAAGCACTTTTTCACTGTGATTTACAGTTCCTGCTGTAGTCTCATACTGGGATGGTGTTGTGGAAAATATTCCTTGGAAGAAAGTCTGGACTTTAGCTTTCACATATCTTCTTACTAATAAAGTAAGGGAAGCCACTTTCAGACTGATCTATAAATTCTACCAAGCTAAATAATCTCTTCTTGAATACAAAAAGGACATAATACCTGCTGTGCCATTTGTGAAACCAGCACTGAAACATCTAAGCATCTGTTCTGGTTTTGCAGCCACACTGAGAAATGTTTGTCTGAGGTTCTCAACTTTATTCATATGTATTTTTCAGTGACTGTTGTTTTGTCTTTTAATGATGTTTTCTTTGGTGTTTTTGATTAAAGGAAAATTAAGATACTTTTTTTTAATAATAAATCTTATTTCTTCTATCTGTCATATTGATTATCCGATCATATTCGTTTAAAATCCCATTTTTGCTTTTTATTTATTTATTTATTTACGCTGCTCCCTTTGGTCTTTTTATGCATCTTGTTGATCTATTATCCGTGTCTGTGTCGGCTGGCTTTAAGTTGCTTGTTGTTCTGTAATATGTCGTTTGTTTAATAATGTATGCGTGAACCTATTTGTTCCTTCAGGTTCAGTCAACAGCTGCACCTCCACTCCGGTAGTCGGCAGTAACATCATCTTTATGTTTTGAGACCCATGTTTGCGGAAGCACGCACGAGCTTACGCACGGGTTTGGTTTGCGCCATGGCTGTAGAGGAGTCTAGTTTATATGAAGGTGTCTGCGCTGTTGTAAAACAACAGTAAGGAAATCGAGTTACACTGAACACAACAAACAGAGGACATTACTGGACTCGATCTGAACAAAGTCTGCTAGTACTTTTGACTACCAGACGTGTCTCCGACTCTGTGATCTTCCTCTTGGACAAACCAAGCTGGTATCACCATCTGTGATCCTGCAGCATGGCCCGACCTCTCCAAGTCCTCTCTCTGCTCTCAAGACTCGGTGCTCTGTCAGTGACCCCCTCACTTTCTACTCACAGCTGTCGATTCTCAAGCAGAGGTGTCGGTAAGGCGTGGATGGGACAGAGCCATGTGCATAGAGACAGAAACAGAGCTCCAAGATACAGCGATGAAATGTCTAATGAGGACCGAGGACTGGAGGATGTAGAGGACAAGCTGCAGGCACTGATTGCGTAAGATCCAGCATCATTATTCCAGCGTAAAAACAAAACAAAAACTTAAAGGACAGGTTTACAATTATTCACTGTAATCATTCCTCCTGTTCATACTGGCTGTTTAAAGGATCTCCTTCAGATGTCCTTTCAATGTAAGTGATGGGGGACAAAAATTCACATTTTGTGCAAAAATGCATTTAAAAGTTGATATGAAGCTTATTTTAGGCTTCGGCAGTCTGAGTTGGCCATATCAAGTGGATATCTGCCACATTTACAGTCTTTAGCATCAGATTCCCTCTTTTTGTTTCCTCAGACAGTGTTTCCTTATTGAGCTGCAGGTGGAAGTATAGTAACAAAAAGAGCTACTTTGGCGAGATATCTACTTCATTTGACTCACCCTTCGACAACTGAAGCTTCATATTAGCCTCAGATAAACTTTTAAATACATTTTTGCACAGAAGGAAGACTATGGATTTTGGTCTCTATCACTTATAAGGGATCTTCTAATTGTCAGTATGAACAGGAGGAATGATTATGGCAAGAAAAAACAATTTCAGTGTTTATTTGGGTACCTGACTGTTGTTTTAAGACATACTTAAAAACTGTGAACCTGTCCTAAGTGTACAGTTCTTTCTGCATGTCTGTTTTCACAGTTTGTGACCATTTAAAACATCTCTCGCATATGTTTTCAGTGCGGAGAGAAAGAGGCAGAGGACAGTGAAATATCACATACTGAGGAGGCAGATGACACCATCAGGAGCTCCAGAGAGGAAGCTAACCTGGGAGGCTATTGAGCAGATCAGGTGAGGAGCTTTGTCATGTCAGTCCAGACACTGAACTAAGAATTTCACTCAAATGAGACTTAAAATTAAACATTCCTCCATTTTTAGATATCTGAAGCAAGAGCAGCCGGAGGAGTGGACGGTAGAGCGTCTGGCGGAGGGCTTTTCCGTCACCCCTGATGTCATCCTGAGAGTCCTCAGGAGCAAGTTTATTCCCGCTCCTGAGAGAAAAGCCAGGCAGGATGCTAATGTGATGTCTGGACTCAGTCAGCAGATGTTGCCTTCAGGCGCTGGGACAAGGCAGGACAGACTGAAGCTGCCTGGAAACCGAGCACCAGCTGCTCTCCCCTCTGGAAGTAGAGAAGGTGGTTTAGTTCCTCTGGCTGACCAGACTCTGATGATTGGAGGCAAAGGTTCAGCATCTTTGGCCAAGAGTCCTGCACCTGTTGCTGTTCTGCCCCCCCAGTCCACAGCAAATATTAGTGAAGACACCACAGTAACAATAAGAGGAGAGGACAGCAATAGCAACACAAATCCTGCAGGGGACGACAGAGAGGATGAAGAGAGCTGGGATGGACAGGTGCTGTCAGAGGAAGAACTTGAAGAGTTCATGGACATGAAAAATCCTTCTCCTGTGGTGCAAGTTGGGAATGATTTCTTAGACGCAGAAGGCAACTTTTTGTATAGAATCTGAGGACTTCCTGTGTTAAGAGATGATCAGGTTGGCATAATCGCACTTCATAATAATCAGTGGCTTTTTACTGTGCACGCTTTGAACAGACAAAGAAGAATAAATGTATAAAGAATAAATAAAATATTATTTTGTATTTTTGTAGTTATTTATTCACCCTTTTATTTGTATCTCTTGCTACATTTTAAATTTGTATTCTCCACTTTTTGATTTCTGGATTGAATAAAGAAATAAATACAGAGACCTCTTATTTATCAATTTATACAATTCACGAATATAGAAAGTACAAAAAGTATATATGGTAAAGGGAAAGGAAACTGAAATACATGAAATGTTAAAAATGATATAGAAATAAGTAAATACTGTCATAATTTTTGGGGGAAAAATTTTTGTGAAGTTATGCAGAGGACAGAGATGAAACTTTAAGTCTCCCTCCACTCAAAAATATGTTTTTCTTCAGTTGGATGTTTGAGCTTCACTGTGCAGAATGATGTGAGTGCAGAGATTGACACATGAAGCCTGTTTTGACCTTCATCTACTGAGAGTGGAAAGTCTCTCTCTGTGCACCTTAAATCTGAGATTAAAGTGTTTACCTAATAAGCAGGGTTTGTGACATCACAACTTCTTTGGAGCCAATCATGGCCCAGTATTCAACTTACATAAATGTGCTGTGGAAACTGCTGGAAGCCTCCAGTGCACAAACACTGAGAATAGATGTTATAGTGAAGAAGGAGACATCTTGTGTTAAGCAATTAAACTTCTAAAATTACATTTCTTGGAATATTCATCAATTTTGCAATTTTGTAATTTTAAGGATTTTAATGTGGTAATTATAATTTTTGTATGGAAAAAACATGAGCTACACATTATTGTTCCAAGTAGAGTATTTTTGTTAATACATCTGGAGTGAATCTTTAAGAATATTTCAACCTGCCATCCGAGAACCAGACTGTGGTTTGATACACTGATCCCTTTGTAAATTTACCAACCGGCTGTGACAGAAACCGCTGTAAACTCAGTGAGTCAGCCACAGTGAGGTATTTTGCAATTCCAGTTTAAGCTTTGCTCAGGGCTCGCCTTTCCACTGCTGTTAGTAAGAAATAAGAATAAGCAGGACAAAGATAGAGGAACATATGAATTTATTGGCAAACCCAAAGAAAATTGCCTAAAATATACAGAAGAGAAACACAGCAGATACAAAGATGTAACCTTGTATATTTACAGAACCATCACAATGACTTATTAAATTATACAGCATTTTTAAACTGTAAGAAAAATGTGTTACCTTCAATTAACGCTATAAACCTTCATTAAATAAGAACTTGTCCAGTGTCTCCCAGTGTTTAGCAGCTACATAATAACCCTGTATCCACTGTTTTATTTTTTATTTGAGTTGATTCTCTTGTCAAAGTATCACAGTCACAATTATGTCTCATTTCAAGACATGAAAGAGAGAATAACCAGATTATTGTAGGCTATTTTCTTAACAAAGCTTTGTGGACTTAAACATTGCGAGTTAACATGCAGTTCAATGGGAGCTCAAATAAAACAAGACATGTCCTTTACTGCTTAAGGATTCATCTCAGGAGAGAGGGGGAACAAGTGCAACTTAGGGGTGTCACTCACATACTGGATGAAACTGGTTACACGAGTTGATAGAAATAATAATCAGTAAATAGACGCTGGCCACACATCATATCCTCACACCAGGCACTTGTATAACCACATCCAAACTATATCACATTTACTGCACGCTGAACTTGCTCGTCACAAATAAATACAACCTGTATGAAAGCAATGTATTCAACACAAGACAGACAAATATTTGTGCAAATGTTTCAAGGAGGGAAAAAAAAAAGCTGTAAGACTTGACGTGATAGACAAGACTGTGTTGACATGTGTTGAGAGGCATCAGCCAATCCAGTTTTGCTTCAACATATCAGTAGTATAAGGATCAACAAAAAACAGATGAGACACTTTCAATAACCCTGTTGTTTTAGAGAATTTGCTCCACCTTAAAATTCAAATGCCGAAACAGAAAACCAACAGTCTGACACAATGTTGTAGTACAACTGTGTCTGTTACCTCCTCTAATAAGCTACACTTTTAATTCTACTATACAACATTTACATCATTGAATTGCTTTTTCACATTGCTCCTTTGTTTCTGCCACCAAATCATATGGATGCAATGACTCATCTGAACCTGTTGTAAAAATAATTGTAGGTATTTACTATCAAACTATAGTTATTTGACATTTCTGAACATCTTCAACCCACATGGCAATTTGTCATTTGTTACATGAATTCAAAAGTTTTGTTAGTACAAAAACTGCTTAAATAATTACAAACACGACTTGTATCTGACTACAGTGATTATTACAGTCTTCAATCATTAGGTCACATTTAGGAAAGATGTTAAACTACAAACTCTTAGCATACAAAGGACTATGTGCTTTAGGCAGTTAAAACTGCAGATATTGATTTTTGAACAGAATCCTGTCTTGAAACAGACACTTTACAACCTTTTACATCAACGCATTTCACAAGTAACGTCTCGATTCACCAAATGGAGAAACTGGAGACATTAGATTATTGTGCCAATAGAAGTATTTTAACATGCATGGACACTATACTGAATCTAAACATGTTATTGCTATAAAAAATTAATGCAAATGGAAGTTTCCACTTGCGTGTTATTACTTCAACCGTGGTTTTTTATACCATGGAGTACCAAAAGTATGCAGGCTTGTATTCAGAGTACAGACTAGCAACAGGGGATTTCATAGATCAGTGCCCATTGAGCCCGAGAGCAGGAAGCTGAAAACCAAAAATTTACATACTTCTGGTCATCTGGGGCACACTGTCTGACAAACAAATACTTCATTAAAAACAGGGATAGAGACTTGAGTGGTTTGGGAGACATATTAACCGGCAACCAACAGCAACCTTTTTAACACCTACCAAATTGATATCACGTCAAAAATGGCAAAGATAAACAGGTTTTTATGTACAAGTGCATGAGCAAAAAGGACACACGTCTTCAACAGAAGTGAGAAGTATTTCCAGGAGCACTCCCGGGTGATGGGAGAGGCAGGACCCGTAATGCAATGGTGGTGGATTTATACAACTAGCCTTGCTTCGAAACCCATTACTCCAGCTCTGTCAGCAGTTCAAGTTACTGCATCAGTTCTTCATACCCTAAAATAAATAACTCGATTCAAACTCAATCAAAAGAATCAATAACTGAAGCACAACACTACAAGACCTCCTTCATAGTTCTCCTCAACTGTGGCGTGAGTCCCAGCAAGCCTCTGTACATTCATTATACTTCATAGATGACAGCAGAGTGACACAGACTCTTCGTCTGGTAGCTGAGGCCAAAGTTCATACTAGAGGGTGAAAGGAAGAAGTAGCTGGAGACAAAAGAGTGACAGGAACAGCAACCGGCCACATGGGTGGGCTGGAAACCTGTTACCTGTTATTCAAGCAGGTCCTGCGGAAGAGAAGAACATAACATACCAGTGAAGCCAGAACCAACACAGGTAAGCAAACAAGAAGCCATTATGGTTACCCACAGTCCTAACTCAGCTGACCTAGCTGTAGGTCAATTAATGCTAATGCCAGAGTTTATAAACTGATGTACAATCAGGCTCTAAAGAAAAACAGCTGTGAAATGTCTGACTTACTTATGGCTGCACAATTAATTGAAATTTGATTAAAATCACAATACTGCCAACATCAATTTTCAAATCACAGGAAGCACAATATTTGTTAAAGGCTAAATGTGTGTCAAAATATAATTTTAAATTAAATATTGTTGTGCTGCAGAGATGGCATGGCCTAGACATCATATTCTACAGACTTAAGAAAACACTGTTTGGTGCAGATACCTGCTAAAATCACACCATCATCATAATATGTATTTCAATGAAAACGAGAATAATGATGTAAAAATGATCATTCAGTCTAATAGCGCAAGTTATATCACAGTTGCAATGTCAATCAAAATTGTTTATCCCTAGACTTACTAATAACTTGGACAGGTTACTGTTGTATCTAAACATTGTTTCAGTTTTGAGAAAATTATTTGTGGCAAACAGGAGCTGCAAAGTTTAACCGTCTCCACCCACCAGTCCTAATTCCAACTTATTGTTCAGGCCACTGCATCAGTAAATATTAGCTTATCGCAGGTGGTTTGGCAGCAGCGACTACTAAGTAACAAGAAAAATGAGAGTACCAAAGATATGTTTGTCATAAGATGTAATGTAGATTGTTTTTGGTTCATTATTTATTTCTCATGTACAAAAACTCAACCATAAGTTAATTTAACTAACATAAACTCTTGACAATAGTGTGACCAGGTAGCTACTGACTGACAAAGCATAAGCCTCTAGTTTTTGTTTTCTATGTTTAACTGCTTTGAATTTCTACATGACATCAAGCAGGCATCAAGCTTTAAGGCTACACACATATGTTTTACACACAATTGCTCCACTGCAAAATAATGGCCTAGTTTTGACAGAAAAATCTGGTTTCTATCTTGGTTTGTGTGTGAAGGAGGAAAAAGGTATCCACTGTACCTCATCTGAGTCGTCATGAAACTCTATCTTGCCGTTTTGAGCATGGTTGGTCTCCAGCGGGTCGTCCATTCCCTCAGCGGCATTGTCCTCAACATGCTGCTGCAGCACAGAGTACCTGTGAACCAAGAACCTGTAGGGAACATTCAAATATTGTTAGGTCACTCAAAACCATCTGAAAAATACAGAAAAAAAACATGTCCAACACATAAAACACAATGATGAAAGAAAAGCAGTAACTCAACCTCAGACAAAATATAGTTTGCTATCCTCAAAATATTATTAGTCTTGGTTGTGTTTGTAGTGTAATTATGTGTGGGAGGATACACTAACCTGCCACCGCAGACATATTTCTTGACAAAGACGACTCCTGCTGCAATGCTCAGCAGCATGATGATGATGACCGTTATCACAATGGGTACAGACTTGGAGGTGCTGCTATCTACCTGTAAAATTAACAGCAGACAAAAAAAATGAACAGATATATTGCAGGTAAATGTACAACATAAGTAAAACTATATTCTATATAGTATTCTATATTATTTCTATATATTATTAGTAGGCAGAAGTACTAACCAGGGGTTGTGGGCCCAGCAGGTCACTCACACACCTCTTACTGAGGTCGATCTCTTTACGCTCAGGCATCTGTCCTCCCTCACATTTATCTCCAGGGATTTTCCTGTAGCTGTGATCAAGAGCACATTAATAATTTCAGGATCAAGAGTGTATGATATTTAGTTGAAGGTTTGCACATGGCTTTGACTGATAAGCAGATTCGTATTCACATTGCTTTAAGAGGAAAAACCGTAAACATATGCGATGCATTTTTAGCCCTATTGCTTTTAATAATACTTCCTGCTTTTAATTTATTTTAGGATTTGAGTTTTTTAAACTGTATGCTGCTTTTATCACAATTACATACACACTGATTATACTGTATGAACACATCAACTTTACTACACAATTATTTAACTGGATTTTCATCTACTGTGGAATCACTTTCTGTTAAGTACATTAGTATTTGTGCATCATGAGTGCTGCTAGATGGTACTGTGTAGTTTCTGTGTACTTTTAGTCAGGAAGTTTACCATGTGTGACTGCTGCTGATTGTTTCTCTTTCTTTCTTGGTGCGTATGTTTTTATTGCATTTGTTACATTATGTAGACACTGTTAACTAATCATGCTAATCTTCAGTCAGTTTGTGTGCAATGAGGCAAACATGGTTAACCAAAACTGTCTTTTTTGTATTTTTGGTTCTTCCTCATTGAAAATACATTTCTCACTCTCACCCTAACCGGCTTCCTCTGCCTGCTCTCTGCATGACAACTACTTCCTCATTCTCGTCACTTCTCTCCTCTGACTCCGACATTCGCAGGTCACTCTCTCCTAAACAAAATGTCGCTGTGGCGATGCAGCGGGATAAAATATGTTCTACACTTGTCTTTATATAGTAGATTAAGACATTATCAAGTCAAAAATAGTGTGCCATTACTGCAAAATGAACCATTTTATTACAACCCCCACTACAGTAAGACACTAAAAAATAAATGAAGATAATTATCATGCTGTCTTGAGAAATACAGTTAAAGCAAGTCATGAACTGACATTTAAAGGAATTGGTCAACACATTCACTTCTATCTCATACATCCGTTCAAAGAGGCATTTCCTGTTTACAGGATAATATTATTTTCATTCATTAATTCATGTTAAATGATACAAACATGTTTAACCAACATATTGACACTCAGAGATCTGTTGTATTCAGACGGTGAAGCTCAATCCTTACCCACTAGTCTGCAGTTGCTCTTCTTTTCCGTGCAGACAGAACTCCAGCACTTTGCCTTTCAGGTCTGGCTGCTCCACACACTCTGAGCTGTTCTCTTTACGGTAATATCCAAAGTCGCTGCAATGAGGCAGAAGATGCCAGGATGGCAAGCAAGGGAGGAAGAGAGAAGATATTACCCACATTTACATTGCTTCTGTATTTCACCAATTGTTGTTCTGAACACTTCATTTGAATCCACGATTCATTTGTACCTAAAGGAAAAATCTGCTTCAAGATACTCTCACTGCTATTCAATACTAGTTAGTCATATTAAATGTGGACTCCTCCACATATTACTTTATTTTATGTTTAAAAGGAATAATTTTACATTTTGAGAAATTTGCATTTTAATTTTCTTGATGAAAATATGATGATGATGATCTGTCATTTACATAAAACGCTGGAACCAGGAATCTTATTGGCTTCATGAGGTTTTCAGGCAAGTCCAGGAAGTTAAATAGTCCAGCACAAAACCTCCCAGTAAAACCTCAGTGTTGTTTTTACACTCCAGTTTTTGTACAGATGAAACAAATGACAGTTAAGCTAAACGACTGCTGGCTCCAGTTTCATATTTAAGGGATTGACGTGAGAGTGAGAGATTCATCTTTTCATCCAACTCTTTACAATAAGCATAATTCTCATAATATCAAACTATTCCTTTAAACTGCATCCATTACAGAGACACATTTGTTTGCGCTCCAATAACAGATTTTGAAGTTAATCACATTTAAATGAGTAACATTTAACCTTCACTTAGTGTAAGTGGATGTTTACTCAGTGATTTTACTTCCAATAAAAACAAATGACAGCCAATAAGCAGGATTTCTACTGTAGCAGCCACCCAGGACAGGTACACAAACAACAATGGTAATTTTAAATCTAACATTACCTAATTACCTACCTTAATAATGACACTGAGTTGTTGTGTTTAACATTTTGAGTGTGCATGTCATAGTCTTACCACAGGAAGTCATCCAGGGTGCAGGGACACACGGTTGGCTGGGTGTTGACCTGGTAATCTCGTCCATTCCAGCAAACAGAGTCCTTCCTCAAACGCAGGAACCTCTCTTTGTAGCCCAGCATGCAACCATCGTTGGGGTCGCTGATGTCATCAGAGTGGGCCAACCACTGCACATAGTCCTTGTCATCACCTAAAAACATCAATATTTTAGATTCAGTTTTCATAACATTGTATTATCTCACACAAATGAAAACACATATTTAAATGTACCCAAGTCAAAATCGTTTTGTTGTACCAAACATACTATCGTTTCACTTACAGTCTCTGGTGAGAAGATCCCTGAAATCAATGGTGATGGAGATCCAATACTGGCTGAGGAAGGAGTCTCTGTAGCCCCAGATACTGACATTCATGGAGCGAGCTCCCGGCTCTGATGCCAGACCAGTAAAGTAAATGGGTTCTTTGGTGAAGGTGTACGTACCCCAGCACTGTCCCTCATCAGTAGAGAATCTGCCAGGACATCAAACAATAAACAAACAAACAAACATCACTAAAACCCAAAGAAACTTTAAATTAAAGCAATGACATGAGGAGGAGTGGTACAGCATACAATACTAGCACAAAGCTAACCTCCAGCATGTTATTGCTTTTATACAACATTTAATTTAACATTTTGCTTTAATCTGAACAATGTCAAAGGGCACTGGGATTAGATCCCTGTTTGTGTTGCTTAACTCTCAGATGTACATCACTTTGGATAAAAGCGTCTGCTAAATAAAATTTTGTTTGGTCCTCTGTGAAAAAACAATACTTCCCTGTTGCTAACAGCCTGTTATGTCTGGCAGTTTCCTATGGTTTATATGTAATGATTAATTGAATGCTGTGCTGTACATTAGATGCAAGTAAGGTTTGTTGTGTAGTGGGCTCTTGTAACAGGTTAAACTGGAACCTTGGAAACATCTCTTAACAGTGTTCCCATCCTACTGTTACTGTTGTTTTTTGTTGTTATTGTGGAAGTCTTTGAGTTGACGACTCAAAAAGCTCTTTCCATGAGACATCAGATCTGCCAACCCTGGAAGAATTTTTTGAGCATTGCTTCCGCAACCTAGATATGTCAGATGCAAATCACTGCTGTTTGCAAGGTGAATTATTACAAAATTTGCAAACATACACATATCATGCATACATCATCAATAATCAAACTTTTTAAAAATATGATTTTCAGCTAATTTGAAAAGATGATGGCAATGTAGCTGTAAAATCCAAACCAGCCTAAACAAACTATTTTGTGGCTATGATGAAATAAATATTTTAGAGCAACAGTTCTCATAACAGGTAGGTTATTACTTAGTGGTATGATGACCTAATAACAATACAGGCTGAATATGAACATGACTGCTGAAACTGTAGAAGTCATCACATCCCTCCTTACATATTGTACTTAATTTGTGGTGAGGGGGTGTTTCCTTGACATTTTCCTGGAGTATGCAAAGTTACAGACAATAGTGCCAATACACACACACACCTAGCAGGCCACAGGCCCATTCTGCCTTTTACTCACATGTGCACACGCAGATAATGTTAGACTAACGTTATTAACGTTAAATATTTTCCCAAGGTTGGAAGGTCTGCGTTAACTTAACTCAATTCACAATTTTAACTTTCCACATCCACCTCAATCTAATTACGTTTGCAAAGGAGTTAAAAGTAGTGTCCTCACTTGAGGAAACAGCCATCTGGAGTGAGGAGGGGTACAAGAGGGATAAAATCAATGTCATGTTGCTGTTGATTTTGCAGTCTCTTGAAATGACATTACACATTTGACAATCATGATCATCCCCACTTGATAAATGGGTGAAGGGTGGAGGAATGAATTTGGTGCTATAATTGGTCAAATTCTACTGCATGCGTACAATTGAACCATGGATGTATGAATTGAAATAACAGGTGTCATGAGCTTTTTGCATAGCTTAAGAGTGACAGATCATACTAGCATACTTTGATGTCAAAATACACACCTGCCATACAAAATGCATACAAGTTGGCAGGTCTGAGACATGTAGGCAGACATAAGACATTTAGACATGTGACAGTAGGAAAAGCACAGGTGTAATTAATAACATGAAGGAGTTTCAGGGTCCTGGTGTTGTTCAGCTGGCTCGCATTGACATGACTTATTTAAATGTCTACATCTAAATGTCTGCTGTGAAAAATGCCTATTACAGTGAATTTAAATTGAATTATTTAATTAATAAGAAAAATAAAAACAGACTTCTCCAGCCATCAGTTTATACAGGTCCAACCCTAACCCCCTCTATCCCTTCCAGTTTACCTGATCTTGTTGATAGGTTGAGTGGGACTGTGCTCCACAGCCACCAGCAGCCCTCCAGAGTCCAGAATAGCATAGTGATGAGGTCCATCAAGAGCCTTTATCCAGGTGTATCCTCCATCATCAGACACATACACATCAGGCTTCATCACTGAGATGGCATCACCAACACTCCCTGATGCGATACATGAGATACACAGACATAGTCAGATAAGAAAAAGCTCAAGCTTATCCAATTAAATAATTTCCAGCTTATCTCACACAAAATGTAGACATTGATATTGAAAATGGTGTGAAAAAAGCTCGGAACTGAGAATTACCATGAGCTATGATGAGACCCACAGCATTTGGTTCACTCAGAGGCAGCATGGGGACATTCAGCCTCATAGCAGTACTGTAGGCTGCATGGATGTGGAGACTGCACTGTAGACACAAACACAACCAGCAATTACTCTCTGGTTGTTTATAGCACCAATGCTGAAAGTCACTGACCATAAGTGAAAACACTGCCACGATACATGTATTGTGTTTGGCCTTTTTTTTGCACTGCAATCCAAATGTAATTTTATCAATTCATCATACAGTGGAATAATAACTTCTAAATATATACAATTTCATCAAGAATACTCATATTTCTATTCTTGTTCTTCCTCCAGAGACACCAGTTTCCTCATTTTACCTTGTCTGGGTCTTTGGCTGTAGCATCACACTTGCTGTTGGCAGGTTTCCGCAGGGGAACCCATTCCCCTCCCTGATCAAAGGACACCACAGACTGCACGGAGTTATCTGAAACAACAAGACAAAGACATTTACAGGCAGTCTTAGGTGTTTAGCTGATGCTCCAATCAAGAAACAATGTGGGCAAATCAAGCTTAAAGTCAGTGACCCTAAAATTATAAGTAAGAGTAAGCAATGCGACAGTCACACAGTTACTTCCCTAGCAACAATCGTGTAACCATAGAATGGTCATGTAGAAGAATGGCAGTAAGAACAATATTAGATAAAATTAAAAGAGAAAGACAGAAGGGGTTTTCAACTAAATACAGTGAGCAGCAGACATGATATAGTTAAGAGTTAGCTGGTTATGTGAGGTATTTCTGCCGAAGTGTCAGCCAGCCGCTTCAGACAGACAGCACATCTAACACTGAACAGCTAATTAAATATTTACCTAACGCCCTCCCTCTGGCATGTAATAGAGAAGTAATAGGTGTCTGTGTTTCTGTGGGAATCTGAGTACGGGCGTGTGTTGCTATTCCTTTATCTAAGCACGGGCACATGAATAGATCTACCTTCAGCCAGGACGCTGGTGATGAAAACTCCTCGCAGGGAGGTGACGTTAGTGAAGTCTGTATCACCCCCCGTGGTGGTGTAAAGGTGGCGCTCCAGTGACTTGGAATAAACAGTGCCGCGGTCATCCGATGCATAAATGGTACCAAATCCTGTATCTGTGGACGTAGAGAAAAACCACAAATGGGTTCACACCCAAACTCAAGATAAAATTCAGGTCCAGGGTTTCAGAGCTGGTGTCAGGAAATAATGTATTGATGATAATGAAGTATGTGGAGACATTACACCAATGTGATAGCTGAACATCTCATTCCAAAACCATGGGCAGTAATATGCTGCCATAACAGCCTCCACCGTTTGAGAATGCTTTCTATGAGACTTTGTAGCCTGACTGCAGGGATTTGGTCCCATTCAGCCAAAAAAAGTATGTTTGTCAGGTTGCTCAGTGATGTTGCGCAATAACACCTGATGTTCTAATTCATCCCGAAGGTGTTGGAGGACTTACAGTCACAGATCTGTGCAGGCCAGTCAAATTATCATACTACAAACTCGGAAAACCATTCCTCACCATTCCTCATATGGACCTGGCTTTGTACAAAGAGGCACTGTCATGTTGAAACAGTAGCGGGCCTTCCCCAGACTGTTGACACAATGCTGGAGACACATTGTCTGTAATATCCTTGTATGCTATTTCTTTTAAATGGAAATAAGAGGCCTAACCTAAACCATGAAAAACAGCAAAGTACATAGAGGAGTATGGGCGGGTGTGAAGGTCAAGTTTACTACTAAAATCTGTTTTCTAATATTAATAAATGTGAGAAAAGTTTAAACTTAAACTAAACTAAAACCTTTTTCATATCTGAGAAAATATGTAATTAACATTTGCATCATATTCTGTACATGGACAAATACACAGTCTGTCTCACACTCTTCTATATAAGTGCCACTTCACTGATGATGATGACTAAATGTGTAAAGTTGTTGTACTGACTGACCTCCTGGCTCATCAACGTGCATGAACACCATTTCATCATTGGCTGCCAGAATAGAGTAGAACTGCTCGTGACCAACAGGGGGCAACTGAGCCATGTTCCAGGTGTCACCGTGGTCCACTGACACATGGATCATCCTCAGAGTGCCCTGAAGAGAAAATAAGACACAGGAGCGTTGAATGAGAAGAAGTGTAATTACCTTGTGAAAATTTATTTGATTAAATTCATAAAACCAGGGAAGAAAACAAAAATCAGATTGAGATTCATGTGTACGACTTAGCACATGATATGTGTCCTGAGAGCTAAGTGACTGCAGCAATATCTACATGGAGCATATATTTAACAAATCATTACTGTATGTAGACTCTGACAGTTTCAATAAATATGGTTAATACGGAAGAAGAAATATGAATGTGCATCATCATGCTTTTTTCCATGATCATTTCCTCATCAGTTGTGAAAACCCCATTAATACTTCCCCATATTTACCAGTAAGTGATGCTTACCAAATAAGCTTTCTTTTAATACACACACAGATGTAAAAGCGACATCAATTTTAAACACACTGAGACTACAAAAATATTTTCCTACTAATTTACTAAACTTCTGTCTACTTTACTACAAACCAAGTAGACTGCAGCTTTTTCTTGCAAACACAAAGGTGTAAATAAACAATATTTTGCTGTGTACGCCTGATCATGTTTCTGCATACTGACCTTGCCTGTCATTACAGAGGCAAAGAGGAAGCGTCCACCAAGGCCGAAGGAGTAGATCTTACTGGCGACAGTCTTGATGGTTTTTCCATAATCTGTGGTCCTCCTCAGGTCCAGTATTCCTCGGTCACCTGAAACAACAAAGACAACAAAGCTGAAAGTGCAGTGATTGTATGGAAATTCAAAAGTGTAACTAATAGCAACATGAAGAGTTTATGGGAATAAAAGGTTACATATAAAAATGAGGATATAGGTATAAGTACTTTGCCTCATCTGTCATCATGATACCATTTGCCATTTCATTCTTTTTATTCATAATTCAACCGAAAACCAGTCACTTATCTTTCAAACTATCTTCAGAACATTTATAATACATTATTGTCAATGTGCCGTTAATGCTCAGTAATCTATATGTGCATAAACAAAACTGATGAAGTAGATCTGGGTTGAAGTTGCACATGGTCATTTTTCATTTTATTTCTTGCTTAAAGAGAAAAGCTCTTACTGCAGGATCCATTGAGGTTGGCTGTGAAGAAGATGGTATTTTTCCTTCCCCTAGAATCAGAGTGGAAATACCGAGAATTTCATATAAGAGAGTCAACAGAGTCAAGGATATCTAAGCAAAATAGATGTGGACTGCTTTGTTAATACAGATGTTACAGGTCTGACTATGCTTACATCTCAATAAACAATAAAATCAGGCTGCATCAGGGAGGAAATTTTGTCTCATACAGTGTTTTTTATGCATTCTCTATCTTTTCCCTAAAATAGGTTTGGCTTTATTGTTAAAAGAAGCATCACATGACATGACTTATCAATTGCAAATAGCATGCAGCCATGCCCTTCCTAAATATTTACTTTATTTTGAGTATTGTGGTTGACTCCTGCCCCAGTTGAACATGACCCATTTTCCTGCAGCCTGTTCACATCAATGTCTTTCAAGATAATAATAAAAGCTTATATTGCAGGAAGACTGTTTTGTACGTGCAGCTCTCTCAGACACTATGACCTTGAAAGTGACGCCTTCAAACCGAAACAAACAAAAACATTTACAGCTGCCAAGGTTACTAGGGGATGCATACAAGGAAGTGCCTCCGAAACAACAAGACTACTGCGGGGGTTTGGCCACAACAGAGCTAGTCAAACAGTCACTGACTGCAATGCAGTTTTACTGCCTACTTTGCAAAGGTGTTGCAACTATTTAAGTCCAGGAAAAAAAGGTGTGAACATGTTTGTCTCAAGCTAAGTAACATTTTTACAGCTATAAGCAGGAGAGATTACATTAACATAACTTTTAAACAGGCCAAAACATGGTTAAACATAATTAGGTTTTGATCACTTATTATGCACAGTAAAGAATGTGGAACTCCGCCTGTAATAATTATTTTGTTAGAGAAACTAAAACTAAAAGAACTGACTAACAGATAATATCTCACTTCATGAAATCTTTGCTACATGCCAAACCCATAAGAATGGAGAAATATTTCCCTGAGACAAAGACCATAGGAGATACTGAATAACACTAATGCTTGTTCACTGAGCACCTGACAAAGGTGCAAATATCTTCAGTTTGACACGCCTCTTACCATTTCACCAGACACACCATGTCGTGGATCTTTTTCCAGTTGCTACCAAAATCTTCAGACACCCACAGTTCATTCTGAGGACAGAAAAAAAAGAAGGTTTCTTAAATGATGAACTCACAGTTCAACTGCAATAGTGCCACTGTTTACACAGGTCACACGGGCCTCTGTGGACCCGCCACAGCCGCCAATAAACACCAAACCCGTGTTAATGAATGTTCTCTAAGCAAACACATAAAGAATGATTGACCAGCAGGAGTTTTGTTGTTATGAGGAAGTTAGATGATGGCTTTTGAATTAGGTCAATAGGCCACTAAAAAGGTCTCTCATCCTCTTAAATTAATGATAGATTTCAAACTACTATTAACCTGAGATGCCCTCATACAGAACACAGGTTACTTTACAAACAAACTATCTCTCTTTAACATTCACTTCTCACATTGTTGCTGAGGACCAGCAGCGCGTTGGAATTCTCAGGGTTGTATGTGATCTGCATCAGGGGGATGAAGGGCAGGTCCAGGTGGATGAAACTCTTTCCAAAGTCGTCGGAAACAAAGATTCGAGACCCAAGAGTTCCAGACACTTCACCTGTCAGGATCACCTACGAGCCAAAATTCAGAGTGATGAAACCATGTAAGGGGATAAGATGTTAAAAGGCTCTTGACTGTACTCAACTTACTTTCCCGGAATTTTCAGGGCCGATAGCAATGCCAAACTCTGATCTGATAAAGGTGTTGTTTATGAGGCTGGTCACATCCTGGAACGACTTCCCGTAGTTCTCACTGGCAAGACAAGTGATTTCATCCATGTTAAATCAAATACAAATAAAGACGATAAACTACAAAGATAATAAGACACACCTTCGATAGAGTTTAGACTGCCCGAGTCTGATCATGAAGAAGGGGACCTGAAAAGTTGTCAAAGCCAGGATGACCTGCCAAGAAAGAAGGTTCAGCTTGAGGAAAGTGGAGCATAAATCATTCATTAATGTGCATGAGATCTTGATGTGAAGGAAGTCATAAGTGATGTATGTGACTCTCCCTGTCATTTTCATACAGTGTACTGAGTACTCATGTCACACAGGTATCAACACTGCATGAAAGGCCTGTTAGGTGCACAACTCACCCCTGTACCATCTCCAACCCAGGCCAGGGACACTGACCCGCTCAGGTCATTGAAGGTATACTGAAAAAAAAATAAAAGAAGAAGAAAAAAATCATGTGTTTTTATTTAAAAGAAACACGGCAGATGTGTGAATGATCCCACATTATGAAAGGAAAAAACGTTTCAGCCCAGTCAAAAAAGAAAAGGACAAATTGAGTACACAATAATAAATTGTATTCAAAGCCTGTTTGTGAATTTTGCCTACAGACTGTGTATTTTGGCTTCGACTGCCACCGTGTCTCCCCTCACCATGTGTTCAAGCATGTAAAAAGTGAAGCACCACTTATCAGAACAGACAAGCATTTCAGCGAGCACAAGGCTTCCTGCCAAATGCTCTCAGCACAGACTTCTGAAAACCACATTAAACCTGAGGTCGAGAATCAAATGTTCTCTCTGCCAATAATTTTGTGCACATCAGGTCAATTTAGCAGGGTGGAGACAACCAAAATAATTCTGACAATTTTCACTGTCAGAGAGAGTCCTGCTGTCTGATGTAATCGTCTTGAATCCTGAATCTCATTCAGTGGCCTTTTAATCTTCAATTATGTGGGTATTCACAAACTGTATAAGGCAGGTCTCTTTCTGCAGCTCATGTTGTAAGCAGCTCTGGTACTGGTGGGACCTGCAGCAGCAACCTCGAGGGGAATGACGACGCTGAGCCTTTAGGAATTCTGTCGACTTTAGATTACTGTGGCCGAGTATACAAAGGCTGCAATGCAAAGTTGATCACATGGCAATGAGGAGCTAGGCAAATAAGCAGCACAGGACTCCGATGAGATCTGCTTCCTGTTTGTTTTGAAAAGAGCACTGAGTAGTTGCCTAGATATTTTAAAAGCTGTGTTAATATCGGGCGCTTTCTCTTTCTGGCAAAATTCTGTGCTTAAACTCTGAAATCCATGGCACATCTGGTGACACCACATTTAGCCGTCTCTACTGTCCAGGATTTAAGAGCAAGTAAAAACAAAATACTTTATTCTGTTTATCCTGACAGACTCCCTGCGTGCCAACTGCTTCCACTGCCACACAAACACAGCTTTTAACTACAAAATAACTACCGCACAGCCAGTCACAAGGATTCTCCAGGGCCAGATCCCTGTCAGCTATCTGGCAGATTTACACCCATTGAGGCAGAGAAAAGTGGCATCCTCAAATACAGAATATACAGCTGCTTTCTTGAGAAGAATAAGATATATAGGTCATAGGTAGTGGAGCATTTCAGAGGTAAACCGGTTGGGTGGTGATTCAGTGGAAGAAAATAGGCGTTGTTACTGCTTCACTACATTGCATAGCAGTATTTCACTGCACCAAATATTAAAGAAGACAGATAATCATGGTGCTGCACAACTAGTAGCCAAAAAAGGTTAGATATATAGGTAAAGCTACACTTTAAATGTGTCAATTTCATGATAATACACTGGATATAATGTTTTAATTGTGTGTTTATGTTCAACAAGCCAAAAATTAAAAAAAAAATAGCTGCTGTGCAGTAGCCTCCATGCAGTTGTTATTCTGGGCTGCAGAGCTCACAGTTGGATGGAAAACAGCCCATCAGCAGCTAGTTTCTGAGTACACTGAATAGCTGATTAGGCCTGTTAGTGCACCTGGTTCGCACCTGCGCAGCATCTCCTCTGCTCCCATTTAACTGTGAGACGTGCAAAGTGGAAACAGGACCTCAGTTTAGGTAACTTACACTGTGGGTGTTTTCGGTTAACTTGGTGTCGTATCCTTGAAGAGCTTGGCAGGAGTCGCCCTGCTCGGTGCTTCTTCGTTTTATCTTGTGGTTTGGTGATGGAGCCAGCCATGCAGGCAGAGACCTCTTTACGATTTTCGCAGCTCTCTCCACTGTGTTTGAATCCCTCACAAAAACCGACTGTCCGGTGGGTTTGGATCCCCGCTGGAAATCTAAACCGGCTGCGAAAGTTAAAAGAGATAACAGCAGATAACCAGGCAGCAGAAGTCCCATCCTCGCTGCTAGTGTCACCGGCACAGAAAACAAAGCAAAGAAGGGGGGGAAAAAACACCCCAAAACGAGTCTTTGTTTATCCTAGTCTTGCCTAGAAATTGAAGGTCGCTACAGCTCTGCCGCGGATGACATCAACTAAACAGTAGTCCTCCTGACAGCGACTGTTTCGGGCTTTGAAAACACGGAGCGCCCTTAAAGCTCCGACTGTTTCCCCGCACAGCAGCGGAGAAAAATATTAAAACAGTGCAAAAAAAATCGCAATTTCGCAATTTTGAGCGGGGTATTTAACGCCAATTATTCGTGCTGCAACTCCTCAGACCAACATGAAACACTGTACCGATCACTGAGTGAGTCTGCGGGTCGTTGATGGTCTGTGCACGGATGAGACGATCTGATTGGTCCATCTGCTCCTCTCGGGCTACGTATCCACTGCTCTGATTGGTGGAATACTGAACAGGAGCAGCATAATTAGCTGCCAGAGGCTGCCAAGGTAGGTTGAGCAATACTATCATGTAAATCCATCCATCCAGCCAGAACTTAAATTAGGAATAAAATGTGCATTTTTCGGCTACTATTGGTTGTATATGTGGGGACCAGCTTCTTTTGATACAGGTAACACGCTAGGTTGACATTACACCCTCTACCTAATAACAGTAACACTGATCCTTCAGTGTTGCTTTGTGATGAATTTGCTCACGAGCCTCATGAGTCAAGCCACCAGTCAAAAAGTAATGGGCCTAATAGGACAATAAATAAATAAGCAGAGGAAATGTGAAAAGAAACACATTTTTTTTGTTGTTTTGAAGCGCATTTTGTTTTGTCAAAGTTCAACATTTACTTCCCCAAAGTACAAAAGGATAAATGTAGTTCTGTCTACAAACACACAATTCACAGGTAAACCTGTCAAACATTTGACATGTCCACAAATGAAAACCAACAGGTGTCCAAAAACCTTGTGTGCTTTGAATTCAGATGCTAGCTTTTATTTATAAGGGTGATGAATATGATACTGTGATCCCATTACATTTTGGAACATTTCATGAATGTGTCCAGATTAAATACAAATAGTCATCATCACCGGTGTAACTAACATGTGCCATGTATCAGGTAAATCCACGTCTTTGGGCTCACACTTGCCACAGATCTCTTTGTTGGGGATTAAACAGCTGGATCTGTTGTGATGCTGCGAGGCTCAAACAAGAAGATTAAATCACGCTGAATCTGAGTAATCTCTCCACCAGTGGGACATTCTTGCCATTAATGAACTTAAATCCTTAACCCGTTCTATGCTCTATTTCATCTTGAATCCATCTGAGGTGGTGGAAAAGAGGATGCTGAGCAAGCTTGTGAACACTTGAATATTCTGAACAACATCTCTCAACCCCTCCATGATGTGCAGAGGTTATGAATGACATATTCATTGTGAGCTGCTGGTGGCAATCAAACTTTATGATTCATCCCATTTCTGCTGCAGCACCGACCTCCCAGACCTCTGCAGTTGCTGATGTCTCCTGTACTTCTAATGGACATCCCTCTTCACCACAGAACAATTCATTTTATTGACCATTTACACACTATCTGGTACTACTTTGTTAATTTCACTTAAGCTGTTTTGATTCTAATTTCTGTTCTGTTGTATTTACTGTTCACAACACCAATCTGAACAATTACAATTTGTACACCTTATTGTCGCTATATGGCCCTATTTCAGTTTAATTTGACTTATATGCTGTATTTTTGTTTTTATCCATAAACTAATATCTGCATGTTTGTACTTGTGCACAACTTTGTATTACATAGACATTAACACAGTTTGTTGAATACAGTATTTAATTTCTGTTGTCAGTTGAGAAGAACAGGGTCAATAAAGATAACTAACCTTTTTATCATGTGATCTGAACTTCTATAAAATGAATTAGAGCAGATGTTTTTGTCTAGCTGGCTGCATTCTCAAATTATATTTATTCATTTTGTTGGTAGTACTGAGTCATTCTGTGTGTCTTGATTAAATTTGTGCATGTGATGGGACAGTGGGTCATAACAAACCCATGACTGTTGGTCATGTGTTGCAGGGGGAAAAAAAAAAATCCCCAAACTCGTAGCTGTCATGGGCCTGACTGAGCAGGGTCAAACTACAGATCACAAACTCTGATTCATGTACACTAATACGCAGCTTCAGGTTTCCCTCACAGCGTGTCAGATCATCTCTTCTGTAAACTTCCAGTTGGGTGGGATGGGATGTTGTTTCCTAATCATACTAGCAGGATAACTGAAAGTCTGCCAGTAAACGATGCAAAGATGAGATCAGATTGTTACGCTAAGTTTTTTTCTTGTTTACTCTTTGGTCTGGCAGGACAAGCCTGACAAGTTTGCAAGTCTGTAACAAAAAAAAGTGTCATCTCACCTCTGCTATAAATAAAAAGCTGTCGAACAAGTTAGATGTGTTTCAGTTTGATTGTAGAAACCTTCCATTTAAATCCACATTTCCAATTTCCAATTTGGCTACATTCAAATGTGCCCCGGGGACGCGGGAATATCCTTTGTGTGTAACTTGCTTGTGTATTTCTTGAATTCCCAGATTCACTTAGAAAGCCAAACAATCTGATCTGTAGAGCAGCATTCTTTCACAAGGGGACTGTACAATGGAGTTGAAACCCCTCCCCCATGGCAGCCCAGTCAACTATTAAAAGGTGGAAACAAAGCCACTCTTATTCCTTCGAGATGTGCTCTGTAAGGATGAAAACTGCCTTTCAACAGCGACGCAAACTTTCCTGTTTGGCTGCACAGTTCGCTGAGGAAAGATTAAGGCAATTTAAGGGATAGGGCCAAGAGTACCCAAATTTCCCTGCTCACCAGGCCCAAAAGAAAGAGCATTTCCAATGAGCCAAACCAAGGATACGACACGGACAGCTAGTGTGTAAATGAGTTCAGCTACAATGAGAGTCATGGGAAGGGCACAGCTTACTTTTGACAAATGGGGTCAATTTAATAATGCTCATGTAATGTGTGTGGAAACGGTGACCTCTAGTGAAAAATAATTACCATTACTGTGAATTCACTTATACTCTTAGAGCCATTTACACATTGCTATCTCTAATGCTAGGTGGATATTACATATTTAGAGTTTGTTACAAGATCAGATATCATTAGAAATACTCCTACACACAATTTGCTCGTATATAAGTAAACTTAGTTATTGCCAAGGCTTTTTGCAGTTTGGAATTAAATGGTTGAACTTCTTTTAGAAGCAGCATGAAGTTCTTTTCTTCTTTTCAGCTGTTTTGTCTTGAGTGAGCCAATAATGTGTAATACAATGGCCGGATTAAATTGTCTTGGGGCCCACAGTAAAAAAAAAACTAGCCCAAAACGTTGGACCGCAAGAGATCTTCTCTCTGTGTTTACTGTCAGCTCAAACTTCCACATAAGCACGGAGCTCACAGAAGACAACACATTGTTGCATTTTACGCCCAAAGACTCAGAAACAACTAGAACTCCTGGGCTTAAATATGAACTCACCACAGGTTTCATTTTATGATAAATTGATTGAACAAGATTTTATTTAGGAATATGCACTATGTGAGCACAATATAAACTAAAATAACTAATGTTTTAAAACTACATTTTTACATAGGTTCCCTCTAAAAGACAATATTAGACAACAATGCAAGACGCCACTTATTTGTACATTGGTGTTGCAAAAAATCATGTGCAGCTAATTGACTTACAGTTAAAGTGGGGCTTTTGGGGCCCTGAGATACGTAATCCAGTCTTGTATAGTAATGAGTCACATCATGGATTTAATGATCCCCTCCAGACATATTCGAAGCCAACAAAAAACTCTGTTTTGACTAATAATTTGTGTCTAAGATGTCTTTTTCCACAAAAAAGTTGCCTCCTTGAAAATCCTTAAAATTACACATTCTTCTCTCTCATTTAAATATCCAGAATCATAAATACTTTTATCTCAAAAGTTGAACTGATGAACACAAGATGTCTCCTACTTCACTGAAAGGTCGATTCTCAGTGTTTGTGCAACTGGAGGCTTCAAGTTTCCATATCACACTTGTGTAAGCTGTATACTGGACCACGATTGGCTCCACAATTGTTGTGACGTCACAAATCATATGCATAAGTGCTTTAACATGCTCACATTTTCCACAACCACAGATAAAGTTTCCCCTTTTTGTGTCACATTCTGCACAGTGAAGTTCAAACATTCAACTGTAGGAACAAGAAGAAAAACATATTTTTGACTGGAGGAGGACTTTAAACATTAAAAGAAATCCATTAAATGTGATAAACACTGCAGCAAATACTGCACAGGAACATCAGCTTATGCAAAATATCAGAATCAGAAGCAACTCTTGACCAACTATTGACCAAGTATGTTGAAACATAAAAGCAAGTATGTTTTCAGTAGCTCTTACTACTTAAAACATACAACAGAGGACAACTTTACAGGATAATACAGATAAAGACATACAGCTCAACAAAGATATCAAGCTAAACAAATTAAACATGCAGATGTAAAGGCTGCAGGAAAGAGCTGGACAACAAACTATCTATACACAGTTCAGATTGTTACTACTGTATATGTATATGAGTTACGGTACACTTAGTGCAAAAGCACATGGCAGTGCAAAGAATGCTGGGAAAATAATGTATGAGTAATAATGTATATAAGTGGGTTAATGTGCATATATTGAAAGTATTGTGAATACTATACTATAAAGGGCAATTATTATTATTATGATGAAGGCAGTCCCTAAATGGTATAAATTATATGTAGTAAAGTATATGTACAGTGTTAAATTAGCTCCATATATTCTGTTATAATCTGTTGACAATAATGCAACAGTTGCCTGTTATTTATTTCTTTATTCATTGATGTTTTTGTTTCAACTTGAACAGGAGCCATTCTGCTTTTACATAAATACATTTTGCTGTTAATACTTCTGTACTAATGATTTAGAAAGAAAAAAAACATTGAGTGTAACACCTTTACTTGAGTTGTAGCTGATGTTTACAGCTACAATATCAATACATCAGCTACAGCTGTTACATGTGATGAATAGTAAACATGATGTGCGATAAAGACTTTAAAAACATTCAAGTACTGAAATCATGAAGTACACTTCAAGACCACCACATTTCCACCTAGGCTACTTTTAGCACTCGTTATTTTTCTTTTCCCATCACTTTATTTATAGAAACACTATATGTCACTTACATGTGACATTAATACAACAACAGAATTAGGCATCATAATGTAATAAAGATAACGTAACAGGCATGACTTCACTTTCAGTTTGTTGACACGGTCAACAGAACAAAGGCTAAAAGTAATAATGACAAATAACTAAATAGAAAAACAGAAAAGCATTAAAATTAGATCCTTGCACACTAACTGCTTGCGCACATTTCTTATTGTAAATTAGGTGGGCCTCAAAATAGTCATTAAAAGTTCAAACGATGGGTGAAACCTGGAGAACTTGGATTTATGGATGTGAATTTTTAATTTTCCCGGTAAAATTGATAAATTGAAAACTTTCTGTTTTTGTTTCTATAGTGCAGTGTCTCATTCTTTGCTTACAGCTTAATTGAATCGTTGGTTTGAGTATTAAGATAATCCTCCGTTTATTTCCAGGATCCTGATGTACTTTATACTGACCATAAACTGTACTTTTATGATACTGACATTAATAAAATACGTGTTTGCCTACTTTTACCACTCAGCAGCGCCCCTCGCGACGCCATAACGTCACTGATCACGTGTCATCTACTAGCTCGCTGAAGTTGGAGAAAAGTTTGACAAGCCCGAAGAAGATCGAAAGAGCAGCCAAAGACCCCTGCAGTGGAGACACATAATCGATAGTATCGGTGTTTACCTCCGGAGAAACGATGGAAAGCGTCGCCCAGGTAACGACGCTGAGCGGAAGAGAGAAAGCTTTTAATGGCGCATAATGATTGGACACTTTTCAGAAAACAAACCTATCTTTGCGTGACTTGTGCCACTTTCTCTCAACATTGCATCTTTGTTTCTCATCAGAAAGTGCTGACTTCTGGATTCACTCTCGACTTGGGGCCCCTGAAAGAGCCTTTGGCATTTATCCGTTTGCTAGAATGGGTAAGTTCTTCCTAATCTTCTTCTTTTTCTTCCTTTCTTTCTTTCTTTCTTTTTGCCATATGGCCTATGGCGGGATATGTTTTACATGAGCTGTTCATTCTTTCCAGCAAAAATACCTCACAAATGGATTATGCTGTTTGTCTTGTGACATATTGCACGCATGGAGAAGTTATGCGGCCCCTCCTTTGAGCTCTAACACCATTTCAAATATGGTATGAAGTGTATCTCAAGGGGTGTTTATCTGTCTATATTTGTCACATCTGCAGCCTTGATTCCCCCACATTAGAGAAACTGAAAGCTAATAGGCTACTGCATGTGTTTGCATATGGAGCATCTGTACCTATAAACACCTTATAATGTAGAAAATTAGTTCATTTGGTTATTAACTGTAAAGGTCGAGACGATGCTTGCAAACATTTCTAACCAAAATAACATAGCTTCTACCTGCAGGTATGTATTGTTATACAATAATGCCTCTGCTTTTAGCAGCTCCTTTTGTGTGATCTTAAAGACATGCTTTTGCTGTGAACTCTACACTCATACGTTGCAGTGGTGGCATCCTGTGATTAAGAACGGTTTCCTGTCAAGAATATGTCTCACAAAATAAAGGGAAGTGTCTCCATATGTGTGTGAACAACAGTTTGATAAGCGCTCTGTCCTGAACATCCTTTTAAACCAACGTTTCTCTCCTTATCTTGTGTCCTCGGCTGCAGGTGTTCTCCATATTTGCCTTCGCAACGACTGGAGGTTACAGCGGGACAAGCAGCATCAACGTCCAGTGTGGTGGGAGTGCCAGTCAGGAAATACACGTAAATTTCAACTACCCGTTCAGGTGTGTGTGTGTTAGCAAACACAGTGTCACACCACTTCATAGTGAGGGATCAGCATACTGGAGAGTGTGTTTACTTTGGGATTATAACAATTAAAATGATTGTTTCTGTGTTTATGCAGGTTGCCAGAGCATTCCTATGTTGTTCCTGAGTGTGATGGAAATAAAACTACCACCAAAACTCTCTACCTGACTGGAGACCACGCATCCTCGGCACAGTTTTACGTCTGCATCGGAGTGTTTGCCTTTCTCTACAGCACTGCCACACTGGTCCTCTATCTGGGTTACCAGCACCTGTACAGAGAAACAAGTCGTGGCCCCATTGTGGTATGTTTTTCTGATGTTTGTTTGTGCCTATAGTCTCCATTTATAGATAGATAGGGAAATATCGCATGTGCTCTCTGAATGGACGTATCTTTTAATCAATGCAGGTGATATTTATATTTTGTGCTTTGTGTGTAAAATTTAAAGGAGTCCACTTTATGCTGGAGTCTAAGAGGAGGTCAAAGAGAGTGCATTCAACAGACTTGTGTAAATGAAATGGTGGGAAGGGTGTGGTTCCCAAGCAACTGACCGTCCAAGAAAGCTCCTAGAGTGATTGTGAAGCTAGCGCTGTTTATACTGATATTAAACTGATAATATTTCTGTGCTGCTCTGTGCTTTTAGGACCTGCTGACGACTGCTGCCTTTGCATTTCTGTGGATGACATCTTCCTCTGCTTGGGCTAAAGGCTTGACTGATGTGAAGTTGGCCACCAGTCCTTCAATCATTGTGACTTTTCTTGACGCTTGCAAGTCATCCAGCAACAAGTGCACCGCAGGCGCTATGCCTCACATGGGCCGACTAAATGCCTCAGTGGTAAGTTATACTGTTTGTGATTTTTTTTCTCAAACACGCTTTATGTTGTGTGTGCAAGCATAGCCTGAAATTCATGACCATTTTTAACTCATCTCTTACTATTCTTTGGCAGATTTTTGGTTTTCTTAACCTCATCCTGTGGGGTGGCAACTGCTGGTTCATTTACAAGGAAACACCTTTCCACAAATCAGCCAACCCGCCTGCAGAAGTGGAGGGAGGAGTGAGGCCATCGTAACTGCATAGCTTCTTCATCTCATAACTGTCTAACATGTAGTGTTGTTGAATGAGTTGTTTTGGTACTAATTGTTGAAAGAAAATGACTGTAGATTACACGGTATATACATTTCCAAATGTGACTGCTCCTTTTTTTTGCAAAGTATACATTTTAAATTTAGGACTGTTTCAGATTGAAATCAATACAGGAAATTGTAGCAGTGAAAAATGTTATTCTGATCGATGCCGAGTTTGCATGTTTTTAATGTATTTAAACCCAGATATCCAAAACTATGTGTCCCCTTATCTCAGATGGTACTGCAGGTGTGGACTATGCAGCTCTGTTGGTGATATATTTAGTCTCCGTGTGAACTGCCAACTGTATTTCTGTTCCGTACATCATTTTAAAAACTCAGGGCTATCAAGAGTACAAATGACAAAATACTTAATTAATATGAAATACTTGAAGTACATTTATTATTATCACAAGTTTAGACTGTAGACAAAATAAAATTGCAGTCTTCCTATCAATCCTAAAACATAGGCATCAAGTTTAGTTGAAATGAATTAATTTTAAATAGTTCTTCATTTAGAAAAAAACAATTCAGTTGCCAAAATGAGATTACCTATAATGAATGAGAGCGATTTCTTTCTTTTTTTTTTCATTGCTATGTTGCACCTCGTCACCTCATTACTTAGGCTAATCTCACTATTTTAACATAAAAGCTGAATATTTTGTTACAGGCAGTGGATGTATGTTTGGAGCACGTTGCAGATGTTTTTCTTAAAAGAATGACTTTTTTCTCTTTGTCTTGCATGTTTATAATGTTCAAATCAAGGAATTTCTAAGACGATTACTCAGCAAGGTCCTGCAGTATGTCAATACCAATGTACAATCAACTGTATAGCCTTTGCTAGTTGTTGGTTGCGACTCATTTTTTGTCTGAAAACTAACCTGGTACTAATTAGCTGCATTTTTAAATCTTAAATCTTGCTTTATCCTGGCTTCTACCTCCAGTTAGTTACAAGGGAAGGCAAGCTATGTGTTTCTTATTATTGCCATGATTATGATTTCCTACTTTGATATAGCCTTTCTTGATTCACAGTCTCTACTCCATCTTTGTGTTGCATGGATGAAACTGCAGTATAGAAAGATACTGTGTGGACATGAAATACTGTATTCATTAAAAGGAAGAACTGGATTTGTTGTCTGTGTGATTTTTATGCATATGATTGTTTCACTGGTGGCAAACATGTATGGTCAGCGGACAGATGAACCAGAGAAGACCACTCACACACTGAGCTTTCAATTCACAAAATGGACTCTTAATTAGTCATCCCACGCTTCCTCTCAGGCTTTGAATGGCTGAAGTCTGAGTTTTATTATTAGTTTGCTGTATTAATTTGTGCTGATTAGTCATTCAGAAAGCAAGGCCAGGCAACATGCAGTGCAGTTTGACACTCACAAGGTGGCAGACATGCTGTCTCTGTCAGGCATTGTCAGGATCTGACTCTGAAAACATCTCTCACAGACACACACAGGCACAGAGGCCTCCTTCAAATGAACCTCCTGACCCTCATCAGTCCAGTCAAGTTTTCATTTACACTCACAATGCTGTGGTCTGTCAGTGAGTCAGATGTGAAAACATCACTGCTTGCTGATTCATTTCTGCTAACACTTCCCCAAAACTGACACAAAAAACCTTCAGACTAAAATGTAGAAAGTATGCATAAGTTGGGTGTTATTGTTGAACTCACCAAACGTCTGAATGTTTATCTTGCATATGTGCCCAGTATATTTAATTTAAGCTTTGTTGAAATTGTAGATGTTGTGACTCTCTTTCTTTCTACAAACGAAACAATTAGTTGATTAGTTGTTTGGTCTTTGAACAAAAACAGAATTTAAAATACTGAGTCAATACTGAGTGAGTTAATCATGCAAGTCATTTATCATTCTGTGTTCCCAGCTTCTCAAATGTGAAGATTTTTTCCCTCTTTTATTATTGTAAACTGAATATTTTTAAGTTTGGGACTGTTGGTTGGACAAAAATCCACCTTCGTCTTTGTGAACTTGTGATCTATTTTGCATTGTTCTTTCAACATCTGATAGTTTAATCGACTAATCAAAAAAGTAAATGCTTGATCAATTGCTAATAAAAAAATCATTACTTTTTGTGGTGTATGTGTATCCTGAACAACCAGCAGGAAATCTGCAGTTGAGTTTCCATCTGCAAACAAGGAAAGGCGTTAACCCTCAAATGATGGCCCCTGACATCCCAAGAATTACATTCACATGCTATTAGCTATAGTGTCTAGATTTATTCCGCTAATTATAAAACAGAAGATCCAGTTGCCTTTGGCTTTGTATTGTTGGATATCCAGGATGACTCAGAGCGTCATAGAAATACTCACTATAAAATTTGTATGACTCCTCACTCAGACTCTTGACAGTATGAAGATTTTAGATAATAAAATATTTACAACAATTCTAGACTTTTGAAAAATTAACAAAGGTATTATTTCCAAGCTCTAATTCTTTAAATAGTTATACATTTTCCTCATTAAAATTGGTCACACTAGCTCAGTGACAACCTGGTAACATTAAGACTAAATGATTGATTTAAGGAAATTATTTAATTTATTATTTCGTTTAAGGACAACTAGTTATATTTTCACTCTTTGTCTGTCCTCAGACTGTGCTGCTACACTGGGAGCTCACTCCACACGTATATGAAAGACAACTTCGCATTAATAAGGCATTATGTCCCGTTTTGCGCGGGCGCGAGCCTTGTGACGCGGATGTGATGCGCGTGAACTGGCGGCGTCACCTCACGAGCGCGCAAGAGCAGCAATGGCCGCGTTGGATCGGCGAAATCCTAATCTCGACGATTTTGTCGGATTAAACTGGAGTTGTTGGGCAGATAGGGTGAATATTTTACCATCTGACGGTGAGTGCCACTCCCTGCCCCAAACCTGGTTTTCATCAGAAAACCTGTGAGTGTCCTGTGATTTATTTGTCGTTACGCACACAGAGACAGAGCGGCGGCATAAAGCGCAACCCAAACAAAAGACCCGCCGGGTCCTAGTGCAGGCTGGGTTTATAACAATAACTGGCACAGGACAGAAACATTTAAATCATCGTTCATTAGGTGTTTAGTAATGTTTAATATTCTAATGTTATCTTATATAAACACAACGGTTCATTAGTGGTCATGTAAATTCACCGTTAGCCTGTCAGCTAATGTCAACAACAAACAACAACACTGCTTAAGAGGGATTTGTCCAGCTTGCTAACACCAAAGTTGACTCGCCAACACAAGCAGTGGTTTGACCAGAAACCAAGGAAGCTGCTGGCAGTCCATGTGAATGGAAACAGAAGTTTCATGTGCCAGGGTTTCTCTTTTCTCTTCTTGGATAAATTAACTTAAATGTATGAGTAAAACCTGCAGAAGCCTCTCCAATCTAGAGCATGAATTGAAATGAAAGAGCTGTTTCTGATTTTTTTTTTTATCTAAGCAAAGCTATCCAGATATGTCAGTGAATCTGAGTCTGCAGGAATGCACTATATCAATATTTCATGCTAACTGTTTTGTCTTTTCATGCAGCTGGGTCTAATGTTGAAGACAGCAGCAAGTATGAGAGGAACCGCTGCGAGACCATGACCCTCATGAAAGAAGGTGAAGGTGGCGACTAATGAAACTCAGTTCAGTGTCACATCATGAAACGTATTTCACTTTGACTTTATTTTTTATACTGCTCTTCAGATATGCACATATATGGCCACTGCCCAGCACATGATGATTTCTACTTGGTGGTGTGCAGCCACTGTAGCCAGGTGGTGAAGCCTCAAGCCTTTGAGAAGCACTGCGAGAGGCGACACGGCCCTCTCACAAAGATGTGTGGCCAGTCACCTACTTTGGCTCCGCAGCAGCGACCTCGCCATGGCCGGACTCCTACAAATATGTCTTCCTCCAGAGAGAAGCAGAAGGATGGCAGATGTCATGAAGCCAGTGTCCCCTCCTCAGCAGCGTTACCTGTCCACCAGCGCAAGCCTACCAAGGCCCAGAAGCAGGCTTCAAGGTACTGTTTTAGATTGCATACTTAAAACTTACTTTAGGAGATGCTCAGCTTGATGTTTGGTTTGTCTTGAAGAGCTTTGCTCTCTTTAAATCATTGTTTTATTTGTTGCTTTGCCGTAACAGTAACTTTGTCATTTGGGTCTTTCAGAAACGTGAGTTTTACCACTTTTATTGTATCCAAATTGAAGGTCTCCATTACGCAAATCTCATAAGTTATTTCTGAAATTTACATTGCTAAATTCCTCTGCAGTTTACCTTCAGTGGAGAAGTTCTCTCAGGAGAACCCTCCCCTCCCACATCACTCTGCCTCCACGCCTCGTCCAAGGGTCCCTCAGTGGCATTCGGGACCCCTGCCCCCTGGCCACTGTTCCTCCTCTACGTCTTCCACTTCTCCATCAGAGAGACCCCCTGTGCAGAAGCCCACGGCTGGGCAGTCCAGTGAGTCTCCCAGTCCTCTGCGGGGAACGAGAACCTACAGCCGGATTTACAAAAACACTGACAGTGAGTCTGTTTCTGTTGTTTCTTCCCTTGCTGCTTTTCTGTCACATATCTCTGAACTGGCAGACTCCTGCACATTCAGTGTATTTGCTGGGGTATAGTATGTTGTATGGGTATTTGCATTACAGAATTAAATCATATGCAGAATTGTTGCCTATCGTTTGTGGAAAAGTTACCATATGGTGGTCTGTAATCTCCTTCCAGCCAGCATGGATCATGTTGTCTGTGTCCCACTGTTGCTGACTGACTACTGTGTTTGCTTTTCTTTTCCATAGAGAAAGAATGTGACCTGAACAAACACTGCAGAGTTGTGGATCAAGAAAGGAAGAAGCTGTGCAGCCGGGAGCTTATATGCAATGTAAACTCTTTGCCTTTTCATGATCTTTTATACTATCTTTATTGTTGCTCATTATGAACAAAGATATGAGTCCAAGTTATTTGATACAGAATCTATTTTTCCGCTGTGCTGTTCTTTCTATACAGAATGATTCCATCCACCAGCAGCAGGTAGCGTTGGGTAGGACTAAAACTTTTGATCAGTTGGCAGTGGAGCAGAAAACCCCTTCAGCAGGTCGAGACATGGAGCAGCTTCCTGTCAAATCAAAAGACAAGGAGCAACATTTGGAAGCTCTTGAAGAGAAAATAGCAAACCAGGGCAATAAAACCAACTTAAACAGCAGCCGCCACATTCTCAGGTATGAAATATATATTTTACATCATAATGAGTTGACATGACAGATGACTGTGGCAGTGAAAGTAGCAAACATCAGGACAAGTGCACACACACAGACACAACAAATCATTTGTACAGAAGGTAATCTCAAAAATGATCATCTGTCTGAGTATTTTTTTTCCCCACATCAATCTTTTTGTGTTCATCTACAGTATTTTCTAGCATAATGCATCTTTCTTATTTTGTGTATTGTTTTACCTTCAAAGCAGGTCCAGCGATCCATCAGAAAGCTTTCCGGAGGAGGAAGACGGTGACAATACTGTGAAAGTGGAGGTTCAGCATCCGTACCCCTTCTACCAGAACCTGCTGTCAAGCGAGGAGAATGAAGATGATGATGAGCAGGAGGAAGCCACAGACCTGCCTGCCACACCCTGGCACCCCAAACCTCTTGGGGTGAGTGCAGAAAGCAATACAGCAGCCAGTAGCCCACTTCAGACCTATTCAACAATTGTTTTGTATTTGTATTACTATTGTTTTAAGAGGACAAATTTCATATTAAGCAGTTGTGACGTATGAATTTAGAAAGTGAAAAGCACCTCAGATTTACTGAAAGGGCTTCTTCAGTTTCCTTCTTTCAATAAAAAAGGGTGAGCGGCCTGGATTTGACTTTTAATTCAGTTTAAAGTTCAGTCAGGATTAGAAATTTCTCCAAAGGACACCTGAGTCTGTCTATATTTATTAAATTGTTTCTGCTCTGTAGCTATGCACTTTTGGATGCCACACACTGGGTTGCAGCATCTTCACCTTTGACCGGCGTTTACACCACCTGCGGTTTGCCCTCAGTGCCATGTTGGAGCACCACGTCAACACACACTTTAGGAAGTGAGTATCACTGCTCTATACTATTAGAGCACAGCAAGGAGGAGAGAGGAGTTGGTCAGTGAGCTTGAATATATCCAGCCAGGGTCCAGTATGAAATCCTTGAAGTCCTTGAACTAGATGCTGAATCCACTCCAGGAAAGTGTTCATCAGCTGGATGTTTTTTTAAGTTCATGAATTATTACATATATAATTATTATTTCAGAAATGTATCAATCATGGAACAATCTGCTCGGTTCGCAGTTGTTGTTTTTTTTTTTGCCATTTGCTGTCATTGCATACTTCATGAAATCTAGTGGTGTACAGTTTGCATTGCCTCTCAAACCAATTAAATATGTTTTAATCATTTGATAAGACATGATCAGATTTGATCTTTAGAATCAGAATCGGGTGTATTGCCAAGTAGTTTTGCACATACAAGGAGTTTGCCTTGGTGTTGTTGTGGTGCATAATAGTCAGAAATATACACAAAATTAAGTAATCCTAAATAATATAAAGAAAACATTTACATTTTTTTTAAAAAATGTAATATTATAAAAGTTAATACTGCACATCAACTGACAGATTTAAGACACGCTGTAGTGCATTTGCCTGCCTGTATTAATGGTGTCAAATTTCAGAGCTTCAGCAGGCAGTTGAGCAAACTCAATCAGAGGGATGTTTGCTAACATTTGTGAGGCTCAGTCACTGGATAATAACTCATAATGAAATTAAGCTGCAGCTGATCCATTAGAACCAAATCAGGGTAATTTAAATATCTTGGATGTTTTGCTTTTATTTCATTTACATGAAATACAGGAACTTAATCTGCTTCATGTTTTTTCCTTTAATTTACAGGAAGATGCCTGAAGTTTCATCAGGTCTCAGGTCACATCACGTCAAATCTCCATCTTCACCTGTCAGGACTGGAGCTAGACACTCCCATTCCCCTGGCTCCCTCAACCTTGAGTCTACCTCACTGGGACAACTGGAAACCAAAAGTAACCAGCGCAACCCTCACAGTACCAAACCGCCTTCTTCCACCACCTCTGCAAGCCTCGGGCCCAGGCGACAGCGCAACGCTGTTAGGCGACCCAAGAAGGCTCGGCTAAAGGAGTTTGAGCAAATGCAAGATGCAAGCGCAGCAAAGAAAGCTACGAAGCTGTCATACAGCAGCGAGGAAAAATCCTCCAGATCCATCAGAGATCCCCCCCTCCATGAAAAGGGCCAGCCACACGTTCCCTCTTCTCAAGGACCAGTCAACGGTACCTTCTCACATGGAAAGAAGCCATGTCCTCCTCTTCCACTGCAGCCCACGGAGAGACAGTTGTCAGTTTTGGAGAAGAATCCAACCCACCGCTCCCCCCGCTGCAAAGGGAGGCTCCCAGCGATTCAGCAGAAAGTGGTGGGCTATGACCACAGGGCCCCTGCCCAGAAGCGCAAAGGCAGCAGTGAATCACCACCTCTCAACTCCTCACTATCCATGAACTCCAAGTGTCAACGTTTGTCCTCCCCTTCCCGCTCAAGCCTCCTCTCTTTAAAGGGAGAGAGCATCGAGGATGTGCTTTCTTGGGGTCTGGAGAAAAGATCAGACTCCTAAAGAGTGAGTGGACTATCTCTCTACGCCGTGCAATAGATTTCATACCATCAACGTTTTTTTTTTTTTTTGATTACATGGATCTAGACATTTAACCTTAGACAGACACGAATTGCACTGCACATGTTCTTGGTTAGAATATGATTGTGTGTTTTTGTATTTTTTAATAATGAAAACATCTATAAGTGACAGTTGTTTATGTCTCATCTTCACAGACAGTCAAGAGGCCAGCCTTAAAAAGACCACTTGGAGAAGAGGCCTGCTGCTCACTCCAGCTGCTGCCTGTGTGTGTGTGTGTGTGTGTGTGTGTGTGTGTGTGTGTGTGTGTGTGTGTGTGTGTGTGTGTGTGTGTGTGTGTGTGCACGTGCACGTGCGTGCGTGTGTTTTGTCCACATTTATTTATGTCTTCACATTTTTACACACAGACATCAGGAATAAGTCTTTGTCTGCACATTACTGTATGTGTGTATTATTGCAAAATGTCTATTTTTCTACACGATTAAATGTCTGAGTTGATTGCCTGTGTAAGAACATAAAAATACCTCGATCCACACATTATGCTGCTAAAATGAAAAGTCATTCAATGGCAAAATCATTAAAAACCTATGAATCTTTATACCACTGTGTCTTCTCTTATTTCAATGCTGGTTTATACTGAAGGAGCATTAAAATATTGTAAAACTACAATTTTAGTCAGTTTAATTTACTCATCCAGTTGATTAGGAAAATTGCCAGGTGTATTTGAAGGTTTTTCTCTAATTTGTCCTGATTAAAGCTTGTCCCAGCTTTAATCATTTGATGGTGCCATCAAGTCAGTCAAGGAGTGAGGTAGACTGTTGTTTTGTTCCTATTTAAGCAGAAACACTCTTAAACTTCCTCCTTTACTGCTTTATTTATAATGCCTTGGTGTATGGACAATCTTCACAACAGTATCATACATTTATCTAAATGCTGGGTAAGTTATGAAAAAAAAGCCACAGGAATTATGTCACTATAGTGATATGATGTGGTGCAAAGTTGTGCTGCCCTTTTATGCGTACATTCACGTGATTTTATCAGTTATTTGAAAAATTAAAATTTAAACAAATGTATGTTGCTATGCTCATGTTGCTAACCCAAGTTCCTGAGTCAAGTCTAGCTTCATTTATTTAAGAAACAAAAACTTCAACCCCATTTGAATTTTCTATTCTTCATACAACATGCACATAACTTAAATTTGTCAGCTCTTGTATTTACTGTTAATACAATAAATTAAGTGTCTTTGAATATCTTGAAATGTATTATTATTTATCTATGAATAACTTTATGAGAGAAGTGGCCAGTAAATGTTACCTACAGCAGGACACTACATAATCTTTCCACTAGATGGTATCAAGGCATCAACTTTGCTCTTCAGAAAAAGCAGCATGATGAACCTTTGGCCATTTTCACCCAAGTTACATAAGCACACATTGTACATCAATCTACATTGTGCTATTCTGGTTATGTGACATTAGGAATCTTAGAGGTATCTTAAATCTATTTAACCTGACAAACTAATATAGTTTGCAGGGAGCGTATACTATACAGTACATTACATCCTCCATGTATGTAGATTAGGCTTGCCATATGCCTCTTTAATGAAATGTAGCCAACATTTAGGCCATTACTAATCAAGGAAATACATGGTATTTTGTCTAGAGTATCCCAAAATAGTGCCTTTATTTACAGTGTTAGCAGTTCAGAGCATTAGTCATAATAATTTTGGCAAAATGTCACAGCTTTGTCCTTAAAATACTCCAATACTCCATGGCAGCCACAAAGATTTAGAGGCAAATAACCACAGGAACATGTTTCTGCAAAAGATTATTTCAGAAAAAAGCAAGAGAAAGCAATAAAAACAGTACAAAGTGTAAATGTTGATCTTTTATTAAACCAAATGATATATCAGTATTCTTTATCATTAATGCCTACAAGGTTGCACCTATCCTGCAGTCAGAGAAGCTCTTAAGCGTACCATGCAAAGCCATTCCACTTTAGCTGCGAGACCTTTCAGATTTTATGGCAGTGACCAAGCAGCTCATCTTTGAAGCAGTGGTCAATAAACTTAGTGCTTTTATGCTGTTAAAAGCTCCATTCGTGTTCTGTGGACACTTGTAGTAGCACATTGAAGTAGTGAACTTTCAGCCCCACCACCACTAGGATGTTTCCATAATTGCTACTACATAGCTAGATGAATGGAGATAGATGTATGTCGGGCAATGAGAGACCACTCCCCTCCATATTCTGTAAGGACTGATCATTGCAGGAACGGTTAATGTGCCATTATTGCAAACAGCAAAGGGCCTGTGAACTGCACAGATCTCAAAACCAGAGATTTTGGTGTTGTTGATGCTGCTAATGTTAAAATGCAATTATGTTTTCACAACATTTTACATTAGAACTTAAAATGTACATAGTCCTGAGAAGATTAAGTTACCCTTTGTATTTTGACCCACTCAAAACCTGTTGTTTTTCAGGAATTCTGTGGTTTGGGTGGAAATGTTTTTTTCTACATTCCTAGTGTTTTATAAAAAAAAAAATTATTTGACTTTTCATACAGACAGAAATGTCTTGACTGTAAATCTGTTGAAGAACTTGTATCTACAACTCACATCATTCTGAACTGCCACCTTGCTCAGCACCACTCGTGAGTCATCTTGACATCACCTGACACAGACACCAATCTGACAAAGTGCTGCGCTTACTCCTTGAATTCCCTATGGCTTTATGAGCAAAGTCAAATACCGACTGAAAATAACTGGTGGCTACATAATCACTGCCCATTAGGATGTATTATGTTCATTGATGTCAAAACTCTTCCTGTGCAGCTTATGACACATGTTCAAATTTTTTTTTTGTTTAACTGTATTCTTTAGCAGAGTCAAGTGTAAAATACATCCTCTTTCAATAAAAAACTAAACCCCACCCCCACTTAAAAAATAAACATTTATGTCAAGACTTGAATGTTGAAACAACTAACAGTAGCACAGCGGCGGACGAAATGCAAAATGATCAACAACATTGGATTATACAAGAATACAGTCAGTACACGGGTAGAACATAGCAGTACACAACTAATCAATACTGAACACAGAAAAGTGAGTCTTAATACATATATATACTGTATATATAGATATATATAGGAAGGCAGATTTGCTTTGGAGAGTACAAAGCCACTCTTCTCCTCTAAGTCAGGACCTTCATGATAGCACTTAGTTTTTCTCTGTACAGAACTATAACTTTTGAGTGACAACCCAGAGAAAACTACCCGTTAGCCACGGCAGATATAACTGACACTCGGTAACTGCAGGGCAAGCACAAGCTTTTCCTTGATGGTCTGGTAGTTCAATGTGTGCTACTCAACACCCATAATATCCTTGTATGATTTTAGTTTTTAGACATTTGAGATCCTGCGAATGACATGCCTTGATACCCGAGGAGTTTAACATTGATCCCACTTAGAGGGAGCAGGGAACAGCACGTGTACATCTATTCTGAAAGGCAAAATTTAGAGCTTGGATTCCTTAAAATGGGACAGATTCTTCGCCAACTGCAGCCAGTCTGTATTAGTGCTAAATGTGGCTTTATTTAAGTGTGTCTTGTGGTATTTTTTCTGCTGTCTATTTCTCCACCTGGTATTCCTATGTGTGAGAGAGTGGAATGATTCATATACCACCTCTCTGATAAGTGTGACTTCCTTTTCTCACCCACACAGGAGATGCTGTGGTGCACACAGCTACCGTGAATATTCCACTGATTTCACCAACTTCGCGTAAGAAAACCTATTGCATCCAGAAATGTGTACATTTTAACATTTGCGAGATAAATTGACATTTAATTGCATTTGATTGCAACAATCATTCTTACATATACTGTGGTACTTGTTGAACTGGAAAACTAAACTATATTGACCATTAAATGATTCCATTATACTTTCCAAATTTTATATTATACTTTCCAAATATATGACTCAGTGGAAGAGCAAATGTTCAATAAAAACTTATGGTGTTTCCCCTCATAAACAAATTACAGACTAGTTAAAGGGCATCACATTCATAGCCTGGATGAATGATTGCTTTTGAACTTAAGTGCAGCCTCATAATGACAGAGGTACACAAACAAAGCAAACACATCTGGGATGAATTGAGGCTGTCAGTGTACAGAGAGCCAGACAGATTGGCTTTGTGTTGCTGTGACTCATGATAACACACCTATCCTTTCCTGCTCAGAGAGACAAAGACATGGAAAGCAGAGGGAGGCTGCATCCCATCAAAAGATGCAATTAGCATTTACGCTGGCCTAACCTTGTTGTATTATGACACAAATGCCAAAGAGTTTAATGAAATCACTCTTTCTTGTTTATGCCAAAACAGTCTCCTGTTTTAAACCTTGTTAATTAAATATGCACAGCATATGATGTGTCTGCATACACTTGCATGGCTAAATCAATTCACAATAGATTCAGTTTTAATTGCTGAGACTGTCTACTGAAAGATCCCCCATGTTACAAGAGGTTTCCTGTCAGCAGCTACAAACTCTAAAATCAGCTCTCTCCTGTAATGTAATCTAATGTAGAGCTTCATCAGTATTATTCATAAGCTTCATCTTCTGAAGGAGGCCTGAAGGTTTTATTATGTAGTAGACTCTTTGTTTACCTTCTAACACAACAAACATCAATATCAACCTACCACAGGGCAAGACAGCTACATTTTAAATCAGTGCGACACTGGGAATTTTCCATCTGAGAAAATCAGATCATCAGATCTAATACTTAAATCTACGACATAATTTATGATGTATGAATACAAGAAGGTCAGTCCATCCTCACAAGAAAAACGACAGTATAGATCTAAAACTCAGCTGGCAAAAAACAGCCTATAGTTATGTTTACACCATCTAGTGGCCATAGTAATTATGATGCAGTCCAGTTGACGTCACTATAAGGTGACAATTTGCATTATTAGCAGGAGGAGGTGGGTTGGGTCACATAGCTAGGTAATTAGATGGCAAAAAGTGGGCAAAAAGCTTCTTGTTTCTAAACGCAAGTTGGAACTTTTTTTTTTTTTAAACTGTAACGACTGTCGTGGTGTTTACTGTTGCCATGACAGCGAAGGTTGCGTAACTTTAAGGAAGTAGAAACCATGTTTCAAGTGATCATTTTAACCCAAACCGTATTTCCCTATCCAAGTGATTTTTGTGCCTAAACATAACCAGACCTGAACACAGCGTTGTCACACTATAAAACATCATTATTTTTAACAGTGATTTGTAACGGTTATGGAAAGCAGCATATTACATTTCTGTGGGTCGTTCTGGAGTGCAGGTACAATTGACCTATGTGGTCATTTAATTATGAGGATGTATTGAACAAGGTTTATGTTGTCTTGAACAACATACATCAACATATTTTGTGATTTTGTGTCAAGTGCACAATTTATATGCAGGAAAGAATAAATTAAACTGAAGCTGACAGCTTTTAGCCTTGGCTTGGTATTTAACTTCCTGGTAGTGTGACTGAGAAAAACAAATGCTATCACTTGGCCAAGAGGAGGAGTCAAACTCTGCAATAAGTGGCACCTCAGTGGACTTGTACAACTGACAGAAGCCTATTTGTCCTTGTAAAGACCATGGTACCTGTCTGTATACAGAAGTGAGACAATATGTTGATAGTCAGCCAAGACAAAATACTTCCCTGCATCTAATGCATTTCTGTTGGAGTTGTTCCACATTTTTAGTTGTGTAAGGCTTCAAAAGTTTCTCTTGGGTTGTTCTGTAGATGTGCAATAACTAAGACGCAACTATTTTGATATATTATTCATCTATGAACAATGATCTGCCTTGAGCTGGTTAACTATTTTATACCAAATATCTATGTAAATCGATCCCTTAACATAGCAAAGGAAAAAAAGCTCTCTCTTATATCACTATACATATGACTATGAATACGAATGAGGATCAGTCTGATTAACTGTATCTGAGTGCAACTAAGTACTAGCTATGACGTAGGATGGAAATGGCCTCTTAATTTAATGTTTGCAAGACTTCATTCTCAATATAAATGATTAAATGTCTGATGAATCCACATTTCCTTTATCCCAGTCATACTGGGATCTCATATAATGTAGGTTTATGGCATGCTGCTTCCCTATAGATGACTCAAGGTTAATAACAGATGTATTCATAGCCTGGTGACGGTAGTCTGTCTATCTAAATCTCTGTCCTTGTGTTGATAGAGGGGGGGTAAATGTACTTATGCTCTAATGTTTACGTAAGATAAAATCTATTCTAGTCTTTGTAATAAATCTAATTATAAGCCGTGGCTTCAATATATACTACTGTATGTATGAACTATTATGCTGCAGGATATGTATGATGGCAGTGTGACAGCGGTGAGGTGTGCAGTTGGAGTGACGGATGGGTTCACAGTAGAGGTGGGATTACATCAAGGATCGGCTCTGAGCACTTTCTTGATTGCAATGGTGATGGACAGGTTGACAGACAAGATGACGCAGGAGTCTCTGTGGACTGTGATGTTCGCCAATGACATTGCAATTTGCATTGAGTGTAGGGAGCATATGAGGATAGCCTGGAGAGGTGGAAATATGCACTGGAGAGAAGAGAAATGACAGTGAAAGATGGAATATATGTGTATGAATGAGAGGGAGGACAGTGGAATTGGGAGGATGCAAGGAGTAGAGATGGTGAAAGTGGATGAGTTTAAATACTTGGGGAAACTGTTCAAAGTAACAAGGAGTGTACAGAAGGATACCAGTGAGAGTGAAGGGAAGGTTTACAGGAGGGTAGTGAGACCAGCGATGTGGCTCCTGTGAAGACAGGAGGCGGAGCTGGAGGTGGCAGAGTTGAAGATACTAAGATTTTCATTGGGAGTGACGAGGGTGGACAAGATTAGGAATGAGTATATTAGAGGGACATCTCAGATTGGATGGTTTGGGGAAAAAGTGAGAGAGGCGAGATTGAGGTGGCAGAGTTGAAGATACTAAGATTTTCATTGGGAGTGACGAGGGTGGACAAGATTAGGAATGAGTATATTAGAGGGACATCTCAGATTGGATGGTTTGGGGAAAAAGTGAGAGAGGCGAGATTGAGGTGGTTTGAACATGTACGGAGGAGTGGAGATATGCTGGTTATGTTGGCAAAAGGATGCTGAAGATGGAGCTTCCAGGCAAGAGGGAAAGAGGAAGGCCAAAGGCCAAAGGGGATGTTTATGGATATGAGGGAAGACATGCAGGTGGTTAGTGTGACAGAGGAAGATGCAGAGGACAGAAAGAGATGGAAATGGATGATCTGCTTTGGCGACGTCTAATTGGAACAGCCGAAAGAAGAAAAAGGAGAAGGAAAATTACATGTGAAGTATTTTGTTTCAAATCTAATTTCAATCTGTGCATTGTATGTATTTCCCACACTTAAGCAATTTAATGTATCACTTCCTGAGTGCTGATATCAATAGCATATCATCTACCTTTCACTCTCGTAAGACTTCAGTAGTTTCCACTGTCCTAGTACACTGCCATTCCTTCACAGTATGAATATTAAGTGCTACAGATTAAAATGCTGGAAAAGTCCTGTGTATTGTCCTTGTTGACAACAAGACAGTTCATTTTTTACTCCCTTTGAGAACCTTATTTCCACTTGCCAGCAATAACAGATGAACAACCCTTCGTTTTCTCCCACAAGGTCACAGTCACGGTTTACATTTACTTAAACATGGCTCACGTTGTACCATTTATATCCAGTCATGTGGTGTCCGTTGTCTTTGCCATCTCAGACCACCATGGGAGTGTCTGAGAAGACGGAGCTGATGGACTCTGCTACTGACTTCTTCCTCTTTCCCTTCATAAGAGCACTGGCCTCTGCATCTAGGTCATCATCATCCTCATCCCCATTGGGGTTCAGCTTGCCATTCTGACCCTGCAAGTCCTTGGAGTCTATGAACGCCACGTGCCTGTTCAGCTCGGCCTTGAGTGCTGGGTCCTCATGGGTAGGTGTCACACTAAGCATAGAGGAGTGGATGCTGTCCTCACCCCTATTCTTACCCTTGTTGGGGCAGCAGAAGCATCGACATGGCGTCAGGTAAAGGTACATGAGTACTAGCACTACACTGGCCAGGCAACCCACCAAGGTGGTATACGCTGTGTTCAGGGTCTCCCCACTCCCGTTCATGGTGAAGTTGTGAACCTTCAGCACCACATAGATCGTCTCATTGAAGGCCTCATTCATAGCAAAGCAAGTGTAGGTTCCAGAGTCATCAGACCTCACTGGACTAATCTGCAGACTCCCATCTTGCAAGACTTTGGCTGTCTGATTGCTTCCAGGTGTCACAACCACGTTACCTGGCATCGTCCAGGTCTTTGACGTGACTCTGTGTTTGGTGTCACATCCAAGGACCAGCGTTTGGTCCAGAAAAGCCTCTTCATCCGCCTCCTTGAATGTGCTGCAGTTCATGTCACCGCTGAGATCAAAAACACCCACTTGAGTTTTCTGCGGGCCAGGTAGAATACATTTATAGTCATCTTTGAAGTCCACGACAGAGTTGAGCTTCCGAATGTACCAGTGGGCCAGGAGTGTGTAGAGGTCACAGTGACACAGCAGAGGGTTATTGTGGAAGTAGAGGCCATTTTTAATCCAGGCAGGCAGCACCTGGAGCTCATCAATGGGCAATATCTTGATCTTGTTGGAGGACACATCCAGGAGGCTAAGTTTCTCCAGGCGGGACTTCTCCCTGACTAGCTCCATGGGGAAGCGGGAGATTTGGTTCTGGCTAAGATAGAGCTTCTGAAGGTTGATCACGCCAACAAAGGCTGAGCGGTCAATTTGGGAAATTTGGTTATTGTACAGCAAGAGGACCTCTAGGTTGACCAAAGGCTCAAAGATGAATTCATCCAGCTGCCGCAGGTTGTTAGAAGAAAGGTCCAAGTAGCGCAGGTGCTTCACATATATGAAAGCCTCTAAAGACAGGAAGTGGAGACCATTGTGGCTGAGCAGGAGGTTATGGAGCTTCAGGAGCTTGACTGGGGTCCACTCTGATCGCAACCGTGTTATCTCATTGTAGCTGAGATCCAGCACAGCAGTGTAGAGCGGCAGTCCCGTTGGGACGGTGGTCAGATTCATCTTGGAGCAGCTCACTATGTTTGAGGCGCAGATGCAAGTCTTATGGCAGTTTAGGGTAGATCCTGCTGCCCCTGGAAGCCAGAGGAGAGCCATGCAGACAGTGAAGCCAAGGGCCCATCTCGGACACCTACTCCAATGAGGTAATGTTTCCAACAGGCTGTCACCTGTTCTGGTGGAAGGCTGCAACATGCTAGCAGTTGATCTAATTCCCAGAGAGTTTTACTACGATGCCATTCTCAGAAAACAGCATGGAAGAGCAGCTGGAGGATTCCCAGGCATTGCTGATTGAAGGCTGAAAAAAAGGAGAAACAAGAATGATAAACAGACATTATTAGATATAAGTAGGTATAGATAGATAGATAGATAGATAGATAGATAGATAGATAGATAGATAGATAGATAGATAGATAGATAGACAGACAGACAGACAGATAGATACCATGCTTTGTAAACACAAACAAACAAAATAGCATACATTCACGCAGTGGAGGACAAGTATTCAAATCCAAACAATACCACAAGCATTGAAAATGTACTTATAGACAGTCTGTGATCCAAATGTAAACAAAGGGTCGCCCCATCACAATTCAAAATAGGAACTTGCTATCACTCCCCCACTGAATGACAGATCTTTTCACACAGAGACTAGCACTATGTAGCTGATTTGTTTACATCAATATAAGCATAACACATTCTTATAGTTTCAATTACAATACATTGAGATGAACAAATCTGTTATTTATTTATCTGTAGGTAACATTCTTCTAAATATACTACCTGCATTGGCAAGAATAAAAAATGATCAAATATAGGCTACAATTGATTTTAGGATTAAATGTAATAGCAGGGTCCCTTTTTACCAGTATTTTAACGGAGTGGTTCATGGTTTAACTAATTTATATATGTGCTGAGTATTTAAAAACTCCAGAGATCCATAATATTTTATGAGCTTATACTTGGTTTTCAAAATGAAAACTCAATATACAAATAAAGAAGCAACAACAGAAGAACTGCAATTTATTATCTTTAACACGCAGTGGAGCAAAAGAATAAAGTCTCTCAGAAATAAAATACGCAAGTAAAGTACCAGTATTGTGTACAGTACTTGAGTAAATGTCCCTAGTTACTTTCCACCAATGTAAACATGCAATCTTACATGAAGCTACTGTCTCTCGGTCTTGCTCCCAGGTTCCTCACGCATGAAGCCTGTACAGTAGCTACAAACTTTCCCCTGCTGCTTTGCTCGATGCGCGTCTTTCTTTAAAACAAATACACACACATACACCCGGTACTCACGCTAACCCATGTGCATTCACACTCCTGGAGGACATGCATTGATTTTCTTCCTCTCCCCATTTCCTTCTCTCTTTCTCCCTCGCTCTCTTTGTCTCTCTGAGACGCACAAAAATAATTATAATACACCACAACACAACACAAAGAAGAGCAAAGAAAAGAGAATACATCAAAATGTATATTCATCTCAGTATTTACGTTATGCCATATTCTGAGGTGTCCTTGTCCATTTATGGAAGAGCTGTGCAAACGTTGCATTGCACCAATTCTGTTCGACAACAAACGAGCACAACATGGAAACGTGAGCCGAGAGATGGAGAGACGAGAGAGCCACCTACCTTCAACTGAGATGCAGCGATGTTGGATTTCATTAAAACAACTCCTCGTCTGTTTACAACGTTGCTGCATACAGATAGTCTCCGTCTGACTGAGTCTGTGTCTGGTGTTGAGGACAACAGCGGACGCAGGGAGGAGGGAGAGCACTACAGATATCCTCGCCAAAATAATCCCGGTCCACGCGGCATCCAATACCCAGTGCAAAATTACGCAAAAAAAGATTACGTAAAGAGCAGACACACGTCCTTTAAAACTACTGACAACCACCGATAAGCGACTTTGTTTTAATCATCTGTCTTCGATTTTAACGGAACATTTGTACACAGACGACCGCGCATCTGTCTTTTGCAGATAATTGGCGCATTTTGAGTAGGTCCGGCTGCTGTCGGGTCTCATCAGCAGCCATGGAGATAATTAAGAAAGAGCAGTCCGTAGCTGACAAGCCTCCCTGTGGCTCTTGGTGGGCCTGCTGCTGTCTTCGTGCTGTGCTGCTGCTGCTGCAGTGGTTGACGTGTTTTTCGGCAGAAGTAGTGCGTTCAAAAACCAAGAAGGCGCTGTTTACCGAAAGTGACCGCACCAAAGATGCGCTGCGGAGACGCACCGAGAGCCCATGAAAGCTAAAATGGAAAAGTCGAACCAGCCAAGAAGGTTTAAAGATTTAAAGCAGAAGCGTTTTGAAGGCTCATAAAATAGTATGGATGAAGATCAAAAATTAGATATGATAGTTTACATTATTATCATCATCATCGTCATTATTAATACTAATATCATCTACTCTTCAAATGAACAGTGATTATGTTATTGAGCTCATTCAACATCCCAACAGCCAGTTTAACAGGAATTATGCTCCCAGGAGGAAAAACATTAGGTGACCCCTTGACCTTTCCCATAGCACCACCATTATTGTAAGTCAAATTGTAAATCCTGAACCTTCACTCATACAAACACAACAGCTCTTGTAATGCTCTAAACTTGGGTAAATATGATTTCACAGTCAACCATATGTCATAATTATTTTTCTAGAATTTATGGGAATGTGTGATGTATAGACTTTTGGCATGTCATGGTGGATGTTCCTATATGCTCTCCTAAATGAAGACACATTTTTCACTTACATGTGGCTGAATGTGGCCCTACAAAGCTGTCACACATTTTCTCTCTTTCTTACACCCCATCGTCACTGTACCATCTGACAGCTGAATATGTTAACAACCACTACATGTTCTGAATGCTGCCACTCTTCCTATTTTGTCACCACAAATGTAGGTTCCTATTCATTAAAGTGGATTATTTTTGGTTTATTCATTTTTTTGGTGCCAAGAATGAGTAACAGATTTATTGTTAGATTATCTAATTGATAAATTGGTGATTTCAGCTACGTTTGAGACTTTGCTTGTGCTCTCGTTGTCATATATTTAGGCCTCGTGACTGAAACAGAAAATGCAGACAACTTGAGCCAATGCAGAATTTGAAAGCTTGATCATTATGGTTTCTAAATAATGTCAAGTGTAACGGTGATATCACTGTGTGTGCAGGCCCTTTAAAGGCGAAGAGACATAAACAGCTCCTTAAATTATTGCTATGGGTATTAAGTAGTTGATTAGTCCAGATTACATGTACAGACAGTCCGAACCTGTCCGACTTTCCAGCAATATCTTCCTCACCCAGCTTTTGCCATTCTCGCTCACTTTGCAGACTCTGTTTATGTATTTGATTAGGTCTGTTTATGAGTGCCAACTGAGCTGGGGAAACCTTGTCATTTTTTACTCAAGTGAATCCACCCACATGCTGCTTTTTGATATTTTTTTGGGTTTTCCTCAATTCACAGATCTGCTGCAGCGAGCCTGGCTTTGGCAACGCTGTGAGAGCCTGTGCATGCCAATAAGCTGCTTCACCCATGTCGCCTCCTACTCAGAATGCCACAAGAAATCATTTAATAAAGATTAGCAAAAGGGGACACAGGATCATTTCTATGTCTTCTGAATTATTATGTGATTACAAAATGATGGATGCAACCCTCATCTGAGAAATTTGAGATGTCCCAAGATATCGCACCAGGTGATGAGCTCCATGGCATCCCTGTAATTAGAATTTGATATCAGTCAGTTGCTGAAATTGCAGTCATTTTAAATTGCATCTTGAGTCACCTTCTCTTAACTGTCTGCTCATGTTACCTCTTTCGCTGATCTGAGCCAAGTTTAAACTCATTTGACCAAGAGTAGATTTATGCTTGGGAGAAAATGCCAAACCACATGGGAAATTATGACCTTCCGTGACTTACTGTGACTTCAAATGTCACTTAGATTTCATCTGTTTTGCAGACAATGAGTCCTTCTGTTGGTTTCTATGGTGCAAGTCCTAGATCCCACCTGTGTGAGACAGATAAGCAGAGCATATAACTGCAGAAACTCTGTTGGAGATGGATTTGCCTTAAAAAGATGTGCTTTGGCAGGTGAAACAAACAGATTTGAAGCAGACTGAACTGCAGGCAGATATCCCTTTATGATTTGTTTTAACGATATTCAGCGCCAAATAAATTCTCCTGACACAAGATGAATTCTCTGACAGAGCTTTCATTTGTTTCAAGGTAAAAAAACAACAACAACAAAAAAAACCCAACAACAACAGCAAAAAAAAACCATATACTTGGTCATATGTTGGACTCTGACTTGAGTTGAGAAATAAAGTGGGACAAAAATGGGCTAATATCACATTAATTCTCCGAGATGTGTTCCATTAATTATGTAAATATACCAGCTGGAGACGTCTCTCTTTTTTTTTTTACTGGGCCTTGAGTCAGGAAATTGAGGTACGAACTAGTATGACTGAACATAGTGTGAGACCTCCGTCTGACCAGAGCATTGTAGGTCTGTTCCTCTTGTGAGATGGAGCTGAAAGTGATTAATGCTCTGTTCACTCTACTTCCTGCTGTGATAGGGATAGTGTTGCCTGGCAACTGCCTGCGGCCTTTCGTTGACTGTTTTGGCTCCGTGGCAAATCTGAGGTGGCCTTGCCTCCTCTTGCTCTTCTCTGTCTACCTGCTCAGATGGGGTTTTGAGCACAGATCGATGTCTCCATCTCTGCAAATCGACTTCTGGAGAATCAGTGCCTCTCCGTGAGCACAAGGACTGACAGACCAACAGCAGTTATCAAATGTACTTTCCCTTTCTTCATTTGTCAGCATATACTACAATATTTTAAAATGTGACAGAACTTAACTCTCTCTCTACAAAGCTGTAAGTCATAGCAGGAATAAATCCCAGACCATGTATTAATCATTAAGTGGCGGTAGCATTGTTAAGTGACTCTGGGTCTTATAACAAGCACTTCAGCAGCGAGGAAGCCATTTCTTTCACCTGAGATGACCTGATCATATTTCACAAATGATAATGTATAGTTACAATAGATTCAGAGCTTAAAAGCTATCAACCTCACTCTATGTCAGTGACGATTATCAGTGCAATCTCTTCATTTTTGAATCCTGTTCAGACTGATATAAATGATGTTTACATACAGCAGGCTCTTTCTGCGCTTCACCTGGCTTCTCTGCTGACATGGTAAACACACACTCTTGTCTCCAAGCTGACTGGTTTACACAACACACACACGATTGGATGCAACTAGACTCCATGCTGGCTGCACACATTAGACCTGCAGCTGGGAACACAACGATTTATTTTTGCCCATATGTAGTTACCCTCTTATTGTATTAATTTTATAATTTAATGAACTGTAAAATACTGAATGGTTTGTGAGGCCACATGATGATGAATCTCCAGTTACACATTAAAAACAGCTTCCAGATAAATTTATGGCTCATTCTCTCACTTGAAGGTGTTAAAGGACAGGTTCACAATGTTTAAAGTCTGTCTTAAAACAACAGTCAGGTGCCCATATGAACACAAAAGAGGGGATTTTTCACTAAAAAGACAATGTCTCTGAAAGATATTAACTTGTTTTGACTAATTTAGACTACTGACACCTCATATTACCTTCAGATAAACTTTGGAAAACATTTCTACACCAAACGAGGAATGTAGATTTTGTCCCCCATCACTTGAAAACATTGAAAACGCATTAGAGAGGGAACAACTAGTATGTTCAGGAGGAATGATTACAGCAAGAAAAACCTGTCTCGGTGTTCATATGGGCACCTGATTGTTGTTTTAAGTCAAATTGTAAACCTGTCTGTTAATGAGCTGAGGTTTAATTTAGTTTTCACAGTACATCTGGTGTTAATCATCCAGGTAAAACACTAGGACTGCTTGTACCAGAGAGATTGTTAATAATGTTCTTGATCTAAAGATATCAGTCAAATAGTAGTGTCTCTGACGCAAGTAACTGACTAAGTGAGGTATTTAGTTCATCAGGGGTCAAATTGCCCTTCTTGCTTACTTCCCTCTGGCTTTAAAAAAAAATCAGAGACATGAGGATACATGGTCCCGACAGCAAATGTAAAGGCCTAAAGAGCAAACACATTTCACTGTAATCTTTGTTTAGTCTGCATCTGGACTGTTCTTGGTTTCCATGGCAACACTTTCAGTTTTGTGTTTGATCAGAAATGCGGGGATGAGACAAGGTCACTCAACAATAATATCTTAGAGAAAAAAGCCCACATGGATGGCACATGCTCCAATAAAAGCAAATCCGTTTATAATCTAATCTTTTGCACATCTTGTCCTCCCATCGCTTAGCAACAGGCCGTGCCTCAACCATGTGCACCTCAACAGCGGGGACCACTACTCTAAATCACGGAGAAAGGGCTGCAGGTGTCAGCCTACACTGAGGCGCTGTGAGCATTAACAATGGATGTACTCAGGCAGCAGGGCACACATTGTTTTCACTCTCTAATTAAAGCTGTCACTAATGCAGTTACAAGCTTTGCTGTAATAACTGGGCATAATTACCTCTGTCAGGTGAAACTGTCAAGCCAAGGACCCGTTACGGATCTATTTAAAGCTATATATGGGAAATATTAAATCTGCAACTGAGCTGTAAAGACAGACAAAACAAAGCATATAATTTTGTTTTGTTGATATTCTGAATGGAGAGAGAGATATTGGTAGACATGCATTTCCCAGTCTGTATGTCTAATACCTGTTAATCCATTCCTCAGGGCAAAGATAAAGGAGTTGATGCATGCTGGCTGTTCCCAGAGGAAACAGATGATTCTCTACTAATTAACTGTGTGGGAAAACAACGTTAATCCTCTGTCTTTGCAATAAGAGCCATGCCCCTGCACTCGGCCAATAAGATGAGGTCCCCTGGAGAAGGCAGAGTCGGTGACTCATTGCCTTGAAAGTGTTTGGCTTACTGTGTCAGAAACAAGAATTTGGCTTGTTGAACATGATAAGGATGTATGTGCTAGTTGGTTAGAAATTACCACAGTAGTTTTTTGCCTACACATCTTGTTTTCAAGCCCTCAGTCTCATGCACCTCTGTGTTTTCTCCACATTTTCAGTTTTTGACTCATTGTCTCTCATAACTCCCTGCACTAGAACCATTTTGGGAGCGTGTCAGAGAGGTGCGGCAGGCGAGGCAGCAGCAGCAGCAGTGAACTCAGAGCCTGTTACTTGGCAGAGAGGGCTTCCCGTCCCTTGCAAATGACTGAGATTGAGTACAACCTGGAGTCCCTCTTGTTATCTTTGCTAAGAGCCCATCAAGTCAGAGTGGACAGGTTAAAACACTGACCTGCAGGGCTTGTTTACTGAGCACTTGGCTTTTTTTTCCCTTTCCTCCTCACTTTCCAGTTTTCAGTGCCTGTGTCTATGGCCACTAGCGGCACATCAAGCCTGGATGAGGAGGTCTTCTCTACAGCTCTCCAGTCAAACGGCAATGATTGTGCTACAGGGGAGACAGAAAATTGCATCTGAGTTTTGGAGTGGATTGCTGTAATGAGGCTGAGAGGAGAGAGCATGCATGAGAAGTAACAGGATGCACTTCTGAATGTCTTTTCCTACCAGAAGATTATGTCGAGATGCAAATGTATCTTGATTTTAAAAACAATAAGCAAAGTATTATCATTAGAATTGTGCTTCAGTAGCACAATGAATTATGAATGTATTGCTCAAATAACAGGATGTAAAATGGATGCCTTTATCCAATGTACGTGAATGAAATCCACTTAATGGCAGATCATTTTCTCTAAAACCTCAGTGAGCTAAATACGGAAATGTTACATTAGAATGGGCTATATGATATAGGAAGGGAGTGTAATTGAGAGTCTGAGTGGCTCTTCCTCTGGAGTCAGACGAGAATGAGGAGCCTGAAAACATAAATCTGCTGCACCCTCGCACAAAATGCTGATGAACTGTTCTCCGAACCATAAAGCAAATGGATGGATTGCAGGAAGGATGGGGAGCGGTGTTTGCAAGGCCTTGGGGGAGCACGGAGGAGGAGCAGGAGGAGAGGAGATACAGGGCTAAAAGGGGAGATCATTGATGGGAGGGTGAGTGAGAAGGAGTTGGACGGAATGTCCTGTGTTTTTTCTGAGACAAGTGTCCTGTTGCATCACTGCATCAGGGGCCTTTATGTGCCTTTATTTATTCAGCTTCGGGCTGTGAATAATGGAGCGCACTGGGGAGGTTCCTTTTCAGCAGAGGTGAAGACACCGGCAGCTGAGGGAGAATCAATTCTCTATTTTTGCTTGTACAGTATGTGTGTGTCCACTGGCCAGACGGTTCGCTTGTGCGTTTGCTATTGTAACTGATTTACACCTCTTCGATTAAGGGACACGTAGACGCTCTCTGCCGCTTCTAAAATTAGCCGTCACTCTAAAGGCGCTCAGGCACACCTTCTCGATTCCCATCATTAGCTGGTTGACAATTATCAGATACTGGGATGAGGTCATCTCCCCTGTCGCTTCCTCTCATTCCCCTGAACTCTGGCCTTCACAGTGCCAGCCAAAACAAAACCTGACAGCCTGGATTGCATAAGACACATGTTTCACGCATGAATGTACTGCAGTGGCTCCAATATGAGTAAGAGGATTTTAGAAACAGATTTTCGGCTCCCCCCTTTTCTAATCAACCCTCTTTCTTTTCTCTATCCTGCCAGCGTGTGGTTTGTTCAATCCCACAATGCAGTAGTGGGAATTCAGCCCAAAAAGCCAAGTTATCAGGACAGGGCAAGATAGACCGAGCGACACACCTGTGTTGAGCTGGAAGTGGCCTTTGCAGTTGTTATATAAAGGCTCCTGATGCCCATATGATGAGGGAATGAATGAGTCAGTCACTTTGAGCCCTGGAGGATGTATCTATTATTCAGGTGCAGGTTTGCCCTCAGGTGCTCTCCCATGCACCCATCATCTAGCCAAGACTGGACACTCACTCAGCACGTACAAAGATGCTGCCTGTGAATGAACATCAGAGGTCAAAGAGCTCAGTGTGGTGGTGCAGCACACCTCCAGTGGCACTAAGTTCATTTTCAAGAGTCAGAAATTGTTTCAACAGACAGAAATTCAAGAGATTCAAGTTTGTGATGTTGAATTTACCAGGTTATAGACCAGTATAGGCCTTTTTCAAAGCAGACATTTTGACCTGTCATTGTAGGAAAAGCAAAGGTGTTACTAACATTAACAAAGGCTCTTCTCTGGTGTCCCAGTAAGTCGAGACAGTGTGACAGTGAGCCAGCATGCACGATACCAAGACCCTGAAACAGAGGCAACTCAATGGAATTCAGACATTGTTCATTTTATTATTTACACCTGTGATTTTCTATTGTGAAATACAAAAAAGTCTTCCATTAAAAAAAACCTGTTAGTCCTTTATTTAAAAAGCATTAAGATCTATTTTTCAAGAGAAACAGTGTAAAAGACAACAAGAACAAAGACAAGTGAACAAAATTCAAACCCTGACTTCTCTGCAATAGATTTTCAGCTGATCTTTACAGCTGCTGTATATTACATGGTAGATTAAGAAACTAAACACACATTCCCTTTCTATTTCTGGCTAAGGAAACCGGATTAGTGAGCATTGATCTTTACAAACTGAATCATCTTTTGCATTAACTCTGAGAAGGTTGCAAGTATTTTTGTGTCTTAACTCAAGCTAGAATGGCAAGATATATGTCAGATATAGTTGTCAAGAAAGACTAACATAATTTATGTTTTTTTTAATTCACTGTAATTGCTACTGTAATATTTTAATAAGGTGTACATACAGTTTGAACAATGCCTGGCTTGTGTGTGTGTGTGTGTGCAGGTGCTGATATTATCCAGAAGACCAAAGACAGACGGACAGAGGTTACATAAACCAATTATTGCCACTCATTCTGTTGGTTCTGCAATGCTTGCCTGTTGTAGTCTGAACTAAAGTTATTATCACCTTATAAAGATGACATGGTGAACTCATTTACACATTCAGCAGCAACATGAGCATTCATCTGAAGTTTTTGTCCACCTGGCAAATTTACTTTGTTTAGTGCTTGTAGGTTGGGTACAGTGGGCTTTTAGGGAGCTTTTAACTGAAAACAACTGCCTGCTGCACCTGGAAACGATGCTGGTGAGAATTGAGTGAGTGAATCAGAACAGTGGTTTCAGGCCATAAAACCAAAATAAAGATTCAAAAAATAGTACACGTCTTTGTAGGGCTGAGATTAACTGCAGAGTCGGAGTCGGGTGATAATTCTCTGTGGGTTTGCCACTACCAGCGACACCTTTTACATTACATGTATTCATTTGATCCATTCTTAATATAAAGATATTGATCAGAGCAACTTCAAGTAAATTTTTGAGTGCAGGACCTTGACTTTTAACAGAATATTTTAACACTATGGTATTGCTACTTTTATATGAATACTTATTCCTCTACTGCCAAAGTCTTTTGTTCCACTCTTTTGTATGTTTCCCACTGATTAAACTCAGATTTCTTTGGCTTACAGAGGCAACGAGTGACTCATTTGCAAAGCTACAATGCAACTACAACCCTGGTGCTGTCAGATTTGGTGCCTGACATCTGTGTCATGATAATGGCTATCTAGGGTCCAGGGGCGTCCTACACAATGCAACCAAAACAACCACAATCAAGAGGAAAAAGCCCAGTGTTCTGGGGATCACGGGAGGGAGAACACCACTGTAAATTAAACAGATTTGTATCGTGCTTGTGTCAGTCTGTAATAATCTTCTGCTTTGGGAACAGCCTTGTGGTGAGCTTTAAGGGATTTAAAAGGCTCTGCTTCTCTTGCTGTTGCCTCCATTAATCACAGCCCTCTGCTCTCTGTAGTGTGTGGACGTTTTCTGGGAAACAGGGTTTAATGCGGGGTCATTATTACAATTCCATCCTGTTTCTGCTGTCAGTGTCACAGTGTATGCTGTATGACGAGGAAAAATACAACTCTTCCTCTTACACAAACACAAACACAGTAAAAAAAAAAAAAAGGGTCTCTTATCTGTCCCCTTTATAACCTCATTAGTGGATCTCCTCTTGAGTTCATTTTAATGTCCACTTCAGCCATAAGCACAAAAGAAATGTCCCTTAGTTTGCTTATGTTGTCAGAAATATTTGTCCTTTTCCCTCCTCTGCTTTCCTGCTAATGAATACACTGTCTTATATTTATGTTCCAGTCCCTGAATACTATATTATTGTGTTATTAACTTTGTTGTTGATGCCAAAGCTGTAATCTCATTTGAAAGGCCTTTTGTTAAGCTCCATTTTTAATAATTTGTTGTTTAAAAAAATAAATAAATAAAAAATACTACAGTATAATGCACATGGTGCCCCGAAGGATATATTATTAAAAATAAATATATTGCAATTTTATTTCAGCATCATGATCGATCGAATATAACAACATTATCATTCTGTGAATCAAAGCTCAGTCAGTACATTTGAAAGAAAAAATGTCATTGATCATGTGAAATAAAGTCAATAAAGCTAGAAGAAACATATATGTAGTTACACAGGTGATATGTCTAACTTGTTCCAGGTTGTAACCACAAGGGTTTTGTTTCTTTTATTAATTGATGATGGTTGGTGTTTGTGAATTCATATAATGTGTACAGCTATATTTCTTAATTCCATAAATGCCCCGAGGAAGACCTTTTGTGTCCATGTAGAATAAAAGAAGAGTTTGGAACAAGAAATGTGTCTTTTTCTATGGATTGTTGCTGCTCAGAACTTGCATAGATTTTGTGGATATCTGCCTCCTGCTTGATTATATAAATGGACGGCATTGAGCTAAAGGAAGAGTTAGACATTTTGTGAAATACTCTCCATTTGCTTTTCAAGCGGAGCATTAGATGAGAAGACCATTACCACGCTCATGTGTGTCTGTAAAATATATGGCTTCAGCTCGCAGGCAGTTAGATTAGCTCAGCACAAAGACTGGAAACAAGCGGTTAATAACATGTAAATCTTGTGCATCTGCTGCTGTGGCAGAAGTCAAAATGTGTAACAGTTTGTTGAACCACTGTGTTTTGAATCTGAATGCCCGACTAGCTTGAAGGCAGCTTGGCTGATTTTCAGTTTGTCACCCTTGTGAATGCTGACAGCTGGCTTGCATTATTAACCGTGCAGCATCTCCTGGATTTAACAACAGCACCCCTTCCTCCTCCTCCTCCTCCTCCTCCTCCTCCTCCTCCATCTTCCTGTCCTGCCTGCAGGACTGCAGACTCTCTCTGGCTCTAATGAGGACAGAAGACAATGTAAAAGATTGCAGTGGAGAGAGAAGACTCAGATGAGGCATGAAGAGTAAAGAAGACACTGTACATACTGCATCATCCTCAGCTGCCCCTAGGAGTGTTAATTTCAGGCACATCATAGGATCTGGTTTATGTTAAACAGACCAGCAGCAGCACTTTGTGTCCTGAGCCACTGATTGAGCTGCCTTTGATTTGATTTGACTTGACTGAGTCAAAAGCTCACAACTTGTTCTAAAGACACGGCAAGTTGTTTGTGTCAGTGTTTCACTTTTGCAGACCTCTGGCATTTATAATGTTCTCATAAATATGTAAGTCATGACTATTTCTGTCACCCCATGTTCAGATGGAAAGTTAGTGTGAGTAATGCTTTCTCATCAGCTGTCAAACCAGAGAGAGAATGGGTTGAAGAGTGTGAGCCGGTGAGATTTTACCACACAATAACTTTATCTGAATAATCGCTCCATGGCCTTTTTAAAATTGACTTACCTCATTTAACATCCTTGCATCAAACGGTATTACCATATAAATTAAATTTTAAGAGAGGGTTGATCACTGAAATGGGAACAATTTAAATAATTTTTCTCTTTACTTTCAGAAATTTAACATTTAAAATATCAATTTTAGGATTATTAATTTAAGACTTTTATTTTCATAATCTTGGGAACCTCAAGCTCAAAGAAATGATTCACAGAAAGAAATGAAAACAGATTTTTTAGCAAAAACTATTGGATGGATTGAAATTTTGTACAGATATTAATGGTTCCCAGAAGATGAATCCAACTGACTTTGGTGATCCACTCAGTTTTCTTCTAGCGGCACCAAGAGTTTAACATTAGTAGCTTTGAGTGAAATGTCTCAACAGCTGTTGGATGGGTTGTTATTCCTGTCCCCCTCAGGATGAATTGTAACAACAGATGACTTTGCCTTTAGGGCTGTCATCAGATTTTTAATTTGCCATCACTCTTTGTCACCCATCATTCCTCAGTTGTACTTTGTGTTTAGTGCTAATTAACAAATGTTTGCTAAACTATAATGGCAAACAATACACCTGCTAAACACATGAGCTAAATGCTAACACACAGCTGTACCAGTACAGCCTCAGAGTCACTAGCGCGGCTATAGTCTTGTTTAAGTGTAACTAATATAAAAATAATCCCATATAATCCAATCTTTCTGTTCATCTTCTCTGGAAGTTGTTTTTTTATCATGTCTCTGGAGTAAAATACCTTGGTCACAATTTCTTAGACATTAGATGGATGTTACATAGATCCATTGCTTTACCTGCTTTTTCTGTCAGGGAGTAGCAGGAGATGGTGGACCCAAATGCAGAAGACAGTCGGTAAATCAAAGCTGAAGTATAACTACTTTATTCTGAGGCTCATACAGGCAAAAAGCTGGCTGATCTAATCAACTGATTAGATCTCAGCTGATCAGAGATCAAAACAGAATACAGCACAAGAGTGAAGAAGCAGAACAGACTGAACAGTGGATCAACAAGACTGAAGTGAAAACCAGGACCTAAATACAAACTGAGCTAATGAAACAACAAGGAACAGGTGTCAAGACACAAGGGCAGGCTGGGAGCTGATTGGCTGGGGAGGACAGAGGGATCAGGGCAGGGCAGGTGTGAAGGGAAGAGCAGGCTGAGAAAAAAAATACAACCTGCAACCTCTTATCCATCCTTCTTCCCACTCAGTCCAGTCTTAGGCAGAAGAGCCTGAGGGCATCTGGTGGACTGGTGGAGGGACATAGAGTCACACTGTGACATAACCATGACATTTTCTGCCCTGCTATGATGCTGCTGGATTGCTAATTTGCAAACACAAGGCCTTCCAGCTGCATTTTTGTCGTCACAGAACAAATGACCCTCTATTTTAAGGGTCTACAGGCTACGTACCAGCTCACATTATATACTCATGATATACACATGAAGGCATGACCGGAAATATATTTGAAAGGCCTCCTGTGCAGACAAGCCTTAAGCTATCAAAGAGAGATTTTTATTATCGTGACTCCCCAACCTCCCAATCTCTGTAGGCTGAGTTTGGTGTTTGCTTGCAGATCAGAGACCAGATGCTATATCAACTCTGCAAATATTTTGTAATATATTTTAAATGATTACATTTCATTCATTATTACAATTGGCTAACTAAAATGGATTTAGTCATTTGTTGCACAACCAATGTTTGTCCAACAGTGCTCCATGTTACTATATACAGTATGCACAAATGTCAAAATAATCTCAGGGGACTTTTTTAAAAGAATGAGCTCATTTGTTATGTAACTACACATTTTCTCTGAGAGAGAATAATCCTCTTTATGAAAAATAAAAACTGCAGATTACGCCCACTCCCATAATATCAAAATGGGTGAACTGAAAAACTGAAAGGTGGACTAAGTGAAGATTCAAGCGGACTCAACTGTGCTGTGATTTAGGGCAGGTCCTCAGTGAGAGGAAATGCACTTCTGTGAAAAAGCTCTGTGCTGATATTTATGGTGGATACTGACGTTACATCTAATACTGCTGAGCTCAAGCTTACTTACTGATGTGAAAATGCAAATATGTCTTTCTTATTAGTGGAGAAGAGATCTGTGATAGATGGGTAACCCAGGATGGGGCTGTGATACATGGATTGACTCTCTTGAGATCCTCTGTCTTTGTTCTACTTGATGATGCACCCATTAATCAAATGACAGACTGGTTTCTATGAATAATTACACTGCAGCTGTGGGAGATCTTGAGAGTTTGCTGTTTGTATTTTGAATTACTTGCAAATTTTGCTATCCTCACACAAGGGGTTGTTACAGCAAGAGACTGAAATACTGACAGCCAAATTCTGAACTGTCATTACTGCTTAATTAAGTTTAAAAAAAAAAAAACTCAACAAAAACAAAACAAAACAAAAAAAAAACAACTAAAGAGAAGTTCTCTGCTAATTAGCTTAGCTTAGCATAAAGACAGAAAACTGGGGTAAACAGCTAGCCTGGTTCTGTCTGAAGGTAACAAAATCTGCCATTAGTACCTCTAAAATTAGCACATTGCAACTTGTTGTTGAATCCATACAAAAACTTGGGTTATATGCTGGACTATTTCTTGCAATCTGCCTTCTTGGCCATGTGGAGTGACTCCAAGAAAGTGACAGTCAGTTAGCTTAGGCTGGCTGTAGCTTCACATCGCGGCCAGAAAATATTTTCCAAAATGTCAAACCTTTTTTTTAAAAAAACATGATAATTTCTAAACTCCCCAAGTAAGACATACTTTAAATTAAAACATATTGGTTTCTAGCCATGTTTAAAAGATATGGCTGGCGATTTTCTATATCTCATAGCTAGCTTGATATGCTATATGTCACAACCTCTTAACTGTGCTGAAGTTCTATGAGAAATTTACAACGTAGCACAACAAATTCATGAAGCTCTGAAACAGAACAGCATCCCAGCACATACTCAGTGGCATCTGCTGTACACAGAACTACTCTCCTGAGACTGAAAATATAATCATTGTTATTAGTCTTTGGAGCTGTTTCTAAACAGACTAACATGCCCACAACTCTTTGGGACTAAGGAACATGTCACCCAGTGCAGCAGGCTCATTAACATGTTTTTAATATATTTTGGACAAAAATGGAGGTGTAAGGCACAGAGGGATGCAATATGTCAGGCTTTGAATACACACACAATACTTCTAAGATCTGAACAATGAAGCTGCCCTATCCTTTAAATAAAGGATTTCTTAACTTATTCATAGATTCAGAATGCATGAGATTCATGTTTCAAATTGTGTTTGTAACACACTTTAAATGATTTAATGGACCACACTGTTCAGGTTTCATTTTGTTTTATAATAGCCTATACTATAACAGTGTGGATGATTTTCTGAAAATAAATGTAGGTGTGTTGAAGGGTTTTTATGTGAAGGATTAGTTCTTACAGGCAGAGGAATCATTCCTCCCCATTAGTATGTACATATGGTGGACAAAATAACAGGAACACCTTATGTTATGCAATCCAACATAACAGGAAACGACAGCCTCAGAAATCTCTCAGATGCAGAGCCAACAAAAACAGAACATTTTGGTTCTGGTTTTCTGCTGGAGCTGATGTATTAAATTGAATTGTACTGTACAGGTAATCATGTCACTGTGTCCTCCTCCTGTTTTTGGTCCACCAGGTTGATTTGTGTGGTTCGGAGCAGTGTGTCCTAACAGACAAGGTTGTGTCTTGCTGCAATGCAAAGCTGCTAAATCCTCAAAGACTATCTGTGACACAAACAAGGACATCTCACCTCATTTCATTGCCTGCTAGATACTCAAATCAAACTGAATATTCTTATTCATGGATGCCGTCTCTGGAGAGTCCCCAAATGTTTTAGCATATTTTATTTACTTTTATGTATATGATGATAATATTCATATCTGTGTTCTTACATAGACTGACAAGTCATTCAGTTTGGAGTTTTTACAATAAACCTAAAAAACAGAAACTCGAAGGGGAGTCATGATGTTCTCACAATAAAAAGTGTGACACTGAAAAGAGTCATCGAGCATCTGTGGGCTTGAGGCGATGGTTTGTTGTATTTTTCCAGTCAATTATTAAGTGATAGAAAGTTAGATGTGACGTAAAACTTAAATCTGAACATGCATATACAACATACAGCATATTATATTAGTCGTGAAGAATAATACTGTAAAATCAGCAGCAAGAACTCTGTAAAATGCTGTATCGTCAGCATTTTTTTAATATACTTTTATCACAGTCTGGCTTCTCTTTTTGAGGTTCAGTGTTGTTATGTGTCCCCAGGCAGACAGTGGCCTGAAAGCATCTGCACTCATCAGTGACTCAGTGTGTGCAAAGTGTGACAGTGCCAACCTGGAGCAACAGGGAGTGCTAATTGTGCCTGTTTGGGCTCCAATGCAAAAATCTGGGAAATCAGTACTCTGTGGCTTCCTACAGAGGGCAGGCTGTCCCATTGTTTAAGTTGGCTCTAAAAAAAGGTAGGTTTCAGTTGTACAAACTCAAATGTTTACTGCATCTGAATACCTGTTTCTTCAAATTATCTTTAATGTGTTTTTGGGTGTTTAATTGGTCTGAAATGATCAGGTGTTGTTTCATCAGTGTTGCAGATAAAATGTTTAAAGCCAGGCAGGAAAGAACACAGTGTTTCTCTTACAATATGTTACATGCTCTAATAACTCTGAAGGAGTTACTGGAGCATTTAGATCAACATTTGGTCACACTCTTTCTCTTCATCGCTGCAGATCTAAACAGACTGCCTCCCCTCGCCACCTCCCCCGCCCCTCCCCTCCAACACACTCTAAGAAATCTATTTTGAGTCACTGCCCTTTTCCAAACTCCTTGCAACTATACCTGTTTGAATAATAATTAATGAATTTACGATAAGCAGTATAGCTGAAATATGTGAGGATGCACAACATTGCTCTGAGGGCTTTATCAGCTCAGATAAATGTGTGTGCTCTCCCCCATCTGGCGAGATGCACATTGGGTGTTAGTAGTCAGGCTGATGTGACCTTCCAGGTGGATGTTGTTGTCTTGGGTACCATGGGAGGATAAAACTGGAGCAAAACTGATTTAACTCTGGTCAGATGCTGGCTACCCACATGTTTTATACATGTTGACTACAAAGCATCACAGATGATAATGCAAACATCTAAATATAAAGATGATGAAATAAATATTATCAATATGTGACATTAATCACCACTCATTTGCTTTTGATAATAACATGCATACTCACTTGCTCGTATGAATAATCATGAGTTTGTCAGTGAAGTCCTTACAGAAAGTCTGATTGAAACAATACAGTTCTCTATGAAATAATGCAAAAGGATTTTTCAGATCATGTTATGCCTGAGGCATTTGACGTCAACCCAAACATGATCTCTTCTTTCTTGAACAGTGACTTTATGTGCCTGCATGAGTGTGTACACAAAGTTTGACTGCATCCTTCGTCAAACTGAGATGCACCAACAGACAGACAAATAGATCCAAATATGTTTTTTGTCTTCACCTCCATCTTGCTTTTCTGCCTTTTGCCTCAGACATATTCATCTTAAAAATTTAAGGAATTTCCCTTTACTATCGATGAACTCATTTCTAGTGTTGCAGCTCTGTTTCCTGCAGTGAACACACTCGGATGAGAACAAACATTTCAGTGTGAAACAGACATTGAATGGATATCATGATGACATAGCTGTGCAACCATATAAATAACTAAAGGTCATTAAAAGTCTGCCCTGTGATCATGAATCAGTGGGCTTTAGCCGATGTGCAGAATAAGAAGGATATTTTCTAAGATTTCAGGCTTGTTGAATGTGAGAGCTCCCCTTACTGGTGAGATCTGAGATCACAACAGAGTGCAACATTGGATCAGCAGTTGTAACTGAGCATAAATCAGCCCAGTTCAGTTCAGTAAAGAAAACTGGAAAAAACCACCACTCCACTTTGGCTGCAAAACACATTGAACAGTTCTCATAATGGCAGATAATGTTTGTTGTGTGTATGGGAGTGTGTGTTTATTTGTGTATTTGTGTGTGCTGATGCACTTTTGTTATCTCCTGTGGGTGTATAGGAGGGAAGTGTGGTGGTGTGGTGAGGGGGTTGAAGGTGGGGTGTGTGGTTGGAGTGGGGGAGTATCTGCTATTTCTGACAATTATTCAACACCTCAGACACGAGTGCAGTCACAGGACAAGCACACACACACACACACACACACTCACAGAGAGAGAGAGAGAGAGAGAGAGAGGACAGATTGAACCTGAGGAGCAGAGCAGAGCATTAACAAACACTAACAAAGACTCTTCTATATTAATTATTATTATTATTATTATTATTATTATTATTATTATTATTATTATTATTATTATTATTATTATTATTATTATATTAAAACTCTGAGGGTGTCATTTATCATTTTGTGCCTTATTCCCCTTAACATGGTTTACTCCTAAAACACATTTAAGGGAAAATATCTGATACTGTCTTTTTCCTACAGATCATATGAGCGACTGCAGCCTCTCAGCAGCAGCCTGATCATCAAACTATCCTCGCTACAAAATGCACTCAGCTGCATGAGAGACACAAAGCAGGCTCATGTCAGGTAATCTTTGTTGGTATGAACAGTGACACAGTAATTGGATCAATAGATGATCATGTGCTTAATTTATCAATTGATTTATCAGTAAAAAGAAGCTATGACTCATGAACTAATCAGAGTTTGCGGTCTCAGGCATGAGGAGCTCCTCTTCTACTGATGAATGAATCCCTCAGGAAATACACTGTAAGGCTGCATGAAAGAGAGATGTCACATACTGATGTGTCCATTCATGCAAATCCTGAGGGAGGAATAAACAATTTTCAAAGCATCGGTTGACACAAGAAAACCAAAAATAAATCCCATCTAATGTAATTTAGATTAAAAAAAAAAGAAGATATTCACAGTAAAATATAGTAACATGAAAAAAATGAATTGACAAAGACAACAGCTGCCTCCATGCATCAAATGGTTACTTCTTGTCCAAAGTAAATTGTTATTAAATCATCTCATTTGGCACTAACAGTATGATTCACAGAGAAGAAAGAGAAACACTGGGTCAACCTGTTTACAACCTGTTTTAATCCCAAAATGAGATACTCGAGTGAATGAGATATGTTACATTTTAAGGAAAAAACACAAATTACTCTCACTCCTTTTCTGTTCGTTGACTAGAATGGATCACATGACACTCTACTGCAAAAGCTCCAAAACGACCTAATATCTCTACTCTTATTCAAATGGTAAGGCTGGGATTGATCCAATAATTAATAAACCTGAGATATCTTTGTCTGCTATTTCTTTTGATGCCAGTTAGGTTGTGTATTGTAAGAAGGGTAGGCGTAATAAACCATAGCTTCAGCCTCCAACTTTTCAGTCTGTAGACTGAAATCTTCCATATTGTGTTATTGTGTTGTATTAAGAGTAACTGCATATTTTGTTGTATCTTTTTCCAAATTGTTTGTGTAAAAACTCTTAACATTTAATGTCATTAGATATCTCATACATATACACAGATCTCAGCAGATTGGATTGATGTTTCACAGTAGGCACCTTTTAAATGGAACATTTTAACATTTCAAAGCTTTATTGTGTTTTATGATTCTTCTCTTCAGCTGCAACTAACTAATATTTTCATTTTTGATTAACATACTGATTTTTTTAATTAATAATTTATTCTCTCAAAACTGAAGCTAACTACTTCCAGTAAATCAAGGTAATTATTTCTCAACAAAGCCCAAAGATATTCCATGTAAAATAATATAAAACACAAACAAGCAGAAAATCAAGCAGCCAGACCCAGAAAATATTTTCACTTGATTAACAACTGTAATGATTAATCAATTATCAAAACTGACATGGATGAATTTTCTGTGAAAATAAATAAATCAACATACTCTTTCATCTCAGAACCATCCACACCGATGAGCTAAAAGATAAACTGATACTTGTTCCCACCAACATCCCACCAATCTCCCATCAACATCAAGCTGACATCAGCCTTTCCTAGCTGAGTGAGGTGAAAGAGGCAGTAAAGAAGGTAAGATTGGCATCTGCGCCAGGCCCTAATGGTATTCCTTATTGTGTCTACAAGAATGGCCTGGATGTTCTTAAACTCCTCTGGAAAAACAGGAGGGTTGCATGGCAGAAGCAAGTTAGGCATCATGGCAGAGTGCACCATCTCCCAATTGGCCTCCTGATAATGGCAATGGGGCTCATTATCAGAGCCTCAAAATGAGTTGTTGTAACGACAATGGCTACATTTCGGTCAGTGGTTACCACCGATATGAGCTTATATGGATGATATAATGACACTGATGACAACCAACTGTTTCAGAAATGGCAGTGAAGAGTTTGGGCCAATGGTATGACGCAAACCTCAAGGACACCGAGCAGTTTGAACAACTCAAAAAGGATCCCATCATGTACATAACTCACATCAACAAGACCTCGCTGCCAGGAAAACTCAAGCTGTAGTGCTTCCAGTTTCACGTACTTCCAAGACTCATGTGGCCTTTAACTGCATATGAATCCCCATCAACAAAGTGTAAAAGCTGGAAAGAGTGAAAACAATATAATAATAATATAATATGCAATCAAGGGCTGAAACATTAACAAAATGCCTAAAGCTAGCTAGAAACAGATTAGATTTCAGCATGTCAAAGGATCATTTTAGCATCATATGTCTACGAGAGAGGAAAAGGCAGTTGCTGAAACCTAAGATGCAATACATGAATGCAATGGCTGACATCATGTCTACAGTAGAGATAGCACAACTGTATAGCAAACTCAACTACATAACAAGCTGGCATGACACTTCTCACAGCTGATATAGTGACTACAGTTTGTACACACGCAGACATGCATTTCCAGTTTAGGCTCTTTTTACTCTTTTTACGGTCAGCATTTCAGCTGAATACTGAATTGTTTTCCCCTTCGGGGATGGGCAAGACTTAATTGTGCTCTGTCTCTATAACCAAGTTCTCAGTCAGCTGGCATCAATCTTGGAACAGAGATGAACCACCACAAATGCTTTCCCGCAAACATCAGCAGGAAATGTCCACATCACACCATTTGTACCAGCAGGCCAACCTCCAGAGCACCACATAACATAAAAGGATGCAAGCATTCTGCAGGCTGCTTGGGTTTGGAAAATGGATGTAAACTTGGGGGGGGAAAAAAGTGTGTGTTCCCCCCAGACATTGTGGCTACAACACTGGCCAAACATGGTCCTGGTCCACAACAGCCAAGCTGGCATATGTTGTGGAACTGACAGTACCGTGGGAAGATGGTGTCGAAGAAGCTTGTAAGAGGAAAAGTACTCTAAACTGGCAATTGAAGCTGCCCAGAATGGCTGGAAGACCAAAATTTTCTCTGTAGAAGTGGGATCCAGGGGATTTGTTGCTATATCTACGATCTATTGAGGAAAATGAGGATTGCTTGTTGTCCCTCCAACAAGCAATCAAGTCCTTGTCAAATGCAGCAGTAAAAAGCAGCAATTGGCTTTGGATTAAAAGGAAAGACAACAACTGGGCTGCAAGATGAAGACAGGAGGGTATGGAACTGAGGGGGGTGTACCCTGTATCACCGTTGAGCCCTCTGGAGATGTTGTGGGTTTATCAATAATACGTCGAAGAAGGAGGGTGCCCACCAGACAACCCCTGTGATGTACCTAATTTCCCTTTCACCAATCCAGTCCTACTGCCAACATCAAGGCTGCTGCTTTACCACATGGACTGAAACATCAAGTCCTATTAGCTCTACTGCTCCGTTCATGTTGGTTGTCTGACTTCACCTTTATAATTTCTTATTCTGGTTGTGTTGCTGTCTTGCTGTGTTGTTTGCTCTCACGTGTTTTAAAAAAGACATCTTGATATCTTGATTACCAGATTAAATACTACTGAAAAACAGAATGCATCTCAAAAATATCCTCAAATGGAGTTATGACGTTGTTAAGACCTACATGTGAATTACACAATCGATTAGATCCTTCATCTCACACACTCAAGTGGTAAACAAACTCATTCCTCTGGGCTGGAAATACTTGACTTGGTGTAATATGTATGTTGTGTGGGCTGGGCTTTTGTAAATGTTAATCTCAGCTCATTAACATTAACCACTGGGATTCTTTTCCTCTCCTCGAATCAGTAATCCAGCCTCGTGAGAGGGCTTTTGCCGGATTGTGCATCAACGGAGATCTTGGTTAGCTGAGCATAAGGAGACAGAGAATTAGAGAAATGCTGATCCCTGGGGCAAAGGTGATTTCCTAATTATTGAGTACTTCAGCGCCTGTTAGGGGGACCTGAAGTGACCTGCGGTGAGATTAGTGGAGGGGAGAGAGTGTAAGGGTGAAAAGGATGAGGAGCCCAGAGGCAGTGAGGCACTAAGACCCAGTGGAGAGCAGTGAGTCTGGGTGCTGCCTGCCCACCCGCCGCCTGCCTGTCTGCTCTGCATGGCTCTGCAGTTGCCCTGGGCGCGTGCTAGAGCCAGTACATGTGTGTATGAAAGTGTGTGAGGTGGTAGAGAGTGTGTGTTTGCCTTCCACCCTTTGTGCATCACAGGCTGCAAGACAGGAGCCTTCTCCTGTTTTTTTTTTTGTTTTTTTTGCTCCATCTCTCTCCTCTGCTCCTGCTCTGCCTCTCCCACCTGGATCGAAGACCTGGCTGGAGGAGAGCTGAGAGGAGGGAGGTGTGTGTTGTGTGTTTGAAGGGATGGGGAGGGAGGGGGGGTAGTGGTAGGGGGGCGGTCAGCTTGTGAACGGGGAGGGTTGGGTGGGAGGTGATGACGAGGTGAAAGGGGCCAGGTGAGGAGGAGACACAGGAGCGTCCCTCTCCTCTCTCCCCCCAACCCCCCTCCTCCTCTCCTTCTCTGTGTGACGTGGTGTATGTGTGTGTGGTGTGTCAGTGTGTGTTTGCTGTGTGTGTGGGAGAGAGAGCGAAACAGGTCGGCTTTCCTTCGGCAGACTGTGAACCTGCACAGGAGGAAGCAGCCCTCTCCAGACTGAGGTATGTCAGCGACTTATCATCACACACATCTCCACACATACCTGCTCCGTTACCAGAGTGTGTGGGGAGCTGCGTGTGTGTGTGTGTGTGTGTGTTTTTTTTGGGGGGTGGGGGGGAGGGAGGGGGGGGGGGGGGGTGAAAGTTAAGATGCTGGAAAGGTAGGACAGGGGTAAAATCTGACTCAAGAGGATGAAATTAGGACCAGTGCTTTCTTTTATCATATCACACAGCTGATTATATTTATGTAAAAGGACAAAACAGATGCCTGGTTTCACTTGTGTTAATTCAAAATCTTGCTTATCTCTTGTTGTTCAACACAAGCTCTCTGGCTGCTGAGCAGTGAAAGTGCTTTGTAATGAAAGGCACAGTTGAACAACAGGCTAGTTTTCTCCTCGCAGTAAACACCATGTCATGTGCATATGATAGGGTCATATGGTTTCCAGTCGGCAGCTGGGGAGATTCTGCTGCAACCGTTTATTCTAGCTTTGTGTGAATTTTTCAGAGGCAGAGACAGGGTTCAAACACATATTGTACAACTCTTACTGATTTGATTACTTTAAATGGGAGGCTATGCTGCATGTGAGCCACTAAGTCCCTATTTCCTGCTCTTATTATGTGAGTAGTTCTATTTGTGGTTTAGATTTAATAAAAATTACACTTTCAAAAAATTGTAAATTTCCCTGCTGTGGGACTAATAAAGGATTATCTTATCTTATCATCTTAAAACAGCTTCCTGGCCACAATTAACTAATTTGGATGCTTTTTATTAGATTTTCTAAATGTGAAATAAAAGCCCCATTGAGAGACTAGGCCACTTCACTTCTGAGGGGTCATGCTGGTAATGTGTCTCTTTTGCTGCAAGAATTTCAATTTTGGTGGTCCACAGCTCTGTGGAGCACCACAGAGTACCACCAAGTACAAAAATCAATGCTTATTAGACTAAGATTCTCCAGAGGGTTGCTCCATGGTTGTTTCTACAGTACATCATAGTTGAGACGTTGTTTATAGATTATTTAATTGGGCTGAAGGTGACTGTAACCCTTTGACCTATTCAGTAAAGGCCACCTACCTAAACCTGTGCCTGTCAGGTGATTGTTGCGCTCGATGCGTGAACGTGGGCAGGAAAAGAAAAGACGCCTTGCAGGGATGAAGCCTGTCACACTTGTGAAATGGAAAACTTGTGTAGGCGTGAAGCATATGGAAATGTACCAAAGGCTTGGTGCTCGTTCCACGGCTTTTACAGTGTGCGGGGTTGTGTCCAGGTGAGGTTGTGACAGTAAACACAGCACAGGGCCTCTTCATTACTCACTGGTCACACAAACACTTGTGCTCTGCAACCATTTTTTGATAATTTAATGTTGCTTCATAGATTTCATTCAGAGTGATATTAACTTTTTTTTTTTACAACTAAAATCATAAATGTAATGCAGAGTCCCCCTCTTCACTCATTCAGTCTTCTTTCTTCAGTATGTACAGATTGTATTTCCCTACAAATGATAACATAATCATGAGAAGCTTAACTTTTTCATGTAATGAAGAGTAATAATATGAGAAATGTTTATCGATCTTTTCTTCCCATCATTCCAGACAGCAGGGAGCTCTGTAATGCTGAGTTTTGCAGTTTGTCTCATCATCCAGTTTGCTTCTTGACTTTGTTAACGGGGACATATGGTCCACTCTGTGCTTTAAGCTTCTCCCTGGGGCACTGGCTGCCCTGAAAACACACATCTGAGGATGCAGATGTCAAAGATGATCACAAGTGGTCACAAGTGAATGCAGACTGCATCAAATCTGACGGTTTTATAGCTAGCTCAAGGATCACTGCAACAGAGATGATGTCATGTTATACATACTGTAGGTCTGCCTCTGAAAGATTTTTTTTTATCATTTTGATTTTATAAATGAGAAATATCCCATTGCTTGCAGATCCTCAGTTTTGAATTCAATTCAGTTCAGTTAGTGACCTACATATATTATACGACTTCCAAACTACTATTAGAAAAAACTAGTATGTTAGTGTTAGACAAACACAAGAGCATGTGGTGAAAACTAAAACAAAGGCTTTCCCTCAGTGTACAAGTCACTAAAAAGTCTGTTTTAAAATGTGCATTGTCACCTGAGCCTACTTTAAACTGAAATATTTCTTTTGATTTCTTTCAGATTTTTCCAGTTGAAGATCATATTGGAGAGTCTACTTCAAGGAACTGAAACCTCCTGCAATCATCTGCAGAGCTCCAGGCTAAAGACTACGGGGTCAGGGCCTGTTCAGCTACAGCTGCCATGGCAGACGCCACCGCCTGAGCTTCTCGGTGACACCCTACGACAGGGGAGGATGGGTGATGGGCCCGTGAAATTCAGCGGACTCTCTCCTCCTTATCCCATCCTCTCATGGAGCGCCCTGTCACACCGAGCCCCTCCTGGAACACTTCTCTCTCCAGCATCTCCTCATTCCCGTTCTCATTGCACTCGAATGTCTCCAACGTGACCTCGCCCATCACAAGCATCCGAGGCGGGATCAATCTGAACCAGTCCTTAGCGCTGTGTGCTATGCTCATCATGGACATGCTTGCAGTGGTGGGAAACTTGGCCGTGATGATTGTCATCACCAAAACGCCACAGCTGCGTAAGTTTGCCTTCGTGTTCCACCTCTGTCTGGTGGACCTGCTAGCAGCGCTGGTGTTGATGCCTCTGGGGATGCTGTCAGACCGATTCCTGGTAGATGAGGCGCTGTGTCGGAGCTACCTCTGCTTGAGTGTGTGTCTAGTGAGTGCTGCCATCCTCACCATATGTGCCATCAATGTGGAGCGCTACTACTACATCATCCATCCCATGCGCCACGAGGTGAAGATGACAGTGGGCGTGGTGGTGATGGTACTGGTGGGAGTCTGGATTAAAGCTGTTGTCATGTCAGTCCTGCCTCTCCTGGGATGGCTGCTCCAGGGGAACCAGACTCTAGGGACTCCGTCAGTCCTCATTCCCGGTCAGAGACATTGCTCCCTACACTGGACGGGAGGCTGGACCACACGCCTGCTTTTCATGGTCTTCTTTACATTCATTTATTTTCTGTGCCCCATGTTGATCATTCTGGTGGTCTACTGCAACATGTTCAAGGTGGCACGAGTAGCAGCCATGCAACATGGCCCTCTTCCCACTTGGATGGACACGCCGCGACAACGGTCTGAGTCCATCAGCAGCCACTCCACCATGGCAGCCAGTCTTGGAGGAACTGGTGCCCGCACCACCCCTCAGAGGACCTTCAGTGGCGGGAAGGCCGCAGTAGTCCTGGTGGCAGTGGGAGGCCAATTCCTCTGCTGCTGGCTGCCATATTTCTCTTTCCATCTGTACTCCGCTGTGGTGTCTACCTCTCCTGCCTCGCTGGCCCAGCTGGAGGACGTGGTCACATGGATTGGCTATTTCTGCTTCACCTCCAACCCCTTCTTCTATGGCTGCCTGAACCGGCAGATTCGTGAGGAGTTGGGCCGCCACCTGAGCTGCCTCTTCAAGCGGGCTGGGCCCGGCGAAGGGGAGCAGCTGCCCAGCCGTGAGGCCTCCATTGAGGAGAACTTTCTGCAGTTCCTTCAGGGAACTGGGTGCAATCTGGATCCCTGCAACTCTCACAGCAGAGCGAGCCCAGAGGAGCCAGAAACTGAAGGCCTTCAGGAATCAGCTGTTCAGCAGAACACGCCAGCTGACTTCCACATCCCGGGGCAGATCCTTGAGGAAACCTCAGAGTTCATACAGCGGCAACAGCTGAACAATGAGCTACATGTATCAGAGAACTGCTGCAAAACTGTACCAGAGCTGTAGCCGCCTCTCACGTACTGTCTCTTTTGCCATCTAATAACCTAAGTAATATATTAGTTTTATTCATATTTTCTAAAAATTAGTTGAATTAATACATTCCTTGTTCATGCTAAAACAGTGCTTTTAAGCTAAAAATCCAGTGAACTGCAAAACATTGTGTCTTCTTTGAAGAAGTTAAGTTATGCAGCTTTTCATAAAAAGAACAGATTATATTGTGTGCATCACCTCATTCATATTCCCAGCAGTCATAACGCTGCAGCGTTACATGTTTTGAGAGCCATACAGTGTCAGGTTGTTTTCTGTGTGATGTCAGCAGATGGACGCTTAACCCTTGTTTTGAAGTGACAAACATTACATAAACATAAAGATGTGCTGAAACCTAATGTGGAATACAGTTTTCACAGTTTATGAAAAACTATGAGCCATCAAAAAAATCTAGACTGAAGAAAGAAAAGACATATTCTCGATCGGATATAAGGAGATCATTTTCAGATACTTCATCTGCATTTTCCTTCCCTGGATTCAGGTTTTGGGAGAAATGTTCCCTCATTTTTTTTGTTATTTAAGACTTGAAGAAGCCCCTTGACAATCAGTTGTTCAAACTGACTCTATGGCCAGACAGATGTTTTATTAGTTCATCACCACCGAAGTGTTATTAGTGTGTAGAACTGCCTGCTGGAAGAAAAACTTGAGGAGGCGGTAAAAGTAAAGCTTGTCAGTTACTGTAGCCATATCAAAGTGTATTTATTCCACTCACACCTCCTCATGCAACCAAGAAATTAATGCAAAAATGTTGTTGTTTCTCTCACTAGGAAGGAGTTCATTTTCACAGCCATTAAAAAAAATCTCTCCGTTTAAAATATTCATTGTGTTGAATAGGATCGTTTCACAGCTGGTGCCGCTGGTGGTATTTATAATAAACAGGCTGGCACACCAGTGTATTTTTAACCATTTTCCAGGAACATTATTATCATGTTTATCTGTTCTTAGTCTTGTGATTATCACCTCCTCAACAAAATCATCTCACACTGGTAGACTCGTGATTTCACCCCCTTCTGCTCAAAGACAAACATTGTGACTGGTTTAATTGTATGACAGCGATGGTGTTAAGGATTAAGCTTTGTAAAAACATCAGCTACAGCACATTAAACCTGTCAGTTTTGTTGGAATAAGGCTCTATATGGATAGATTTAGACTTTGCAAGCAGTCCCCATTACCCTGTGATGTCTGTGCTGCTTACAGGTAAACACAGGAGCGGTACGAGTGCTCTCGTGTTTGTGCTATAAACAACCAGGCTTGTTGTGGCTACACAGCGCACAGGTGTGACAATGCTTACACATGGCAAGCTTTGCCTTTGGCCTCATTTAGCAGACAAATGGAAGACACTGGCGATACTTTCTCTGATCTCAGGTGGAATACAAACAGTTTGCACAAGTCACACAAGCAGTGACAAATGTTCCAAAGAAAATTACAAGGCACAAATCTCTTACTTAACATTTTTTTTGTCTCTTTTTATACTCGCTCTCTCTTGCTGCCTTCATTTATTTTGGACTGCCTCATACCGGACTGTTGGCATGATCACAAGACACTCAACACAAGGCGCACGGGAGAAGGTTCATATTTTGCTGGGAGTCAGAACAAAAAAAGGTCCCTTTGTCAAGGGGAGACATAATGTTCTTCATTTTCTTGTAAAGTGACTTTGTTGCTGGCTGTTTTTTCAGATGGAGTTGTCATGTTGTCTTGTTTTAAAATTTGCTTCTTTGCGTCAAAAGATGGTGCAGTAAAGGCAAGGCCCCGAATACAACCAAGAACAACAGTGAGCACAAGACAAAATCACTGCCATTAATCCTCAATGTTGAACAATTTGTACATATTTATCATTTTACTAGCAGTAGTGTAAAAACTACAAAATACAGTATCATATGATTCATTATTTTACAATTTTATGTGACAAAATTACATAAAGCTGCCATGATTTATTACACCAGCATACAGGAACAAGATAATCTGAGATCTTCCTCATGGAGCCTAATTGATCATCTCCTCTTCGTGGGACAACGTTGTAATAAATTGACTGATATTTCACACAGTTTGGGGTCATTACAAAGCCCCTTATTTTGAGAGTGCATCAATCTACCGTTCAATCAGCTGGATTTCTGTTACCGTAACAGCAAAATTGCCCCGACCAATCTGATTAAATGCTTCAGGCTCTATTTCTGCCACCATCTGTTGATTACGAGGGAGACGAAATAAGCTGTTCTGAAGGTGAATGTCAGATTATATTCCCTGGACATTTGTTTGCTACAGGTTTTTGTTCATTGTAAATCATCAATACAAGTCAATATTCTCATTTTCCTCTCTGTACCTCTTTTGTTCCTGAGCTGAAAAGACTGTTTTGGATTGTTTTTTTTTCCTTGTTAAGATTTCCCTGTGTATTGGTTACCCATCAGTTGAAATGATTAAAGACAGCAAGAAGATTAACTCGAGTGTGGTGGTTGCTGACGTAGTTACACACATTTCTGATCAATAACCACATCTATGAAATGATCAGACCCCTCAATCATCTCTCTCTTTCTCTCTCTCTCTCTCTCTCTCTCTTCTGCCCTCTAGCTGCCTCCTTCTCTCTGCTTCTCTGTGTGTCCTTGCGTGTGTGTATGTGTGTGAGATGCAGGCGAGGGGGGGTGAGGTGGGTGCAGCATCACAGAGGTGAAATGAAGCAGTAAGAACAGGATCAAAGACAAGTGACATTTGAAGGGAAAGCAGGCCGCATAGGCTCGTCAGCAGGGTGGGATGTTGTGAAGGACACTGTAATGCTCCATAAGCAAACACCCACCTCACAATGACCCGACTCCTGTGAAACCTTTACCACAGTTTCACAACATAATTAAGACCCCAACTCACATGCTGAATGCACAAAAACATTGAGGATTCTTCTCAGTAAGTGCACTAAACAGATGAATCCAGGCTATTACTTCACATCTGATTCTTAAATCTACTTCTTTCTGAAACAACTGAGCAAAAAAAAAAAAAAAAAAGGATTTCAAGACAAATTAATACAAGGAAAATTGCCCTTTGTTTGCATATTCAGTATTTCCATAATGTGATGCACTTCTGAAGGGTATTTTGGAGCTAATATTTCAGTTTTGGCATGTAGTTGCAGTTGTTTCATTTTTTGATTTTTGTTTTTTTTTACCAAAAATATCCAGGCAGAGATTCCATCATCACCCGAGGCTCATCCTCTATTGCCTGATTATCCTAATTTTCTTACCCTCTCCTGTGCTGCTCCCCAACGGACAGAGTGACTCATAGCTTTCATGTTGAGCAGTGGAGGGTGCCTCCCACAGCGCTGAGAAACAGTTCAAACAGCCTGACCTTTGTGACAGGCCACAACAAACCACTGAAAGTGCTCAAGGACAGATCATGTCATTTCAGAGGGCCACTGGGTGCATTAATTCAGTCCCTAATAAACACCTAAAACACACAGCTATGTATCATTTGAGAGGCTTGTGGTTACCAGAGCAGCAACTGTGGTACCAAGAAACAAGAATCTGTTAGTATGGAGGCTGTCTGAGGTGGAAACTCTCACTCACTGGATCAGAGATGAACTAAATCACATGAATTTCTCACTTACTTCCAAATCCTGACTTCTCTGAGCTGTTGCCTTGGTAACCTGCACTGATAACAATGCTGAGGGGTTTGGTTGGAAGGAGGAGCAGGAGCCGTTCAGGCAAAAGGATAAAGTTATACATCACTGTTATATGTACAGAGGTGCCAAAGTGAGGACTAGAGACCTTCGAGGGTTTCTGATATAGACTATTAACTAATGAGCCAGTCAGTAATATTAATGCAAGTTGTAAGTAACTTTCCAGGTCATGGAGTTGTCGCTCTAAATCTACACCTCAGGTATTAAATTACTCTTTACTAATTTACATATAACTTATGTATGATATGATTTATATTTATATTATCTGGTTGAGTCATCAATGAAAAAACTGTATCAAATAAGATACTAAACTTCTTCAGGCATGATTGGTAAGTGTGGAAGGTCGGCACCTGTTGAAGGAGCATCAAGAAAATGCACTTTGTATAAATACAATAATAAAACAATAATGGTCTAGAATTCCCTGCTGGTAAACTTTCCAAACAAAAACTAACATTACATGTTCAATTATGTTTGAGTTTAAATACTGTTGAGGTACATTCATACTGTGGGCCAGCAAAAAAATCCAGTGGTCTTGTCTTTTTGGAAAATGTAATTGATTTTGTTCATATTTCTCCATATTATGATCGACTAAAAGTTATGATTCACCCACCTTGAAGCTGCCACTCATCATATATATTATAGTTTGTAATTACAGGTGACTATGGAGGAAACAAAGAGGGTTAAAACGGCAACATATTATTATTATTATTGACATTATCAATAATAATAATAATAATAATAATAATAATAATAATAATAATAATAATAATAATAATAATAATAATAATAATAATTGAATTTGACCTCTAGACTGTAGAAAAGTGTCGTTTGTGGCTTTTGCAACGATGTGGCACTGCTGGCCTTCTTCAGGCCCGGACAAAATGGATTTGAGACTGAAAGTGCCGAAAGTGTCGGGTGTTGGCCGCATCTGGGCCACAGCAATTTTGATATCTGAGCAGTAGATTGAATGCATTTTATTCAGACCTGCAGTTATGTTGTGAGTCCACTGGAGACGCTCTCACACCACTCAAACTCCAGCTGCTGTAAATGAATGTTTATTGCACAGTAAACATATACAAAGGTCTTTATCTCGTGTTAAACTGCACAGTAACTCAGTTCACGGAGGCTTTTGGGCGATATATTGATTTATGCACGAATTTGAGTAATATTTGAGCAACGCAGACAAAAATCACCTATCAGGTAGTTTAGTGTCGACTACATTTCCCATCAGGCCTGTGCGGCGCATCAATTTTCCTTTTCCAGTACGTTTTCTTGGTTTGCAGCTGGATCAGCTGGATGAACGCGCGACTGCGCAGCAGCCAGTCTCATGGGGAAAATCCGGTGATTATTACTGAGCATTTTCTCTGAAAAACGCTGGACTAAGCGCCTGATTTTTTCAAATAACTTTATAAAGAAAACTGTTTGTTTTCTTCTTTTAGGTTTTTGTTCTTTTAACTGCGGATAAGTTAGATAACATATATTTGTATAAACATCTATTTGGTGGAGATTTTTCCGTGTAAACCCCAGAGGTGAATCACCTGGGCAGGCAGGAGCGTTGGACTGAAGCTGTGTGAGTTCAGCATCAGACTGTGGGGTTGGTGGGACAGACGAGCCTCCAGTGCCAACGCCTTTCCCCCTCTCTCCGCTTCTCCCCCGGCTGGGAAACTTCAGCTCACACCGACCCAAGAGCTGTTTGACGGCGTTTCCCTTCAACTCATGAGCTGCTGAAACCTCGATCCGACACTAAAAAAGTTGTTCGAAGGCAAAAATGGGCTGCACGATCAGCGCCGAGGACAAAGCTGCAGTGGAGAGGAGTAAAATGATTGACAAAAATCTGCGAGAAGACAGAGATAAGTCCTCCAGAGAAGTGAAACTGCTTTTACTCGGTAGGAATTATGTTACTGACTCCTTTTTTTGTTTATATGCATGAACTGAGTTTGATCATCACCAGGATTTATGTGCGTTTAACTTTCTCATATAGATAGTTTTGAAACACTCCTCCTCCTCCTCACTCTGTTGGTTTCATGCAGCTGTGGCTCATCATTTCTGCACTGACAGAACTTGCAGAAGTAAACCAGATGTTGGTGGTGAGCAGGCAACTGCAGCCTCAGTGTTTTTCTATCAGTTATGAGTTGTTGAAAGGTAGAAAGTACCTCATTTCAGAGGAGACTGTTTGTTGACAAGTGTCAACTTATCAACAAGCACGTTGTAACTCCTACAGGCCTGTTTCATGTCAGTGTTTAAACTTTACAGCAGCAGGGAAATGCTGTCCCTGTTCTGGGTCAACACTAAGTAATTAGACATAAATGCTTTTATAGTATCTGTTTTGGAGTTGACTCTATCAACAGGATATTAACTGATGGGATATTCAATTGTTACACATACATGTGTGATTTTTATGCCTCCACGCCGAAGACAGCCATTATGCTTTCAGGTTCTCCGTCCCATTCTTGTGAACATGGTATCTCAGGAAGGCCTGCAGGGAATTTCATCACATCTGGCACAAATGTCCACTTGGACTCAAGGATGAACTGATTAGATCTTGGTGGTCAGAGGTCAAAGGGCAAGGTCACTGTGACATCATAATGTTCTTGTTTTCTGGCCATAACTCAGACACAGAAGGAGATTTTATGACCATATTTCATATTTGGTCAGATACTGAATTGGTGACACTAATCATGGTTCCCACGTTGAAACTGGCGATTTTGGTGATTGAAGATGTGTGTGAAGCATCCATGTTTTAGGATTTGTAGCTTCTTTGCAGCAGCATCTGAAGCATTGTCTGCTGTCATGGCTACGACTTTGTGTTCGGTCAGAATCCGTTTTATTGGTCAAACATCTGAACAAATACAAGAAAAATACACTTCATACCTTTTTATTAAATTCCTTCAAAGTCTTCACGATAAATATGATATGAGTCTGGACAGACGTGGATGTAAACTGCAACTTCACTGGTTGGCAGAGTCATACAACCTTATTTCTAGCTCTTATTGTACCTCAACATATTGTTCACCTCAATACAGCCTGACTGACGTTTCATTTTTGATTTTTGATCTGATAATTATTTTTATTTATTAGTTTTTGTCAATGAATTGTTAAAATAATATGTCATAAAATAGCATGAAAGCCCAAGTTGATTTTCTCAAGAGTTTTCAGGTCCCAGGTACACTTCATCTTGCCAGGCCACATCTTTAGTCATTTTCTTTAACATATTTTAGAATTTGTGTGCCTTTATGTGAAGCATTTAGCTGTTAAACTAAATTTAAGGCAGTTCAGTCTCACTGGAACAAAACTTAAATCAGATTAATGACATTAATGACTTCTTGGATCACTGTCATGCATTAAGTGTGCAGATTTCAGCACTTTCTCATGCTAGCTCTGACCACTGTAAAAGCATTGCCAACCTGTATACTGACACACACACACAGTGGTACTGACACTCCGGGTGTGGACTGCACAGACGTGCCAGGGGGATTAAATGCTCGGAGTTCAGCAGCACTCAACATTTTTACACCCTCTGCACATTAGCAGGATCCTCGAGCAGATATATTCTGAACCAGCTTTCTCAAAAGAAGTTAAACTCTAAATCCAATTTGTTTACACAATATGTTCTGTTAAATGAAACATTTCTGGAACAAAATCCCATGACACCACAGAGCCTCATTAAAATGTTCACTCTGCTGGTCTGGCCCAGCTCCAGTTTGTGATGCGAGAGAACTTCCTCAGAGGAACTGCTGTGTGAGAAAAAGCTGAGTGAGCTTTGTGAAGTGACATCACAAGTGTCAGAGCACCAACAACGACCAACTGTTATCAAAACTTTTGAAAATTTGGTGACTTTTACATGCTAATACACCTGAAAACAAAATCATAAGACCCCACCCTGTACTACACTAACAGAGAGTAAACCACAGAGTCTGTTACCACAGAGACGAAAGTCTATTACGCTTCTTCTAATCTTGAAAGGCCATAACCTCAAGTCTGTGATTTCAACGATCAACAAAAAAGTCAACATTACTGTACATGAGACTACTTCCTGCTGTAGGGGGGACAGCGTCAGTCGGTCCACCACTTTGGTCCAGACTGAAATATGTCAATTACGATTGATAAATAAATAGTGTAATAGAAGGTTACTGTATGGTCGCCTCAGGATGAAATGTAATGAATTTGGTGACCCACTTCACTTTTCATCTGTCACCATCATCTAGAAAATATTTTAATTTGTCCAATATTTGAGTTTAGGGCTGCAACTAATGATTAGTACTTTCATTATAGATTAATGTGTCAGTTATTTTCTGAACACAAATGTCCTCTTTACTCCCAACCAACAATCCACAACCCAAAGATATTTATTTTACTATCATATAAGACTAACCAGAAAACCAGAAAATATTCATATTTGAGAATCAGAGAATTGTAAATGCCCCAAGATGACTCAGTTGATGTTTGATCACTAGTAATCAACTAACTTCATTGCAGCTCTACTTCACTTTATGACCCATCAGCCTCAGCTGTAGTTTGTGTTAAGTGCTGATTGGCTGTTGGACATGATAAACATTATACCTGCTTAGCGTCAGCATGTTAGCATGTTGATGTTAGTATTCAGCTCAAAGCACCCTGTGTTTAAATGAACACTTATCAGCTTTTATAGTTTTAAAACTGTCATTTAATCATGGTGGTCTGCTAGCCACCGGCATTTTGTCAAGACTGGAACTTGAATTACTATTACATTACAAGAATACATCTACTTCCTTCCACTCTTCCCTTCTTACCCAAAGAAGAGTGATAGACTAAAAATACTCTATGACTAGTTCATTTTTAAAAAGGCACAAAAAAAGTCACAAACAGAATAAATAACCATAAAAAGGCCCCGACCTCTTGTGCAACTTCAGCTACTTGCTGCTGCCAAAATGAGAAAGTGTGGCTGATTGTACTCATTCAGTGTTGTCATGCACGTTCACTGCCCTTGACTTTGAGATGGAGGCATTGCTTTATTCACACAAAATGCAAGATGCATAAATATCCTTGTCAATGTCTCTTTATGATGAAGATAAACAGACATCTGGTGCTGTTGAAATGTTGTATGTAGTTTTGTGAATGACTTTGTGAATCAATCACTCAGGTGTTTTCATTTTGTTCTGTAACATAATCTCACACAATCTGATTGGACAGAAACATGTTACCAGAATCAGCTGGAGTTACAAGAACGTCATGAAATTAATCATTCATTCTCAGGAATTACCATGAAGTGAAATCATCAATACATTCCTTCCTCATGCAGTAGGACTTTCTTAACATATTGCAGCATAATGCAATGATAGCATCCCAGCAAACACTGAGATGTTGAATGACCGTTGTTTGAATGTCCAATCAAGACGTCCCATTATGGTTTAAAAGTAAAACCAAAAACCAAAAGTAAAATGCAAAATGCTAACCTCCAGGAAGTTACCTGATCATCAGCTGAACGTCCTTCCTGTTTGTGTCCCAGCAACTTTGACATATGTTGTTACCACAAATGGGCCAATTCAGTTATTCTTAAGGTTCACAGTGTACATTCTGCAGTTTAACACATCCTGTATGTCCAGATTAAACACTTTATTTGTTTTACGTCTACTTTATTTGTTTTACGTCTGGGTCAGACAGGATGTCTGACCCAGACGTAAAACAGTCTGTTAAAAGTCTGTTATACATCTTAATAATGTGTCACTTACAAGATAATCCTGATAATAAATGATATATAACCAAACACACAGCAAACACATCAAGTATCTTGGTTAATACAAGATATATGCATCATTTCTACACAAACACACTGCTCTCTACCAATTAATGAGTAAAGGAAACAAAATTTGACCAAATATTCATTAGAAGGAGAAAATGACACTTATACATTCATATCTGTATTCCAAATACGTGCACAAGTCCGCTAAACAGCATATTCACTTTTTGAGTTTCATGATTTGCGTGTCATGTGCATGTTGCTGTTTTTGCCAGGGACAAGACATCACCATCCAAGCAATGTTTGCTGGGATATGATGCACTGGGGGCGGCGCCTCAACAAGTTGCATCATCTTAATTGATCACAAAAAATCTCCATGACAGGCATACTTCCTCACAGTGGAATGTGTGTATTACCTCTAAGCTCTTGTTAATAAATCAGTCAGTCATGTTGTGTCAAATTGAGTACTGAGGAGCATTATTAGTGTCATACATCTTTTATTTGATACGGAGGGATGAGTGTAAAGTGTCACAGTTAACAGGCCCCTGAAATGTTGTTATCTTGAAGACTACCATGTTGTAAATCTTACACAAGTTGAAAATTCCCTAGAGAGATTTAAAATTAATCTTCCACAGAAATCCCACTTAAAGCTGATTTATATCTCAACAGGAATCACCATAACAGGAACTTAAGTATATTAACACTCACAGTTGTGGATCAAGACTAACATGATTTCCACGCTTTGCAAATCTCTAGATATGGGATGGATTTATTTCTTCTTTAACAGCTTTCCTGCTTATTTTCCTTATTGTTTGTGCTCTGAATCACATTCCCAATGGAGGCATTATTCCTACAATAGAGGTGCTGCTTTCCCATCAGCAGGTTTTCCTTTCTGTTTGCAGTGATTTCTCTTGCACTGTGATCTTGAAGATATGACAGAACAAAACCATACCAGTAAGCTTACTTCAGACTATTTCAGAGCCGCTAGTAACCACAAGTATGTGGTGATCTTTATCAGTCTGTTTCCACTGATGTGTTCATTGATTGTTGTGTGGAAGACAAGATATTTTAAGTAGCTGAGCCCTGAGTGTGCTGACAGAAGTAAAACTTGAAATAGATTTCACATGAAGTCACATAGAAGTGGTTGCGAGGATACAGATGAATCCCACCACCGGCTAACTGATCTGTGAGGATTAACTTCAGGCTGATACGTGTGATGGTGCAAAACTACAATGCAGACTAAAATCTCATTGTATGGAAACGCTCATTTTCTAGTTCTGACCGCAGAGTTGAAGGGGAAGCAGTTTTTCCAGGCAGTGCCCTCCACTCCCTGTCTGTGCCGGGACAAGAGAGTTATAGGGGAAAAACAAAGAGGAGTTCGGGTGCTGTTCTTTATAGCAAACCACAAAGCTGGAGAGCCAGCGCACCCTTCCAATGAAAATGGTCTCCTTTTTGACCACAAATAGTGATTTATAAAATATCTGCATTTGAAATTCTTATTAAATGAGGCTTGGTTTGGAGTCTGACTCCCACATGGGTTTGGACGACTCTGTGAATGCCTGTGTAAAGTTGGTTTGTGAGCTGGCAGGAGGCCACGGTTGATAATCAGCCAAAAAATGCCGTGAATGAGACAATTGGTGACTGACAGTACTGAGGAGAGGGATCAACACAATTTGTCCTCTCCTCCCTGTCTGTGTGAGCAGGCGTAAATCTCTTTTGCTGGTGACAGCTTAACCAAAGAATTCATGGATTTAATTCTTGTTGGCCGGCCGTCCGAACATATTACTCAACTGTAAGCCTCCTTGACAAAATTCATCTGTTCTGAAAGGATTCCTAACTGGCAGTGGGAATGTGCCTCGCCACATTTTGGGGGAACAACTATATTAAGACAAAGTTTGCCCTTATTTTAAAATATTCCTCCATCGAGACTTTAATTCTTGTTTTAAGAAAAAAAGCTGCCATCCATATTTCAAATTCCAGTGCCGTAAAACTTCTTCGTCCTGTGGTTGCTCATAATTACTGTGATTATATTAAGCAAAAGGAGGTTCTACTGCCAGTGTAAACTCACCCCAGATGTTTATGGAAATAATTTCTCACCGGTTGTCTGAGTTTGACATCAAATGTTTGATGTGCACACATACTTTGACGCCTGTTTAATTAAACTCCAGCTATGAAAAATTGCTGACTCCAGGACAAGGGAATGGGTGTCACAGGGACAAAGTGGGCCTGCCGCCACTGGAGCTGGGTCCAAATCCATGCAGTGATACATCTGGCTTGAGTGTGCATTCAATCATTAATCTGTTAAAGGAGCATTATGTGCCTTTCTGTTATTTATGTACTGTTAAGATGTATGTCGGATGTCTGTGTTTAACACATGCAAAGGTCCAAAAGTTGTGGTGAATGTATGTAAAAGCCTCAGTCTAAATGCTTCTTCTGCAACCTGAACCATAACGCCTTTACTTTGTCCTCATCAGATAGTTCGCTCATTAGCCTTTGTTGCTAAGGTTGTTCCATGGGTTGTTCACGTCATCCACTTGTATATTTAGGGTTGGATTTAGACTTGAACATGTGCAAATGCATTAGAGAAGTTGACATTTCAAGTATAGAAAGAGAAAAAGAAGTGAAATCCTATTATCACTGTTTGTTTTTGTAGCCTCCAGAGCTGGTGGTTAACAGCTTCCTGGAGCTAACCAATCAGAACAGAGTGAGTTCATCAGGAGGAGGTCTTAAAAAGACAGGAGCTAAAACAGCCCGTTTCAGATAGAGGCTGAAGCCCCTCAGTTAAGAATTTTTGAACTGTTAATCATGCAAACATATTCTAGTGGAGGCCAAGAATATAAATATAGACCTGGAAATATGCGTAATATGTCCCTTTTAAGACAATCTGAGGGACGAACAATAGAACTGCAGCCCAAAAATTTTCTCCATATTTATTTTCATTATTATAAAACCTCCACTCATCTGTTAACAACGTCAATTAATTAGTGAACAAAACTCTACATGCACAGCCAGTATTGTCAATCAGGTGCTGGTCGTTCAGAGGAACATATTATATTTTTGCGAATTCATATTAACCACCACACACGTGATGATACGACTTTACTGTGACTTTATTTTGAGTTTCGCCTCTAGCTTCTTCTCTGTTTTGTAACATTTTATTGACCAATCAATTAATTGATTAAGAAAATAATCTGCAGATCAATCAGTAATGATAATAATGACATTAGTTGCAGCGCTACGGTACATGTACTGTTCAATTCCAACACAGTTGTTCACACCAGTGTCGCTGCTGTAGCTACCCGTTATGATATGAAAGAGAGGAACATGAAGGTTGTTTTAATTGTTCTTTTGTCATACAGATCTACACTAAGCACAAACACACATATTTTAAAGACACGGTGAATCTGAAAAAGGCCATCGATGTTACATCTGAGGGTCGTCTTTCGTTACTGGTTGGGTTTGGGTCGGCGAGCCAGTTGGTGTGTTTGTTATTTTGGGGGGCTTCAGATTGCTGACAGACTCTTTGGATCATTTGTGGTGTTTTTATGCCCTCTGTGCTCTCTAACGCCCAGAACAGCATGATATCTGGGATTGTCTCTGGAAAAACACTGGCTCAGCCAGAAGCATGACAACTGTTTCCTGTTTGGCTGATTAGTGTAGAAATACTGTAAAGGTTCCTCATGTGAAGTCATTTTCCCACTTATTATTGCAATACCCTTCATAACATTTGTTCCAGTCATCAGTTCATCTTTTGAACAGAAGCACACTATTGAGAAAGATTTCAAAGCACTCACTTCCTAAAGAGACCATTTCCCACGATGCTCTCTGTGCTTCTGTGCTTCAGGCTGCGGTAGTGTATACACTGTTACATTATTGGGCAAGCAGCTAAAATATGATCCCTCCACATGACACTGTTGTCCATGTGTCTTCCTATGGGCAATGAAAAATGTGTTTTATTTCTCATATGCATGTACGCCTCGCTGTACGCAAGAGAGTGCTTCCTGACCGTATACGCTCCCTCGGGGTCCACTTAAATGTCTGCCGTTGAAATTCATCACAAGGCTCCCTTTTTTGGCTTTTTGACGCAAACATACTGCACACTGTACGATGCGTGATTAACTGAGATCAAATTAAGTTCAACCCTTATGAAAAGCTGGATTGATCTGCCGTTGAGAGGAGTCTGAAACTGTGAGATATTATGTGTCTGCTGTCATTCCTGATATGGTTGCATATAACTACTGTCCATCTCTTTCAGGTGCTGGGGAATCTGGGAAAAGCACAATAGTAAAGCAGATGAAGTAAGTTACAGCTTATAACTCAGTTCTGATAACAGTGCACATGGCATCATATCAAACCGCTACATCCTGTAAGAAACATTCACCCTATTTTTGTATTAATTTGACAAAACACAGTCCCACTCGTTCACTCCCACTTTCAGCCGCAGCCCTGTTGTCAGAGGTTAATAGTGCAGTGAGAGCTGTAATCACAAACAGGGTTCATCTTTGTGGAAATGCTGTAGAAGCAGAGTAGGAGCCTCATTTCACTCCACTCAGGCAGAGGAGGAAGCTCCCTTTTACACAACATGTTAAACAAAGGCGGCAGAGGCCAGTCGTAGCCTGGCAGGACCTGAATAGACTCCCCCATTTCCCACATTAGGCATGCTGCATGCTCATTGAAGCTCAAATTCCAGCACTAATGACAGTGTTGCATGAAAAATCTTTAAATCTGTAATATGTCCCACATTTGTGAAAGCCATTGTTCACACTGTCATATTTATCTGAACTCTAAAATCCTGTTTGGACATTGTTTTCTTTGTCAGAATCATTCATGAAGATGGCTACTCAGAAGAGGAGTGCAAACAGTACAAGGTGGTGGTGTATAGCAACACCATCCAGTCCATCATGGCCATCATCAGGGCGATGGGGCGGTTAAAGATAGATTTTGGGGATGCTGCGCGGGCGGTAAGCTAACCACACTGAAATATGACTTTCACAGAGCTGCATTCTGGTAGTTCAGTACGCTTCAAGAAATGAACCACAGGAAGTTGTTTAAAATGACAGAAATGATCGTGTTTGTTTCCAGGACGATGCCCGCCAGCTGTTCGCCCTGGCAAGCTCAGCAGAGGAAGGGACGCTGTCGGCAGAGCTGACCAGCGTGATTCAGAGGTTGTGGAGCGATGGTGGAGTTCAGGCGTGCTTCGATCGATCGCGAGAGTATCAGCTCAACGACTCTGCTGCATAGTGAGGACTCTGTTCACTTCTCTACATACAGACACCCATAAACTTAATGAAGTGCCAACTACAAGCTTATTACATGAGTCAATATACAGATACCTGTGGATTTATTCGTCTCATAACAATACTCACATGTCCATATGTACATTGAAAGAGATATTGGTCGCTGCCTCCTGTCCATAACAGCCCCTTCCTAGTGTCACTCCAATGTAAGTGATGAAGGACAAAATCCACAGTCGTCAGTCGTTGCATGCATGAGGGATATCTAAGGTTAAGTAGTTACTGGATCGTTTACTGTAGTTACAAGATTTAAAGGAGAGAAGAGATGTGAGGTAGTTTGGAGCTCCAACAGTAGAGCTTTATAGATTAATAAAATCAGATTTCTATTTCTTCTTGACTGTAAGGAAGTCCAACCAACCTTGTGTTACAGAGAACAATGATAGGAATAAAATTTGATAAAGCATAATGCACTATGATTCACAGGGTTTAACTGCTACAGTGTTGATGGGGCATTAAGACAATACAGAATATCTCCTTAGTCAAGGACAGACATGAGAGTTTTATAGTTGGACGAAGACAGATAGACATCCTTTAATGCTGTAACATTTTTAATTAAAAACTCATCAAATCAGCCACTCTTTAGGTCTGTCCATCAAGAGTCTCTCGTCTTTCTCCACCTCTCTTTCCTTATTTTGTCAACACTCTAATAAAGGCATAAAATCACCAAAAATACAAAACAAATACTTAAAAAAATTCCTCCTTTGTTTTGCCATCCCTTCATTGCAGCTACGCAGTGCCGTCCAGGGAAACACAAGAAGGGAATTTTGTAATAATAAAAACGTAACTAAGATGACTCAGACTGCTGAAGCCTCAAATTAGCTCCAGCTGAACTTCAGATTTTACACAGAACAAAAACTTTGGAGGGTTTTGTCATATTAGGGTCTTTTTGCAGCCAGTATTGACTGGAGGAATGATCAGAGCGACCAGTAACTCTTTTAATGTACATACTGTTTAGGCATGTGAATATTATGTGAAATATGAACTTATTCTTTAAACAGGGATTCAAGAAAAAATCTTTATTTATTTTGTCTTCAAAAAGAATAGTTTTCATACTCAAATTGCTTATCTCGCTTTCTGAAAATCCTTGACAGAAGTGAAACTGCTTTGACGACTTTTAGTGAAGTTTGAAATTTCATCATCCATTTTCAAGCTCATACTCTGTAAGACATTGTTTTGTAATCATGTTTTCCTCATCACAGGAAGGATGACAACTGTTAGATTGTGTTTCTGTAATATTTCCACTGGAGGACGAAAGGAGGGGCAAGATGTGTCTTGTTCTTCAAGGTCTTGTGTCAGCTTGTAAAGCTGATTGCATTCCTGAAAAGGGAGAAAGTCGAGGGAGAAACTGACAGCTGGAAAATGTTTCTATCCACTTACAGCTGCTTAGATATCACTTGATTTGACAAAATGGTTTCAGTTTATTATGATAGTCAACCACTAGATAAAACTGTCTGATGGAGTTAAGTGAAAAAATGCAAACAAAGCCATTTGAGCTAAATATAGTCCAGGCTTGTATTACCCACCAGACACGGATAAAGCCCCTGGTTTTCTGTTTCTGTAGCGTTTATATCACATTTGCCCTGAAAGAAAGTAGCTCAGTGTGAAGGACACGTTCTTTGTTTTGAAAACAGCTGAGCTGTCGTGGCTCCTGGTGCTCTTTGTCCACACTACGAGACGGGAGGAACCAGTGGAGTTAGTCTGTTTTTACTCAACCCACAAGGAGCCAGTGTTTATCATCCACCAAAATATGAGCCCATATTTAGTATCATTCTGTGGAGTCCTTGGATGTCTTTATGCAGAACAAGCCCTCCACTTCACAATACAAAAGTGTCCAAAAAACATGTCGCTTTTCTGTATTGTGACTTTTTCATACATTAAAAGCCTGATAATCCCCTGGATTTTATTAAAATCACAGTCACATTTACATTGGATCTGAGATCATTTTCACAAACCTGTGTTTCCTGTCTCTCAGCTATCTGAATGACTTGGACCGGATCTGCCAGCCGAACTATGTCCCAACTCAGCAGGACGTGCTGCGTACACGTGTGAAGACCACTGGCATCGTGGAAACTCACTTCACCTTCAAAAATCTCTACTTCAAGTTAGTACAGCTGTATTGTATCTGCTCATAAAGGCGCCCTGGCCTCAGGTGTGCTGTTTGTGCCATAAAAAGAACTTATTAAGCTTTACTGGCAGTTGCAGCCTGAGCTGGTTTACTGTATTGGTCAACAGTGAGATGTTCTCATTATAGACTTAACACAGTGTTTCCCACACTGGGGGTCTGGGTCCTTCAAAGGGGTTGCAAGGTGTGGTAGAAAACAAGAAACTACAAATGAAGCTGCACAAAATGTTTATTTTTTTTTAACTTTTTCTACTCTTTTTAGTTTGTTTTTTGTCTTGTGAAATGCTGGGTTTACTTCTTCAGGCCTTTGAGATGTTTTCAGACTAAACTGTTTGGGAAATATAATATAAATGAACAGTCTGTCCCTTGTCTGCAGTAGCTCAACATAGAAAAAAGGGTTGTGCATGTCCATGTTGTTCATCTCATTTTGTTTGTGTTTACCATAAGTTGTCATAATGTTTATCGTTAACGTTATTATATTGATTTTTGCAACAGATTTGACTTCTATGCAGCTCCGTTAGTCGTCTCATGTCGCTTTGAAAAATTGCACCTCAAAGTGCAGATTTTCAAACCTCTTTTGTAACCAGCAAATGCTGCCGACTGGCATTCAGCCTAATATGACCCACCCCCGTAGCAGTTAATGTAATTACATTGCCCTTTTACATTATTTTGTCTATCTCCTGTACTTATAAATATTGGTGAAACATTAACTGTAATAGCCTCCCTGCCCTGCCTTTGTAACCCCATAAAAAAACACACGTTCACGGATCTAGAAATGTGTAATCACTGAATTGGTTTTGAAGCACACAGCGTTCTGTCATTTCATCTGTGTGTCGGTTAAACAGCTCAGTATAGATTTGTTTTGCCTCAGAGGGCCTCAGGTGGAGTTAGAGGCAGCAGACACAAACATGAGATTAGTGAGGTCTGCAGCCTGCTGTGTGTGTGTGTGTGTGTGTTTATGCTCTTGCCCTGGATTTTTAAGAGGACGCTCATTCTCATAATACTATAAAATTAAAATGACATTAAAATGAAACTGTGCATTTATTCATGCAGCTGCTATGTCTCTGTCTCCAGAATGTTTGATGTCGGGGGTCAGCGCTCGGAGAGAAAGAAGTGGATTCATTGTTTTGAGGGAGTCACATCTATCATTTTTTGCGTAGCGCTCAGCGACTACGACCTCGTCTTGGCCGAGGATGAGGAGATGGTGAGTCTGGTTTTGTTCCACTTTGTGCATCTAAATATATCAGAGACAGTAAATTTTATGTTTTCTTTTGCAAAGTGGGATTGAAGTTAAGTTAGTTGGAATCTGTTTTTTGCCTCAGAACCGGATGCATGAGAGCATGAAGCTTTTCGACTCCATCTGCAACAACAAGTGGTTCACGCTCACCTCCATCATCCTCTTCCTCAACAAGAAGGATCTGTTTGAGGAGAAGATCAGCAAGAGTCCTCTCACTATCTGCTACCCGGAGTACTCCGGTGAGACAAACTTTTCGAACAGTCCGAAACATTGCAAACTAACAACAACAATATATATACAACAGGAAGTGAGACAGTATGTGAGAGCTTTCTCATTTTTATTCAGGTTTTACTTTCCTCTGACACGTCTGTCACATATTGATGTGTGCAGAGACTTCTACATTTTTTGAGGAAGCTTGTGTATTAGCAGGTTATTGAAGTTTTTATTTCTTTCTCTGTTTGCTGTATTTACTTCCTGGTAATTTATAATTATACTCTTGATTTATTTCAGTTAACTAAGACTATCAAGATTGTTACAGATATTCAGATACTGTAGGATGTAGTTTCTGCCGCACAGCGAGCTTGTTTATAATCACATATTCTCTGCACCGTAAACCAGGTGCAGACTAACTTACCAGCATTTGGTCTAAAGTCTAAACAATTTACTGTAGCACATTTTTTCCCTGTCAGTTTTATTAACCCAAGCTGTTCTAATGTCCATGATGGATTATGACAGTTGCATCTATTTATAGATCAGAAACACAGGGGATTATGTCACGGTTCATCATTTTCATCTTTGGAAAGAAACAACCAAATCACAGAGTACATTACAATTTTACTAACAGATCACCTGATCACAATAAAAAAACTCTCTCAAAGTCTTGATAATGTACAGACTCAGTCAACGCAGCCTAGGCATAGAAAAGGGTTGATATAGACAGAGCCAGAGGAGGAAGAGAGACAGACGACCAGTAGAGACAGAGCTACACTTTGTCACCTCATGTCCAAAGTTAAACAGCGTTAAGGGAAAAATATTTCACAAATATAAACAAATTATATCCTGAATTTGAGGTATATTGATTACAACAACTTAATGATTGATTTTTTTTTATCATTTATTTTCATCAAAATAAGACCCATTGATAACTTAATTGTGATAATAATCACAATTAGTATTATTGTTGTTATTATCTTAAAGTGATTCACTGGCAAAGAGCAGAGAAAAGGTAATTTCATCTTTTGTTAAACCCACAGACATCATGTAAATCATAACCATTATCTTTCTATAACTAAGCTTTTTTTGTCCTGCAGGTGGTGACTCGTATGAAGAGACAGCAGCTTATATCCAGTGCCAGTTTGAAGACTTAAATAAGCGAAAGGACACCAAGGAGATTTACACCCACTTTACTTGTGCCACAGACACCAAGAATGTGCAGTTTGTGTTCGACGCTGTCACCGACGTCATCATCAAGATCAACCTGAGGGAGATTGGGCTCTACTAAACCTCCAGGCCCTGCAGGTCAGCACATTGACTTTCAGCTGAGAGATGCTTGAGATGAAGAAATAAGTTTGTCGTGTTACTACCTTCTTGCATTACTTACATATATGATTATATATATAACATATTATGATTTGTTGTAGATCTGACCTTTTTTAACCAAACCACTACTATAAAAGTTGTAAGACTGTCGCTGTAAGAACTAACTCCTCCACAGCAGAGCAGACAGTAACATCATTTTAACTTTCAGCCATGTTCGTTGCTTCTTAGGTAACCATGACGTAAATATCATGATGTGAAAATAAGGATTAATAAAGAAGTGATGAAGAATAAAATGTATAGATTAAAATGAATAAAATATAAACATCTCTCCCTAAATTAGATTAATAAGATGACAATGGAATTAGTAAATAAGCAATGCAATATACATCCAGGTAAAACAGTATCTACTAAATAAATAAATAAAACATCTGTTTATTATTTTAAAACTCTATTCAACTCTTCTATATGTTTTATTGAATCATCATAATCACTGATCTGCTCTGGTCAGTCAGAAATCAGGATGAAAATTGAAGAATAGAGATGATCAGTAGGAAGAGATCCATCATATCATTGATGATTATACCCATCATTTTTATTAAATTAATTTTTTATTGTCTGTATTTTTAATTTATACTGGTGTTATCATCAATGATATGATGTGGTCTAAAGGGAAATGAATCGTACTGAAATTGGTCCAACACTCAGGCTCACACACGATCAATCCTAATGACTTTGGTTATCACTTGACTTTTCATATTGTACCATGTGAACATGCCCAGAGCTTCAAGTCATGACAGGATACCATAAAAAACTAATGACTGAATAATGCCGGGTCCATGCTAACATGTTTGTGACAGACTGAGCTGGTAGGCACTTTAAAATCCTACATTATTGATCAAAAAAGTGAGTTTTATGTACCAAAAACCTGGAAAACACAAACCAAGTTCATATTTAATAAAGTCATTAAATCGGTCAACAAAAACACATCTGAGTACGGACTACAGTCAAGTGAACTGAACAATCTTACAAGATTAAATCAAACCAGTGGTGTTGTGATTTTGGCTGTAAGATGAGAACATGAGACAATATAAAATAAAATAAGGCAGAGATATGAAAGTGTGCAGATATATAAATGCAAACATGCTAAACAGTATGCTAGCAAGTTAACATACTAAAATTCAAACACTGAACATCAGCTCGCAGGCAAAAAATCAGCATGTTTAGCATCTATGTTACCATGTTCACTGTGTGAGTCTTAGCATGCTAATATTAGCAGCATTATGTAATATTAGGCATAAAAGTTGTGATAAAATGTCAACCCAAGCCCGAACCGAGACAAACTGAGTCTGAATTATCTTGAAATTGCCACCGATGATAAACTGATAACAATAACCTTACTCCCTGGTATTTTTATCCCACTAGTGTGAAAGATTTAAAAAAATATCAGTTTCCCATTTCTTTCCTGTTGTGTAAGGAGCGTAACAGCATTTAGAGACACACTGTAGCATGTCCACATATATTTTATTTCAACAGATTATGATGAATTGTATAAATTACATCTTTAGGGTTTTTTTCTTTATAGAGATGCCTCATATAAGTTCATTATTTCCTGTCGCCATAAGTATCTTTTTCATTTCAGTAATTCTGTTAATAGAAAGACTGTGTAAAAAAGAACAACTGACCAGTACAACAGCACAAGTAAAAGTAAAAAGAACAAAAATAACAAAACAAAACCCAAACCCACCCTTTACTCCCACAATATTAGCCCACATTACTCTCCACCCTCCAACCAATGTCCCCTACAGACTTTTCCCATGTGAATACAAACATTTAAAAGTTCTTGCACACACAGACCTATGAATACACATTCAAAAAGGACAACGGACAAACAAAAATAAACCGTGGCTCAGATATTTGTATTTGTGGGCCAGGCATCAGTATTGTTTATTCCTTAAAAGAGACCTTAAAAGACGAGGCTGGGAAGCGGTTTAGTGAAAAAACATGAAAAACAAGTAGAATGGCGGCGGGCAGGCTGAGAGCCTTATACACCAATAACAGAACATTTGAACTGAGAGGCTTCAAATAAGTAATTAGAGGGTTCATATGATACTAAAAATGATTTGAAACTCCACATAACTTTATTGTATTAATGATCATTTTCCCTTTTTTTTGCAGGTGTCAGGAGGAGAACCGGGACTTCGGGGCTGACACGTCTTGTCTGCAGAGGGTGAATTGGAAAGTAGGTGTTACTAAGGACTGAGCAGGTGGCCGTGCTGTGTGCAGGACCAATAAATTCCACAATTTGGGGGACTTGCTACCATGATCACTTTTGTCTTAATAGATTTCGCGATGCAGAGAAAACTGGGAGGAAATAATTAGTGAGGGAGTCTTGAGATTTACATTGCTGAGGGGTCGGAAGGTGAAGCCCCTCCGTCTCTCAAATCCAGCTGACACATTTATAAAAATTTGTCTGCCATATGCACAAGGACCAAAGGAGACTGGCTGTTCATCAAATACATTTCTACATTTCACAGTTTAACAGCTGACATGTAAATCCAGTTCACTTTTGTTTTGTGTTGCATCTTCTCATAGCTGTAAGCCTGTATCACATTGCATTTACTGAATATTTGCATTTGTTATATTTTATTTGAATTTTTTGAGTTGCGATTATATAGTATTTTCACTTTTGAATGTGTGAATGCCGTAACTTATGTATAGGAAAGTGTTTTTGTGTGAGCAGTTTTGATGTATATAACGTAACCTGTTGGGTCTGGGGATTATTTAGCAACACAGCTGTTCTACATAGTTATTTTAATTTTAACTACACCACCTTGTATTGATTGAACAATATTTTTATACTTAAGAGACATCACTGCAAATCAATTTGTGAAGGGACATTCTGATTTTTCTGTTTTTCTTTCCATGGGAGTTTAAATATGACTAATATTATTCACTTTCAGTATAGAAACTTCCCTTTTTTTCAAGGTATTTTTTATTCCTATGGATACCAGTAAATAAACAAAAACACACAAACATGCAAAGTGCGATGATAGCTTGATATAGCCAGAGGTTGTATTTGTGTCCTTTGGCCATATCTGAGGAAATCTGTTGTGGATACTGTATATACCATAGTGGAGCTCAGTTTGGGTTAGATTAGTCACTTCCTGCATGGAGAAGGCCTGGTAGTCAACATTTACATACCACTTTAAATCTCTGCATTTGTATTGCATCATTTTAACGTCATTAAATGATGGCACAAAGCTGTCTCCCTTTTGTTCTGTTTTTAAATGCCAAACCAAAATCTTACCACAGGCAGCACTGGCAGGAAATCCACTATGACAATTTATTAAAAAAAGTCCCCCCTCCAACAGTACAAGGAAGGCAAAGTAAATTATTACTTATTTTTTTAGACTAAAGCGACACATCTGTATATTTCAGCTGAGGACCCAGCATACTTCAGCTCACCAGTATGGCCTTATTGACTTACCGTCCCTTGTATGTTGCTTCTGTAGTAAAACACTCCATGCAAGTTTATCAAATACATGAGTGATTTATTCAAACTATAATCAATCTACAAGTCAAAATGAGAGCATGCGAGGACAGTTTATCAAATGCAACGAAACCTTTGAGCCTAAAATCCTCATTTCATGCATGTTTAGTGAAATCTTTCATCTTTTAAAAGGGGTAAGTAATTTCCTGAAACAGCTGGGTACTGACATTTTTAGCAAACATCTGTCAAACAGGAATACACAGTTTATTTGGGGACTGCATGTATTTTTAGCCGCAGATTGATTGCAAGTATTGAAGGCAGCAGGACTGTGTATGTGGGATCCAAATAAACGTCACCACCTGTGTTCATCGTAATGAAGGAGCACTGGCTCACCGATTTGTTCCTAATAGGTTTTGGAGAGCAACAATGGTGCAGAATGGCACAGAGGAATAGGCTATGTAAAGTAAAGCTTTGACTACACATGAAATACTTATTAGTAGGATCAATTAATTGTTAGTTTTGGTCTCATCATGGGATTTGTTGACAGTAAGAAAAAGTCATCTGAATTTTCTGCAGCTGATTTAGCAGAATTAGTTCTTGAGCAGTTACTTTCTGTATAAAAGACTCAACATTAGATGACTTGTAAGGATAAAACTTCATGTTTTGACAGGTAAAATTTTGACAGACAGATGGAAATACTAATGAACTGCTCTGAGAAGAAGCTTGATCTTATGAACAGAATGAAAACACATGTCCAGGACAGATTTAATGGATTTCTACTTTGCCCTGAAGTTTACACGCAGGTGATAGAAAGCACCAAAACTGAGAATATGCAACTTTAGAAATGTAAACAGAGGAAGCTCTACTTCTCGCTCAAATCTCATAACATAAATCCGCTCTAGTGATATTAATCTGCTCCACACACTGATTCCACTTTTAGTTTCGCTCGCCGCCTCATGAATCTCTCACAATCTTTAAATCTCAACTTGCAGATTAATTACCGCTTTAATTTGTTTTGCTCTCTCAATAGGTTTATTGTTAATGAACTTCCATACGCTTCCATTTCCCCTCTGATAAGAACAGGGAACTTATATAACAGCAACACTGTTTCCAACAAACAGCCTACAGCAATTCCCCAGCGTTGACAGCCCAGTTTCCCCTAATTCGATATACATAATTCAGTGAATGAATGAGTGTGATTCTGCAGCAAAGACACAGAGACACAAGTGAAGTTAATGCATCTTTATTTCATGCCTCTACATTTCATAAGAAAGGACAAACTCAGTAAATTTTCATTCCCTTTTCATAATAAAGCATCATCCCTCTAATGTTTCCCTCACTCTTGTATTTCATATAGATTTATGAATTATTTATCTTTCAAAATATATTGAATTATCTACTCTTATGTACAAAGTTTCTCTACCATGTTTGACCTTCAGAAATTTATTCATCACATTAAAATGTTAAGTGAGTTGAATACATTAACACTATTTAGATTAGATACATGTACAATTTCGTTTGCAATCTGGATACACTGCAAGCACTGGGAATATCTGAGATATTTGCTCAGCAACTTTTTACAGTTTTAATAATCAAGACCACAGAGACTACTGTACTCAAAAAGAACAACAAGGTTGCAATGTTGCTATTCAAAATATTAATATTTTCCTCCGGATTCATTGTTTTGCATCAGAAGCTTCTGGTGTGGGACAAATGCTGTACTCAAGAAAATCTGAAGAATCTTAAAACTTGTAGAAACCTGTATGTCCGCTACAACGATATGGTGACTTTGATGGTTGTGTCAGCCCAGCTGGACGTACGCTGTGTTGCAGGGATGTACTGTTGGAGATGGTGGTGTGCTAGGAGCAGTCAAGGACCAGGACTTGGCATGGAAGCGATGGCATAAGCGCGACAAACTGAGGATCCTCTTTGCTCCATCAGTACACTTCTCAGTTAATGCCAATATGTGAGGGGTTAAGGTAGGAAAGGGAGTTCTGCAAAGAAGAGGAAAATATGAAATCAACATGAATATTTTTGCTAGATTAAGGGCTACATAATCTGCAGGTTGCAATGTTCAAACTATTTCTAACTTCCTTGAAGAGGAAGTGATTGAGACATTTAATCACAAGTCACTAAAGGGAAAGTTTTTTGCTTCTAATTATCTTCCTCATTCTTAGCAGGAACAAAGCAACTAAATACTCTGTGTGGTTTGAGTTTGTGTTAGCTCATCTTATGGCCCGAAGTTGTTGCTTGGCAACACAGGACGGCCAGATATGATTCGCCGTGTGAGGTTTAAATTGAATTGCCAAGGGGTCTGCCTCATCTGGACCCCATTACTCTGTATCAACAAAGTTCCTGGGAGAGATGTGATGTGGTCATCGCGTACCTCTTTTCACTCTGGAGCTGCTTAGAAAAGACCGCAATCTTTAAGGTTTTCTTTGATGATGATGTCTGTCACAGCATTGAACACAATCTCGACGTTCTTTGTGTCTGTGGCACAGGTCAAGTGGCAGTAGATTTCTTTCACACCCTTCTTCATGTTCAGTTCCAAGAACTGCAACTTGATGTAGTTGCTGGCGTCATCGTACGTGTTGGGGCCTGAAGGGAAATGGAAGTGTATGAAAATGGATGCAGATTTATGAGAACGTTCAAAAACCCTGATCATCATCGATCCTTCTGTGCATTATGTGAATCACTGTGTCAATTAGCTGACATTATGATGTAATTACTTGCAACACATAATTTAATTTAGGAGAACGACACTGAGGCTCAAACTCTCTGGAGTTTTAATCTCAGGATTCCTGACTTGATCAATTTTGTCTTTTTATTTAGTCACAAGTAAATATGTTCTAGTTATGTCCATTCTAGTGCTGATTGGTTTGCTTTCAAATGAATCCTGAACATGACTTTTCACCGCATGTCTGACAGATGTGGTGTCATGCTCTGACTGTTTATTTAGTCTAAGCAGGGTCTTACCATCATAGTCTGGGAAACAGATACTCAGGTGAACTTTCTTGATCTTCTCCTCAAAGAGATCCTTCTTGTTGAGGAAAAGCACGATGGAGGTCAGTGCAAAGAATCTGTGGTTACAGATACTGTTGAATAGATGGAGGGACTCGTGCATGCGGTTCTGGAAAGGTAAGAGAGGAACCAGGTCAGTTAGTAGTTGACATGTCTGTCTTCAAATCCTTTACGGTCAGTTAACAGGGGGGCCCAACTCACCACTTCGTCGTCCTCTACGAGCACCATGTCGTATGCGCTGAGAGCTCCGCAGAAGATGATGCAGGTCACACCCTCGAAACAATGGATCCACTTCTTTCTCTCTGACCTCTGGCCACCCACATCGAACATCCTGTTCAAAACACAAAGTCAGTCAGTGTTTTTCTTCAGTGTGAAGAAAGAAGTGAAGACAGACATTTGTTCACTAACCTGAAGTGCAACTCTTTGCAGGAGAACTGTTCTTCAATGATACCAGTTGTTTTGACACGAGATCGCAGCACATCCTGCTCGGTGGGGAGGTAGTCTGGCTTGCAGATTCTGTCCATTTCATTGAGGTAGCTGATGATGTCAGAACAAACAGTACAGCAATCAGGCTTCAGATATGAAATCATCTTTATCCACAAATAGACTCTTCCCTGCACGTGGTGTAAGCTAGCTGCCTGTTTAGTTTTACACCACAACGTTATCAATCCCAGTAGGAGACGCAGACTCACTAGCCAGCGGAGTCGTTGAGTTGGTACTCAGCAGCTCTGTCAAAGCCAGCCTGCACACCAGAGTCTTTCCACAGCTTCTGGATGACATCAGCCAGCTCAGCAGGCATTGTGCCTTCCTCAATGGAGTCTGACAAGTTCTGCAGCTTCTGTGCATCCTCCTGTGGTTTCATGCACACAGAACAAAGATCCATCAGTACTGTCACGGTATCTTAACTATTAATAGTAGGATGAAAATGACAAGTTAAGTATGTGTCTAGTGAACATGTTGGTGTTATATGAGACCTGTCCACTAGGCGAGCCAAAATCAATGCCCAGCATCTCCATGCCTCTGATGATAGCCAGAGCAGACTGCAGGATGTTGCCATAGATGATGGCTCTAAACTCCATTTGTTCCTCTTTTGTATAACCTCCTTGATGCAGAATCCTGTACACAAGTAAAAGAGTAGTGACGAAAGTATTTTAGTTAAAAGACAAAAAAAAGTTTTGTAAAACTTAGTTACATTAAGCCTCTCCTTGACTGAGCCAGTGGATAATTTATATATCCGTAATATATAGAAGATAGTTAATGTACATAATTTCTAGAATGTCTGTACATGTAAAAGTGAAGTTCACATAAACAACCTGGATATGTACATAATCAGCCAGTCACAGTGCCACCTTGTGGTGAGAGTCTGATCTCACTCAGCTCAGTGCAACTAACTGCACAAAACAAGTGCTGACAAATCAGAGTAAGCGGATGTTTGCCCTGTTGACCTTTGTGAAAAGCTTCACTGCAAGTGAAACAGACAAAGGCAGGGGAGGTTTAGGCTGCTGCCTGTATGCTGACCAATGAGATTAAAGAAACCTTCTGTTGCACTGTAATTGCCCGCCACTGACATTGTGTGGATGGCACAAAAAACATTTTACCGCTAATTTTAGGCTAATTAGTCCATAAGTTAAACTCCTGCAGGTTTACTTACTTCATTTGTTTTACGATGGTGCTCTTTCCTGACTCACCAGCACCTGGAAGAAAAGACAAAGTTCAGCACCAGCACCAAAACCACTGTGTTTCTCTCCAACATGCCATCAAGTAGACATAAACTTTAAACCATAAACAGCCAAAGAATGTGCTTTGATGATGCAGTCAAATGAGCAGACTGGCCAAAACAGAAAAGATCATGCTGTCTGTTCTGTGGATAGTTTCAGAGTGATTTTCTACTGTTTGAAGATGTCTGCCCACACCACAAGAGAGCAAAGCTCAATTTGGTTTGTGGAATGAGTTACATTTATAAAAAAAAAAAAGAAAAAACCTCTGACATGGCTGCCTGATGTAATCCACAAACCTCACTATGAACACTCTCATATGTGCATATGTGTGTGTATGTGTCCATATAAATGTACATATATGACAGTATTACGTAGAGTTGTAATGTGCTGAATGTTCATTTTTTGCACCTGCCCACATTTAAATTGGTTTAAAATATAATAATTACACATGTAAACCAGTAATTGCACAATTTATAGTCATAAAACAAAAACAGACAGAAAGATACTGTATACTATGACAGCACACACACAGTATATATTCATTACATTACAGTATTTGTGAAAGTGAAGCCTGTAACAGACAATAGCTGATACAGTTAAGAAAGACAGGGTTGTCTGTGGCTGAGCAGAGGAAAACTGCTGAGACTGTAACATTTATTTCTGTTAATGAGCCACATTTGCAGCTGGTCTGTGAAAAGATGACGTTCTCTGAAATGATCTGGCTCTCATTTCTATATGAGGCCTTATAATGCTTTAATAGAGAACTCTAAATTGGCTAAAGGCTCCGCTAATAGGAACATAATCTACTCACAACACTCATGGCTTTTTTTTTATCTTGTTGACCTTCCATAAGACAATAATGTCAGATTATAAGCAGGTTTTTGTGTACCTTGAGCACCTCACAAACTACAAAGCTGTCAGACAAAACTTTGACAATCTGGCAACCAGTCAAGAGGAGAAACATGTTGTACTGCAGGCAGACAAGGGTCTCGCTCACTGTAAGCTAACTCAGGCCAGAAGGAATTTATCACGACACAGAGCAACCAAAGCTGTCTGTCCTGCACTCTCTGAAGCCATATTAAGCTGTGTTCACAGACTTACTGCTTGAGCTTTTTAAGACTTCAAGCCTTGACTTCTGTGCCCTCATCAAGCTCTCTCAAGCAGAAAAACCAGCAGCACTTAGAGAATCAGTAACAGGTTTATTTAGCTAATTTGCAGTGAGGTGATAAAGGTACAGTGACAGTATGAAGTTTGGTGTTCATCAGCTGTGTTTTAATGAAGAGTGCTTTTATTATGTTTATTCATGCTCATTAACTGAATGGCCTGTTGGCTTTACAGCATCATTAAATCTCTATTTTGATATTTATCTTGCAGACGATACTATTGGTTGATGTTTTTGCAGGAGCTGCAACAGATGATTCAGGTTTTTCTGACTAAGTAACTAACCCTATGAAAATACAGAATTTAACTGAAATGATGCAAATTTTGCAGACATAAACATTTTTTATTTGTAATTATGTATTGCATTGTTACATGTTTTTAAACTATGGAAGATTATCTTTAAACCATCTCAGTTAATGCAGACTGAGTATATTCTTTTTGTTGTTTCAGAGATTTGGGACTTGCAGAGGGACAGTTTTTAGTTCTCTACAACTGACTACATTTATATTCAAGGAGTGCAAAGGTTTATTAAGAAACTTCCCTGTTGTTTATTTTACTGGGTAGACACCTGCACACAATGATCACTGACATCAGCTGTAAATATTAAATCCTGCAGAGTTTTGCTCCTCTACAGCTTTACTGGGTCAGTTCGTCTAATCGAACGGAGATAAATGTTAAGTCTGAAAGGGTTTTACACAGATCAGAATAATGCAGTGTTGTGGGCTAAAAACAATTCATAACCTTATTTATATATAATAATAATAATAATCTTTATTTATATAGCACCTTTTAAAAACAAAGTTTACAAAGTGCTTTGACAGCAACAGCAGAAAAGCAAAACTAAGACATAAAACAAAAAACAATCAAAAGGTCAATCAAGAAATTATAAAAAAATGTTTATAAGGTGCAGTAATCTACAGGTAGTTGTTTTTAAAGTAAATGCAAACATTAAATACTCGATTTCCAACGCTTATCTCCAGTGCAAAAAGGATACAGTACCATACGTACTGTAACAATTAAGTGGTTATTTTTTTTCATCTGATTTTCATTTGACAATAATATTCTTTCTTTCTTTCGTATCTATAATGTCACAAAATCCTACTCCATTACATAAAATCAGCATCAATCTAGTAGGTGTATTTCTTAATCCTCTCTTTGTCTAACATTGTCTCCCAGATTTTTAATCAAAATATTCACTGGTATTATGATGTGGCTGTTAGCAATCATGTTGCTGTTGGTGACAACATTAGTGATAACAAAACTCATTTTATACTTCTATGTGCAAGTGGAGGGATCAACAGAGACCTCACCAAGTAGATCTGCACTAAACCAGTTAGCTAATCGGATTGACATATCGCTGCTGTGCTGTGATTTGTTTAGACCAAAGACCTTTTAAGTACCAATGTCCTTCCATAAGAATTGAAAAGTCATTCTTAATATTAAGGTGCAGCCAGGATAGTATAAATATATTTTACTACCACTTTGTTGGATTTAATGTATGTGTCTTTTTTTTTAATGTTGCTTCCAATGCTTTCATGTTTGAAGCCTTTTAGAGATTGATAGAAGTTCTGCAAATTCTTGAAAATAGCTCTGATAATGGTAAAAATCCAACTTCCAGCTGAGCAAGGTCATGTCTCTGTTGTATTTTATATTGTACAAGTAGTTAACAATAAGTTAATAAGAAGTTGTTGTTTTTTTTTATTTAAATTAAAATTTGATTTATATAGCACCAAATCATAACAAAAGTTACCTCAGGGCACTTTTCACATAGACTAGGTCTGGATCAAAGATTACGATCTTTAATTTACAGTCTAAATCTGTTACTAATGTTTTGTTGTTAATATATTTTCAAATTAAGCAAGTTAATATTTTACTGTTTGATTTTTTTTAACATGTATTCTCAATTTTTTAGAAAGGAATTCTTTACTCTGTTAACTGCTCAACTTGCAGCTTTATCTCTGCTGCCTTTACTTTACTCTCTAAGCTCTGAGCTCAAACAGTCCTCCCATCTTTTTAATAAACTAATGTAGGATTTTATCTAGAAACAAGTCACCTGCACAGCCTGTAAATCCTCTCAGCACACCATATCTTACATCTAACTAAGCAGTGAACAGATGTGCCAGAGCAGTTTAATACCACCTCAGATTTAAGGAATATGCAATAAATTAAAATGAGACGTCCATAATTATCTGATGATTACACGGTTATGAATTTCTAACAGTCTGTGACATAAATTAGTTTCCATCCTGACATTTAGAATTAGTTGTTTACCTTCCAGGAGTAAATGGAAGCTGTAAGTCATGAGTAAGTCATGGTTGTTTTTTTATCTGTGCATGTTATCCTTCAGTTACACCTGTTGACTGTTGGCTGACTGTAAGATGTTTGTTCTACTCTGCAGTCCTGAGCCTCAACAGAGGTTTTGTTCAGTCAGAGATGTAAATCTAAAATTTAGATTGATACATTTCAGAATCTTTTGAAGCTACATTCTGTCATCTGAGAACCTTTGCACCTGCAGCCTGGGACAAAAAGGAAAACTTTTTGCAACAAGACTATTTATGAATCCACTTACCAAGCAGTAATAGCTTGACTGTTTTAGAGTCCTTATCAGCATCTTCTTGGAGTTGTTTTTCCAACTCCTTGGACTTTTTGTCCTCTGCGCTTGCTCCCGCACCCATGCTTTCTTCCTCCAGAGACTCAAGATCCTCAAGGATAGAAATTTTGACGGTTCTCTGTGAGCAGCTGCAGAGAATCTGGGTGCAGCACTAATCGTGCTGAAAGGTGATTTCCGAGCGGAAGGGGATTGGGAGGGAGGTGCTTGACCCTTCCTGGCTTTGTTGGCGTCTTTTCGATTAGATGATCAGATGGGACTCTCTCAAGGATCAAGTCTATTCAGCAGCTCTGCCCAGCAGAGATCCACCCTTTAATTCCCTCTGCTTAAACCCTGATTTAGGAGGTGCCTCTTCCTGATTGGCCAGCCAATCCAATTAGCCTAATAAGGGCAATAGTGAATGATGTAAAGAAAAGGAAAAAAGAGATACCAAATATCAGTGATGCTGATATGAACAGTTTTTAAATACGGAGTTTATTGATTTGATTGATTTGATTTAATTCTACATTTACAAAGCTTTCACATTTTCAGTTTTTGTTGACATTGTCAGAAAGGTGATGTTTATTATTAAGGTCCCAGTTGGTGGTGGTGGTGTACTGGAGTGCTATATATTGAATGGTGTTCCTAATATTTTGTCCACTTCATTAATATATGTGAGGGAGGCAAAATATAAGGAACACTGTTGTTTTGATTGCATTAGATTGCACAGGTGACCCTAATAAAGTGTCTGGTGAGTGTGTTCATATCATACAACATGCGGTGTAAATATGCAGAAGATAAACTATATATACTACTATATACTATATTGTGGTCTCACTCTCTGTGTGTTTCATTTTTTACACCTGTGGTACATTTAGAAAACAGATCATTCTGTATTTCCTGTCATCACAGAGTCTGTCAGTCTGTCAGTGTGTGTATGGTTGGGTTCAAATCAGTTTCAATAAAAGTGTGCTTGTCCGTTCTGTATTTGCTGCCTGTTGGACTTTGGACTTTTGACTCTTGACACCGTCAGTCACATGGACAGAGCAAGGAGGGAGGAATTAAGGTCTCATAAACTTCTTATAGTTAAGACGTTTAAATCCCAGGTGGTGTGGTGTCTGCTAAATAAAGCAACTGCATCACAGAGCCACATCGATATCATAATCTAAAGGTGTTTCTCAAGTTACATAACCTGCATTGATTTGAATGGGATTCAACAAATTTTAAACCATCTCAATATGATTCATGTTTTCTGTCAGTCAGAGTTGTGGATCTGTGAACCAGTCAGCCTTGTGCAGGTGATGCGTGGAGGTCAGTGGGCCTTGCCTTCAGGACTGTAAGGTTCCCGCCCAACGTGTTAGAGGACTTATAATGAGATGCTGTACTTGAGGTTACTAATTCAGTCAGAAGATAAGTTGCTGCTGTGTATTTCGGCCAACAAATTGTGTCAGAAGCCTACAGAGTGCTGTTTGATTTAATTAGGTAACGTCAGTGGCCCCAAAATAAGGAAGCTGATTTTGCACGTGGAGCAGATGTATCAGATGGCGCTCATGCATGCGCAGTAGTAATTAGGGTTTTTTTTATATCTTACAGTTTTTATGTTTGTTACACTGAACAGTACATTAGATTAACTTTATTATTAACCCAGAGTGAAATTGGTTTGCAGTGTGTGCACAAAAATGCAACATACACATTAAAAACATACACACTAAGAAAGAAAGAAGAACATTCAGCAGCAGTCTTAAGACACTGTACACACATGAATAAGTGTACACAAAACTACATCCAGCAGTACTTATTATGTACAAAGAGAAGAGTACAATGTGAGAGAAAACAAAACACGTGAGGAAATGATTGATCATTTTTGATTATGTACAATTAAAGTTATTTAAAATCATTTTATAGAATGCAGAAATTTAGCTTACTTTGTGGTTTTGTAGAAAAATGTGTTTATACTCAGTATAGTTTAGTATTGACGATGGTATTGTTGTGGTAATAAAAGTCACGAATTAAACCTGTTATTGATGTATTAACACTGGTGTGTAGAGCAGCAATAATTTGTTGATTAATCAATTAGTTGGCAACTATTAAATGAATTGACAACTATTTTGATAATCGATTTGAGTCATTATTAACAAAAAAATGATTCCAGCTTCTCAAATGTGAATATTTTCTGGTTTCTTTAGTCAAAGACAGTGAACTGAATATCTTTGGGTTTTGAACCAAACAAGACATTTGAAGATGTGACCTTGGGCTCTGGGGAACAGTGATTGATATTTTTCACCATTTTATGGACCAAACAACAAATTGATTAATCAAGAAAATAACCAACAGACTAATTGATAATGAAATTAATTAATTAATGACAGCCCTACTGGTATGCAAACATTTGAATGATACCCAGGTTTAGGTTACAGTTGTGACTCCACTTGAAGTCTATTTGGCTCCTTATGTCAGTGAAGTTCATCATCAGATTAGATCAGCTGATTGAACAGAGAGGCCTCTAAAAATAAATTTGTTGGCTGCAATAAACCAAACTAAAATAAACTAAACTAAACTCTGCTTGACCTTGAAAAAGTGCTTGATGCATAAATGAAGATGAAATCATATTGCTCCACTGTTGACGCCAGATTCAGAACAGTTGAAAACAATATAGCAATAAAGCAAAGCAAAACTTCGTTTATAAACTTTATTATATATTTTTCAGCCATATAAATAAAATACGAAATAAAACATCAGATACAAGTAAACACAGTTTAAATAAGCACATAATAAATTAAAGATCAGCAGCCTTGAATACTTGAAAGAGGCAAATGTCAGGTGACAAATGAGGCCAGAGTCACATCTGTTTGCTCATAAATTCAGAAAAGTGTTATGATGCTGTAAAGCTTTACACCGCATGACTGTCACTGTACTGAGGAATGGAAATGTTTTTTGTCTGCGATGTTTTGAAGCTGTCATCCTGCTCCTAAACAGACTCTTTAAAAACCTCTTTAATTTCAACACAGTAGAAGAAGTAGGTCATCAATTGCCTGTGGTGATTTCCACTGATTATTTTTCAACACCTGCTGCATAAACTGACATATTAATAAGGATGATTTTATTTTATTTATACTACTAGAAGTCTTTATTGCTTCAGCATACGGAGGTGGTATTAAGACAACCTGTGTGTAATGTGACTGCAAGAGACATCTGCTCCTCATGACATTAATTAGTTTAATTGGCATCCTAATTCTTGTATTTGTTTTTAAAGTTTCATTGTGGTGTGTTTGTTCAACTTTAGCAGCCCATCAGCAGTAGTACAATGTCTGTTAACGGGGCTTCGGTTTTGGAATCACACCCGGCAGCTGTGGGTATCAGTATCACCCCATGAAGCTTTTTCATCAAATTAAATCCAAATTAAATCACAGACTGCTCAGCCTAAACAAGATGGGAATAACTGGATTCTTATTTTACTTTAATGGTCCCATATGTTTATAACCTTCTCTGTGAGTTTATTAAAGGGGTAGCATTTTTAACAGAACTAACAGTCCATCCTTCAGCTAGCCAGATGTTAAGATTGTAAAAACAGAAAAAAAATACTATTTCAGGATTTCAAGGCTGCCCTCAAATGATGTAAAATCCATTCATAAAATCTTTAATGTTTAAAAGATACAAATCGAGCAAATTCCCATCTGGGGAAAACTACATCTACACAGTTTCACTTTAGACTCTGTTGTTAACAGCCCAAAAACTTTGTAGACATAAAAAACAACTCAAATCAAAGTTAGACATACATGCTGTATCCACAGTCACTGCATTAAAAAACAAAGATCACTTTCTCTTTCACACTGCCTCACCCTCAGCATTATGTTGGAGTCCAGTTCTGCCCTGAGACACTGAGCCTCACGCTCACGTCACTCTGCCTAAGCATGTAGTGCTAATTGCCTGGGGCAGGGCGCTTGAGGCCTAAATCCCCCAACGCTTCCAAGCAAGCTAATTGCAGTAGCACATCTAGTGATGGTGGCCAATCCCATTAGGCTGTGGTTGGCGTAGCTCCACTTTGCGCTCAGTCTCTACGTCTCTGATCTGTTGACGAGATTACCCACAGAGCCTCAGATCAACCCGAGAGGCAGAGGCTTAGCACATGATGGTCGTCTTTTTGGGTGGTGGGTGGAGTGGAGAGCAGGGAAACGTGTGGAAATAGTGTTTTTATGGTGCAGAAAGGATGGATAAGGATGTGAGATTCTTCACATTAATTTGTCAAAGAAGGTCAAGCTGGAGTCTTATTGATGCTTCAGTTACATCATAGTGAAACACTAACACTAGCTTCTTTTTTTATCATGAATCTAAATACATCAAATCCCCTGTGGTACTCCTTATATCCTTATATCTATCAGTACTCCTTAGGTCTGGAGTTTCAGTGAGGTTGGAGCCGCCTTGAAAAAACATATAAAAAAACAAACTATGCAAGCAGGTGGGCAGATAATAGAGCAGATAGATAATAAAGATCATGAACAAACTAGCAGAGACCATTTGTGTTTGATGATTTTTACTTTCTTCAATGTGTGTGTATGTGGGTCTGTCATAGGCTACTTTCAGGGACAAATTTCTGACTTAAAACCAGTTCATTGGGAAGGACTTGTACCACTGGGGACAAAAGTCATGCCCCTAATTGGTTAAGCACTGATTTTTGTGTCAGTGGTTAAGGTTAGGGGAAGGGTTAGGCAAGCAGTGGTTATGGTTAGAGCAAGTCTCCAGGAAATGAATGTAAGTCTTTGTAATGTCCCCAAAAGTGACCTATGACAACGTGTGTATGTGTGTGTGTGTGTGTGTGTGTGTGTGTGTGTGCGCGGTAGTGGTGGTGGTGATAGTCTTTAAATTCTCTGCAGGCTCCATTACAGAAGGTTCCCATCCACTGATGAGCTCATGCGGTTTAGTCTACAAGCTATTCTACAAGTCTGCAGAATAAATAGGTTTACTCCCACGAATGACGCAAGGAGAAGCTGGATGACACCATACTGTAGCAATTACACACAAGATGTTGTGATACTCGCTGGTAATCCTCTTACACAAGCATCGTGCACCTCCATCATATATAGTAACTAACTATGTGAAATTACACAGGATGACGAAACATATTCACTTTCAAAAAGGTGATAAAAGGTATTTTTCATACACTAATTTACTGTCTTTTTCTTTATTTTGTAATATTTTATGTCAATTTTCCAAATATATACCAATCAACATCATCTAAAATCACCAATTTATTTTCTTACACAGGAAATATGAACAACCAAAGTGTGAAAATATCTAGGTAATGACCCATCAAGAACAAAAAATCAGGTTTTTATATTGTTTCTGTGATTTACTTTTAGTAATGCATCATACAGATTTTTTTTTTTTACCTCATTAATGTCTTTAGATTTTGATTCAAGTGAATCTCCTCAGTAAAGCTAAAGCTTAAATCAAGGGACAAAATTCAAAAGAAGACAGTGACAATGAGACAAATTGCAAATATACAGGTGCTGAGATAAAGGAATAAAAAACAACTAGAGGCCAAACGTTATCATAAAAGGAATTAAGTTTTAGCGAGGAAAACGTCTTTTTTCTTCTGTTAAACCATGTCAAATGCAAAAATGCATATTTAGCATTAACAACACTGCAAAAACTCTTACTTGATGGCTTTTTGTTTTTGTCCCTTCTGGCTTTCCATACACTTTTCACAATGTCTCAATCTCAAGTCCTTGGTTCAACTTCCTGTTTTCATCTGGGTGTGTTCCTCTTGGTTCTTTCCACAAACCCAAAAAAAATCTCATTTAAACATTTGTCTGTGTGTGTGTCTGTTATGGTGACCTGTGCTGTCTGCCAAGTGCACTCTGGGATACTTGGCCTTCCTATGACAGCAAAAACAGCATAATTCTCCTAATACTCTCGTCAATGGTTGCATGCATAGATGTGTCTTTGCCGCAGGTGGAAGTTGTGTGTCCAAGGTCAACATATATTTTCCTCCACCGTAACAGGGATTAACCACAGACAGATTAACTTTGGAGGCAACAAGTGAAAAGAAGTCAGTGTGGATTTAAGGCGATTTTATTCACGGATACAGATTCTGCTAGTCTCCATTCATCTGCTCACTCCTCCACTACTGTCTGACACGGCATGGTTTAGACTCAGCAGCCCTCCAGTGAAATTCAGAGGAGCCAGTCTGTTCACCAACACGTCCATCTGCTCCAAAAATGTCCTCAGGAAAAAAGGTGTTGTTGCATGACAGCTTCATCTCTCCTGCAAAACAGGCTCTGGATTCCCTGACGTTGTTTACTACGAGTATTTACTCACTGACCATGTTTTTGGTTTTCAGAGACATTAAACTGTTACATCAGTTTGACAATATATTGGATCAATATTGGTCACTGTCCAGCAGCAGAGAACAGATAATTGTTTTTCTTTGACAGTTAAACTCTCATTCAGAGGCAGTTGTGTATCCCAGAGACTTTCCTGCCATCGAGTCAATATCACATAATAAAATGGCCTTTTCTCTTTCTGTCCACTTCCTTTTCTTTTCTTTAATGTGTTTTTGTTGGAGATGAAGTAGTCCTTGTCCACATATGGAGAAGTTTTGTGCAACTTCTTCAATGCTGTGACACAGACTCATGGTCACTCGTGGCTTCACAAATGTCCCAGGCATCTAATGCTGGGACATTTGGATGGGACATGGATGTGAGGGTATGTATGTTTTTATTTTATTTAAATAAACCTCAACTTCAAACTTCAGTTTATTCAGAGAGCACATCAGCTAAAGTTTCTTCATTTTTATTGTACAATATGAGTTCAAATATAAACATGAGACACTATGACAACTTACAGACCACAAATGAAATATGAAATAAAAATAGCTAATGTGCGTCACCATGCCCAGAAGAGCCTCATCAGATGAGTTTTGTGTGTGAGGCAACACTGACCAGAATAATATTCTGATGGAAAACAATGTGTCCTTGAATGTCTTTGGCACAAATATACTGAAATTATAATATTTATATATTATACTGTAATAACAAGGATTGTTTAGAGGCTTAAACAGTTTTCCATTTTCTGTTAAATACTCAGAAATGCATATTGTTACAGATGTCTGTGTTTCCTGGGCTTTTTGTCCTTTTCCTCTTCTGCCTGGGTTACTCCACCTAGGTCTTCTACACCTCATCCACAATGAGGTGCACCTGGTCCAGGAAAGGAAGGGTTAAATGCTCTAAGTTCCTGTTGCAGAGAGACACTTCTTGTTTGTGGACAGCTGGTCTTACCTCTCAACCTGGGATTTTATTTTATTTAGTGTTTCTGTTGTAATTTGATTGTTTTATAGTAGTCATGTAGTGTCTTGGTTGTTTCGTATGTTTTATTGATAAATCCCATTGTTTAGGTGTTTTAAAAAGTGTTAGAGTTTCACTTTGGGTAAATGGTAGATTGTTATTGTTCACCCCACAGGGACGACCAAATGTACAACAATATCGACTTCCAGTTTTATATTAAAGCTTTTATCTATATATTTAACTGAGTCCCACTGCTTTTACGTAAGAAATGGTCTTGTTGGTCTTGTTTGGTCATTCTGGAGGTTAATCAATAACTATTTCCTGACATTATTAGTGGGATAAATTTTGATTCGGTTGATCAGGTCAGATGCTATGTGCCCTTTTATGTATCTTAAAGTTTATAATATTTTATAGATTCTGGTCTTTATAAACATGGCTTAATTTACTTCTGAGAGTTTTATGCTACTATTTTAATGATTTCACTAACTCTTACACTGATTTACAGACTGGTTTACAGACCATAGGATGATGTAGTGCTGCAATTTCACTACTTCCCCTCAATGACCACAAGATGGCGGTGGCTCCACACAGCCCTGCTGCAAAGCTCCTCTCTGTATTTCATTACTAACCAGTTTATCATTTTTACTGTGCATGTTTTTACATATTTATTTGTTTTTTAGCCAGGAGGGGAAACTAACATTTTTATGTTGTATGTGGTTATATCAGGACTGAATAGACTGATGATGATGATTATGATGATGATGATGATACCATCATAGTGACATCAGCTCCTCTCTGTGCTCATGAAAACATTGTTATGTAAAGCCCTTAGTTCAGCTGCAGTGTGTCTCTAGAGTGATGAATGAAATGAATTTGAAATGAATTTCTACACATCCTGCAGTGACGTCATGTAAATTTTGACTATTACTGAGTCTGTTAATTGTAACACAAATATCCCTTTTTCTTCTGTTTATACCCGAAGCTTTGTTTTGGCAGTATGTTTGGTTCACTGACTCTTTTATTTGATTACAGTGATTTGAAGTCTTGTTTCCTCTCTTCTTCATCATCTCTTTACTCATCTTTGCCCTCTGAGATTTGTCAACCCAGTGAGTTGTTTTCCAGTCCAATCCTTCTCACCTCAGGCTGCTGTGTCTCTGTCTCTCATCTCACAGACCTATGAGAGGTTGAAGTAACAATTATCAAATGATAAAAAAAAATTAAATGTCATGATGAAGCTTCATTCAGCATTCAGGACGAGCCCCCAGAAATATATAAAGGACAAAAATTGAGGTGATTGTCAAGTGATTTGGGCATTTAGACTGAGTATTTTTTTATATACACTGAAAATAATTACAGCTGAAATGTTTAGTTGATTCATCAAGTAGTCAATCAACAGAAAATTATAAATGTCAAACATTGACTGGTTCCAGACTGTCAGATGTGAAGATTTGCTGCTTTTCTTTGTCTTTGTGACAGTAAACTGAACATCTTTGTGTTTTGGACAAAGCAATTTGAAGACGTCACATTCAGGGCTTCAGCAAATTGCAACTGTGATAAACTGTGATAGTTTTTATTTTTATTGCCCAAACAATTGATCGATAATGAAAATAATTGTTACCTGCAGCCGTAAAAATAATATATACACGAAAGACGAAACAAAAAGGACAAAAAGTTACTTGTTTAAGTTGTATCACAACATTATCAAATTCACACTTTCATATAGGCAGCTTTTGTCAGTTAATATTTGCTATTTGTCGTCTTATGTGTGAAAGTGATGAAAATAGTTTTGCTTTTCATCAAATTACTTTAAACGTACCATGTTTTATTCTACATGCATTTTGATTCTTATTGCAAAACAATGTTGTCACATTTATTTGTAGCATTTAGTTTTACTTTCATTTCTACTGTAACCACAACTTTTCTCCCCACTGGTTTACCCACACACAGATTTGTGGTTGTCACGGCAACAGCGCAGGCTAGAGCTGCTCTGTTTCTGTGTGTGTGTGTGTGTGTGTGTGTGTGTTTTGTATTCAGCACGTGTTTGCGCGTGGCCCCGAACCTCCATCAGTGCCGCAGCTCAGGCACGAGAGTCTTTCGGGGGGGCGGGGCCTGTTTCGCTGCAGAGGGATGCTCCGCAGCCCCACGCTGGACCAACCAGTCTGGAAATCCCTGCTCACAGGCACGTAGCTTACACACACACACACACACACACACACACACTGAAGCATCTGTGCTACATCCCTCCTCCTCCTCCTCTCCTCCTTCGTCTTCTCCTCCTCTCTCTCACTCTTGTAGCGGCTCTTCGACGCTCCGTCCTCCGCAGCTCTGACTCACTCCGCTCTCCTTCTCCGATCCGCGCCAAACTGAACAGCTCGACCCGGAAACATGTCCTCCAACCTGCCCCCCGGGACCACCGCAGCCGGGGCCAAAAACAAGCCCCTCTCCCCCTTCAGGAAGCGAGGCAGCCTGCAGTACACAGCCAGCACAGGTGAGCGAGCGGACCTGGGGCTGGAGATGGGGGTTGATCTGAGGTGCTGGTCCTGAAACATAAACTGAGGTATATGGATCAGGACTGTGTACCTTTATGTGAATTGTTATTTCTTTTTTTGTAACAATTTAATATTTAGATGTGTGATTATTTCAGTGTTCAGGAGACACAAGATGAATTACTTTTTGTCTGGAGTAGTTTGGGGAAATGCAAACCTGTTGATTAGCAGAGGATGCTCTCTCTGGAGCATTTATACGTGCTGGCTTGTAGTTTTTACTTTCATCCCTCATTCGCAGGTTTATTTTTAAAAATGACACAGCATGCATGCATAAAATCTGTTCTGTCAGCCTTATTTTCAACATGAATTTGCCTCTGCTGCATGAAAACCTTTTCATGTTGCATAACTCGTTGCTGTCAGGGTGAAAACTCATATTTTGTTAGTTTTCATATTTTAACTCAAAGGGTTATGTTCTCCTACATGAGCTGATGACCCTTTGGTTTGTGACACGCTTTCAACACATATTGCATAAGGTGAAAATATGCCAGCTACACCTGAAAATATGACTTTTTATGTGTATGTGGTGTACAGGCTTTCCCCCGTTTTTCATTCAGTCGGATGGTTGTAGCCTATGTGGCCCAGAGAGAATATGTAGGTTGGTACCTCAGGACTTGATCCCCTGCTGAATGAGAGGATTAGCCTCCACTCTCATGTATGCACACACTGGCCTTTCATCCAAACTACAAAGAATGAAAAATGACCATATGACGAAATACCAGCCGTTTAAAACAGCCCTCCTTCTGTTCATTCAGTGTCATCTCTCAAACTAGTCGTGTTTTCTATGAAATGTGCAACTGCTTCATCAGTTTCATACTAATATCATGCAAATGGGGATATTTTTTTAAACAGCAGCACACAAACATCAATATCTTCATGTCTTGTGTCATATTCAGCCTTTGTGGTTGATATATTTCATTAAGCAAGAAAATGATACAACGTGCAAAAACTGGTGAGATAAATTCCTCTTTTCAAGAATTTTCCCAGACATGAATATTAATATCTGGAAACAAGACCTGTTGAGAAAGATTGGTGTGTTTGTGTCAAGAAAATTGTTTATTAGTATTGGAAGCAGCTCATATACTCTCCCCCTATTGGCAGATGTGTTTTTAATATTAGAATTGCAAAATGCCTTAAAATAATCTGTAGATTTATCTTTAAAACTCTCCCTCACCCACCTCACGTTTCCACTGGAGGATGTAGACGACCGTCAGTGACGTTACAATGACTTTCAAGGTAGATTTTCAACCTCGACAGTAAATACAACAGCTGGAAGTCTGAGTGATTCACCAACCCCCTCCTTTACTTCAGCATGTTCTCTGTGATGACCCTCATTTACTGCTCGAAGCAGACAGCAGCGATTATGAAAATTACTTGAGAGTCTCAGACTGGAAGAAATAAAGAGAATGAAGAGAGCTAGTCTTGGCTTTTATATTCGACAGAGACCTTTTTTTTTTCTCTTCTTGATGTAGAGGAAAGGCGGCTTGTGCACAGATTCTGTTCTGAAGCCTCGAGGGTTTCACTTAGAAAGTCTCTGCAGACGCAAAATAAGATAACATTCACATTTTGTGTTATCAACGCATCCAGGGAACCATCTGAGTAAGCAAGGATGACATTTACATGAGGTGACTCATCTTCTTTTGTATTTTGTGAAGGGCACTAATCTAGTTGGGGGCAGATTGAGCGGTGCAGTCCTTGTAAATAGTAACACGTGCAGTGAAAATAGGCTGTAGATACGTGATTGTACTGGAGAGGCTATTTGAATAATTGCCAGTGTCATGTCTTTAAATGCACAATGAATCTTTAATAAAGTGATTGCTGTTCTCAAATCTGCTGTGGCCACTCACAACAGCATTATACATTATAGATTGTCAGCTTAACAACAAATAAATTGACACTTAGCATGCTGGAGGAGCTTTAGACTATTAGATTGTTTAAACTGAGAATCAATCCAATCTAATAAGCTCTCTGCCAATCAATCAGCACAGCAGAGTAGAAAAGACGGCAGCAGCAATATCTAATCAGTCACATCTTTAAAGGTTATGCACCTCCTATACACATAATACACTGCTCCGTGTCTATCAGACAGCCTTGTGCTCTCTTGTGTGCTTATTGTGTGAAGAGCTGAGGCGCAGCGTTGTCCATATTTAGCTCATTATTACAGGGTTCGTGGACTGAACTCGGCAGAGAGCGGCAGTGGGTGAATCACTCCTCTAGCTGTGAAAAAGGTAGTTCTGAGATTTGTGCGCCACCCACTCACCAGTTAGCCTGTTCAGTGCCTCGTGCTGTTTTTTTACTTGTTGAACCACTAAAATCAACACAAATGAGAACACAAGAACTTTATGTCGCAGGAGATATTTGATGTATGATTAAAGTTTTGAACTGACATAAACAGACATTACGATATTCAGTAGTAGCAAAAACACACACACTCAATTATAATTATAATAATTATGCAGCAGCTTTAAAAACACACTTATAGAGGTCAGTTTACAGATATATAAACAGACAGACAATGACTCACAAGAGCACATAAAATACACATAAACATAGATAACAAGAGTAAAATACTGTATATATACTGTATGTTGTTTCTTTGATACTTGAGCATTATTCAAAGATCCACTCCAGACATGTTTAAGGACATAAAGTTAAAGTTACTTCTTCTCCCTCAAAAATTCAGGATCTATGAATATCTAAATAATGTTCATTTCAAAAGTTGGACACAAGATGTCTCTTTCTCCACTGAAAAGTTTATTGTCAGTGTTTGGGCACTGGAGTCTTCAAGTTTCCACATTGCACTTGTGTAAGTTTCATACTGGTCCTCGATTGGCTGCAAACTAGTTGTGATGTCAACTGATTTGGACAAATCATGCTCATAGGCCCACTGCTTTAACTCGGGCAAAGAGAAAACAGCTTTCTAGTGTCAAACTGAGCGTCACTGTGCACTGTGCACAGTAGCGATACCACAGTATGAAGATACTCTGTTACAAGTAAAAGTCTAAAGTAAATGCACAAAAGTACTATCAGAAAAAGCACTTAAAGTATCATAAGAAAAAGTACTCATTATGCTGTAATTGATGTCATTTTATTATAGATTATATCAATTGATTATTATTATATTAATATATAAGGAGCTTTTTAAAGTTGTTGCTGGTTGAGGTGGAGCTAATCTGACTAATTCAGATAATGTTGTTTTTTAATGTAAAATCTTAATCTGCAAAATAGTTACTATAGCTAGAGGATAAATACAGACATACGTAGATATTGGAATAAAAAGAACAATATTTCACTCTAAAATGTAGTGAAATGTAAGTGTACAGTAATACTACACCAACATGCTGTAAAACATTTTGCTAATTCAACATGATTCAACATACAGCAGGCTGATGATGAACCTCTGAACACATTGTACGCCCACATCTTGTTCACGCCTCCTTTGGTTGTGTCACGCCTTGAGATCATTACAGGCCTGCACATGTCGGGGTCTGTTTGGAGAACAAATACAGTAATGACAGGAAACAGACCCTGTAGGTTAAATGTTAAGCCTCTGTCACTCCTCACTGTAATGCAATCTGTACAAGTAATATCTCAATTTGTAATTAATGATTGACTGAGCGTTGGGACCCCCACCCATCAGTTGCCTAACACGCCTTCATCTGATAACCTTCAGTCAGTTACTCCTCATGTGTATCTCCTCTGGACTCGTGCCCTGTGGATGGGACCACCTCTTTGTTGTATTGTTGCTTCTACCTGATGGTGCTGTGATGCAGCAGATATACTGTAGTGATACCTGATGCCTGTTTGCAAAACATTGACCTGTGAAGGACCAGAATCTTGTTTGAAAGGTACAGTTCTTCAGACTGTTGTTTTTACATATTATTAGATTAAAGAAAATATCTAGTGGCTGAAATATTGTTGTGTTTTTGTTTTTGGGTTCCTTTGGAAAGTAAGTAGTAAGTTGCTCCACAACATATCAGAGAATTATTGTCCTTTTTATGCCACTACATTCATCTGTCATATATTATTTATGTGTCTGTTGTCAGTAGCTACTTTACAGATAAAAATGTTTCATACAAAATATATGATCATCTTATACAATGATACACTACTTTAGATAAAAAATGCACATACCATATAAATACCATATAAAATTAAATAAAATTATCTCTCAGAATGCTATTTACATGTGAAGATGTATCAACAATAATCCAAGCATATAATATATTGTTTCTAATAATATAAACCATTGAAGGGGGGCTTTCTGCTTGATGAGTACTTTTGATACTTCAAGTATATTTTGCTGCTAATACTTTTGTACTTTTGTGAATGCAGGACTTTTAATTTTAAGTTTTTATAATTGAGGTATTGTTGTTTGCTCTTTGGTAAAAGGTCTGTGTGCTTCTTCCACTGCTCCTTTTATTTCATTAATGAATTCAGGTTAAATTAATGTCTCGCCTCTAGAGTTTCATTTGGTCCTTGATGTAATGCCTCATGTTGAACTGGTGTTGATTTGATGAAGCTGCGTGTGTGTGTGTGTGTGTGTGTGTGTGTGTGTGTGTGTGTGTGTGTGTGTGTGTGTGATACAGCTTTGGACCATCAGAGGGAGCCTGGTCTGAATAAATGCAGCGTCACTGACCAATCAATGAACAGCAATCTAGTTTGTTGTGCTCCTCTCGGGGCCACAATAATTTGATTAGTGCTCTTGAAAGCAATTTTGGCTTTGAGTGCCTTGATAAAAAAATAAAAATAAAAAAAAAAACACAACAACTTAACCTTGAGAGGCAGAGTGGTAATTTGTTAGTAGTCAGATGTATTTGACTCTCTCGAGTGTTTCTTTGTCCAGTTTGTTAGTTGTGTTTTTCAAACTGCTTCAGTCTAAGAGTCAATTTAATATGTTTTATATGCGGCATGTTGTCCTGACTGTCAGGGTGTTTTAGCTGCTGGTATATGTTTGCATTGTATTTAGATATGAAGGTGTTTCTTTTGAGTAAATCCAACATACATCATCCTTCTGCTGTAAATGCTCACTTATAGCAACCAAATCCTGCAATTAGTCCACAGCTACTGCGATATTAACTCCTGTAACTAAAATCTACAGCACCCAGCTGTTTTTTTTTAGAAATTAAACTATACTCATGACACGTTTTTAAAGATAGAAACAAACTAGCACATTGTTAGTTTTGGTCTTTTCACAAGATTTGTGACCAATAACAAAAATGTAGAGTATCAGACACCTTATCCTTTAAAAGAAGGGTAAGGAAACAGCACAAAGTACACTTAACTAAGATTCCGTGTTATGGTAAAGATTTCTTATTCAGTCAACTTGAGTTGAACTCTAGACAGTATTGAGCAAGGGAAGATAAGATAAGCAGCACAAACACTTCATACACACTGACATTGATTGAGCTAAACACCTCTTTTACTCTTTGGTTTGAAATTAATGAAATTAAATCTTTGGTAACAACAGATCCAATCACCATGATTTTGTCTATGAAGCTTATAACACTTTCTGAGATCATTTGGACACCCATTAATGGCATTTTGTAAAATCTTTCTTGACTTAATTAAAGGTCAGAATCCTCGTTTGGTGGATAAATTGGATGTCTCATCGTCTGCCAGGACTGGAATCTTTTTTTCTAGATCTCATTTAAATTCAAATGCACGGAGAGTAAAGTGCAGCCCAGTAAAACCTCACTGAGACATTCACATTTTTCAGTACATTTTATTCTTTTCAAGCCGGTAGCTGTTGCTTTTATCCAGAGCAAATTTACACTCAGTACAAAAGTATAATAGAGAGACATGACTGCAGGGAAATGTTCACACAGCGAAGGATTTCACAAACTCTTATCATCCAGTTCGCTGAGTTATTAATGTGTTATTTCATCCTCAGAGCAGACACACAGTTCTGTGTTTATAGCATGGGAAAGTATGTTCCAGAAATTACTGTTGCAACCATAATGGGGACAACGTGCTGTCCCTTTAATTTCACTCATGTGAGAGGAGATGCAAGCAAGCTCTCATTTATTAGACAGTCATCTCCCTCAGACCGCTGCTATTCAGCTTGTGAAAAGACCATGCCATCTCAAACCTTACTGCTGAGACAGCACCATTTTAGTCACACACACACACACACACACACACACACACACACATACATACACACACACATGCAGACGACACAAACATCCCGAACACATGGTCCCCTCAGCAAAACACAGCGAGGAGGGCGAAGCAGACAGGAGGGGGGTGCTGTAAGAGAGAGTCACAGCAGGCTGCACTGTGGAGGATCCACATCCGCTGGTGATGTACGTCGTCTCCCCCCCCTCCTCCTCTCTCTCCTGTGGTACGTTCCAGATAGATGTCAGGGGCATTTAAATGAGGAGGATCAGCTCCAGAGGCAGCTAGTGCAGCGACAGCTGGCCTGAACCAGGAGGCAGACAGAGCAGAGGGGGGTCACACACTGGGATGTGAGGGGGAGTTCATGGATCTGCTGGACCAGCTCTTTGTATGTATGAGAGGGACAGATTAAGGGAACAGTGGAGATGACTATGTGACTCTGTAAGTGTGTGTGTTTACGTGAGAGCAAACAGTATGTGTGTGCGTTTTTGCCAGTTTTATCATTTGACTGAGTGTTTGAAGTGTTTCTTTCTTGTTTCCTTCTCTCTCTCTCTCTCTCCTTCCCTCCAATCATGTTTAACCCATCTTGAAAGGACAGCAGACGCCATCCTGGGCCATTTGCCGTTTGGCATGCTCCATCTCCCTGCCAGGACAGCCTCTCTCTCCTCTCTGTCTGTCTCTCTCTCCTCTCTCGGCCCTGCTAGCTGCTGGTTAACGCAGGCTCTGAGGAGACAGGTACGCTCCGATACCCTTATCCCGTGCAAAAGCACAAATAATGCTCTCTTCTCTCTCCTCTAACCCTCCCCCTCTCCCTTTTTCCTTTTCCCTCTTTCACACTCACCGCCACTCTTATCTGCCTGTCCCTTGACGGCTTTGTGTAATAGCCCTGAGCGGTGCTGTCCTTAGTGTGCTGAGGAGAATGTGTGTCGATTGATTGCCCCATAAACTAGCTTTCTCATGTATTTTGGAGATTGTGTGAAGATGCAACTGTTCACAGAGAAGGAGAGCAGATCTATAAATTGTGCCGACTACACCTGCAAACTGTGGCATCTGGTTTTTAAGGCTAGAGGGCATTCTGCCTTTATATTTTTAGTTTTTCTTTATGGTAAGAGAGAGAAGGCTGAGAGCAGTGAAGGAAACAGGAAGGAAGTTTCTGCTAGAATTCAAGCATCAGCCTGCAGGAATACAGTTCACACAGCTGCAGAGACTCAACCATATCTGGGCAGAGAAAGACTTTGATTACACATCTTTAGAAACGTCAGCTGTTTGATGCAGAGGCAGTGAGAGATGCTGAAAGAGTCAGCATCCTTTAGAGGAGCACTGGAGGGCCAATAGATCTTGCTGCATTATCCAAGCTATGCGTGTGTTTGTCTTTTAGACAAGAGACTCCCTATTATATATATTATAGTGTACTTTTACTGCATTATGTGTCTGTCTCTTTTTGTGGAAAAAGAAAAGACAACTTATGCATGAACATGATTTTATAGATCTTTTAATTGTGGAAGCCAAAAAATATTCTAGCAGTATGTATTGAAACTTGATAGTTGTTCAGTATGGATAAAAATGTGCCCATAGCACAAAGACTATTGAAGATTGTTCATCGGTTAAAGTTGGCATGAAATGTCTGATAAGATTTGTAATCTTGTTTCTTTAATCTTTGATATATTTTGTGAATTAAATTAAGATTTGGCCAGTTTTAGACTATTTTATTTAGGTACTATTCTTATGCAGCATGACACCATTTAACATTTTTTAACGTAGTGGTCTTGTAGAAAAACATATTCATATCCCTCAAAGTAAGGCACTGAAAAAAGCATTGCCTGGGTATCAGGACTAAAACTGATGTCAGCGTATCAGCACAGGTTTCAAACTATATTCAGCCATATTCAGTGTTGTTTATATCCTTCGTTCCTCAGTATTCCTGCTTTCTCAGCAGTACAGACACACGTGAGCTGTGAGTGTGTACGACATTTGCCACAGACACTGTGAGTCACTGGTATTTCTTTTGGGCTGAATACCAAATCTGCATAGTCAACAGGAGCAGGTACACAGCAGCTGATGATGCAAGGCTTGCCTGATGGTAGAGACAGAGCGGGAGGGAGGGAGGAGAGGTAAAATCTCTGTATATTTACGTATAATCATACACAGATTGCTGGTTTTCTCTGAGAAGTTAAAAAAGCGACAGAGAAAAATACACACTGCTGTAGATGAAGTTTCACAGGATGTTTCTTGACCCCTGAACTCTTGTTCCCCTGTGGCCTTTAGGCTTCAAATGACTTTCCACTTGTCATCTCATCGCTGCAGACCTTTTGCACCGCATCATCCGGTTTGAGTCAGACTGGATGGGACGCTCCATACTCTTCCTTTGCTGCTGAAATATGCATGCAGTGGAAGTCAAATTGGCAAGTTGATACTATTTGACCTTGTTTTCAGGCTTTGTGGCAATATGGAAGGAACAATGAGCTGTGGAAGACTCAACATGTTTTTATATTAGACCCCTGTAGCGCCTGGAAACAGTTTACAGTCTGTTTCATGTTGTGAGTCCCTCATGCTGCTTTCCTCCTGCTCCTCTTAGATCAATAAAAGCTTGAGCTGACCTGATTATGTAGTATACAGTATGTTGAAGTGAAACATGGCTTAATTTCTGAGTGGTTCGCTCTCTGACTGTGGGGGGATGAGTTGTTATGCAACCATAGATGCAACTGATCCAAATATAGCAGCCATTAGGGGATTAGCTGCGGGTCCTGTGGGCTTGGCCAGGCTTGGCTTTACTATGGTCCAGCCTGCTTGGATGTCTTTGCCGCTGGTCACATATTGCCCTCCACACCGCTGTCCACTGCTATCACAGCAGATTGATATACCGCAAACCAATGCAGAGATAACATCTAAGCTGGCCATAATGTTACACAGACGTGTCCCTCCGTATCACAAGAAGAGCATCTGTCTGCGGCTTAACTTAACTCTGCAGCGATTGGAGGAGTTTAGCATCACAACAAGTGCAATATTCTCATTTTATTGATTCAGGCTTTCTTTAGATAGAGGGAAATACTTCACTGCACTAGTTTTTCTATAACATTAAATTGTGATGACAAGCGATGAAATGATTTGCCGATCGATAGACTAACTATTTTCATAAAGAAGTAATCGTTTTGACTCATTTTTAAGCACAAAATGCTGCTTTTCTGGTTCCAGCTTTTTACATGTGCATGTTGTTTCTTTAATCTTCTATAAAAGTAAATTGGATATCTTTGGGTAGTGGACTGTTGGTCAGCACAAAACAAGACATCATGGGCTTTAGAAAACTGTGACTGAGATCTTTAATCATTTTCTGACATTTTATAGACCAAACCTAATTGATTAATCAAGAAAATAGTTGATAAATTAATTGATAATGAAAACAGTTGTTAGTTGCAGCAACCTAGTCATGACTAAATAAGAGACAATGAAATTTAACTCGGGGAAAAAAATAGTCAGAAACAGATAATCTGCTTTATCAGGATTGTGTGTATCTGTGGTTTGATCATGTTTGATTGACAACATCAGCAAACATCCTACCAGCTGTCATCATATTATGCCAGAAACGTTCTAACATTGGTTCAGTGCGATTCAAATTGTTTTCATCAATCAAAGCTCTCAGTTGAGAATCGTGAAATACAATAGTGAAATAGTGAAAAATTTCTTTAGATCATCGTTGACACAATTCATCCCAAACATCTTGTCAGCATAGCTACATTTTTAATAAGAAACTTTTTCACATTTGGTTAAAATTACATCCAAAGCATATTCAAAAGACTCTGACCTCTGTTTTATATGTTTTTAATGTCATAACATATATAATATGTTGTGTGAATTGCTTGTTTTATTTAAGCCCTTTTGGTCTTTTCTCTTCTTCTTACACATTCATTTCAATCATTACATTTTTTGTCACAAGTTTGATTTTAACTCAGACTCTCACCGTGAGTATTCAGCCTTTGAGAGGTCAAAGCATGAACACACTTGATTATTTATACACTTGAGAAGTTTGTGTTTCCCTTCAATTATCAAGTATTGCTCAAATATTTGAATTATACCAGCAATACTTGTGTATGTTTTGACGTTGCTGCCTCGTGCTGCAGGCAAATTTGTCCTGCGTGTTGAGTAGGATGTGTTGATTGGACAGTGTTGAGCAGAAGGTGATAAACATGTGGTGGTTGTAGTCTAGCCAACAATTACACCATCAATTCTCTTCATCACACATCTCACTTTTATGTCTCTCTGCTTTTATACCTTAAATTAAGCTTTTTGTCGGCTCAGTTAATTGGCCTCTCTGATCTCCTTAAATCAATCCGACTTTTAATATAACTGAAACACACAAGAGTACAAAGACAATACAGTTTCATTGTCAGACAGCAGGTATCATACAGTGCACCCTCTATGACCTTCTTGTGCGTGTTTGGTAAATACTGACGGACAACAGAGCCGCTGTCACTCACACACAGGATGAAATATTCAGCAGGATGATGAATATTTCAGTGGCAGGTGCGTAGTTTCAAGAGATTAATATCATTGCAACAGTCTACTAAATATACACCTGTGAGGGAGGTGAGGTGGGGAGGGGGTCACAACAGTGAAGGTATTCTCTCTCCTCTCTGTTTCTGTTTCTCACTTGCGAGCTTCTCTTGTTTTCCCCATCGCTGTTAACAACCTTCTCTCCAAGCATCCACGCACAGCCCCCCCCCCCCCCCGTTTTCTCTTCTGGCCTTTCCATGACAACTGGGTTTGTATAAAACTTGCAATGGCAACAATGGAGGGTATTAGCCAGTGTATGTGCTGATGGGCTCTCTCCACCTGAATGGTCCATTGTGTCTTGAGGCACAAACAGCCGCTGAGCTCAGACCTCCACTGTTGTGTAAAGGCCTTCATGACAGAGGAACAACAAGCTTTGCAGACTGTTTAGGTCGTTGTGAGTTAGTTATATGTTAAAGGAATTAAGAATCATAGAGAAAATACACACAGCAAGCTCACTGAGACAGTTTAGCTGATTCATATTTATGTCCAGCCCACTTTTTCCATGCTAGCTAAAAAGAGAGGACGTTTGCTATTTTTGTCGAGGTTGATAAGCTCATTAATAGTTAATAGGACACAACTGTTGCATCTTTTCAAACTGAAATGAGTTTCTGAAATGAGGAATTATGTCAGAAGATACTGTGTGGCTCTATTATAGGAGAGAAATCCCTCAATACTTGATACATAATTTGTTCCCTCATTTTATAGCCTTTCCTCTCTCTCCCCCTCTTTGTCTGCAGTTGATCTCCGTGGTGCCCGCCACCTCCTCACTTCCCAGCATTCCTTGCCCGGGATCCCCGTCTCCTTGAAGCAATCCATTGACCTGCGTACATCCATGGACGGGAAGTACAAGGAGATTGCCGAGGTCAGTGCTCAGTGACTGTGCTCAATTATAACTTCAGATTTATTTTAAACATACTTGTGGTGGGATGTATAAACTTTGATAATGTTGTCTGATCTACATGTGTGTCTGTGTGAAGGAGCTTTTCTCCCGCAGCCTGGCAGAGAGTGAGATGCGCAGCGCCCCCTATGAATTTCCTGAGGACAGCCCCATCGAACAGCTAGAGGAGAGACGTCAGCGCCTCGAGCGGCAGATCAGCCAGGATGTCAAGTAAGTGGGAGAAAGGACGTTGTTAGTTAACACACGAACACATGTGACTGTGTTTTCAGTCCGACTCTGCTCTGATGATCCCAAAGTGAGCTCGGCCTCTCTGTCCTCTCAGGTTTGAACCCGACATCCTGCTGCGAGCCAAACAGGAGTTCATGAAGACTGACAGTGCCACAGATCTGGAGTGAGTGTGTCCTCTGCCTACAGGCGACACTGTCTCATGATGATCTCATTATCTCAAACTGCCAGAATAGAAAAAAATATTTGTTTACTGATCTGCCATTAGATACATGAAGGAGCAAAGCCAAACCCTTGACCTGCAGAGAGAGCTGGTTCCAGAGAGAGAGTACCAGCGGGTCACTATTTCTGGAGAGGAGAAATGTGGGGTAAGTCAGAATGGTTGCTGTAGTGATGCAGGGAGGACCGGTGGAAAAGCTAGAACAAATGTTTGTTAATATAAACGCTTCTCACTGAATTTATTTTGTGTTTGTCACAGTTAAATAACACCTCCTCTCCTTTTCTTTCCTCATTCTCTTTTGTTCTGTTGTTCTTCCATCAAGGTCCCCTTCACAGATCTGCTGGACGCTGCCAAATGTGTGGTGAAGGCCTTGTTCATAAGACAGAAGTACATGGGACTGTCGCTGCAGAGCTTCTGCAGGACCACTGCTCGTTACCTGCAGGAGCTCAGTGAGAGACCCTTGGACTTAGATATCTATGAGGATGAGTTCCCTGAGACAGCAGAGACCACAGTCACTGCAGGTATACACACACGTACACAATGGCCTACAATCATGTACTGCACACTAAAACCATTTATATATAACCAGCAAAATAGGAGATCTTGATTTGTGCTCAATTAAATTGAGCTCTGAAAACTAGTGATGGGTATTTATTGATGTTTCCTGTTGTCCTGTCTTTTATATGCTAAATGTTTAATTAATTAATTAAAACATGTAATTAATTGATAAGAAAGATAATGATTACTTGCTCCCTTAATAATCTGATGTTAATATGGCAACAAGTCACATCCAGTGTCATGTGTGGTACTCCCACATTAAGACATAACAGGTCACACCCACAGATTTCACCATCCATCTGTTCCACACCCCTAAACAGGCTGTCACAACGTGCAGGTTGTCAAAATGAGACCTTAGCTGCATGTGAGTTCCCACCTCGTTCACAGTTCGACGTTCTGTCTTCTCTCAGATGCCACAGTGCACCCACCTGTTTCTAAAACGCACCCTTATGTGAACCGGGACCCTGCCAGCATGCCCCCTGATATGGGTTACGGCTGCAAGATGGTGGGCGGTGTCATGCATGTGTACACGACAAGGAACATAATGGAAAAGTGAGATATTTTTAATTAATCACTTGCATGTGAGCATGTTTTATCTTCCACCCCTTGATGTGGTAGGATGCCTGAGCCGAGTCTGTTTTTAGACTCAGTTCACACATTTCGCTGGCAGCAGAGAGTCTTCTGCTGAAGTTTTCATGTTGCTAACAGGAGCACAGAGCTGGACCTGCCGTATCCAGACCTGCAGGAATACATCGCTGATATGAACGTCATGATGGCCCTCATTATCAACGGACCAGTGTACGTTTTCCTAATTTTTGAATACATACTGTTGTGGTGTATGTACATTTCTGATTTAACTTGAAATGGTGATATTTGACAGGTCAACTGGTCTAACACCAGTCATGTTTGTTTCCTGCATCTTTTTTGAAGCATCTAGTTTGAAAATGCCAGCAAAACAGTGAAGTTCATTTTCAGAATATCCCAGAAAGTATTTGTTTTTGATTCCTGTCGCCGCAGAAAGTCCTTCTGCTACCGGCGTCTGCAGTATCTTAGCTCCAAGTTCCAGATGCACATCCTGCTGAATGAGATGAAAGAGCTAGCAGCACAGAAGAAAGTCCCACATCGAGACTTCTACAATATCCGCAAGGTAACTCGAGAGCCATTCTGACCTTGCCTAATCAAATTTATTTGTCATAAACCACAGCCAGTGTCTTAATTTTTGTTCACAGGTCGACACACATATCCACGCTTCGTCCTGTATGAACCAGAAGCATCTTCTGCGTTTTATCAAAAGAGCCATGAAGAAGTATCCTGCAGAGATTGTGCATGTGGAAAGAGGAAAGGGTCAGACGCTCATGGAGGTGTTTGAGAGCATGAACCTCACGGCCTTCGACCTGAGTGTGGACACCCTGGACATGCATGCAGTAAGTTACGTCCCTGAAGGATCAATGAATAGCACCCTGGACATACCTTCAAGGCTGAAATGTCAGATAGTGATTCAACTAGACAGCAGGCTCAGTGAATGAGAGATTGAGACACAGTGTTCCAACTTTTTCTTTGCAGGACCGTAACACTTTCCATCGCTTTGACAAGTTCAATGCCAAATACAATCCCATCGGCGAGTCCATCCTGAGAGAGATCTTTATCAAAACAGACAACCACATCGAGGGGAAATACTTTGGTCACATTATTAAGGTGCTCACTGAATGCATAAACAATCACACTTGCACCTATAATGCTGCCATTCACGTTCATGCCTACAGACTGACTGTGTGAGGCACTTGCGCCCTCTGCTGACTGTTTGTGTCACTGCTTCTCAGGAGGTTATGGCTGACCTAGAGGAGAGCAAGTACCAGAACGTGGAGCTGAGGCTGTCGATTTATGGGCGCTCCAGAGACGAGTGGGACAAACTGGCCAAGTGGGCTGTCAAACATCAGGTCTACTCAAACAATGTGCGCTGGCTTGTGCAAGTGCCGCGACTTTTGTGAGTAACTCCAGTGGTGTGGTGGTAAATACAAAAGTACAAATACAAAACTACTATTTCAGAGAGAAATATTGTATTTTTTGCTCTACCACATTTATTTAATATAGTGTAATTTTAGATAAAAAATCTACAAAATATGCGTCATTGTTATAAATTATATAAATATAAACTACCTCATTGATTATTAACTGATTATAATTTTCTCCACTTCCAGCAGTTACATAAAAATGCTGCATCCATGTTAATGCATTCAACAATGATGCATAATATTATAATACTTTAATTATACATCAGATGTATGTAAATCAGATTTTCCTAATTTTCCATTCTCCATAATGACTTTAATGTTTTTTAATATTATGCTGAAGTTTATTTATTTTGTACTTTTACTTAAGTACAGTTTTGAATGTTGGACTTTTACTTGGAGTATGTTTACACAGTGATGTTGCTACTTTTACTTAAGCAAAGAATCAGACTACTTCTAACAGTGAGTAACTCTTATTTAGGTTTACAAACATCAGCTGCTGATCATTATGAAAATATCTGTAGTATACACAGTGGTGGAAAGTAACTAAGTACATTTACTCAAGAACTGTACTTAAGTACAGTTATGAGGTACTTTGCTTGAGTATTTCCATTTGATGCTACTGTATACTTCCACTGTACTACATTTCAGAAGGAAATATTGTACTTTCTTCTCCACTACATTTATTTGACAGCTTTAGTTACATTTCAGGTGAAGATTTGACACAATGGATAATAAAACAAGCTTTTAAAATACAACACATTGATAAAGGTGAAACCAGTGGTTTCCAACCAACCTCACATTTAGATGTCTATGAGTTGTTAACAGCTCCACCAAATAGTGATTTTTCCCTCTAAACATCTCACATTTCAGTAAATGTTCAAATGATCCAATATTTCACTGAAAACCAAAGATTAGAGAAGTCCAAAAACTAAAAAGCATTTTGTATGTATTTGTGTATCAGAACTTTGTTTTTTCCTCTTTCCTCTCCCGTTAATCATCTCATGACCCCTCAGATTTATCTTGTGACTGGATTTCACAAAGAGGTATTGTCTTTCAAAGCCTTATTCCTGAATCACATACGTATGCATACGAGACTCTAAGTCTGGATTAGACAGAGACCAAGAAAGAAGTCAAACATGTGCACTTATAGTCACCGGCACGTCCACCAAGGACAGTACTGGAACAAAGACCCCAAGACTACACAAGCTTGGCAGTTTAAATTGTACAACAGTTGGTCCTTTGTTCATCACTTTGTCAAAAGAATTTCTTCTTAATGACTTTTAAATACCTTATAAATGGGCGTTTCAGTTTTCTCCAATTGTTTAAAGACAGATTCCACAGATCACGTCATAACTTTTTCTCAGTTCTCTAATTGAGGTCCAACTGTAGTTCCTTAAATCAAGATGACACTTTCTTAACCTGTCTCAGACCTTTTATTCTTTCTGACTTCCTCTAACATATACTTATGCTTACTTAGCTGCTGTGTTTGCTATTAATGCAGAGCAGAACAGAAACACAGATGATCTTATGACATCTAATCACAGTATTATCCTAATTTTTATAACACACTCATCAGCGTTTCTTCCTGGAGGAATTCTCCTTTCACATTAATCTGTTGAAAGTTGCAGGTTAAAACACAAAGTTTGCTACTGATAATATTTCTGCACTTTCTCACACAAGTGAAAGGTTTAGACTGCACATGCACATCTAAGCATAAAACAAGTGGATCATTAAACAATACATAATTAAGAATATAAAAGTATCATCACAAAAACAATTTTTCATGCAGGACTTTTATTTGTAATGGAGGATTGTTACATTGCTGTATTGGTATTTCTACTTGAGTAAAAGAAAGAGTACTTCTTCCACCACTGAGTATATGTGAGTAAAATAAGCAGTAGATGACTTTCCATTGGTAGTACCATAATTATCTCATAACTGACCCCTTGATATGTATTTGTTCTCTTTTCACAGCGATGTTTACCACACGAAGAAACAGCTGTCCAACTTCCAAGAGATGCTGGAGAATATCTTCATGCCTCTGTTTGAAGTTACAGTCAACCCTGGCAGCCATCCCGAGTTGCACCTCTTCCTTCAGCATGTATGATGTCTTTTCTGTGGCGTATTGCGTTTGATTATTATTCACATGTGGCCAAAACACTCAGAAGGTTTCATGATTCTGCTGTGGTGTCTCTTACACAGGTTGTCGGGTTTGACAGTGTGGATGACGAGTCGAAACCAGAGCAACATATCTTCAACCTGGACAGTCCGCTGCCAGTCAACTGGACCGAGGAGGACAACCCGCCCTACTCCTACTACCTCTACTATATGTATGCAAACATGACTGTTCTGAATCACCTGCGCAGGTATGTGACCACACCTCAGTTCAACAGGATGCCATAGTTTGCTTTTTGTTACTTCCAACAGTCCCTGATTGTAATGTTCTGTGTTTACAGCAAATACAAAAAGAAAGAGATTGTGATTCAGGGAGATTAAAACTAGCCGGCACTATTTTTTACTCTCTTATTATAAGTTTTTCAGAATCAATGTATAGTCTTAAAAAACAATGAAAAGTATAAAGTTTTGTGAAGAATTTTATATCTCTTTTATGTTTTACAACCTCTTTAATATGACAAAAAAAGTCTAAAACTGTATTAACCTTGGTGCAAAAGAAGTAAAAAAGTAGTAAAAGTAGCAAAAGTAGTAAAATAGTTTTAGAGAGTATGGGATGGATTAAATAACCTTATTGCATTGACAGGGTCATTACAGGACTGAAAAGTTTCACTTGTGAACACTTACTAAATCCACTTCCCAACCCAACCTTAATTCAATTAATTAAAATCAGAAAATTTGTATTACAAGTACAGTTTGTGCAAATTAAGTCTATATTTTGCTGACCTCCAAGCAAAGCTGAAATTCAACATTATCTGTGTCTTTTGGTTGCAGGCAGCGGGGGTTTCACACACTTGTACTACGTCCTCATTGTGGCGAAGCGGGGCCGATCCATCACCTGGTGTCTGGTTTCATGCTGTCGGAGAACATCTCCCACGGGCTGCTGCTCAGGAAGGTGTGACCTCAATATCACAACAAATGCCTCATTTTACACACAGAGGAGAGAGAGAGGAGGCTTATCCCTCCAAGAGTTTGAGAGGAATTATGAATTTAAGAAAAGTTATGTGATCATCTAGAGTCCTACTTTAATAATACTTTTGTTATCTAAGACACTCGTGGCAAAGCAGAGCTGCAGTGATAATGCACTCGTGATGTACTGCTCATTTATAACAACACCACATTATGCTTCATGTGCCTCCAGGCTCCTGTGCTCCAGTATCTGTACTACTTGGCTCAGATAGGCATCGCCATGTCTCCCCTCAGCAATAACAGCTTGTTCCTCAGCTACCATCGCAACCCTCTGCCAGAGTACCTGTCCAGAGGCCTGATGGTCTCTCTGTCTACAGACGACCCGCTGCAGTTTCACTTCACCAAGGTCGGTGCACACAGCCAGTCAATCATTTGTAGCATCCTGCATTTTAAAGTTTTAGGTTTCCTGTGAATTAGGTCTTAATCCTCTAAAATGTGAAAATAAACAATGTTATATAACTGTAACCGTAAAATAATTGTATCGAGGAATAGCTACATGTACGTGTGAAGTGGGAATCTAATCGCTTTCATTTCATTAGAACTGGTGCATGTCTAATCAGTAATGCCCTACATCTTGATTGTTTTAATTAGGTGTGTGAAGTACACACAGATGCTGCATAATTGTACTGCAATTAATGTTGGCATTACAGCTACATGTTTTTGAGTATACTGGCATAATTGGTTGACCTTTCCTACACATCTGCCTTTAGTAAAGCATTCATCTCTATAAACTGATTTTTGCATATAAATGCAGAATCTGCAGGTAATGGGACAGGATTTTGGTACCGGAAGTGTTCTGTTTTCCGTTTGTAGTCCGAATAGTATTGACCAATCATGTTTGAGCAGGCTGTGGTTGCATGCAGGTAAACAGTCCATGTGGAGAGCAGAAGAGGCAGAACCCATTGGCTGTTGTCTGACAACAATATAGCTTTTTAAAAATCATTTATCTGCATTCATATGCATATATCTATTTATAGAAATTAGCTGAAATGTCGTCTGGACCATCTCAAGTTGCTAATCAGATTGTAAACAACAACCAGTGCACAGAAGAGGAAATCTTGGCCCAGATATCTGCTGGATACACCGGAAGCCCCGAAATGTTAGCTGTTGCCCCCAGAGGCTAAATCGTTGTCAGACAGATAGCCAATGTGTTCTGAGACTGATTAAGCATTAATTAGGGGTCCCACTAGGGCTTGACATTTAAAAGGTCCTTAAACATGAAGGATTATAAAACTGACTGTTAGATGATGAGGCAAGCTGTTATTAACCTGAAGAATGAAAGATTTACTTATACAGACATAAAGACGGATTTATCTTTAAGACTTTGAATTAATGCTATAATCCTTCACTAAATGAAACCCCATTTTTGATTGCTGACATTTTTTCAGCAATAGCAGCTCAATGTATTATTTCTAAATCTGGTAGTTTTAATTTTTACTGGTAGTTTCCCTTTCTCGGTTTTCTTTTCTCATTTTGTTGGGTTGGGTGTGCAGATACACACAAACAGATACACAGGTTACTCTTCTTCTATTGCATTTCTTTTGAGCATATGTCATTTCAAAAGGAACTGCGGTACCTGTGTTATTAAAACACACTTGCTGTCACCAACAGAAACTTCAGGTGTCATCAAATCAACCAGGAGTGAAATCATATAGTTTATAACTTTAAACTATAGAGAGGCACCTGAAAACTAAGAGATTATTCAAAAATAACTCAACACAATATAAATACAATGGTCTGGGAGACACATTGTATTTTATAAACATATATAGACACGTATGTTGTGCCAATTAAAATGATCTAAATATTTAACATCTCCAATAAAAATTGTTGCTTTAAATCTCCACCATCCCCTAGTTTACTAGTTGTAACATATGTACAGTGAAGTTACAATTTAGTTGCTTAAGAATTAGCCAGAAATCCTTCAGCAGGCAGAGTGTGTTTAATCTCTCTCTCTATTTTTTTACTCTGTTAAGGAGCCATTGATGGAAGAGTACAGCATCGCTGCTCAGGTGTGGAAGCTGAGCTCTTGTGATATGTGTGAGCTGGCAAGAAACAGCGTGCTGATGAGCGGATTCTCTCATAAGGTATTAATTACCTTAACTATCAATTATCATTATAGCACATTACACATTATCCAGTTTCACTGTCTACAATGATACCTGTTCCAGGTGCTCTGCAGACAGTTTAACTTTACTCCTTTTCCGGATCAGGTGAAGAGCAACTGGCTTGGCCCAAACTACATCAAGGAGGGACAGGAGAGCAATGACATCAGGCGCACCAACGTTCCTGACATCCGTGTGGCGTACCGGTACGAGACCATGTGTGAGGAGTTGAATTTAATCACACAGGCCATCCGCACAGATGAGCTTGAGACCATCGAGGAGGAGGGCAGTCTGTGTATGGCGGCTGTGCAGGGAGAGAAGTGAACACGCCGCACAACACAACACAACAAAAATCTCACTACATTCCCTGTTTTCACATCGGGACTTTGTACAGATTTGCATATGAACATATCACACCTGTGAAAGGAGAGAAGCTTTGTTACAAAGAGATTATGAGAGTCGCCACTGTGGTGAGAGGACCTACAATCTGTGTATCTGAGGTGTTTACTTCCTTCTTTAGTTTCTTTGAGTTATTCTTTGTTAAATTTGTCACAGTGACTTCAAGATGTCTCTTGAACTATTTATTTTTAAATGATTATATTTTCATGGTTTGTGGCCAGATTTCTGTCAGTTTCTGTACAAAGTCTGTATTTCATGTAGAAAGACCAGTACAATTCTCACCTTCAAAATGTTACCGATCAATGCAACTTAAATACTGGATCCAACAGTGACCGATTAAAGAAGACAATCAGGAACAATTTTGCAAAGTAAAGAGCCTGGTACTGCTTGCAGGGCCGTAGCTAACATTTAGGACACTGAGGTCATGTACTTGGTTTCTTTTCTGGCAGTTTTAGGATTTTCACGACCTCAGAGGAACTAAAAAACAGCATGTCAAGAGTACCTGACTTCTGCATCGTGACATATTTTTAAGTGAAACATGATAGACAGGCGGGATGTAACATTGGGAGGAATTTGAATGTTGAAAAGTGAGTGTGTCATATTTAAGTTAAAGGGGTGGATGTCATATCATTGGTTGAAATTAGTTGGTTCATGTCTACATAAGCACACGTCAGATTTTGCTTTACAGGAAGAAAACCTGATTGGATTTTGATATAAGAATACAAAGGAATGGATTTTTTTGGCATATATTGTTAAGCAGGTGAACAATAGGACCGGGGATGTGATCTTAAAGGGTTAAAATGGCATTTTTCATTTCATCTTGACTTTGAAATTGACTACAAAATAAATTAACAAATGCACAGAGCAGAGAACAACATTTAGACCTTCATTTTGGGGGGAAAATGGCAACACTTTATTTTTATGGTCCTAGAAAGTTTCCTGTGAAGAACAGTATAACCTGGTATTAATTTTAGTTGGACGACCTGAGACAGTTATATTATAGTTATATTAGTTTAGAGTTTAGTTAGTAGTTGTTGATTTCCAGAAGAATTCCCTTAATTCCTCAATTTAAATAAAACATGCAGAAAGTATAAATGAACATCTAACTGAATATATGTAGTATCAATAATCCAAATAATAAAAAGAGAATTTATTATTTATTTATTATATATTTAGAGACTTTCTTTTTGGTATTGGGGGAGGGGGGGTGCGACTTTGAATGATGACCGCAGTATTTCTAACATCCTGGCTACGGCCCTGATTATTTACCAAATCACCAACTTTTGCAGCAGAATCTGTGAAGATGTTACTGCAAAAACCCTCCAAGAATATTTGAGTCTTATTAAAAACATGATTTGCTTATGTCTGTTAGTTGGCATTTTAAATTGTAATTAACCACAGGACAATACCTCATGCTGTATAACTGGTTGATCTTCAGTATTCCTGCTACTTGCAGTAATATTAATTACATGTTTCCTACAGCTGCTCCTTGTGATATTCTTTCTGTTTATTTTTCTTTAACAGTCTCAACAGTGATTCAGTAGTTGCATGAAGGCATGTCACTATTGTTTCTGGTGTGCAGTAATGCTACTAAGTTGTAGCATCTGATTATACTAACTCTTACTTTATGACATTGTTTCTACTGAGTCCAGACTTTAACTCCTGGTACCATCTGACTTTCTCACATGTATATTTAAAATGCGTCTGAGTACAGTGAATAATGCATGACTTGTTCCAGTTTTACGTAGTTTTACTCCTTGCACAACTTCAACCGGTGCCGTGAATCACAACAAAACTTCCACCAGTGCCAAAGTCATGAGTAAAACATTTTTCCAGAGAACTGACAGTCGACTAAATTGATGAAACTTTTTGAAACTCCTGCCTTGTCCTGATGTTATCAGGAGGACAACTTGTTGCTACTCAATAGCAATGTGTGTGCAACCCTCGTGATCCTATGTGTTGTTTGTGAAATATTATTTAATGACATCTGTGTCTATGAAAAATAAATGTTCACACACTGGAGTGCTTGCCTCCCTTTAGTTTACAGATCTCAGAAAGGAAATGTCTTCTGAAATTGAAAACTGTAGATTACAAAAGTGATAAAGACAAAAAGAGTGAGAAAAAAATACAAATATTAATAATTTATTAAGATAATGAGGTTCAGTAGTTGCTCATTAGTAGGGGCTTTGTGGAAATATGAGCGAAGTGAAACAAAGAGGGCATTGTGTGGTGTTTCCATATTCAGCTCATTACTCTCAGATGTAGGTCAAAGTAAGCAGGGAGTTCATGTTTTTAAAATTAAAGAACTGAGTTTTTGTGCAGAGATTAATTGTGTCTGTGGTAGTGCTGAAACAGTAAGTCTAATAACTGATTAACAGGAGGTAATCGATTATATTAATTCAAATTATCCAAATCATTTGAAAATGCCCAGAATTTAATTGTTGGTCACAGCTTCTAAGTGTGAAGATTATGCACTTCTGTAATTGTGTTGTTTTAAAGTGAATAACAAAACATATAATAATGTCTTAAATAGCCTTTGTGTTACTCAACACCATATTCATACTTTTAACATCTCATGTATTTTGACAAGCTCTTTCCGGAGCTTTCAACTGTAACACATGGTTTTAAAAAGAGCAATGTTAGCAGATTGATCTCCATTGACATCTGAATGAGCTGCATTTGCTGACGAAGGCCATTTGATACATTTGAAAGCTCCAGAAAAGGCTAGTAAAAGGACTTTGAGTTGGTATTGTTTTGTCAAACTGGCATTTCTAAGATTCAGATGAACTTTCAGCCTTATCTTTTTGAACTTTTTGAAGAAGCAGGTGATTGCACAATGATCTCTCCTTTAAATTTCTCAGATGTTTTGCTGCCTCGCTGCTTCATGTCAAAGATTTATACAGTAAATCCCTACTTGCAGTATAGCCATACTGTATGATGCACTGGATGTCATCTCCCTTGGTGGCAAAACGACCAAAATGCATTCTCCTTGTTAACCTGCCATCCCTCCTCTCCATCCCCTAGTAGCAGAGAGAGTGCAAGGATATATTAGTCTAGTCTACCTGACTAGACTAATATATCCTTGCACTGACTGATCCTTTATCTGACTAAGGTTTGTGCAAGTTACAATCTATGGCCCTGACCATGGCTCTGAAATATCAGTAGCCTAACTGTGCTGTGTATTGATAAATCCATGGCACTGTCCGTGGTGCCGAAATAACAGACGGATTTGTAATTTATAATAACTATATAACGTAAATCAGTGGTTCTCAAACATTTTCACGTCAAGGTCCCATAAACTGACAAAATTAGACCACAGACCCACAGTTGATAGGATTTTGTCCTAGGGTCCCCCATCTAACATGATTTTTGCTCTTATGTTTTATTTACAGAAAGTGTATGAAACTCATGAACAAAATAGTCATACATTCTGTCATTGTGTTACTTATGTATGGATTAATTCAAATAAATGAATAATAATCTATGAATACTCAATGATATACTATATTGTAGTGAGTAGTGCTAGATTCATGGTCAAAGTGACAAGTAGGAACATGTAATGTTGCTAATCAACTCACTGTATCTTTCTTTCTTTGTTTCTCTGCGTTGTGGAAAATATGCAGCTTCAACATGACATGGCAAAAAATGTGACACGACAAGACTGGGCATGAATTGTTTGTATTTTTTCAACGTATGTATAAAGCAGAGCAACAGATTTGTGCATTGACAGTCAAATACCATGTTCGTGCAAACAAAAGAACCGGTTCAGAGTGACTGAGCGCCAGGTTCACCCCGCCCACCTCCACCGCCCCCCTCGCCGGCTTCAGAAAGGGAGCAGCCGACCCCTCCGTCTCTCAGTCGCTGCTGTGAAAGTCGTCGTCGGTTACATTTTGCTATCGGAAAGAAGTGATTCAAAATGACAATGAAATTAGCTTACTGGGATATTCGCGGGGTAAGTTAATTTAAAACTCTTTATTTACCACCTGCAGGGGTTTAAGTTTTTAATGCGTAAGGTTAATGTGTTTTGCGATCATTTAAAAGGTGATGTTTACTGAGCGGCGCTCGGTGAAATGTTATGTAACGTCGAAATAGCCGGCCGGCACGTGTTTAAAGTGTTACCATCAAAGAGAGACGCCAGTAACTTCAAATATAGCTACTAAAGCTAATGTTACTTTAACCTACGTGTGCTGCTGTTTTATTGCTTTAGCTGCAATCCCAGAATGAGCGACGGTAAAAGTGTTGTAAAATCAGGAGTGAAATATCTGTGCTAAATGTGCTTATTCGTTAAGTAGTAAACTGTAAAATGGCAGAAAGCTAACCTGCACAGTCACAGTTAAGTCATTACTGAAGATAAAGGTGTGACGTCTTTAAATGGTTAACTAAACTGCCTTGCATAATAATTCCCCACACAACACCCTCTGGACCTTTCCACATTTTGTCATGTGGTAACCTAAAATTAAAATGGATTTTATTGGGGTTGTATCAGACAATGGACCAACGCAAAATAATCCATAATTTTGAAGTGGTGTTGGGGGGTTATTGTATCGTTTTCAAAATGATTTACAAATAAATATGCTGCGTACATATGTATTCACAACCTTTTGCTGTGAAACCTCAACAATCGTAAACTGAATATCTCTGGATTATTGATGTTGACTGGGACAAAATAAGACAGTGATCATCATTTTTCACCATTTCTTTGACATTCGACATGAGACCAAATGATTTGACATTAGACCAAATCATTTATCCATTTTTGAGAAAATAATTGACGGATTAATTGATGATGAAAATAATAGTTGCAGCACTAAAATCAAACAGTCCTAGTTCATTGCAAAAAAAAGTGCATCTTTCAGTTTAACCAAAGCAAATGTAAGGCTTCAGAAGGCTGAGTTAAGTGAATATCCTCTGAAGTTGCAGTTTTATTTACTTTCGAATGATGTACACCCATCCTTATAGTCCTCATAGGAAAATAAATTCAGGGTTTATATGAGTTGTCAGTAAGTCATCATGAATGGGAAACAACCGTGTGATGTCCACATGTGAACTGTATGCCTCTGATGTGTTTTTTAAAAGCTGTAAAATCACCAACCTTTCCCATCTCTTATCTCAGCTTGCCCAGCCAATCCGTCTGCTGCTGGAGTACACTGACACCAAGTATGAAGACAAGTTTTATGTCTGTGGTGAAGGTAAATATCACCTGTTCAACAAACAGATAAACAGGCACAAATTTCCATATAACACACCCACTTCATTCATGTAACCCTCTTTTCTCCCTCACAGCTCCTAACTTTGATAAGAGCTGCTGGTTTGATGAAAAACCAAATCTTGGAATGGACTTTCCCAATGTGAGTTCAACTTGTTAATATTGACTTTAATTGTAAATCAGGCGAGTTTAAAACATCCACTAATTGTGATTAATGCCTCACCATAGCTGCCCTACTTGGAGGATGGAGACAGAAAGATAGTGCAGAGTAACGCTATCATGAGATACATCGCTCGTAAACACAATATGTGTAAGTATAGTGTGTTTTTTTTTTTTAAGGTATTCTGCACCTTTTCTTCAATAAATGGTGTATATATTATTTTTTAAATGCACTTCAGTGTTTTCATGTGAACATCAGTGGTTGTGTTTTATGGTCTCCTTTTTTAAGAAGTCGACCACAGTTAAACAGAATTTCACGCTTTCAGACGTGGTAACCTAAGTCTCAGTCTCAATAAATCTCATTTGATCACAGGTGGAGAGACTGAGGACGAGAAGGTTCGTGTTGACATCATGGAGAACCAGGCCATGGACTTCAGAAACGGCTTTGTGAGATTGTGCTACGCAGACTTTGTGAGTAACAAGTTAATTGTAAATGTTAATTAAATCATAAAGCTATGAAACCTCACTAATGTCATTTCTCTGACATCAGGACAAGATAAAGCCAGGCTACTTGGAGATGCTGCCAGGAGTACTGAAGCAGTTCTCAAACTTCTTGGGCGACAGAAAGTGGTTTGCTGGTGACAAGGTATTTAACCTCTCAAAAGTGTTGGACACATTCCATTTTTAAAAGCTTTAAAGCTGAAAATCGCACACATTTAACACATTATGGCCTTATGAAGCTGATATAACAAACATGTTAGTAGACACTTGCCTGTTTACACAACCAGCAGACACAGAGCAACAATAGCATTCACATTTGGAGTCATGTTTTGAGAAAAACAACTGTCTGTAGGTCTCATCATTGCAGTTCTTATAACATGTAGTCATTTGACTGACCTACATATAAAACTATTGATTACTTCAATTTAGTAGTAGTTCAGTTCAATCTACATTTTCTTCTGTTTCTCAACAACAGATCACTTTTGTGGACTTCATTATGTATGAGCTGCTGGACCAACACAGAATGTTTCAACCCACATGTCTGGATGACTTCAAGAACCTCAAAGATCATTTAGACCGTTTTGAGGTGAGAACAGTTTGTCAGACGCACACAGGACATCCTACAATTACCACCAGAAGTTACAGACAGGAAATAAAATGTCTTGCACTCAAGCATCTGTGTTTTTCCTCTGTGTTGTTGTGACTGTCTGATGTCCGTGAGTAAATGATGTATATGTGGAGTTGTTTTTGTTCTGTCTGTGTAACTCGCAGTAAGGAGTTTTTTAATGACTTGGTATAATATCACATCATCACAGGCTCTGGAGAAGATTGCTGCCTACATGAAGTCAAACAGATTCATGAAGACTCCTGTCAACAACAAGATGGCCAAATGGGGAAACAAGAAAGAGTAAAGAACAACGTAGAACACATGAGAGAAGTAATGAATAGAAAAGTCACAAACTGAGTCAGAACTTTGTAAATTCAGGACTAGAAAAATACTTCCTGTACTATATTTGTCTTTTTATAAACTGTTGTTTGTCCTTAAATCATGTTATATTCCCAAAACAATTACATTCTGGCTCTAAAACCAGTTTTAGTTCAATCATAATTGTACAAAAATAGAAGCAAGTTTGTACTGATATTATGAAGAAACTTTAATTTGACTTAAAGCACTTAATTTACTTGTTACATTTGAAACATTTTTTGACAGATTAAAGTAAATCTTGTACTGACTAAACTGTTTCTCTCTGTTTGGGACTCAATTTCAACACCAATTTCAGTGCAATAAATGACATTTAAGAATGAATTAAGAGAAAATATAATGTAGGATATAAGTTAATAATACAGCAGGAGAGAATGTAGTTATAAAAACAAATGTTTGATTGAACAAAGGTCTACATACATTTTTATTTAACTGCAGTTCACAAGACTATACACAATTTAGTTGAAATAGCTATTAGTTATATGTTTAATTACAGGTAAAATTAATTCTTGACTTAATTCAATTTGCTGCTGGTGATACATTTTACTACATGTAGTAATTCACTAAGAAATCAGCATTTGATGCAGTTTCATTCTTGTCATCCACACAAGATAATTTATGACATAAGAAATTAGACAAAAAAAATCCAGATGTTGAAAATTCAGGATAAAAGAAACTGAAGGACTTGAGCAGTGACGTTGATCTTTAGTAGCGGCCGTACGGGCCTGACGGTTCACTGGCGAGCTGTAGGGAACAGGGTAAAACATCACTGATGTGGTGTGTGTGTTGTGTGTGTCTGTCACATGGTACAATACTTACAGCAATGGCTGACTTAACAGCCTGAAGCTGGAAGAAGACTTTGCCTCCCTCTTCTGGACACACAGTCCTTATTTCATCCTTCGTCATCCCTAGAAGCAGCTGACCAGTCAGCACTCCGAGGCTGCTGACAGTGCTGCTCAAGAAAAGCAATAAAACAATATCTGACCTCATCCAGTACACAACAAACATATTTACAGTGCAAACATCTCTTATGTCCCTTGTCTCCATGTGGATCACATCACTCACATTTTGGAGAAACCTTTGTACTCCAGCCAGGCTTTGACATCTGCGGATGTGGAGGTCATGTCCAGAGTCACGGGGCCACGAGTGTCTCGCTGTGAGTTAGAGGGAAGGGAATAAAATGTCACTTGTAAAATCTGTCAAATATGTCTCTCAGCAGAGCTACAGCTTGTGTCACTTAGCTTACCAGGTTTTCCATGGGCCCAGCGCTGTTCAATGGCTCCAGAACGTTCTGAGGAATGTTGCCTTCCTCGCCACGGCTGTTACGCACAAGCCACCATTGCTTTGATTTCTGAATCACCTGTGAAAAGTCCAGTGATTAGTTACAGTAATATCAGCAGAAATAATATGTATGTATAATATGTATATTTCGTTTAATAATGGTCTTCTAGAGTTGAAAAGCTTCTCTTACATTTTTGTAATTGGTTGATTACAGTTAACACTGAGCAACTAAAGTTTGGTAACCATCATAAAACATCAGAAGATCCAAGTGTAACAGTAACTTCAGGTCCTGTTCATGTTTCACTGTTTTAAAGTCTGGACCGTTAACTGCTCCAGACATGCTAATGTGCAACATATGAAAGCGCACCTTTGAAAATCATATATATTTAGTAGTACAAGCTCTAAGCACATCAGTACTGTTGCACTGAACAAATGAATATAATGTAACAATCAATCCTCACTTGGACAAATACAAAGATGATACTTGTATTGTTGTCTTCTCACCTCAATCACCTCTCCCTTCATGACACTGAGCTCTTGGTTGTTCCTGGCCATGAAGTCATAAATGACACGCATCTGCAGGGGTGGCTCAGAGGAGCTGAAACAGCCGACACAGGTTAAGTAACAGCAATGCACATGACCATAATAAAGCAGAGTGAGCACAGATTAAAGATATATTTGCCATAAATAGAAGCCACATTCACTGCAGTGTAATAATGCTCACCGGTATGGCGGTGGTGAACCCGCCCACTGACTGTTGCTCACAGGCTGTGGAAGACAAAATTATATTACTGAATACATGACTGGCTTGTGATAATGGCTTCAGTGGAGATGTGAATTGTCTCATGTTGCTTTGAAAATTTGTATATTATATAAAAGTACCGATTGCCAGATGGTATCCTTTAATCACAAACTCTGACAGTTACCACATGGGGAAACTAACAGCTGTGTTGTTGTGACAGGTTTCTAATCTCATTACTACAACATAAATATATTGCTTTTAAAACATATTACTGTTAAAATGACAGCCATTGGAAGACATCATTTGTTGAATCTCTAAGTTAAAGGTGAGTTATTGTGTCACATGATTTTATACCTCTTGCATTCCTACAGGCGGGTAACTCTGACTGTTGTTTATCTGTCCATTGGGTCTGTCAGACGGGAAGCGCTGGCTGTTGCTCCTGCTCATTGGACCGTTCTGGTGAGGTTGCGGGGAAGGCCAGCGTGGCGGGGCGGGAGGCTGCCAGCCATCATAGAACTCTGGGATGTATGGTGGGACATCATCATTCAGCCATTTTGATCTGTGAAGTGAGAGGAAGGCAGAAAATTGTCAACTAAGTAAAAAAGAAAAGGAACAGACATTTTATTGCTCCTTTTTCACACACATTTCTCCATACTCAATAAGACCCCCTCCAAATGCACTTTAGTCAGTCAAATAAAGTGGATGCCATATTTACAGTTACCTTTTAGTATATAATTCCCTCTTTGTATCTCCTTGGACAATGTTTCCCAGTTCAGCAGCAGTAGAAGGATTGTAAGGATAGCCTTTTCGTTTGACTAATTGGGATGGCTGATAGTAACCTCAGACAAACTTTTAAATACATTTTAGCACAGAATGAGGTTTGTGGGTTTTGGCCACATCACTTACATTGTAAGTACATTATGAAGGATCTTCTAATGGTCAGTATGAACAGGAGGAATGAATATGGCAAAAAAAAAGCATGTTCCAATGTTTATTTGGGCATCTGAATATTGTTTTGTTTAATATCAATTTATATCAAGACACCTTTATAAGCGGTTTGTAAACTGAAATTAAATGAATAGTTCAACATTTAGGGAAATAAATGTATTCACTTTCTTGGATGATACCACTCTCATGTCTGGACGATAAATATTAAAAGAAAATGCCAGATTGGATCAACTGGAGGGCATGGATGTATAAAGAGAAGGAGGGACGAACTCTCGTAAATGCAGTTAGGTTAAGATTTGTATTCATGTAGAAATATCGCGAGAGTTTGACAGATCGTCCCTCCGGTAGCTCTAATCTAGCACCAACCTGAGTCAGAAGACAGCGTAAGACTGGAAGCAAGGAGAAAACTGCTATCTATTCAAAGATAACACCTTCAAGCACCACTAAAACTTTTATATCGTTTTAATTTGTACAAAAACCAAAGTCTAAAAATGTTACAGTTAGAAGTTTTCGTGCCGGACTATTTCCTGACCAGGCACAATGACCTAATGAGTCCACTGGTTGCGTGGCAGTGACGTCCTGATAGTCATCAGATTTCTTTTTAACCTTTGGACAGAGCGATGCTAGCTGTTTCCAGCTGTTTTCAGTCTTCATGCCAAATTATGCTAAGCAGCTGCTGGCTGTAGCGTCATATTTAAACTGACAGACTGACTGGTATCGATCTTCTCATGTAACTCTTGGCAAGAAAGTGAATAAGTGCATTTCCCAAGGATTATTTATTGTAGCGCTTATTAATTATTATTAATAATCTACCATTTCTGTATTGATCAGCAAGAACTCGAAGAACTTCTTTAATGTAGCTATAAATGTTGGGGATTGACCAATGGGTTTCTCACCAATAATAAGCCACCAATTCTGCAGTTTAAAATGTTAGTATGTTATTAATAAAGGGTTTTTTGTTTGTTTGTTTGTCTTTTTTGTTTGTTTGTTTGTTGTTGTTTTGTTGTTGTTGTTGTTGTTGTTTTACAATAATCCATCAAGTCTTTAGTTGTAAATGTAAATAAATTCTAGTCAGATTATCAGCAGCTTCTTCCCATAAAACCAGGTGTTGGAACAATCCTCTGAAGAATTACACAAGTATCCTGCTGGAGGAGGATAAACACCAACATGGCGACCCAAACGCTATTATATATATATATATATATATATATATATATATATATATATATATATATATATATATATATATATATATATATATGGCATTTCCTTGTTTTCCAATGTCAAACTCTGAGTTCTCAAGTACAAATGACCATTTTAGAATTAAATAGAATTAGCAGTAGTTTCAAATTTAACAGTAAGAAAATTTGACATTTTTTTCTACATGTTTTTTTCCATACGTCATACATTAACTTCAACATTTTTTTTCTTTACATATCAGTAAACAAGCACACTACTCTCCAAGTGAGGGTGTGCCAGGACACTAAGGTGCACTTACAATCAGAGGGCTGCATGCCAGAAGGTAACAAGCTTTATGACAGGATTTATATGTGAGGATTGTAAAAGCCACCCTACCTGGGGACGTTCCAGCAGTCTCCCAGACACCTCCACATATGGTCCTCCTGCGGGTTGACAACCTGACCCAAGAAATGCACAGTCATATCTGTCAGCAGGGGAGAGACCACAGTGGGAGGTAGGTCTGCAGGATACTGAGGCATGATCTGTGGGGGGAAAATGGAGGAATTATCCACTGTCACAACTGAAAAATATGAATTCACTTAGTGTAGCAGCAAAAAACTGGAATCTAGATTCAGCCAGTCAAAAATAGACATAAGTTCAGAAGAACTCACCGCGCCTAAAATTGTAAAGAAGATGTGGACATAGTCAGGAGCACTGGGGTTGGATAGTATCCCGTCCAGCAGACCCTGTAATATAAAAAACATTTTTTAAGTCCCTGCACAAACCACTCTGGTCAATATGAAACATGTGGAGACATTCAACTGAACTGTTTACCAGCAGATTGAATCCATATTTGATTTTCTGAAGACAGTCGAAATAGTCCCCCAGAGGTGGCAGAGCAACAGCTGTTAGAGATAAGATTGTGTCAAATATTTATTAGAAACAAATATTTACGTTATCAGGATATCTGTAGTCAGGAGATTACTCTGCAGTAATTACTTCTGCAATTACATGTACCCACAGAAGATAAACTGGGATATTACCATTTCGTTCAGATTTTTTCTTGCTAAACATCTTTTTCTTTTTGCTCTTGTCCGTTTGCTCTGAAGGTGCGCTTGCTGCAGCCGACACTTTGTCTGTGAAGATCTCCAAATCATTTAAAATGTGGTTTAAAATTTCCTGTGAAAAACAAGGAACAAAACATATTATATATGTGTAATAAAACATATTCAGTGGCACGTGGGAGCTCTCTAGGACCCTATCTCTATAATAATAAAACAAATTAATTACACAATGTTCATAATTAATTTATTATCAATACAGACAGTTTAATTGCAGCACTGACCGTGTTCCTCTCAGAGTCTGTCTGCTCAGGTGACAGAGCGACCTCTGGGCTACTCTGTAGTTCACGAAGCTCAGGATGGTGCAGCAGTTCTTCTTGTGGGGTGTAAGCTCGTGAAGGAGGCATATTTTCTAAGTGGAAACCAAGAAAAGAGTTTTTAGGCAAATGTTGATATTACAGCAATTGTAGTTAACACTATATCAAACACACTGGAAAGAGTCAGAAGAGTTTGCTGAACTCCACTCATTTGTGGAGAAAACATCCATAAACTGTTGTAGCAGTCAGTTCTGGGGTGAGAGATGTTTTTCATACATTTGTGACGGATCAGTCCAAGCTGTACCTGGTTCTCTGTTGTTGCCCCACTGTGGGGGCAGGTGGTCTGGTGGTGGCGGGGTCATTTCTTGCTGAACAGGACGAGGCCCAGCCTGTCGGAAACTTGAACCTGAAGTATATTGCCCTATGATATTCTCAAGATTACTCCTGAAAACATCAACAGAAACAAAGGCAGCAGTTAAATCATTTTACTGATTGATTTCTCAGTTCATCCTAATGACTCTGTTTGGACTGTTTTTGTGTGTTTAGAGCTGTATGTACCTGATGTCTGGCTGCTCCCTGCGTGGTTCCACATGATTACCTCCTTTTTGGATGATCTTGTCCAGATCGCTTTTGATGAGCTCCGCCTGGTAACAACAGACATGCTTTCAATCTAAATCCCACATGACCCCAGCAAAAAGCTACATCACTGCTATGAAATACTGATAAAGGCTGCCCTCAATTTTACACTTCAACATGACTAACATGTTCCCCCTTTCAGAAAGTCATAGCAGGTCCAAGTCAAGAGGTCAGTGAGGTTTCTGGTGAATTGCAACTCACCCCAGTCTCTTCACACTGGAACATGAAGACCTGATCGATGCGTTTGCTGCTGTCCTGCACGGTTATTGTCAGCAGAGAGTCGTAGGCGCAGCTGTCCAACACAGCTTTGGTTTGTTGGATGCTATTCAAAGGCAGCGACTCCAGCTCCGCCTTTAAAATCACATTGAACAGGACAAAAAAAAATAGGTCTATGAAAGTGGATGTGAGAAAACACACAGTTAAACATGAATGCGGAAAGCTTCAATATACAGTACCAGTCAGAAAGGTTCTTTGACTGATACTGTTCATAGAAAAGTGGAGTGAGGAGTCTGAAAAACTGAGAATAAACGTGCTGCAGATTCATTCAGTACTGAATGAAAATTAATGCAGATAATATAATGAAAAATAAAGGAGTTAAAAGACTTACTGCTTTGAATTTAATCTCTTTTTGTACGCTGTAAAACTTAGTAAACGCTTTAGGGACCTTCATGATTTTTCTCTTCATCTACTTTTGGACTACACACAACTGAGCAGAACTCTCTTTTAGAAAAGATGATAAATCACAGTGAAAACAGTTTTGGTTGTGCATTTTCACATGATGCTTTACTTGCAGTGATCAAACATGGTTGTCATGTTCGGGTGTAGTTATCTAGCACCAAATATAAAAGTCGTCTTCACGTGTTTTAGTTAGAAACGACTACTAACTTTGGTCTCAATGTCATTGAGCAGCAGATATCCTCCCTGAACCTCCAGGATCATCTGCTGGGGCCACAGACGACCTTTGACATCCAGCCTTTTCAGCTTGGCCACACAGTCGTCCAACGTCCTCATCTCCTGGCCATCCAGCTCGCAGGTGAACAGATGCTGTGGGGTCAATGTGGAGGGTCACGAATGAGGAGAGCTACAGGTTGTACTATATGTCTCCATGCTGTTGCAGATTTCATACTTATTTACCTCCACTCTGACATTAAAGTTGTCGGGATTTCTGTTCAGCGACTCAGAGTACTCCTTTCTCTGCTCTGATGTAAAGAACGTTTCATTAAAAGAGAGCAACACATTTCGTTGTCACTAAAATGAAAATATAATCAGACAGTCTCAACATACTGTATATGGATCTGCCACTGGGCCTGGACATGTTATTTCTTTGCAGTGGAGCGCCCCTGAGGTCATCTTGTTGGAAACCCCGCCTCTGCTGAGGAGGGTCCTCTTGTAAGAAAGCCCTGAAGCATAATAAAAGAGTACTTCTCAAACTGGAGAAGTGGGGCTCGTTCATGAGGTGTCGCCAGTCTGGGACACTGCATGTCAATATAATAATCATCAGCAGCACAGTGGTTTGAAGATAAATAATTTACAGTCAAGTTTATATCAGATACATGGTTACTACAACATAGTAGAGCTTTATCTCGAGAACACGTGTAGGTGTGTAGAGTGATGTAAAAATCTTAAATTTGTGCTGAAAGGTTTGACTAAACTGATACCAGTGACCAAACATGAAAATAAAATGACTGACCCTTGGGAATAAGAGAAGGGAGCACTGTTTCCAAACATTTTCCAAATACAAAATGTCTTAGTATGAAAACTTTGGATTGGCAAGAATCACCCAGAAGTCACTTCACGCCAACCTGTAAGAATACAATTAAGCAAAGTAACACCTAATATTACTTATTTTTCATATTAAACCAGGACAGATGACTGTTTAAATACACACAACATAATGTACAAAGTATTTGTTCACCCAGTTTAGTTAATTCAAGATTTAGACAGCTTCATACACCAAGAGAGACACCACATCACTAAAAGTGCAAGGCTCAGTTAATGACTTACATGATATATTGAAATTCAAGGTTTAAATTAACAAACACTTAATTATTAATCTGCCTTGGAAGCTTTTACCTCTAGACTGGACTTAGATCAGTATAAATCGCGTTTTGAAGCTGATCAAACACTCGCCCTAATTCAAAAGTATTTTTAAGTATTTACATTAAAGGCTAAACTTCAAACTGTCACATACCTGCTGATTTGAGTGTAGAATATAAGAGTTTTTCCTGACAACAGCAGTTCCCTCTCTAGAAGAGCAAACACATTGCCATTTCTGAGCAGGATATAACGTCTCCACTAGTCAGTGTTATTTTACCTGCTTAAATTAACATAATATTATAATTGTTGTCTCTTTATTCATTACCTGTCAGCCCTGCTTCAGTGTCATTGTTCCTTTCCGTCAAACAGATTTTCTACCGAGACAAGTCATAGCAGACAGCACCTGTTCCTCACACAGCGTACAGAGAAAATTCCCTTCGACTTCCTGCTTGAAAGGCACCAGGATCAAAGTGCACAGGCTGACAGGAGCGACTAATGAGGAGGGTTGGTCTGATTCGTCATTTAGAGGATAAGTGTTTTGAAATATGGTGGTGGGCAGCAAATCGTTGACTTATGAGTCCAAAGGTTCAAGAATGCTTCACAGTATCTGTTTCAGAGTGATCAAAGGTCTGATGTACTCCAGAAAAGACTCTTAAGCAATTATGGCAAGCGCAATCTATCGTGGTCATAAAAATGGTGACGCTAAGTACATTCCACATACATTCACACCTAACGTCATTGAGAAAAATACAGGCAAAGGTTAACTAAGCTGTTCAAAGAAATGAAGAAAAATGTTGCACCAAGCGTAAAAACACACACTAGCCAGTTGAAGTTGAATAAAGGAACCATTTATTTTTACCATCAGCTGACGTGTAAATACTGTACACACCCATAATATTGACAGAGACGATCTTTAAAGAGGAAACAGTTTATTCTGTAAAGAAAAGTGGGCGTCTCGTCTTGGGACAATGAGTTGGGGATTAGAAGAGCCTTCTCTGAAGACTCGACGGTTTATGCTGCAGTTTTGGCCTGAGTGGTCTTGGCCAGAGCCTTCAGGTCTGTGATGCACTTGGCGATGCTCTCCTTCTCCTGAAAAACAAGCACATGAACATCGACAACTTACTTACAAGACAATGAGAACAGTAGTTCTAGTAGATTAGGTAAAAACCTCATAACCATTTCAATTTTTCCACAAAAAAGATAAAATCTTTTTGTCATTATTCTTCCTTTCCTGAAAAGGATACCAAAACAAATCTTTATTATGTCGTCTTACTTTGAGGAAATATACACATTTCTCTGCTAATTACATTTATCAAACAACGATTGAGGTTTGATACCAAGTTGTAACAATGAAACGTCCAATCATGGCACTAATCTAAATCTACCTCAAGAGACACAAGCTGAAGGTTTTAAAGTGGCTCTCACAGTCAACAGTTGCCCAAACTCTTACATACAACCGTAAATACACACACTGATAAATATCTTTTAGCGGGAGGCTCCAACAGTCTGACAGAAAAAATAAACAAAAAAACAAAACACTGACCTGCTGAGGAGTGATGCTGCCAATGACGCTCTTCTCCACCCAGTTGATCATGTGCTCCTGAGCCATCCGGCGGTGGAGGTCCTGCAGGGCGACCTGGTAGTCCAAGCGTCTCTTCACCTCATTGGTCACCATGTGTAGCCTCTCTCTGTAGTTGGTCTCCAACAGCATAGCCACGTTGTTCTGAGAGGGGGCAACAGCAGTCACCACATCACATTAGTAGACATTAAATGGATGTCTCCTGCGTCTTCAGCCGTCTACAACAAAACTACCTCATTGACACTCAGGTTGCAAAGAATTTTTTGTTTATTTCATAATCAACATAAGCAAGTTAAATGAAGACATGCTGGGATGTTCTATGCTTATATTGGACAACAACAGGAGAGGTAATGAAGGAGAGATGATGAATGAAATATAACTAATGTCTTCAGCTGTATAGAGAATAAGGTCCAGGATTAATTCAGGCATATATATTTTACAACAAACTGATGACAGCTAAAGAGAGAATCAACTGTAAATCTGCCATTTAGTGATAAAACTGGAACCTTGAACATGTACTAATTTTGATTGTGTGGTAGAATGTAGATAAGATTTCCTCCCAGTATCACAGCTTCCCCATGACGTAGCAGGTTTCTTTGGTGACTGATGTTGTTGCAATTTTTGCTGGTTGCCAGCAGAGGTCGATAAATATCAAATATTACTACAGGGGAACTATCACCTTCCAGTGCACCTTATTGTGTAAATATGAAGCACTAAATTATGAACAGTTAAGATGTGAGACAATAAAAAGACCAAAGGAGCTCACTCTCTTAGCATCAAAGAGCATTGATCTTCCCTCTGCTCTCCATTGCTCCTTCTTCTCATCCTCGATGGCCTGAGCCAAACTGGACATGGCCAGGTCTTTCACCTCCTGAGCCTTGGCCACTTTGTCCTGTAAAACACAGACACAGACACAGGGGGATTACAGCGTGCTTTTCAAAGGTTTTGCACAAAAGACGACCAGTAATTTTGACTGCAGCTGGATCACAAAATCATCCGTCTATGACTTTGAACAACAATCTTTCCCCAATCTGTGAAGTCTTTCCATATCAGACCACCAGCCTACCTCGTTCAGTTTGTCAGCGAAAGCTGCAACACTTGGACCGAATTTCTTGACACCATAGATGATGACAGCGCCAATGGAGGCAGCAGCTAAGGTCTCGTGGTTGACGACATAGATTTCCTTGGAAAGCATGTAGACAAGGAGGCCAGTGCCCAGCATGTAGGGTCCTAGTGGAAAAAAAGAAAAAATAAGATTTCTCTCCTCGTCAATCAAGTAATAAATCACATAGCTTATTTCTGATGACTAATTATGAATACAAGAAGATAGAACGCATTAAAAAAAAAAAAACACACATGCTAATGAGCAACAAGCCTTTTTTATTTTTTGTACATTGTACCATAACAATAAGTTGAGTAAAACCATTTATGACTTTTATGGAAAATTCTGAGTTGACACATTGAGCATGGATGAATAAGTATCATTTTTGGTGATGTGGTAATGGTGAAATAGTTATTTCACATCAGTGATCAGTTACAGACTCAAACATTCAGCAATTCACTTAGGAGACTGTCTTTAGTAACAGAAATTAAGTAGTTTAGATTAAGTCTTGCTTCTCGTTAAAGCCTACTGACCTGTGACTCCAGTTTTGGGGTACAGGAGCTGGAAAAGCTCCTCTGGGATGATACCATGACGGACTTTGCCTCCCTTTTCTGGCAGAGGGGGCACTGGGGCCAGGCTCTGGGACGATGTGTGCAGAGAGCGAGATGCCTGGACCAGACTGTGGGAGACAACAATGTGATCTGAAGCTTTGAGAGCCGCAGCAGGCATGTAATGTATAATTATTGTTGTAAAATGTGTCATTGTGCAAGTAACAAATACAGAAAATAAGATTATTTCTAAGACACTTACCCAGCTCCAAGGGGGCTACTGCCTTTCACGGCATTAGCTGCAAACAACAGAAGACAGAATTACATTAACAGACCTGCAACTAATAGTTGTTTCATTTTTGTTTAATTTGTTAATTTAAAAAGGACGGTTTCAGAATTTTTCCAAGTCTTTCTTAAAGCAGTCAGGAGCTCAAATGAACATTGAAACATGTTTTTCTTGCCATAATCATTCCTCCTGTTCATACTGACCATTAGAATTTCCCGTCCTAATGCTCTTACAATGTAAGTGATGGAGGATAAAATCCACAGTCCCATTTCTGTACAAAAATGTATTTAAAGGTTTATCTGAGGCTAATATGAAGCTTCATCAATCAGGTAGATATCTTTCAACGTAACAGTATTTTTAGTGCTTAAGTCCCTCTTTTTGTTACTATACTTCCACTGCAGCTCAACAGGAAAACACTGTCCAAGAAAACAAAATCTGACGCTAAAAAGACTGTAAATATGGCAGAAATTCATACGATATGACTAACTCAGACTGTTGAAGACTTGTGTAAGCTTCACATCAATTGTTTAATTCATTTATGCACAAAATGATTGTGTGGGCACACTGTGGATTTTGTCCTCCATCACTTACATCGAAAGGACATTTGAAGGGGATCCTTTAATAGCCAGCATGAACAGGAGGAATGATTACAGCGAGGAAAACCTCTTTCGATGTCCATATGGACACCTGACTGTTGTTTTAAGACAGACTTGAAAAAATTACACACCTGCCCTTAAAACCTGTTGATTAAACACGATTCAACACAAAATGACGGTTATAACCTTCATGAAGGGAGCAAAAACTGCACACCTCCTTCCTCAAATGTACCTAATTAACTGGTAACTGGGTACGTTTAATTTTACAGTGATTAAGTAAACAAAAACCCAGTTACAGGTTGAGGCTTTCACTAACGACAACGTAATGAACAGTCTGGTACCAATATGTCTGGCTTAAAATGAATACCTGTGACGGCATGAAAATAAAACACACACTGTTGGTGGATTTGCATTGTGAAGACAGTGTTGTTTGTCCTTACTAGAAACACAATGTGCACAAAGTCAATGCTAAGTTAGCTGTCAAAAAGGTGACATTTGCAGACGTGTAGCGCTAACGTTAGCTAATATAGCTTCAGTCTGCTAGTTATCGTCACCTAACCTAAGTCAGCTGTAGCTAATGATGTCTAAAGAGGCTACGCAATTAATAACTGTCGCCACAAATATATACTTGCAATAAACTAGTGAGTTTCAGAGCAGAAATGTACACTAGCTACATACAGCTAGCGTTAGCACGTCGCTCATTCAATGTGCGGCCTTCACTTTACCCTTCAGCTTCACATTCACTTTAAACTGTAATGTGTCATGCTTGAAAGTTCAGTAGAGCCAGAGTTATGTAGGTTCATTAACCACCTAAAAAACTATACTAGTGCCTACCTGAAACAATGACGAGCCTGGACAGCATGTTTGAAGAAGTTGTTGCTACAGCGGGCACCCTCACGTCGGCCTCTTCGTGCCCTTCTGCAAAGAACAGCAAGGATGGCGGACACACGACAAATCCTCCTGAAACATCGCGAGATTACAGCTCCGTTTTTATGACGGTTGGAGCACAGTTGAGTCTATGGCTATGGTCTATGGTAAGAGGAGGAGACCACTAGATGGCGCTGCACGTAAAGATTCACCTTATCACTGTCCTGATGATGAATTTAGATTAACAGAGGTAATTAACACGTTAATTAGGTGCATTTGAGGTTATATTTTATGCTAAGATCCAGTTTTGGTTAATTAATCCTGAATATCCACCAGACTTTAATCAAAAATAACACTTAGTAGAGTAAAATGTGAAGTCAGTCATTCAACTTTGTGCAAATAACCAGTGGTGGAAAGTAACATAACAGTACATTTACTTAAGTGTTGTATTTACGTACGATTTTGAGGTACTTGTACTTTACTTGAGTATTTCCATTTAATGCGACTTTATACTTCCACTCTACTACATTTCAGAGGGAAATATTGTACTTTCTACTCCACTACATGTATTTAACAGCTTTAGTTACTTTTCAGATGAAGATTTGACACAACGGATAATATAAAAAGCTTTTATAATACAACACATTGTTAAAGATGAAACCAGTGGTTTCCAACCTTTTTGGATTTTGACGACTTACATAAAGCAGTGTGTAGTCGGGGTCACATTTCACATGTCTATGAGTTGTTAATAGTTCCACCAAATAGTGATTTTTTTAGTGACTTCTCACACGCTTTCATTTCAATAAATGTTCAAATGATCCAATATTTCACCAAAAATCAAAGAAAAAAGTCCAAAAATTGAAAACAGATTTGTGTATTCGTCTTTCTTCTCTCATTAATCATCTCACAACACTTCAGATTTATCTGCTAACCCTTTGGAGGGGCTCGACCTCTCAGTTGGGAACCACTCAACTAAACTAGTTAACTGTATATAAAGTAGTTGAAACAAGCTCCACTTTCAGTAGCTTTCACTAACATGCTGCTTACACACTGATGCTTCACTATTAATAATCTAACAATGTCATATATAATAATATATCAGTCAGAGGAACCAAAACTACTACTTTTATATTAATACTTTAAGCACATTTTGCTGCTAATACTTATGTACTTTTACCTAAGTAAATTGAATATTTTTACATTGCTGTATTGGTAAAAGATCTGAATACTTCTTTCACCACTAATAACACACTCAAACACACAAGCATGCACTTGCACCACCAGCTAATGATAAAGCTGCTGGTGCTCTGTATAGTCACTTACACATTTAGTATATCTTTTATCTTATTATGCTATTAAAAAACAACTTCAAATTTCCAAGAGGCAACCAAACAAACTGCACATCTCTCTTTCTCTTTCTCTTTCTCTCTCTCTCTCTCTCTCTCTCTCTCTCTCTCTCTCTCTCTCTCTCTCTCTCTCTCTCTCTCTCTCTCTCTCTCTCTCTCTCTCTCTCTCTCTCTCTCTCTCTCTCTCTCCCAAGTGGTGTGTTTTATCCCAGACTGCATGCGGGGGGAATTGGCCGGGTCTGTCTGTAATCTTGGGGCCCACCCGTGTATGGCATCAGTTTGGTACGAGTGGCTGGTGAGATAGAGGAACATATGACGCTGTGGTTCTCTTCACTTCCTGTAAAATTATGCTCAACAGAAACAGCTACATGTGAAACACAGACAAAACCTCCGGACACTATTTGAGTAGAGTGAGAAAATGGATGACTGCCTAACCACCTCATGAAGTTTTCCCCCACTGAATGAGATGGCGTAGACGGTAAGTTTTATCACAGTTTCTGCTTATTTAGCAACATTTTTTTCTGTGCATTATCTTGTACATTTTGCCTCCACAGCCTCAGTCAACAGTGATCAGGGCCTGGACTGTCTGTGTTTGATAAGTATGGTAGTCTGTGTTAAAGGAAAGTTCTCACAAAATGCAACAACACTGCAACTACTACAACATTTATTTAAGATACAGCCTACTATTATTACTGCTACTATTACTTTTATACTAGTATTTCTGGAGATACTACTACTGCAGCTGCTTCTACTGCAATGGACACACATGGTTCACAGAGAAAATGTATTTCTGAGCTACACAGAGCATCTTAGGATACGGTTAAGACTCTGCATTTGTCATAAGTCAAGACTTTTAGACAGCAGAGACAGTTGACAGGAAATGAGGGAGAGATCGAGACGGGGAATTACATACAACAAAGATACCCGGTTGGACTTGAAACAGAGTTGTTGAAGTTCATGGCCGGCGCCTCAACCCCGATGCCAGCAGGGTGCCCCAATGATTTGCATTTTACTTTATTTCATCACACTTTTGGATCACAACCTGGTGATACAGATCGCTAATTTTCTTTCTTTTCTTCTGTTTAAGCAGTTAAAATTCTCTTGAGATAAAAATATCAGGACAGTATTGAAGAAATGTTTATTTATACAAGCTAAATATGAAGGCACATTTCATAAATTTTGTAGTGTTTTCCATAAATATAAATCAACATTTTGAAATGTAAAAAAGGCAATTGAGCATAATTGTTGTATAATTTATCTTCAAATGTACCATCTGAGACATCGTTCTGCCACCCGCTGTGCTTAGAAATCCTATTTTTAAGCACATGACAATTTTCCATCTCAATTGTTTATGTGCTGTATGTCTCATATTCCATTTCCTGAAACATTGTCATTGTAGGCTTGTAACAGCCCCGATGAGCTGCCATGGACGCCCTGGTTGTCAATGGAATACAGCTCTCCCCACCGAAAGACTTTGACCAGAAAGTGGAGATCAGAGCAGAGAAACATGAACGCTTACGAGGACGCAACAATGTGACTTCATGTCGGAGCCCTACAAGGGAATTTAACACAAAACTTATAAAGAAAGACCTGAAGGAAAAGAGGCATCAGGAATTTCTGAGGAGGAGATCAGTGAGTCCAGATCCATATGCTGCGAAGTCTACAGACTCTTCCTCAAAAAGAAAATCTTCTTCAAAGACATTTTCAATGAAGCATCACAGTTCAGGCAGCAAGTCAGAGACGTTGCATACAAATATCCAAAATGCTTTCACTGCTAATGGACATCCAGTGGTGATTTTAACATCAAACAGCAGCATAACTGATGGACCAGGCATCAATAAATGGGTAAATACAAAATCTTTTCGTGCTATTTGTAGTAGAGTGACAACAGATCTGTATTTCATAGTTCTGCATCTTCTTTTCTCTCCTCTCATTTCTTCAGGCTGCATTGTGGTCAGACCAGGTGCCACCAAGGCTTGAGAACAGCCACACAAGGAAGCAAGTATCTGCCTCCATAACAGTGACAAAAGAATCAAACCAGAACAAGACAAAAAGCACGGATAAAAGAGAGAAGAGTATAAATGGTAAAAGTCTTGCCAATTACAGAAAACTTTGACATGAAACTGTGAAATTATCTTTGATTTTTCATACTAATAATGCTGTTTTTCCCCCCCTTTTCTTTCAAAGCCCAAAAGACGAGCTACAAATCATTCATTCAAACTGAAAACATTCAACAAAAAAAGATCCTGCAAGACGCTGGCGTGCAGACAGAGTGAGTGTGACTTGAATATCTTTGAATTGTCTGTTGTTAAATGTTTCACAACATTGTTATCATCATTTTTGCTTGAATGAATGAAAATGATATTTTCTCTCATACAGCTCTGGACTTATCACTGTCAAGGAATCTGTGAGTTTCAAACAGCAGCCTTTTTTCATTGGTGCTGATTTAAATTGTAGATTAGCAAAATAACATTTAACAATTTAAACTGATTTTCTTGTCTCTCCTCTCTGTATTAATAGGACATTCAGAGGATAGCTGACTACTTGCAGGTAAACAAACCAGTTCTTTTCAAAGTTCATCCTGAGTTGTGTTTTGTTCCTTGTTTATAGTGAGATTATGTAACTTTGATATATAAACCAACATGTTTTCTATTACAAATCAAAATTTTAATTTTTAATTCATAAGCATTAATACTGTTACTTAGTAGTTTTACTGATACAGTCTGGTTTGACCTGTAGCTTGTGGTGACTTATGTTAGCGGATGTCACCCAACCACCAAACCACCTGACACCTCTTGGTGTGCATTTTACTGACTTTGTATTTTTGTATTATTTATATTGTATTTTTGTATTTTTGTGTACTCTTTAATGTCTTTTGTTCACTGGTGTTGGTTGCCCCTCTAACTATTTATCTATGTCTATCTGCCTGTCACTTGTAGTTACAGTGGCTGTTATTCAGCAAAACTTAAATGGATTTGCTCTGTTTAGCCAAAAATAAAATATAACTGTTCTCTTATCACCCAGTACAGGAGCTGATACCTTATTAAGCAGCATTGAACAGAAAATGCTGACTGACTTTAAATACATTCAGTATTTGTACATTTTAGCTTTATCTCTCTTCTGCTCTGCATTTTCTGTCAGGAGGCCCTCTGGAGAGAAGACACAGTGAAGAAGAAGCTGGCAGCCCTCCAGGAGAGAACGTCAAACCTCATGAACTCCTCGAGCAAAATATGGACAGTAAGACTCTTCTGTGTGCACAGGCCTGTCTGGCTGTTTACTTAAATAAAACACACCCCCAGTGTTTCACTGTTACCGTTTCTCTAGAAACATATTTCTCCTTTTACAAGGTCATATCGTTGTTGTTGTTGTCTTTGTTTCCCGGGCTTATATGATAGACTGAAAATGTTTTCGTCACAGTCGAGTAAACAGCAGATGATGGCTGCTGCTACCTCAGGAAGGCCTATGCAGCTTGTGGTTTGGAGCTTCCTGCTTCCGCTCTAACCTACACTGCATAGGACGAGTGCAAGCTGTCATTCTTATGCAGGAAGGGCGTGACAGTCAGTAACAGTATAGGTGCTATGCATTCTCATTAGCTCTCTTATAGCTACGCTAGCTGTATTGAATGAAGAGAAAATATTGGTGTTTCCTTTTCTTGTTTTTTTGTAATTTGGGTTTGAGGATCTAGAACTTTATTTAGTTTAAACTGCTTTAAATCTATAAAAGCTGCTTTTTTATACCAGGTATGTTATCATTAGGCAACTTATATGTTATTTGCACACTATTTCTTTGTCTTTTTTGAGGCTCACTGATGCTACAAGTTCCCTTTGTGCATGAGTGTGTGCAGACAGTGAAAGAGCATGCTGTCACAGATTTTAGCACATGAACCATTAATTTTCCATCTGCAGGTTACAGCATGACAGCCAGTCATTTCCTCTCTAACCCACACAGGCTCGCTGCAGTGAAGACCTGCTGAGAAACAAGATCAAGGCTCTGGAGGCGCAACTACAAGTCTGCCTGCAGGTAAGAAACAGCAGCTGTTGGTGTAAAAAAAACAACCACTGAGTGTTTTTTATCATGTAGTCTTCGTTAGCAACAACTCCAAAACATTAATTCCTTTTTCTAAAACAGTCAAACTACTCTACACTTTCACTTTGTCATGCTGCGATAGTAGGAGTGCCTACTGAGCGTGCCTCCATGGTTTGGGTTTGTATTTCACCCCGTAAGCATTTGTGGGTTTAACTCAGCAGTGTTGTGTCCTTACAGAAGTTTCCCAAGGATGGAATGAAGAAAGTGATGTTACAGATGGAAAAGCAGAAACTGGTGTATGAAGAGAAAGCTCTGGTCGCCCTGCAGAAGGTCACACAGGAGAAAGCTGAGGCGCTCACAAAGGCAGAGACAATGCAGGTCAAACATTTAGCTTTTAATCCAAATGATAAAACAGCAACTTTCTTTCTATTTGACTAAAGAGACTCAGGAGAGACACAGCATCGCTGTCACTGACTTTGTTGGTTTTCTTGTGATACTGATCAAAAAGCTGAATCTTGATGATACTTTGTATTTTTGCCAGCAGGATGCGCTAATCACAGCAAAGGCAGAGGCACAGAGGTGGCAGAGCCTTTATGAGGAGCTGAAGCTGAGCTCTGCACAACTCAGGGAGCATCAACACCTCAGTAATGAACAGCTGCAACAGCTGCACAGCCAAGTTGAGGTACAGTATGCTGTGGTATAATGTGGATCAGGTCAGAAGTTTTAACATAAACAGTTGCGAAAAACATGCATGTCCTGTGCAGCTGTCCAGGAGCAGAGAGGCTGAGCTGAAGGAGGAAGTGATGTCACTAAGACTAGAGAGGAAGGAGCTACAGTACAACATCGGCCTGCTGGAAGAAGAAAACCAGGTTTTAAGAGAGGAGATCCAGCACCTTAGAGGTAAGTCATGTTTTGGTCTTTCATTCTTATGTGAAGGTCAATGTGAAGCCACTGTCGTCCTTTATCTGGAAGCAATGCTGAAACTAAACTGCAAAATACTGCAAAGACAACATGGGTCATTTATTTGCAATGCTTTCTGTTTCCTAGATGGCAGCAATGAGATCCCGGACTTCATGATGCAGGACGGTCTGACGTCAGAGGAAGCAGAGCCTTTACGACTGACAGTGAAGAGAGACTCTCAGGTGGAGGAGCAGCTCCGTCACACCCAGGAGAAACTCCAACTGAAGGAGAGAGAGGTAAATATGAGATCTAGACACACCTACAATACACTGCAACATTCACAACCATGATAGTCTCATTTGGTTCAGAGTGTCCCGGTTATAAATAAAGTGCTCATCAGACATTTATGAATCCATACTAGATGAGGCATAAATAATATCCTTACCATTTACAAACTTTCTTATTATCAGCTGGTGTGCAAAGAGTGATGCATAATATCCAAGAATATAATATTTTCTTTTTATTTATAAGAAATCCTCATGATGTATCCAAAATGTAAAATGTCATATTTCAGTATAGGGCTATATATATAGTAGGGATATTTTTAGAAACATCTGAGCTTAAAAACTTCTTGAATCAAGTTTAACTTAATAGGTTTTTCAAAATGCTTTAAAAATACATTGATGATTTATTTCAAGCATGTATCAAATCAGAATTTTTCAAAGAGACAGAGATGTTTGGCATTTTTATCTTTAAGTAGATTTATAGATTAATAGATTTAGCATTTAAAAAGATCTCATGTACTGTAAATGTATTTCAAATGGGTTGAAGCCAAATATACAAACATTTCCCTTCCGTGTGTGTGTGTGTGTGTGTGTGTGTGTGTGTGTGTTCACAGTGTGAGGAGCTGCAGACAGAGCTGCATGTTATGGAGCAGGAATGTCAGTCCAGCCAGGCCCGGCTGTCGCAGTGCAGGGAAGAGCTCCGGCAGCTCAGCCACCGCCGCAGGAAACCGGTGAGCATTGTGTGTGTGTGTGTGTGTGTGTGAGGAGGGGAGGGGGTTTAAGGGGAGGTGAGACTAGATGTCCTTGCTAATACTCAAATGCTCTCATTTGCACTTACATCGTCAACTTCCTGCACCAATTTATCTTTTATACTTATGACATTTCTATTTTGAGATCTTTGCTGCAGTGATCACCTGATCAGCTACAACATCAGCAATAAAGAGTCTTATTACTACTGTGAATATTTCCATATACAACTTTATATATTTCATTTCATTCGGACATTTCCTTCTCTGTTTAGGCTCGGTGTGGCTCTTGGTGGAGGCTGTTTGTGTTCTTCCTTCTACTCCTCGCTGTTGCAGGAGTCGTCATGTTGTGGCTGTGGCATCCGCCTTTCAGGGAACAAGTCGAGGACCTTTACTCAGACATAGAGACACGCATCGACAACTATCTCTTGGAAATGGCCTCTCCTCGATACTCAGGCTGTTTTAGACCAATATGATTGTGTCGCTGCTCAGGGATGTTCTTTTAGTTGTTGTTGCTTTTGTTTTATAGTTTTAAGATTTTTGCTAGGCTGTAGTTTGTTGATATTTTTTTATTTCTTATCATTTTAGACTTGGAATTCAATGTGAGTGTGATGTGAGATAATGTTGTGTTGAGCAGGATGTACTGTACCTGTTTGCAAGTTCAAATACAAGAGAAAACCTCCAAGTGTGTAAAATGCAGTAATGTTTGTTTGTGATTCACCAATGAAAACATGCAGAAAACAAAGCACCTCACTAGTTGTGTGATTTTAATGACACTGAAGATGACAAGAAAATGTTGAGTGGATAATATCAACAGAATAGTTGAAGAGTGGAAAATAAGTTGTTTCCTTTGTACTGTAAACTTCTTATTTAATCAACAGCACCACCTTGAATTGTTAAAAGATCAGATCTATTTAAAATAAAGACAAAACATTGAAGTAATCCTTTCAGCTGTTGTGATGATGGGATTAAAATTGTCGCATCGTCGGGAGTCATTAGACGGTTGTTTTAGATTCTGTGCAAACAATAAAAGAGCCATTAGAGTTTTATATTAAAAGACATAAAAACTATTGTTAACAACAAATGTTACTGTTTTTCCAGTTCAGATTCAATTACCTGAAGACAACTTTCATATCAAACTGTCACTATCTAGAGTCTGACTGGTTTAGGTTTCATTTCAGATACTTTAGTGGACAGTTTCTTTAATGTATCTTTTAATGCTGCATCTCTACCAAGGAAGCACAAACTGAGACTTCAAAGACATAATTTCCTGTTTCACCTTTACACTAGTATCACTGATTAGTGACAAACTATTGTCATCATTCGACGACTAACATTTAGAGCCCTTTGGGTGAGATCTCATCCAGCTTGTCGACTAAGAAGTTACATAATATACCTGCATGCCACTAAACTCCTGATGAGCAATACAGTGTTTCAAATAACACATAGTCCCCAAACAGTGTAGTTTCCATATCAACTCATCAACAACCCTGTGTCTGACCTACTTCAACTATTTTATATAAGAAATAGAAGAAGAAAAGAAGAAAAGAAAGAAAGTTCAGGTTTGAGGTTTGGATTTGTCACAAATGCATCAAACACATTATATAAATAATGGCAGCAATGCTTTCTGTTGTATCTCGGTCCACTATACAGGATGATGGTATCAAAAAGACTGAAGTAATAAAACAAATCAGAGACAGAAAGATGATCAAAACAGAAGTGAAAATAACAAGAGAAAAACTTTACATTTGCATTACATCATCTTTGTCGAGTGTGTCAATACTGATTTATATGTTGATCAAAACTGCATAAGCAATACATTTCATGAGCAGAGCTACCACAGAAAAGAAAAACTACATGTTTTAACAGTTTGAAATATATATTTGTTAATTTATTTTGCATTCACTTGTCACCATATTACTTGTTCAGGTCGTCTTATACTAGATCATGAAGTTCATTCATAATACAGTGCAAGAATACAAACAAAACAGCCTTGTATCAATATGTATCAATATATAAAAACTCACTGCAGATATCAGATGCACCACACTGCGATGGAGAACCATCTGCTCTACAGTTAGTGATGTGATGGCACTGTGTGGTAACTACCAGCTGTTTACGTCTGTGCTAAACTGACTGAATGATTTATGGTAAATTCTACACAAATGTTCATGAAACTGACAGACATGACACACGGAGCTATCTATTGTCTGATTACACTCAAACTTAGAGACAAAACACACTCAAAGCTGAACTCTCTGAGTGGGACGGAGCCATTGTTTATTGTATTCAGTGGTTTTAACTGTTCCAGATAGAGCTCCATTCTCAACAGGCACTGACGCAGCACATCCACCACACATGATCCGCAGCTCCTGTCTTTCACCCAGGTTTACCTGCATGTTCCCCAAATAGACCGCAGGTCATTGAAGAGATGGATCTTTGCTGGACTGAGGTCAGTCTCCTGGTGAAACTGGCGCTGAAGGTAAGAGGATGCCAAGTATGTACTGTAGCTTCAGGGTTTTGTACAATGTTTCCCAACATGACAAAGGGGATCTTACCAAACTCTTTTGACCAAGTTTTTACTTACAGAGCGGTAATCCTGTGCAAGATGAGGACTGCAGTTCTGCTGTTTGTTGTTGGACTGTGTGTGCTGAACGTCACACTTTCCCTGAAAATATGCGCTTTCAATGTTCAGAGCTTCGGTGAATCAAAGGCAAACAATAAGAAGGTTATGGGGATCCTACAAAAGGTAGAATCATAGTTGTATGTGTACAAAATGATACATGAAAGCAACATCCATAAAAAACTAGACAGCTGATGGATCTTTTTATGTTTGTTTTGCTCCCAAGATTCTTTCTCGGTGCGACTTGTGTCTCATTCAGGAGGTACGAGACTCCAAAGGAGAAGCAATCCGAGCCTTGGTTAAAGATCTTAACAGGTACACACTTTTGTCAGATTTCCAACATCATCATTATCTGTCATCTCCACAGCATCCATAACATAAACAACTGTAACTTTTAACTGTAATCTTTCATCGTTTATGTTTTTGTCACCAGGTTTGACAAATCAAACTCATATTCTTATGTGGAAAGCGAGAGGCTGGGGAGGAAGACCTACAAGGAGCAGTATGTCTACATTTACAGGTAATACATATCAAAAAATAATGCATTTCTGTAAATGGTAAGTTCAACGTCGTCCTTAATGTCCTCTTTTTTCTCTCTCATCACCTCCAGGAACAATGTGCTGAAGATCAAAGAGCAGTATCAGTATCCTAAACTAGAGACAGAGGGGACCAATGAAACAGATGTTTTCTCCAGAGAGCCTTTCATCGTTCGCTTTCACTCTCCTACCACATGTAAGATGAGATGAAAGACATCTAGTATCCCGGTTATTCAGGTTTTTGAGTGTCCATGATGTTCTGTGCATGCAAACCTCATATCCTGGTTTCAGGAACCTGAATAACCCCTTATCCTTATGTTGAGAACCTGGATATGCCGACAGGAATATAACAACTTATCCAGGTTTCTCTCTGTCATGTGTGCAGGTGAGTAAAGGAGAAACCTGCACTTATGCTGGCAAAAACCTGGATAATATCCAAATTATGTCCTTACGTTCAATGCAAACTTTGTATCAGAATAGCATCAAAACAAGGAGACACTCCAGAGTATGTGTTCATTGAAGATGTCTCCTAAATATCTTTTTGTTCCTCAGCTGTGAAGGATTTCATCCTGATTGGCCAGCACACCTGCCCCAAAACTGCCATGAAGGAGATGGATCAACTTTATACCGTCTTCAGAGAGATATACAAGAAATGGAAGACTGATGTAGGTGAACCACATCCCTATCACCATCATCATTACTTTCTTTCTTCCATTTATGGTGAAATTTGTGTGTAACTTCGAATTTCTGCTGAACTTCCCCTTTTTTTCTTTTTACTCACCCAGAATGTGATGATCCTCGGGGACCTCAACGCCGGCTGCAACTATGTCACCATCAAGGGCTGGAGAGCTGTACGCTTGAGAAGTGACCCTAAATTTCGCTGGTTAATTGGAGATGAGCAAGACACTACTGTCCGTGAGAAGACACACTGTGCATATGACAGGTCAGTGAGTGTTGTATGCATGCTCTTATAATGTTATAATGGCAACACATTTTTCACATCACCCTATGTAGCCTTTTTTTCTGCAGACAGGGTTATGTCTCACAGTTTGCTTTTAATTCTTCATCTCAAAACAGGATCATTGTCCATGGACGTGAGATTATCTCCAGTATAGTGCCGGGTTCAGCTCAACCGTTCAACTTTAAAGAGAATTTCCATCTCACTGAGGAGGAGGTAAATATATTAAAAACATACCTTTGTTTCAAACCTACAAGTTCAGGTTTATATGTGACATGAACATTAACCCTGTTGTTTTGGTGGCACCACAGGCTCTAGAAGTGAGCGATCATTTTCCTGTAGAGGTTGACCTGAAGCCCAACCACCGCTACCTCCTCCGCCATGAACTGTAGAACACTCAGAACCATCAACAACACACCAGGACTTCAAGGACTTTTTAGATAAAACTGTAGTTTTACTTGATTTTAACTGTTAAAATAAATTAAAGTGCCCAACAGAATATTTTATATTGACTCTTAACTCATCATAAAAGTGGCACTGCTGCTCTCACCAATAAAACATGAGTTGCTTAAGCACGGTGGAACTGCCTGTTTGACTGCTGGAGTTTATATTGTGCATCTGAAACTAAAACCACATCAAAGCTGACATCATTTCATGAGCTCATGAAGGTATGTTCCTGCAGCGACAGAAAACACACAACATCACTTTTTGTTATTGCACCTTTTTAGAGAGACTTCCTGATCACCTTTTTGATCTTCTACAGTTTTACGGTAGATTTACATAATGTAGAGCTTTATACTCATATGTTTTACCAGATGTATTGCTTATTGAGTGCCATTTATGTGACGTCTGTTTGACAGGAAGCCACTTGCAGCGGTAACAGATGAGACTTACTTAATGCGCTCTTCCTTTCCGAGAGAAGAGATTATCTGTGGCAATGCAGTAATGTTTGTCTTGATATAACTAAGAACTATTGGTTTGTCTATTTGCAAAGATGGAACAAAGTTTGGCTGATCTACTTTCTGATGCATTTGCAGGTAAGAAATGTAGTCTATATATGTTTTATTTTCTTTTGTCATGTAATTGCATTGTTTGTTTTTTTATTTTGTTTTGTTTTTTACTATTAATAAGTTTAATCAGTAAATAATGATGTTGTTACAGAGACATCTGTTCCATCATTCCCTGATGGAGATTTGGACTTTGAGAATTTAAATTTTGATGAAAGGTTTGATGAAGACAAGATAGAAATCTCTCATGAAAACCTGCCAACAAAGGAAGTCAGGGCTCTGCACCAGGAAGCAACTGGTGACACAGATATGTCTTGCAAAGAAACTTTAGATATATGCATGCCTGAAAATGTTGATGAGGAGCTGTCTGATGCAAAGGAGGATTTTCAAGGTGCAGGAGTCATGAGTGTGGACAAAACACCAGAGCAAGATTACACAAGCTCAGATGGAGAATCTGAAGAGGAAAGTTCTGTCTCTGAAGAAGATGACGAGGATGAAGAAGAGGATAAGGGAACAGAAGAGAAGCCAGGGGATTTGCTGATGTCGGTTCACTGCGGTGACGAGTTCCGCGATAATAAAGAGGACAGGATCTTTACTGAGGGACAACCTCTGGCTCCGGAGAGTACTGAAAACCCTCAAGTTAGAAACGAAGAACAAGGTGAAAGTGATGAGGACGCGTCCTACTTTGAGAGAGTCCCTGAACGTGGCGGTGAGGTGATAATAAAAGGTGATGAGATTGAAGAGGACGAGCAAGAGGGAGAGGAAAAGAAGCAAGATTCATCTGATTCTGAGTGTGAGGACATGAAAATTGATCAAGAGGAACATTTTCTCACTCAGTGCTTTGAGCAAGAGGCTGAAAATCCTTACAGAGATGAGCTGGCAAAAACCACTGTGGAGTTTCCGGAAATATCAGTGGAAAATCTGCAGGATCTCATTGCTGAAGTTGATACTGAAGCCAATGCTGAGAAAATGAAGGATTTCTCAGGGGAGGAGCACCAAGAGGCCGGGGAAAGCTTTGCAGATTATCCCTCAGACTTTTCTTCATGCGAATATGTAGAAGATGGAGAAAAAAATCAAGAAAATTACCAGTTGAATGCCTTGTCTTGTGCATCTGGCCTTGGTTCAAATGCAAAGCAGAGCACCTGCCTGGAAAGAGCAGTGACAGATGTGACATGGATAGAAAAAGCTGAGAACACTGATGAGGAGGGAGACGGATATCTGTACAGCAGAGGTTTAGAGATGGATGCTGATAGGTTCAAGGGCCCAGGTGTGGCAAGTGGAGAAAAAATAGAGCATGTGGAGAGTGTGATGAGCTATGCAGCGGTGACAGAGTATGATGATGGAAGTGAGACGAGTGAGAGTGACTCCTACAGCTCCAGTGACGATGAGGTCCGAGTGAGGAGAAGTGATGAGGATAATATGAGTCTAGAAAATCCTGAAAACAACAAACAACTGGAGGACACTCAACTTCACAGTGGGAGCAGTGCACAGTTCTCCAGGTGGAGCGTCTCTGAGGACCATCATGTCACAAATTACTCAGACAGACCAGATTCAGCAGCTCTCAACATTAGCTGGGACCTCAACGTCTTAACAGCTGATTCCCCTCTTCTTCAAGACCTGCTACCCACAGACGGAGCAGAAACACTGTCTTCAGATTTGACTCAGTGCCTTGCAGAAGGTGGCAACAGCTACTTAGTAGTTCAGAGAGACAGCACTACAACCACAAGCCCTTCTAACCAGGGATCCCTGGATGACAGCTTCTTCTTCAACACTGAACTTGAAGCCTCTGGGATCTCTGAGCTGGGACAGCTGGGAGATGACGAGTACGAAGAGGACAGGAACTGGGAACAAGAGCAGGAGAGGATCAAGGCTTTCTACAGGTTTTACGATAACAGCGACGGGGAGAATGAAAGAGAGGGTGAGTGCAGATGAGATAGGTGTAGTCTTCATGAAGTTACAGATTAATTCTCAAAGTGCTATTATTCCAAAATTCATCTGTTTCCGTTCGTGCATTTTTTTCAGAGAGGCAGATAAAAGTGCAGTTTTGTACAGATCCATTGTCTCAAGTCATTCACTATGAAACTGAAAGGTAAGGATAATTTCTTCTATGGATTTTCTTGAACAATAATTACAGTCAAAAAAACTGTGTCTTCTTCCTGCATCCTCAGCAGCGACAGAGATTCATACAGCAGCTCTACAGAGGGGGAGGAGGACCTGAAGTCTACAGAAACAACTGAGGTAAGAATAGAATCATTTGCATGTGGAAACATATATGCACACATGGAAACACACAAACACACACCCACACACACACACACACATTTTATTGTGTAACTGCAGTCTGGTGCCAGAACAAATGGAACAGAGGGCATTCAGTTTTCACAGGGGGGCCGTACTTTAAACATGCTTGAAATCGTACACTTTTACAAGGTTTTACACATTACAAGCTTGTTAATTACAGACTCAACAGAAAAAGCACATCACAGTGTAGAAGAGGCATTTTCTAATACAAACTGAATCAACAAAAACAAGAATGTTGCTGAAGCAAAAGCTGATGAATTTCTCCAAAATGCTACAATTATCAGGGTCATCAAGTGAGATGAACTAAATTAACCACCAGCTAGTGTTAGAGCTACTTTGAAGTAAAGTTATACATTCTATAAAACGATGGACAGAAACAGAAATACATTTTGCAAAAGGACAAAAGGGTAGGAAGGTTCAGGTTAGTGTACAAATCTCGCAAGAGTTTTGCAAATTATCTCTCTGGCTGCTCCAATCTAGTACCAACCCATGGCATATATGCATGATGAGACAGATGAGGGGGACCCAAGATGTGCCCCCCCTTCCAACGGGCCTGCTGCTTTGTCTTTGCCCATGCAGGAATTGAGGGAGCCTGACAAAACCCTGCAAGTGGAACCGGCTTGTGATCCACCAAACATTCAGCTAACAGAGAGTGTGCCAGATCTGAGCAACACACAGATCTGCACCAGAAAAGACAAGGTGTGTACTAACTGACTGTTGCTGAACATTCACTTTGTTCATTATTTTACCTCTCTGACCTATCCTTTCTTCCTGCAGTGTCTCGACATGCTGAAGCTGACACTGAAGATGGGTCTGGTGATACTGATGGGACTGCTGATGTTCTGGCTGGTCACAGACCAGGCTGACTGGTTCAGCCAAGTTCACTTCTTTGAGGGCTAAAGCTAATTTTTTGTCATTAAAACGTGTTTATACACTTACAGATGATGAAAGAAAAATCATAAATGACAATATCGAATTGTAAATTGTAAATTGATAGACACCAAAAGTTGTGAACTGGTATCTGTAATATGCAATTTTGTGTTAAATAAATATCTATCTTTGTTAAAAAGCATGCTGCCTTTTTTGTATGATGGGTAAATAAGTCATCTTCTCACTTTTATGTAAGCTAAAGGTTTCAGATACAAAAAATATGATAAATTTATGCAAAGTTACAGATTAGACTGCAACAGTAGGCTATGTAAAGGGTTTCCACTGAGGTTCACTTTGACCAGCTGCAACATTTAAGTGCTGGTTACAAGTTAATGCATCAGTAATAATAATCGAATCATGTAATGTCAACAATAGACATTCTGCATAATGACTTATTTTTCATGCTGTGAGTAAGTGACTATTTATTTATCATAACACATTCAGTTTAATCAGTCCAAATGTCCAAATGTTAACCACTGTGACCTGAATTTATAATCAAGTGTTGTAACAGGAAATACAAAATAGATGGACAAGGACCATGAAAATAAAATAATAAAAACAAAATAAAATAAAATCAATTTTAGGGTCTTTACATTCAAAAAAGATTATAACATCTTTAACAGAAAGTTTAAAACTATGTTGATGAACTTTTACTTGTAATGGTGGATTCTTACATCGTACTTACATCATACTTCTTCCACCACTAGTAGCATTAATATTAGCATTTACATGAGCTTTACTATTATTAAGTATTGTTATCATGAGCAAGCTGCAGGCGCTGTGTTGCTTCTGGAAACAAACCTAATTAAAAGAAAGAAACCATAAAATGAAGAAGCTGGAGGAAAATGAAACTCCCCTTTTCCTGTTTTATAAAGGGCTTGAGCACAATCATCTCAGTGTTTGAGACTAATGAGAAGAAAACATGTTTTGTTGTTTGTTCCTATGCCTTGATGTTTGTAAATTAATCATTTTCAATTTAAAAAAAAAAAATAAAAATTGAAAAAAAAAAACCCAATAATTTATCAAATGGAAATTTATAAGCGGAAATGACGTATAATTTGAGTGAAGGTACGAATGCTCTCTATGGCTGGTTCAACCGGTTCAACAATGGATGTATTATAATTGCTCTTATAATACATCCATGTTCAACAAACGAGGGCGGGGTTCAGTCTCCATGTCTCCAAGCTACGTTCGCATGTACGTTCGCCAATTTTTTTTCCTAGGACGGCGAAATCATGACCCGCCTTACTCTGCCTTTGATTGGCTAGTACTCGTGGCATTCGATATGGATTGGCTAAATTTAAGCATGAGGAATGACATTGTTTAGGGATAGGGTAAGACTATCAGAGTAAGCCAATCAGAAGTAGAGTAGGGCGGGTCATAACTTCGCCATCTTAGGAAAAAAATACCGCGTTCGACTCCACTGAGGATCGTCCCGCGCGACAAAACCAGCTTCCGGTCTTAATCGGAGGAGGAGGAGTCATGGTTGTTATCATTTTTAGTAACTGAAACTGCTCACAGCTCAACCGAAACAATAACTTTAGAAAACAGCCAAACAAATAAATAGAAACGACTAATAACCCCAGTTTCCAACATGTCCGCGCTGAGCAGCATGTCCGCGCAGGAGATAAACGACCTGCTCGACGAATACGGGATCAAACACGGTCCTGTGGTCGGTGAGTGGCTGAGATTGAACTGTTAACTTTGAATCAACGTGCTCACCAGCTAACTACACGGGCCTTGCCCGTGTATACAGCTCTAGTAATGTTTGCTTTTATGTCCCCCTTTGTTCACTGTGCTTAGACTCCACCAGAAGTCTGTATGAGAGGAAGCTGAAAGAAGCCATGGCCAAAGGAAAAAGAGCTCAACAATCACCTGATAAAACCTACTACAGAGAAGAAGGTAACTTTGATTTCACACTCTTTATACACACTCTGAACAAAGCTTCACCGTGTAAAAGAGAATATTCATATTAAAAGGGCTGAAAGAAAGTCACAAATGTTTCTGAACTGTAGCTACATATTATTATACATTACACAAAGTTTACAGCTGAAAGTGGTTACAGTTTTTAGGTTTAATGGGACATTGACTCAGTCTTTAAGAGGCGAACCAGCAATTTAGTTTTGCCTTCAGAAGGTTGTTGGCCTCTTAAGAGAGACAGATTAAAACAAGGATGGTCAAAATCTGTGCCAAGATATTATAAAGAGAATCAAATTAATCACCAACTATTTTGATAACCGTCATTTTGAAGAAAGAAATGTCCCAGTTCTCTGACTACAGCTTTTCACATGTGAGGATTTTCTGGTATCTTTAGTCTTGGAAGACAGTAAACTGAATATTTTTGGGTTGTGGACTGACTGACAGGACAAAACAAGATTTAAAGATGTTGTCTTCGGCTTTGGGAAACAATAATTAACATTTTTGTCCCATTTCTGACATTGTAGACGAAACAACTAACTGATTAATTACTTCATGGATTATTCAATAATGAAAATAATAATTAGTTGCAGCCCTATGCATTCCAGTCTCTAGTATGGATCAGGCTCCAAAAACACTGGATCCTACACTTCCCATAATGCAAATGGAGGCATCTTTTATTGTTACCTCCACTTTAAATTTCTGTAAATCTCAAACTGAAAATGAGACTTCGAGGTATTTAATAATTACATTTATGACTGTTATATTGAGCCATTATAACACATTCATTCTACAATGTTCATCCATGATAAGATTAAAGAAAGATAAGTCCAAGGATAAATCCAAGCAAAGCATCAGTATAAGACACATTCAGTGTGACCCTCAGGTTAAAAATAAAGTATTCTGTCAACTTACCATCACAATAATACAACAGGAGACATAGAATTAAGGATAATAAAGATAAATGCAATATTAGCTCACTGGCTAACCCTTGGACAAGCCCCAGTTTGTCATCAACAGTCTTGATCTGTTGACAACACAACACCACAGCCACCTCTTCAGCGCTGTGACTATCAGCACATAACACAGTCCTGTTTAATTCAGGAACTCCTGTAACACTGTAGGAAACACTGTAATGGAAATGTACACTTGCTTTGATATTTATCTTAATGTTTGTGCTTTCATTACAGAGGAGGAAGTTACCTATGTTCACAGGACACCTGTAAGTATCACACACTGCCACGCTGGTGTTGCTCTATTTATCTGCATTACTTCAGTGGAAAGATGCGTACAAAGAAAAGCTCTATGTTTTTTGTTTTTTTTTTTAAGTGTAAAAGCTTTAGTAACCTGCTGTACACTACCTGCTCAGCACCAAACAGCGGACACACAAAGTTAGCAACTAGCTGGTGAACACAGCAGAGCATTTAGCAGCTAAAGAGAAAACGAACCGGCCCTGTAAATCTGTATTTGTGCATCGCTATCATCATCATGTCATTCATGTCCACTGTTGTCCCCTCAGTCTGATCGCCTGCTTGGGGAACTGCAGTAAAAAAATGCTATTAGTCCCTAAACTTATATCTTGAACGGCCAATTTCTGATTATAAAATAGTAAATCTATCATGTTTGTCTCAGAGCAGTTCACAGTCTCATAGAAGGCCAGAGATGCAAATATACTAATATTAAGTACGGTTGAACGCATAGTTGTACATACCTTTTAAGTTAAGTTAAGTTGTACATACCTTTTTAAATGAACGTTATTGTAACATGTCATTGCTTATAACCTCTCTGTTTATTGTTTTGCAGTACAGGAGTGACGGTTCAGGAGATCGGTCAGTTCTCTTACAAATCCTCTACTGTTACATCTGATCATTAATCGCCTTTCTTTCTGTTTCACTTGATCAAATACAAATCAGTCTGAATTATTAAATACGTTTTTCCTATTTTCTATCTAGTGGGACTTACATGAGGTCAAGACCAGAGTTTTCTGAGAGGGAGTTTGATCATGAGTAAGTTCAGTAATTATACAAACTGTTGTTGGTAGTAGAACACAAATCCTTCACTCATGTACTTTTATTTTTATTTTGCTCTCTACAGGACATTCTACTCGAGGTCAAAGTCTGACTACAGTGGAAGGGATTATGTTGATGAGTAAGTGTATTTATGAGTATAATCTTGTATCAACTTGTACTACAATTTAATTGTGACGTGATATAAAAGTGATGAACGATGGCGCCCAGCTGTGGCTGAACCAACATTATACTAGTTTGAACCAAGAAGAGTTTTAAGTCCAGACAAGGTCACGTTTGGTTGATTCTAGTTTGCGATGGACACCATTTTAATCATGTGGTGCAGTGTTGTAATTCCTCTTTTTCTCTTTTCAGACCCTACATGTATGACACGCCATCCACTTACAGAAACTCCTATGTGAAATCGACGCCCCCAAAATCTGGTCAAAAAGCTGCAAAGGCACCCCAGTCATCTCGCCTCATCCCGCTCTGGGTTCAGTTTCTGTTCTTCCTGGCTGTGGCAGTTTTCCTCTACTTAGTTTTCTCCAATATGGAGTCAAATGAATCCATGCAAGGAATAGAATGATTTCCTTTTAAGTTCAGGCTCAGTTTACAGGGCTGTTTCACTTTATTATGCATTTTAACTGAAGGAATGTATTTTTGGTTAATGCCTTTATTTAGACATTCTGAAATTGTGGTTTATGCTTTATATTTGTGCACTATGTTTGCAGTTTACTCGCTTTCTTATGATTTAATACATAATCGTCGCCTACTTTTGGTACAGCAGCATGAAACTTTAAAAGGATATTTCAGTCAAAAACACACACAGAACTGTTCCTTCCTCCTGCCCAGGCAGCTGTGTTCTGGTGAGATTTGGAAATACCGTCCCGTGATTGTTTATAAATTATAAATCCACGGATCTCAATGTGAGCGATTGAAGTGGATTGCCATAATTAATTGTCTCATATTTATAAAGAGACATTAAGATGCAGATTGTTGTTTTAATTTTTGTCACAAAAACAACACAGTCTTATACACAACACAGTTTTATATACGTGGTGAGCTTCAGCCAGTCACAGTTTTTAACCCGTAGAAAACAATTCATGAGAGGGACATATCCTGTTATTTGATATCAAAATTGGACATCATAGATTTATAGACTGTTGCTTAAAATTGTGATAACAGATTTTAATTTAAACACTAAAAAGACATTGAACTGAATCTGTATCTATATCTTGGAGGTGTGTATAGTTGCAACAGATTGCTTCAGCTTTCCCAAATTTTCCTATTTTTCAGTGTTGTAGAACTTTCATAAGATTGTCAAACAATCTATGAATGTATATTGTTAATATGAAGATTGACCAAATCCTGACACTTTATATAAACTTTGAGTAAAACAAAGCTTCCTTTCTACAGCTGTCAGGAATAATTAGATTCTAGTACTGTAACGCAAGTGCCTGAGTGGTTTTGTAGAACAATTGGGATGTATTAATGTTTAATTAGTGTTTTGTTTGCAGTTGGGGGAGAAAAAGTTTATCCTGAATAAAACTATAAAACTGCACCATTTATACAATCTGTAAAACGGTATTTATCTGTTACAGGATTCATTCAGATGTCAGACATTTGTACCACATTATCCAACATTTTCATCCCTTAGTGTGTGATGTGATTTTTTTGTACCATTATTTCATACTACAAAATATAAAAGAGCTTGTATATGTAAACTTTTTAAGCATCAAGTGATTTATTCAGGAGCAAAAAAACATAAATGTTTAAAGAATGATTGGTGGTGAACCGTGTTGTGCATTATGATGAAGCTTTTTCCTCTTATGTAGTTTGACGTGAACATTCAATACATGCAGTTATATCTGTAGGTTGTCAAATTTAATTTTCTGACACATAAAACTCACTGAACCCAGAAGTTCCAACAACAGCAGCATTTTTTTAATCAATGAAAGCGTCTATTTACACACTTAAAGTGCAGTAATGTACACATGGTAAATGATGTCAGATGCATAGTAGGTTGGGTTAGACTTAAAATACAAAAACATCCTTTAACTATCGTTGATGTGTGGAAGCAAGTACACAATAAGCTAGTGGAGCCCGTTGTTCCTGTTACCTGGTAATAAATAAAAAACTGTGTTTTTATACAGCATACACAGGACCTGAGGAACCCGTGTCACAGTTTCCCAGTTAGGCTTTTAGTAGAAGCTTTTCCACTCCACACATCTGGGATCAGCAGCTGAGACTGACTGAATCTAAAGTCTAGCTTGAACCAAGACTGACTTCAACCAGGTATTGTTTGTGCTGTATGTACTGTACATTATCCGTCATCTCCCAGCAGAAATCTGGTACGCCATGCAGTCTCAAACAGGTCTATGTTAATGTCCAGTAAAAACATCCAGACTGTAATGAACTGGTACCACTTGCTGCCTTCTCCAAAGTCGTGGATCGCTGACCGAGCTCTCTGGTTCATTGTTTCATCTCATGCCACCCAAATCCACGAAGGACACAGTGTGAGCCTCCTGACTGTCCACTCGTGTGATTCTGCAACACACAATGCTTCACTTCAATTCACAACCCAAGACCAAAATGAATAAATAAAATATTACTCGGTGCCTTTAGAAAGTGTCATGTGTTATTGTTTCATTACATTACAAGACAGACCTAAATAATCCCTGGTGTAGCCAACTGGTTTTAGAAGTCACATAATTGTTGCTGCCCTTGGGATCCATTTTTAGGGAAACACAATATTCCTTTTCATTATTTTGCAACTATCTGCCTATAAAACAGACAGCAAGAATTCAATTCTGCATTTGCTGAACTGCTTAAAAAGATATCAAAACTTGGATGGATTTAAACTTTCTCAGTCTTGATGAAAATAAGAGATTGTTATGTTTAGATGACCTCAAATATTAGATGACTCCGTTGGTATTTTTGGCACTTTAGTTTCTTACAATCGATTTGAAATTTGATAAACAGATTAGTTCAGTTGTCAAAACTAGCTTTTTTCTGTTAAGACGTTTAGCTGAGGTAAAGACCTATTCATGCTTTTCTTGGTAAGACTATTGTAATTCTTTGTATGTGGGTGTAGAACAGTTGTCTCTTCATCGTCTGCAGTTAGTAGAAAATGCAGTCCCTCATCTCCTAACTGGTAAAAGGAAGTGTGATCACATAACACCAGTATTGGCCCTTCCCCACCAGTTTCCAGTCAGTTTCTGGATTGTTTTTAAGAATTTAATGCTTGTTTTTAAGGTTTTAAATGGGCTGGCGCCACCTTATCTAGCTGAACTCTTGCATCATCATACTCCAGTCAGAGCATTGAGGTCGACCAACCAGATGCTCTTGGATGTTCTGAGATCCAGGCACAAAAATAGAGGCGACCAAGTCTTTGCAGTGGCTGCCCCTAATCTCTGGAACAGCTTATCTATTCATATAAGAACTGCTCAGACTTTAGAAACTCTTAAAGTCTTCGCTGCTGAAGACCAGCCTCTTCTTGTTGGCATTCAACTTCAATTGAGCTTAACACCTTGACTTCATCTTCTATTGTGCTGAAATTCTTTTCAAAAATTTTCCTTTTATTATTTTGTTTTTTTACATTTATATTGATTTATTTTGTTTTTTAGCACTTTGGTCAACTGTGGTTACTTCAAATTGGCTATACCAATACATTTTGACTTGACATAATTGGTTAAATGGACATTATGTCTGTGTGTAGTTCAGGGATTTCAGTTCATTTTAATATGAATGCGCGTATGTATCTGGAAGGTCTGTATCTGGAAAGCTTTTAGTGAGTCCCCGTGGATTGTCAAACCCCACACCATGGAGACAAAATGAAACCCCCTTTGATTTATTGTTTTACAACAATAAACATGAAAACCGTCTAGAGGATAAACACTGTTATAGGCATGTGTATGTGCAAGAATCATGACCATACCTTTACTTATCTGTTGCCTGCATACCCCGTCATAGCTTGTTAATGGATAAGGCAACATAAGTGTTGTCCACACCTGTAGATGGAAGCACATGTGTAACACCAGATAAATGAACAGGATGCTTCCTAAAAAAAATCACATCTTTGTCTAAAGCTTTAAGGCTCCTGATGGAAAAGAAAAGAAAAACTTACAGGTTCTGGTCTCTCGCTCCAGTTCGGAGGGCTTCTTCTCTTTGTTACGCAGTACTTTGGCCACAATGATAATAATGATGACAGCTACAACAAACGTCAGGCCAGACACAAGCCAGCTGATCACCATTGGACTCAGTACGGGATCTGGGTCTGAGAGTGAATGGACTTATATGTAGTTACATTTTTTGCAGCTGAAGTACAGTAGAAAGCAAGATGCACAAAAAAGCACAAACACTAAAGATGTAAAAAAACATAGTTAATATATTTTGGTTCAGTTTGATTTTACGTCAGTATAATTTTCACCTCTGATGGCTATAGGCAGGGGCTGGCTTTCTCTGGAGACAAAAGTGCGTCCACCCAGCTGAACCCGATACAGGCAGTAGTAGTAGCCCTCGTTGGAGCTCTGGGCGCTGGGGAAGGTGAAAGTGACGGACGGGGTGAGGGCCGGCAGAGACTGGCGCACTGTGCCGTTGGAGCGGATGAGACGCAGCTGGAAGGAGCCGCCGGGGTACTGCTGCAGGGTGGAGCAGGTGATGTTAAAACTGTGGCCTTTAATGACAGAACCAGCCGGGGCCTCGGTGGACGTGTTGTACCAGTGTTGGGGAGTCAGGAGTTCCACTGTGATCAGCCAAAACACGAATTCAATACGTTGTTCAAGGTCATACAGAGTTACTACAATTTTCTTTCTAATCTTTATTTGTTATCACATATTCTAAAATATGATGGTTGAGTTACAGCCATCTGTCATTACTGTACTGTACATTATTGCTAATTATTAACCAGTCAGGGATTAACAACAAACTAAAAAAAGCATCAGGTGAAAAATGCCATTATAAGGAAAATGGACATTTGCCAAAACAAATTATTGATATCGAAAACTGAAACAAATGGCTCAAAATTAGTAACAATTGTATGCAGCTACAATAAAACAAAAAAATAGCAGTAAAAATACAAATGTGTAACAAAATAAAGATCCTATCTTTTTCTACCAGCTTTTTAGATCTTTAAACATCACTTCATCATCAAAGGTCAAGATAAGAAGGAACTTTCATGCTCAAAACCAAAGATGTTTGCATGCTGTGAGTTGAGACTCAATAAAATGTAACCAAACCTGATTCCAGGCAAAGGGATTACCAGAAATTAAAATCAAATATTGGCGTAAACTCAGTGGGTTCAGTCAGGCAGAGAATCAAACCTAAACCGGTATAGATTGCACAACACAAGAATGTGCTATGAGATTGGGCGGTGGTGGAGTTAGTATAGATTACACAATGCAGTCATGACTCACCCACGGTGATGTTGATGGAGTTGCTGGGTGGAGAACTGTGCAGCTGAGAAGGAGAGATGCCCTTGATCCTGTACCGACAGCTGTAGCTGCCCTGGTGGAAAGTCTCTATGTCGGACAGCGTCAGCTCCACTCTGATCTGGTTCTGGTCCACTCTCTGTGTAACCAGCGGCGTGGATACTCCGTGCTTGTACAGATGGAAGTCGCTGAGGTGGTTACCCAGCAGAACACTGCAGCTGAAGCGCACAGCCTCCCCAGGAGAGAACACAGTGTGAGGTGACAGCAGGGTGAGGGTGGGCATTAAAAGGGTACCTGTGAGTAAAGACAGGTTCATCACAGACTGTAAGGGTTCATGCCTCAGTGTCTCGGATGTTTTGGATAAACAGTATCTACGTTAAAAGGGGTTTAAAGCCTCTTTCACACATATTTCCTGGTAAATTAGTGAGATAACCTTTCAGGCACTGCTAGTGATTTTCACTAGTCACACAAGCAGCTACATCTTGCACCTTTTCAAACATGCCATGACAAAGCTGGAATAGATAATGTGAGGGACAGTCCAGCAGATGGCAGTAATACAACAGTTATGAATGCCAACCTCCATAAAACTCAACAGAGAAAGAAGATTTTGGGTTGGGGAGGGGGGCAAGGCCGGATGTATGTGTATGTCTTATTATTTTTAAGGAACATGGTGGGTGAGGAGCTGTTTGGTGCCAGTGCTTTTGTCATGTATTTAATATTCAACAAGTTTGTGAGACAAATCACCCGTGTGAGCATTGGCAAGGCAACTTCGCTCGCTCCTTGTGAAAGTGTCTTTGATCAGGCAGACGTGACCCTTTACATATTCATCCCTGCAATGTTACTGCTTTCCTTCACAACACTAGGTTGTTCTAGGTCTCAAGGTGGGACATTGGTGGTACAGATTTCCCTGAATATCGATCCCTGCTCCCTTTCACACATGACCCCATGCAGGAAATGTTCCTGAACATTTCAGGGATCAACTGTATGTGTGAAAGGGGCTTAACTGAAAGATTAAGTATCCTGAAAATAGTATTTTCATCAGTACACATGTATGTTTAACTAGCCAATAGCCAGAACAGCCTGTATATATCAACACAGCAGTAATCACAAGGTCATGAAAAAGCCAGTATGGAGTCTCACCTGAGCATTTCACCCCTGCATCATTCTCATGGGTGCAGTGGGGGTTACTGTGGAGGACGACAGCGCAGCGTGTCAAACTAGACTCATGTCCAGAGCACTGGACATGCCGCAGGAAGATCTCTCCACTGCCTGCACCAAATGCTGCACTGTGAAGGGCAGCTTCAGCTAAGCCACATCCCAGATCCAGACACACCACATAAGCCTCGCGGAGGTCCCAGCCATGGTCGCAAACCGTCCCCCACTTGTTATGGCGGAGTAATTCAACTCTGCCAGAACACTTGCTCTCCCCACCCACTAGTCTAATCCCCTCTGTGGATCAGAAAAAAAATGACTTAGTGACTGCAGGTACAGGAATGGCTGCAGATTTTACAGATGGAGCAAGATTATAATCAATCCCAGACTTACCAAAAGCGGTAACTTTATCCCACAGAACACCTAGCAGACCTGTGAATGAAAACATGGAATTATTGTCAGGCAAACACAGATCAAAATTCATACAAAATTTCATAAATGGAAAGTATTAACACTCAGTTGCCATTTTAGTAACTACACTTACTTAGTAACACACTAACTAAAACTAATACAGTCTAACAAAACAGCCCAACAGTAAATCCTTCCATTAAGGTTCTAATAGTCAACGTTTGCTGAAACTGCTGATTCAATTTCATGGTCATTTTGGAGGCTGTAGTTTGAGGTGCTGTTAAAGTGTATTACATTACAATGAGAGATAGTATTACTGTGTTTAATCCCTATAGAGGACAATACAAGAAACACAGCATGAAACACAGAGAACAACAAACAGAGAAAATATAAAAAGCTCATACAAATCAAAACAGTTCATGTAAAGGTAATGAGACGATATTTTCTTCTCTGAATTTACCAGAGTAATAATTGAGAGTGAAAAAACAAGTGTTTGTATCTGTTGGTTCTGGCTAATGGCTGTCTGAAAATGGAGCCAGTGAGCAAGACATGGCGGTCTGGATGCAGGGGAAGTGAGCTCTCTGACAGGATGGACTGTGCTTTTTTAAATAAATGCTTTTAATGGATGTCAGGCAAATTGCTTAAATGAGTTCTAGTGAATTTACTGCTTACTTTGATCACCCGGCTTAATGTTTTTTTTGGTTCAACATTAAGAGAGCGGAACTAACTAGATACAAGAAAATGTCAGGACACTTACAATGTCATTATAGTTCTGTCAACCTGAAACGTGGCCAGTTGCCTCAGACACAAAAGACTGCTGTCTTTTTTTTTTTCAAAACATATTTTGTTTTGCTCAAATGACAATTTGTGGTCAATTATGGTGTCTGAGTATTTAACATACTCCACCACTTCTACACTCTGACTCTATTGATTACAGTGCTGACAGAACTCGATGCATGACACCTAAAATCAATGCAGCTAACAGTTTGTTATATCAATAGACTAAATAGCCAAACAGCTCTCAGTATAACACAATACAGCTCAACAGCACCACATCCTTCATACTCTCTACATGAGAGTACTTGTGGATCCACACCTCTCTAAAAGACACAGTGAACATAACATTCATGGAGTTTTTATTGAACGGCTGTTCTATTAAAATCGATTTAATCTTAGTTAATACACTGGAAACTAAGTGTTTATTACAAAATATTTACAATAAACGACACCTCTATAAATAAGAAACACGGATCTCGTGATGTTAATTTAAGACAGTTAACGTTAGCTACAAGTTTGTCATAATGACAAGTTTGTAGCTAGCTAGCAGTTATTTAAGACATTATTATGAAACTGATGCTACATTACGGGAGCCTAGTCTTTTTCTCTTTGGTGAATGCAACGTAACTTACTAACCGATGTAATGGTGCTAACTGAAAGCTCAAATAATTGCTTGTCACGTTGCATAATCGAGGAAACATAAGCTACCTAGCTTAGCGTTAGCCAGCCGTTATTAGCTCACCCGTTAACAGGATATGGAGGAATCTCAGCATCGTTCCCTTCACCCTTCCATCACACGTTCCGCTGTTGTCGTGGTGATGATGCTGACAGCCGTTGAAAGCCAGTAACCGCACAACGCATTAGCTAGTTGTGTGCTGGCTGCCTGAACTGTGAGCTAACGGCTAGGCAACTTTAACCAACAGACCCGGACGGCGCGGCAGTAAGTTGGTTAAAAGACATTATCGATTTAAGTTATGCTAATTCATGGATAAGTCGGAAGTGGAGTTCAGGTGAGGCTACAGCTGATGAGTCCAGGTGGATGTCACTGTATATTAAAAAAAGATGTCTGGACAAACTGTCTGTCTAACGTTGGGTCAGGGCGCCGTCCTCACGTCAACAGCCAGGGAGTTTATCCCGGTGCTGAGCCGTTCTCCCTGCGGCAGGCAGAGGTCACCATAAACCGCAGCGCTGCGTTTTAAACCCATTAAGCTCTCTACTCATGGAGGAGGGTCTCTACTGTAAGCGGGGGCGTAGCTTAAAAATCATGTGCCCCACAGAGGTAGACTGGTGTATTTTAAAGGATAAATTCACAATTTTTCAAGTATGTCTTAAAACAACAGTCAGGCTCCCAAATGAACACTGAAATGGGTTTTCTTCTTATCATTCCTCCTGTTGATATTGGCCATGAGAAGATCCCATCATAATTGTTGTATTGTATGTATTGGGACCATGTAGAGTGTTAAACACAAATACTAACATTAGCTTAAAGCTAGCTTAAAGCCAATTTTCATCTGCAGTCCCTTACAATTAAAACATATAACAACACAATAACAAACAATACAAAGCAAAAAAACATACAGGACACATTATACAAAATACAAAGCTACACACAACAGCACACAGCCCACATCAAACCACAATGTCAACTAGAAATTAATAATGTATGCTTGTCAAATGAAAAACAATATTATTTGTGTTCACAAGAAGACCATGAGATGAAATTTAGATTCAGCAGATTTTTAAAATTTGGTTTTGAATGTACTGATGCAACTGCAGCTCTTCATGTCATCATGGTCATGGTCATCTTCATCAGGTTGGACTTTCCACTGAATTGTGGTTTTCACAGAGAAAGCTGACTGCCCAAATGCAGTGTGATGAAATGGTACTGTACAATCTTGTATAGAGGATATTCTGGAGGATATGATAAGATATAATGCACTTGACACAACTCTCTAGAACCAGTATATTGTTTCTCCATTCTGGGCTACTGTAGAAACATGGCGGTGCAACATGGCAGCGTCCGTGGAAGACGACCATAACCCTCTCCCTATTTAGATATAAATGGCTGATTCTTATTTTCAGTTAATTATACACTTATTAAAACACCTTATGAATATTATATTTTTGCCAAGTCCGTTCCACTAAATGCCACTAAATTCTAAACGCTGCACCTTTAAATACATTTTTGTACAACATGACTGTGTGGACACACAGTATTTTGGTCCCCATCACTTACACTTAAAGCACAATTGAAGGAGATCTTTTAGTAGTCAGTATGAACGAGGAAAAACTCTTTCATTGTTTATTTGGGCACCTGACTGTTGTTTTAAATCACGTGCAAAATTGTGAACCTGTCCTTTAAATCTATATAGGTATCAAACAAACAAACTTTGTAGCCAGGTATTATTCCAGCATAGAAAAACTGTGTACACTACTACTATCTTATTAGTCACCTCTTATAAAGGAGTTATAAGTTGTAATTAATGACTTTATTAATTGTTAATGATTAATTTTCCAATGCTTTAGATATCAGTTATAATATTATATGTATATATTGGGTTGAAAGGTTGTGAAGTATCGCTCTGGTTGGTGTTTATTCTCTCCACAATTGAGTTTTCAGCTCTTTCATTTATCAGAAAACTAGCATCTGGTCTATATACATTTAACAACTTATTAACATTTAGAACTGCAGTCTGTAGACTTGCTGGATTGTTGTAAAAAGAATAAGATCCATTAAACTTTAGTAACGAGGAGAAACAGAGACCCCAAACTTGTTATTAGTGACTTATAATTAAGCTGTAAATCAATAGTTTTTTCATATTAAGCATCAATAAAGCCATATTTACTCCTTGTAAACGCATTTTAAGGGGTTTGTATTAGAAATTGGTGCTGTTCTTACATTTCACAGAATGGGAGGAATAGGGGATCAATAGGGGACCAGCAGCTTCAAAATGACATGGACCTTCATCACTATTGTAGCCATGACTCAAATACCCACACCATTCAGAAACCCAACACCAGCCTGAGGTATTTCGTAATTTGTACCCTGCTCCATGTGACAACTCCTGCTGCAGTCCTCCCACATAAAATCTTTTGTTTTCGAGTCTGTTTTTCCCCAGTTAGAGAGAACAATGCTGATAAATTAACCCAAACCACAACAGGAAGGAAACATTTTTGATGATTCATGTCTTCAGTTGTACAATAGTTTCACACTGGTCCGAGTGACTTACCCAATAAAAGGCTCTGGGATATTTCTTCCATTTTGTTATTTTCCTGTCATAGATGACTGGGCTCTTTTGTAGCCCTGGTTGACCGTTTTCTTTTTATAACTGAATATGTCTGCATAGACACTCATTTTAGTGCCTCATTTGTTTTGAAGGGGTACGACTACTCATCATAGAGAGAAGTTTCCCTGAAGCAGGCTCTGTTCCCGAAGGCTTGTAAGGCAGCGAGTAAGATGAATTCAGTAAAATACAGAACAATCGTGACCTGTTCTTTTTTTTTTTTAAGAGAACTGTGACTGTGAAGGCTTTTTCCATACAAAACTCCTAAACATAAAACCAAAGCCACACAGGAATGTCTCCCAAACAATGTTAGAGACCTGAAAAGGGCTAAATTAGAGTCTAGACCTCACTCCAGAATTCAAATCCACAATTTGTGGTAGGATTGAGGTCCTCATGCAGTTTGACCGGCATTTTTGCAAATACAAATGGAGACATATTGTGTTTCCAGAAGGGTTTTTGTATACAACACATTTGTATCAGTTTTATACAGACATATTACCCACAAAAACCCAAAGCTGTGATGGTTCCTCAACTAAATACTGACCTCATTGTGCTCAACAACTTTGCATTTTATATGTGCGTTTAAATGAAGGTCACGTGAGCTGCTTTTGCTTTCATTATTCATGTTTATCACCTGGGTCATGAAGTCCTGATTACCTCCGCTTTCATTAAAGGTTGTAAAACAAAGCATAAAAAGAACTCTGTAGGGTTGAATACTTTTTATAGCCATGATATACGGAGACAGTGGAAGACTCGTTTCCAGATCTGTGACTATAGATGAAGCAGACATTACTGGAAAAAAACAAAACGGCAACTTACAGTACATGGAAAAAAACAATAAGACAACACATCTCAATGTTCAGTCATAGCTTGAACTTAACTACCTTATCTTCTTCTTCTTTCTTTATGTTGAGTTAAGGAGAGCATTTACTGTACATTTCAGGCACTGAGCTTACACCTTTCCCTGGTGAAATTAAGAACCCCAAAAGAGTCCCAAAAGAAGAATGAATTTGAGTTCCTTAAATAAAAAAAATAAAAACAATTAAAAAAAAAAAAGAAAAAAGAAAGGCTGACCTTTTTGAGCCATGATCATGTCAAATATATTTTCAGCCACATTTATAGGGGATCATCAGATATAAAAATCTTAATGAAACAAATTCATCAGAATACTTGGACTTAATAGAACCAGCCAACTAGTCCCTGATATATTCTGATGTGATTTCTCAGCTATTTAGCCATATTTGTACAGTGCAACATCCCTTCTCTAATCTCGAGCTTCCTATAAATTAAAGGCAGATTTTCTGTATTAACAGAATCATCATGTCAGTGTTCAACCACCAACTGATGTCGTTTCTTGGTGCATTTTATTGAGCCATTGGTCAAATAAGCATCCAAGTTCTTATCTTATTGTAAAAGGTGACTATCTTTTTCCACAAAGAAAACATACAGATAAGCCTATGTGTGTGTATTTATTTATTTATTTATTTATATATATTTATTTTTATATATATATATATATATATATATATATATATATATATATATATATATATATATATATATATATATATATATATATATATATATATATATATATATATATATATATATATATATATATATATATATATATAAAATGAAAAATATGATAAAATTCTCTGTAATTCAAACTTCAAAACCAGCACATGGTATTTGTGAAAGTATACCTGAAATCTCAAACTGGTCTGTGTGGTCATTACAATGCAACCGCACTTTACTAGCACTTGACCTGAATTACTTCCCTTCATTAACTAAATGAGTCACGTGTCTCGGTACATTTACCACTGATAAAAAGGAAACAAACACAGTCATAAAATAACAAAACGTAAAATAATTTAGTTAACTTAACACTAGTCCTCTAAGAAGATGACCTTTTTTCACAGGTTTGGAGTTTTAATAAGAACCATGACTTCTTGCATTATTTTTTATCAACTCCTAACAACAAGCTTTCAGTAAAATAATGTGTTTAGCTCTTTGGATAACAGTACAACTTGTATCAGTTCCACCATAAAAAGTCTCTTTAGCACCACACTGAAAAATGTATGTGTTGCATTTTCAAAAGTCTCTTGCCCAGCGTGCCTCGGGCTTCGTGTGGCGTCCATCTGTCCATCTGTCAGGGAAAAACCCAACTTTCAAACATGTCTTCACTTGGAGTCTCCCAGCAGATGGACAATGAGTTCATATGTGGAGAGGACGATGGCTGTGTTAGGGATTTGTCTAATTAGCTGTGGAATGAGTCCTCTATAAAAAGCTGCGTAGCCTTCCTCCACTGCTATTAACCTCCCTGTCTGGAAGAAATACTTGTACTTGCTGCCTTCCTCGCGCAGCCTCGTCCGAATGACCTCTGTGGAGACAAAACGAATTTTGAAGTTAGTTTTCCCCCTCAACATTCGGTTACTGTGTTGCAAGAGACAAACAGCGGATTCAAGTGTTTACCGTGTGGGTAGGCTATGCAGGATGCACAACCCTTTGAAAAAGCAGCTGCCATCATCAGACTCAGGAAGTCCGACGCTCCTTTCTCCTTTTCACTGTTTGGAGAGCTGAACTGGCTCTTGGCGAGGTTTTTCTTCAGTGTCTCATAGATGAGGAAGCAGATCATGGTCTCCGAGATGCCGGCGTAGGATGCGGTAAGGCCTCGGTAGAAGCCCCGGATCCCTTCCGTTCTGTAAACATAGCGGGCGCACTGCAGCGCGTTCATCTTCTTCTCTCCTCTGGCTCTGAAAAGTGAAACAAGTGAGGTTCATTAATGTCAAAATCACAGTATAAGATGGACACCAACCAACAACGATTTTAATTGATGATCGTCTATTAAAGAAAAATAATTGAATAAATAAAAAATTAATTAACCATAGAAACTACAAAATGCCGAAATGATGAATACCCCAAACCAGTTACCAGAGTCCCAAAAAAACAGTCTGACAGTAAATAATTAATTCAAAATCCAACTCAAGTTATCCAAATCTGCTCATTTTCTGTTGATCTTTCAAGTGATGAGTCAACTTTTAAACCTTTAAGGGAGTTTGGGACATCAAGATTTCCATGTTGGGTTGAATGAGTGACTAGAAAAATCTTAACTGCACTTCATTTGAAATTATTTGATCCTTTTTCTTCCTCATTTATGAAGCCACCATTTTGTGCTCCAGGACAGGTGTTTTTTGTTTTTTTTAAAAGACAGGGTGAACAGACTTGTTCCTGTGAACTCCCATGATACTACTACCCCGTACTTGGTAATGTAAATATAGACTCTTCTTCTGCACGCAGTTCACTACGTCAGCACTGTGTATTTATGGAGCGAAGTCACAAGCTCAGTCTCACACACTGCATAACCCAAGGACAGTGCCATGAAGGCAGGCTCTGTTAAAATTTCTGTTAAAGGTCACATTATATGCGCTGCCACCTGGAGAGACCTTAAAATAAGTCAGATTGTTTTACACAGATCTAAAACAGTGACTAGAGTCAGTCCAGACACTTATCGTGCACACAAGGAAAATGAAATTAAGAGTATACACACTTTCTCTCCAGCTGCATCCTGGTCTTGACCATCCAGATGGGGTTCATCAGAGAATTAGTAACGAAAGCTGAGGACAATAGACAAAACACGTTCAGTTTTACACTGCAGAGTGACATCATGCCCTCAATATAACTCATAATAAAGTTATAAAGATGGAAAAATCATTTGTTTTTGTTGCGCTCATTATTGAAGGGAATTAAAGCGGCAGAACAGAGCAACAACATCCGCAATATATAATGCAGTCAGACAATAAATCCATTTGAAGCCTAAAGTGGTCATTTCACAGGCTAAGAGTTTAATATTGGCTCTTTTATTTATTCAAAGAGTAGAAAAAAAATATACAAGATCTTAAAAAAGGATTTCATTATATTTTACAGCTGTTCATGTAATTATGTCAACTACATGTATGTAACAAAGGCTAACATGCAGACTGCTCACCTGCAACACCAGCAGAGGACATGTGCACCATTCCACTATTAGGAACGAACAGCCCATTGAATATCTCTTTAGATTTCGAGTAGGCAGCAAAGTAAATGGCTCTGAAACACAGAGAACAAACTGGTGAGAACTCTACACACACAGCTGTAAAGACTAACACACACACACACAGTGCTTAAATATGAATGCATATTCAATATGTGAATGTGGTTTTTTTATGACTGCTGTGCAATTATGTAAATGATTCCATTTGGGCCGGTGTGTGTCTTTCACAGAGAGCATGTATCCAGAGCAGTCTGTCCTCCGGTGCCTGCGCGCTCTGCTCGGCTTCTGGAACAGACCGTCACTGCACCAGAATGGGCTGAATAAGCACTGGGCACCACAGATGCCCACAGCGCTGCTCTGAATGTGAGCCTGTCCAAGTTGGCCAGTGGAATTACTGAGCAAAGGATCACGCTGCGGCTATTCATTAACCACAGGGAGAGTATATGTAACCCATGGCCTTTTCCAGCTTAACACAGACTCAAAGTCCAGTCAATGTTTTTTGGCAAATTTGATGGGATTATAGATTTCACAGTTATATTACCATGTTAAATAAGCACGAGCAAAGTACAGGCCATTTGTTGACACTAAAAATAGAACAAAAGGGTGTGATTGAAACTTCACACAGTGTACCATTAAAGATTGTACTTTTTTTTTTTTTTTGTACTGTTCCCGGACTTATTTGTTTCGAGTTGAGAAAAGTTTAAATGTCATGTTGACAGATGCTGTGGCTTACACAAACAGAGCAGCGAACTCACGAAACTCTCAGTGGCTGGGAGGACTCGGAAGTTGTTGCCGTGACAACAGCTTCCTGTTTATATGGCCAGTTAAGCTTCCAACCATTAAAGTGCAAAATATAAACACAGCCCTGTTCCTTTTTGTTTTCCTTGGTTAGTGGCCATGGTATAATAGACTCCGAAGTCTCCTGATACACGAAAACAACAGACTGCTGAGAGATCGCCATTCTGCTTCTTTGTCTGTGCTTCATTTATTGTTTTGTTGTTTTTTTTTTAAATACAAGGACGCCTCAATGTGTTTTATCACTAACTTGTACACAAAATAGGCAGGTATTATTAACACTGAGATGACCTCATAGTTTGAGGACATTGTTAAAGAAAACGTGAGAGGGGAAGGATGGTTGGGAAATGCATTTTAGCAACAACGATGTGAAAGTGTAGACACAGATTTCACTGTACCTTGAAGGAGCCACACCAACAAGGTTTGGCCCCAAACCACGGAAGAGTGATCTTGGTCCCTCTTTTTCTAGAATTGATCTGAAACAAAAGCAAAGAGCCATCAAACACCCTAAAAGATACAAAGTTTTAATCATACACATCAATGTTCATATTAAACTAGCTCTATGACTGTGTAGGATTAACACAGGTCAGCTCTGTTGAGGGGAATGAATATCAAATCTCGCTCCTGAAATCATTCCAAGTGTTACACCAGTCATGTTCACTTGAGCTGGTTTTGCAGTTACTATATTGAACTCAGTCCCCTCTGCAGCGCTCGGCTTGTCACGTCAGCCACATCCCCACTCTGTTTTTTTAACTGTTTGTAGGCAGTGACCTTCAGACCTTCATTCTCCACATGACGGTCAGCTCTGTCCCTCTGCGGGAGAGTACAACTGCAATTTGCGTATTGTTTTCTGTAATGCACACCTCCTCTCTCAAGCAGTGCTCACACTCTCTCTCACTGATACCAGACACCTCTTCTCAAACAATGAGGAGTTTAGAAACACAATAACGACCTCTTTTCAGGTCAAAGTAGTGTCCCATCAGTAAGTGGTTCCAATGGTTGGAGGAGGGGTTTAAGGTTGATAATGGATTTGGATTGTGTTTTTTTTTTTAGAATGAAAACACCTTAAAGCCTTTAAATGCAAAAGACAACACTCTCCCAGCTCTGAAAATGCATTTGAACAATTAGTGACGGTAAACTGAAAAAACATGTCTAAAACCTGAACTGAAATGTCTTATTGTCTCACGGCAATGAAATTGTAATCATCTTTTGGCGTACGTCACTTTTACAGCTACGGTTGACACCAGTTCAGACCTTAGTCCTCTGACTGTAATATAACACTGATGCAGTGCCCTGATTAAAAACCTCTCTACGATCACCCTCCGGGGATGTTTCTACTGTGCCCAACCCAAGCTGGCTCATAAATAGGGCTGCTTCATAGAAACCACGGGAACTTGTTATATGCCTATCTTGAGGCCTGGTGGAAGAGCAGGTTTTGTGTTGACCCAAATGGCTGTTTAAGGACATTAAATACGAGCAGGAAACTGCATACTTAATCCTCCTTTTATGTAGGACAGGATTAGTGGCCTTCATTTTAAGACTATGAAGACAGAAAACAAATGACAGGCTTTCCAAAGTATTTTACTTCATAAACTACTCCAAAACAACCAGTTATTTTGAAAAATGTATTTCATCAACACATCAGACATGACTAAACAACGGTATTCCCAGGGACGCCACCATGTAACTAAAAAAAGTCAGCAGCTAACAATTATGCTCGTCCTTATATGGCAGCTTTGATAAACAACAGTGTGCACCAGCTGTGAAGAGGGAACACTTTGTCCTGATGTTAGCAAGTAGAAAAATACAAATCCCTCAGGGGACAGACCCACCCAGCATTTCTGCAGCACGGTTTGCCTAACAACGAGGTCAACAAACACCTTACCTCAGGACCTGCAGCAGCCCAGGTGTAACAGTCCCTGGTCGGATGACACCAGTGCCGCTCAGGGTGCCCAGCTGGACCTGGAAGACAGGTCGGAGGGTGAGCCCAGAGGACTGCAACCGTGTCTTCAACACCTCCAGGGGGCAGGTCATGATGGCTCCCACTGTACCACTACATCTGCAAATTGACATTGGCATGAAAATTAGGATAACAAAGCTTTGGATGTTTCAGATCCTGCAAACAAAGAAGACAATCCCCCACTGCTTAATTCATGTGCATTCAGATTATTGTAATACAAAGGCTAACCTGCTTAGAGTAGTAAGGTCCAATTATTTGCAAGGTTAATCATATCAGCTTGACAAAAGAGTGTCCCCCCCCCCCCCATCATAACACAGCTGAAGAGCTGCTGACCAAGTGCAATGAACAATTATGGTCAAAGATCGGTCTCTTGCTCTGCAGTGGAAACACTCAGTTATCCAACCACATGTGGCGCACAGGGTTTTCCGTCTCAGACACTCTAATTGTACTTGGGAAGAGTGGTTTGTCCGAATTAAAACTTTTTAGACATCACTTTTGCAATTTTAGCATGAATAATACCCTCATTTAGTTCTTCACATCTCTCATTGGTTCATCGTTTAACCATGTCTATGACCTTGTCGGGGACAGGCTTTAAAAGTTTGGAACAGATTAGACTAAGCCTGTCTCATGTCTGGAGGACAAAGTCAAACATCTTAGCAGCAGTAACACCTGACCTAATTGTCCATTCACTGACCACTAGTCACCTATCTAACCCTATACAATTATTAGAAACAATGCAAGAAAAGAAACTACACTCCATGTCCACGTTACATAACCTAATGTGACAGACACATGTTGAGCCATGTTGTGATAATGTGGTGTGGATGAGCTGTTCTGGCAAATGATAAGCATGTCTTTTGCTCTGAAAATGAGAAGAACGTGTTAAATTACATATTGTTCATCTAGTATTGGTTGTTTAACATGCTCTGTCACTGTGTCATACGAGCTCAGCTGGTTTTTAATTGTTTGGTCTAAAAAGGTAAACATACATTTCATTGCCTATGTTTTAAATTAAGTCTGCTCCGCTTAAATTAAAACAAATTATCAACATCATCCCCATCATATTATAATCCGCCCCTACATTTTTAAAATCGCGGTCGCACATGAGGAGCTAAAAATGTCTTAGTTTCTTAAATGGTCGTCAGATCGTTTCAAGGGTAAAATGGCGTCATTTTTACCAAGCCAATGTTGTTAAAATTTGACCTTAACATCAGGTGGGTGTACTCCAGCTCGCTATTACATCACAACCTTGCTTATTTTTACTAATAACATTCCTACATATCGAATAGTGGTTAGCATTGAGCTATGGTTGTTGGCAAACTACAGCTTCCGTTACGCAACAGTAACTAAAGGACATCATAATTATAGCAAAAGGCTAACTTAACGACTCTCGGGACTGCGTCCGGCCGCTAACTCATTGTTTTGAGATACAAATTACAGCTTCAGTTTTAACACAGTATATCGTCTAAAACACCCCGTCGTCCTCCGCAATAAGAATACAACCTTCCAGAGAAAAAATACTAACCGACTATCGTTAGCTGGCTAACACAGTTTAGCAAACTTCCGCACGGATGTGAAAGATGTTGCCGGGTGGTGGTTCATTGTCCACGACAACGTTAGCTTGAGTATAAGTCCAAGACGTATACAGTTAAAACTGCCGCTAGTCATTATTTTCAGCTAGCTGTTCAATGTAATAAATAAGTAAGCTAACTTAGTGAAGAAAGCAGTGAAACGTTATACTGGAAATAATCGAGCTAACGCGAGCTAAGTTAGCTTGCCTTTATGGATCCGTTAGCAAGTTGGCTAGCGGCTCTGCATAGCTTAAAATTAGTTAATTAGCGACTCAATGTTATTTACAGGCTTATATAGCAAAGAACATGTACCTAAGCTCAAGTCAAATGTTTGTATAACGTTACCAGTTTAAGCTATTGATAAGGGTACGTTAACGTTACTCCGGTTGGAAGCAGCAGGTTTAATGTGACTTACCCTCCAGCAAAGAGATGTAGCAGCGTGTCTTTCTGTGCCATCTTTGTTCCCTTTTTCAAACAGCCACCATACTCTGCATATGTGTGTCTGATAGAATCGAGTTTGAATAAAAGAGAAGGGACAGAGAGACGGTTTAAGTGTCTGTGCACCGGCTTGTCCGAGCTGTCAGCAGGGCCGAGCGGCGGGCGGACCTGAAGAGCTGCTTACATTTACGTCAGAGGGCAGAACGGGGGTGTTGTCCATGACGTAGGCACACGTGCTCAGTACCGCGTGCCGTTTGGCCTTTCTGCGCTGTTACATAATCATTTGCCTGCAACAAAGCTCAAAAAACAACAGCAGGACAACGCGTTGAACTTCTGAGTCTTCCTGACCTTCATTTGTTTCATTATTTAAAATAAATTTGGCTCGGGGATAATTTACAGAAGTAACAGACTTCTTAAAATGAAAATATGATTCTTATAATATTCTTACACAGGAGTGGATTTAATGATTTGCGGGTCCCAGGCAAACTGTCCTCCTTCATTTTCATCCTTTCTCTACTGGGGAGGTAGAAGTACTCAAAACCTTTTTCCCTAAAACTACCACTAAGTAAATATACTGTAAAAGTCCTGGATTCAAGAGAGGCATTATTAGCACAATTTACTTAAATTTAATTAACTTGTGTTCAAGATTGATCTTTTAATTCATATATTAAGCTAGATATGCTATGCTATTTTATTTGTTACATATTCTAAGTAAAATCTGAATCTGCAATGTAACCAGTAATATTTGTCTGGCAGGTAAACGCAGTGCAATGTTTTCCTATCAGGTTGAAGTATACAGTTTTTGTTTGTTTGTTTGTTTGTTTTTTCGCCTCTGCCTTTATTGGCAGTCAGCAGTGGAGTGGCAGACAGGAAACATGGGGAGGTAGATGGGCATGACGTGCAACAAATGTCCCTGGCTGGTATTTAACCCAGAACATTGCTGTTATGTGGCATGCGTAGTAACCAGTTGCATACTTTAAATATAGTCCTACTGAGTTATATATTATAACAAGGGTGGGTGGAGGTTGAAATTGAAATAATGTGTTTGAAACAATTATAATAAAACTCCTGAAACTATTAAACTATGTGAGTAACACATTATGGTGAAATTGATTGTCTTGTTTTTTATCAAACTTCCAGATAATGCTGAATCAAACAATAAAATGACGTATTTTCTGGCTTTTCGGGTTACTCAACTGAGGTGTGGTATGAGAGGACATACAAACTGCACTCACACACTGACGGGTTTGTTTTTCATGTCTGAAAATGTTCAAAACCCTCACATGTCACCGTGGCACATTTTGATCTGTATGCATGTCTCAACCCAGTTACCTAATCTTTATGATCTCTTCCTGCTACGGAAGTTTCTGAAAACTTTCCATCAAACTATATATGTTTACCTGTAATTCTGGCCCCACTCTGATAAGAAACAGAAATAGAGAGATAAAAAGTCAAGAAAAACAACTTAATCTTCTTCATCACTAACAACTTAAGACCTTGATTTTAATTGGAGCTGAAATACAACACCATGTCTGTTCAGTATGGCCATAATGAGCATGTGATGTTATGGTATGTGCTATCCACCAATCAGCGGTGTGCAATAAATGCTGGTATGTAACTCCAGCTGCCACCCTGCACATATTATCTAAGCTGTAAACCTACAGAAAGATAGAAAGTTGTTCAAGCAACTTGATAGCACCTTGTTTTTGTGTAAGTCTGTACAATAACATCTGTGCTGTTGAGTCAAAACAGTCTCCTCAGCTGCACTTGCCTTTTGTCCTTTTGGGAATCATAACAATATTGTTGTCATTTTATATTGGCAGCGTATTTTTTTTTCTGTGAATGACATGTAAACAGGTCTAACCTTATTTTGCTCTTAGACAAATATGTGAATATAATCTGTTCCTGTGGATTCGAAGCTTTTTTTAAAAAAATCCAATTCACAAACTGAGCATTGTCTGCATGTTTTACCTTTCCTTATCCTTATATTTCCAAATATCCTTATATTTGACATATATACTGACACACACTACACAGAAATTAAAAGTTTCTAAATGTCAAATATTGTATAACAAGGTCTGTGTCTCCTTTGTATCAGTCTCGCCAACATGAGTTGTCCAATTTAACTTTCTTTAAATGAAGAGGCCTCTGAGGTGTTTCAAGTAAAACACTCTTTTATTTACAATATTTTACTATTGTCAATCATATTGGGATTCATGTTGCGCTCAACTACAATGGGCGTGTGTGAACATGACTGGTCTTTGGGGTTATGTAGAGACTGGAAATGCTGACACCAAGTAACCGAATGTGAAACAAGCAGTGTCAAATACAGAGACGAGACACTTCCTTAAAGCTCAGCCTGCAATCTGAGGAGAAGTGAAATACAGAAATCATATGATTCCTTCTCCCCATCAGCTGTATCTTCTCACATCTTCTAGTTTCCATGTGTTGTCTTGTTTTTAATTGCCACAGTATTGGTGTTGATAAGTTGCAGGTGCAGTTTGGATCCCATTAGGTTGTTTGGTTCTTTCAGACATCTCTTGGGGTTTCTTTGAATCAGCTGCAGTACACAGTGTGTGCGTGCTAATCAACTTTGCTGAACTTAATCTTACCTTATGTAAAAAGCTAAACCATCACAAGGATTTAAGTGTCCCAGTCTCTGTATCAGTGACACTGTTAAAATAATTGCAGGCTGATGCAACGAGTGAGAGAAGCTCAAATCCTCCCTCCCTGCTGTCACTCCCAACACTCCCACTTCAATAATCCCTCAGTACTTGGCCTACGTTCATTTAAATGAACTTTATTTCAAGTACACATATCAGTAACATGTTTGTGATACCTTTTTATAGTATTTCAGTGCAAACTTGAAAAACATTCAGCTTGCACCAAAATCTATTTTTTAAGTAGCAACACTCACTGAAATTAAATTTTTTGCATCTTTGGATACATAAATGAGATCAATTTTAAATTCTTTATTCTTCATTTGTGAGTCCAAGTTCTTTCCTTACAATTTAGTATGCCATAATATCCCTTGTTATTTATTATTGACCTAAAACTGTTATTATTTTGGTCATCAGCTGTAGTTTGGTAATATTTTCCACTGTATATTTCCATCCCTCATGCAATAGACATAATAAATAGTTAGAAATAAATTGAATATATGCAAAAAAAATCCACTATAAGGATCACAAATAAAATATATGGTGCAATTAAGAAGGAAACACAGTGTGTCTACATTCAGCATAAATAATCTAAGCATGGATTATACTACTATATTACTATACTGTGTGTGTCACATCACTCACCTCCATATTCTGCGCTATATATTTTACTTCCCAGGAGATGTTATAGGGAACGGGGCATTTCCCAACAGTCTGAAAATGTCCAAAGGGAAGGAGTTGCCTTCTGGAAACAACATTTAAAAGAGGACCCAGTACTATTTATGGACAGGAAGTTCAGGGTCAAAAGGTTCAGTTTCCTAGAACTAATGTTCCCCATAATCTAGTGTGATGTGGATAAAATCTGCTTGCTCGGTTTTGTTAAATAGTTTCATTCTGCTCAGATAACTGGCCTGAACTGCACATTTTCAGAGTGGCTGAAGACTTTTGCATGGTAAATACTGTGTATGTAGTCCATCTGGGTGTTTATGTGCAAATTCAATACCTATCCTCATCTTTTGTCTCGGTTTCTGTGCGCAGTGACACCTAACACTGCTGGTAGATTCCTGTTTACCATCAAGAAATTAAAGGCCCTGCACATTCATGCCAGTGTTTTCAGGTATCCTGGCTCATTAGACCTCTGATCAGGTTGAAACCAAACATCAGTACTGAATGTTAGATTCCCACTCGGGTGTTTTCATTTAATTCGCTTGATTAGACTTCTTCTCATCACTCCGCATGCAAGTACATGTTGTGATTTATTGACATCTCTCTCACTGTACTCTTATTTTTGACACACCCACAAACCTTTTTCATGAAAGTCATTTTCATATGTCACTGTAGGAAAATCACAGGTGTAAATGGTAATAAATAACAACGGCTCAATGCCATCATGCATACTGGTTCACTGTCACACTGTCATGAATCACTGGGACACTTGAATAGTGTCATCATCAGTGTTATTAGTAACAGCTTTACGCTCCCTACTCAGACAAGTCAAAACATCTGCTGTGAAAAGAGTCTATTAAGGCTGAACAACTTTAAATACATTATATTATATATTAAATACATTAAATAGTTTCTAGTGCACAGGACACACTTGATATCATATTCAGCCCTTCTAAGAATGTTGTTAAATATTCAGACAATTCTAACTTATTTCTGAACTGGGAGCATGTTTGTTTTCATAGATGTGATTTTAAAATAATCAGAATGAAATATTTGCATCTCAGAATAGCAACAAGCGTCCATGAACCCTAACGTCCCTAGTTGGTGTCCAGCTGGAGAACTTTCCTGTCATTATATAAATATATATACAAGTAGGGTCCAAAAGTTCACTAGAGATCACTAGTGAAGATGCTTCTGTTTTGCATTTGTTAATATCAGATTAACAATTTGATTGAAAAGTTGAATCTTTGAACAATGTAGCCTACATGAATTTCAGAATACCTTAATATTTGGTTTGTCCCCCTTTCGCTTTAATGGGAGCATGCACTGCAAAACTTGATGAGCCATGTTATCCCAGCATGACTTCACAATGTTCCAGAGAGTTTGTTGTTGTGCAAGTGTCCCCATAAATGTTCACTGAGGTTGAGGTCAGGTGACTGTGGAGGAAAGCCCAAGACAGTCAGGACTCCTTGGTCTTCTCGGGTCTTCGAGTAGTTATTGCAAAGCTTTGGGGTGTATTTGGGGTCATTGTGCAGCAGTATGAATCGTTCCAACCGGCACGCGCGTCTCACGCGGACTGAGTGCGCGTCATCCACAGATTTTTGGGTCCCGTCTAGTTTTTCCGCGTCACGCGCGTGGTCCTCAGCAAAAATAGACAGTGAAAATGATCTGTTGATAGTCATATTGACAAAATACCAGAACCACCAGCCTTTTCGCACTAGTTTCAGTGTCTGTATCTGTAGAATATGACATGAAAAAATATAAAGCGTCGCCACTGCGGGTCAGTCTGTGCGGTGAACGCCGGGGCAGGGATCCCCTCTGGCGGGGAATTCCAGCGCGGAGAGTCGGTGACACACGGAGCTTCTGCTGGCTTTCTGTGATAGAAGTTCAAACTTGCTCCTGCTTGTTGTTTAATTTGACCGAGATTTGGTGTTATTTTCCTTATTTGTTGTCAGTTTCCCTGCGTGAGGAGTGTGTAAAAGTAGCCCTAACCAGACCACACCATGCCCACTAGAAAGAAATCCATTTTCACCTCACATATTATTTATTTTTTATGATTGAGCACACGCTTCTTAACCTTTATCTGTCTAAACTAAATATGAAGTCAGACTCTATGTAGAAAGACAGGGCTGCAGCAGCAGCAGCTATGTGGGCACCGCGCACGCGCGAGCAGCAGCAGTTCAGCGACGCACGCGCGCTTCTCAGGTAGAGGTAGGCAGTGTCCCAGGTGTTAGACCATCACAAGGATTTAAGTGACCCTCCCCCTCGAGAAGTGGTTTATAAAGTGCTGCTCGTCCGCTGAGACACTTTAACACAGTCTTCTTCTGACAGTACTTCTGCTGATTAGAGTCTTGTGTTCTTGATGTAGCAAATTATGCATCTGTGATGAAGTTGCTTCTCTGTCTGTCAGGGAACTAAACTTGATGTATTGATCTTCTGATGTTGTGGTCAGTTTTGGACTGCTTGATCGTGCTTTGGATGCAACTGATCCAGTTTCAGCAAAGTGTTTTAGAGCTCTAAGCACTGCCTGCTTAGAAACCTTTTATCTAATGCTGAGGAAGACTGTCTTTGTTGTAGAATAACAATTTGACTTCATTTAGTTCTGATACCACGATTCCCACTATCACAGTGCTACTTAGTAAGTAATGATCAGCTGGAAACTTGAGTCACAGATAGATTTATACAAGGTGAAGAGTAGCTGTAAGTTAAATGACTCGAATGATCTTCTGATTCAGCGTTCAAATCTACCCGGGTGTCATCTGAACGCTTCAATGGGAGAGATACAATTCAAGGAAATCTGACTTTTCATACAAAGAACTTAAGTTTGCCCATGCCACAAATCTGCTTAAATTTGATTTCCGACCAAGAAATAGATCTCTCTCAAGAAATCTTAAATATTTGTTCATCTTACATATTATAACTGTGTTTTTAAACATTTCTGAATCCTCAAACTTTGAATATTTCCAAGTTCACACTAAAAGAGTAGAGATTTTCCATTGTGGTCTCAAACTTTTGGACCCCACTGTGTGTTTATATAAATAAATACACATATATACTGTAACAGACTGGTTCAGGTAGCGCTAGCTTAACACAATACACATAGGGAGATTAGTTACAGGGGACGGATGGGTTTAAAAAAATAAATTAATCACCTAGTACTGTAGTAATGCATTTAATGTTTATGTAGATACAGTTTGCAGCATTTAATTAGATGCCTTAAGCAGTTTGTTCACTTCCTGCAGTTTGATGTTTCACAATAGTTTCCCGTGCAATGCACAATACACAATACACAATAGATACTTTGAAATAAACTTTAATATATACTTACAAACAAATCTACAACAAGGAATACAAATAAAATGGAAGCTGCAAGCATGGAAAAGTAAGGTGTGGCACAGTGTGTCCACATCCAGCAGAGTGCTGAATAAAGACCACATCAGCACATTTAAAAAATCCTAGTACAGATCTGTGATATGGCATCTGACAGTATGTTGGCAGTCTGACTTTCTTCTATCACATTTGTACAGCACTTTGTGGATTGTCTTTTTTTGTCATTATGGTGCCTTAAATCTGCAGTTAACCAACATAGTCTGGTTCCCAAACCCCCCACCCCTCTCACCCCCCTTTACATGTCATAAAACACAAACACAACATCAATGGTTCCCAGCTATGTGCCAGCGAGACCAAAGAGTGGCGAGTTTCCAATTCAATCAACTGTTACACTACAGCTGCTGTTTCACTGGCTGGTTTCCACTTTCTGGTGCAAAACCAGTGAAATCAGCTGATGGAGCAAATGGTTGAATTTAAGAAACAAAACACTCTTGGGCCTCAACAGTATGTGGTTGAAAACTACTGCACTACAAAAAGCAGGAGTGACAGAAAAGATTAAAAAAAAAAAAAAAGAAGAAGAAGACGTGATTGTATTGAGAAAATTTCCTGCAGATGCATGCTACAAATAATCACAGTGACATTATCCTTTTGTTAAAATTTCTGCTGATTACGTTCCTGTCGGATGCCTCAATGGTAAGCAAGAGAAACCTGATAGTGCTGCCTGCGAGCGGTCAGAGTTGATCTTCAGCTGTGCTTCACACTGCAGTACAGACTCACTGGAGTGGTCAGCATCTGTCTGTGTTGTGAAAACCGTATTTTTTTTTTAATTATTCATCATTCATTTAAACATCATATTTTCTAAAAAGAAACAACTAAGATTTCATTTTATAATTCTCAATTTGAGGGGATATATTGGCCGGTGTGTGTATATGCTGCCACCTTGTGGTCAGATACTGGAACTGCACTTATGCTTAAAGTCCAATCTCGATAGTTTTGTTTTAACACGACCAACATTTAAATTTAAAAGCCTAAGAGATAGAAATTCATAATCACAGCAGAGATACTGACCACTTATGCCACATCATCTTACAAACTGGAGGTACACCAAAATGGTGACTGTCAGGCATCGTCCAGATCAGCATGTGCATAGTGCTCAGTGATTCCTGATTTTTTTTTTTCCTTTTTTTTAAGTTAGAGAATACATTTGCAAAGAGTCATTAAAACAGGATAAGAAACTCAAAACAAAACAAAAAGGAGTCCAGCCACTGGCACAGAAGTATACTTGCTGAATCATCCATAAGGCTGAGTCAGTCTCAGAGGCTTGAGCTATGTTGTCAAACGGGTTCAACCCCAAGACGGATCCCAGAGAATCATGAGAAAGAAGGGGAGCGTGTACTGTGTGTTGTGACTGTTAGCGCCGTCATTGGTAGAGAAGGTAGTTCTTGAGAGAGGCTGGCAGGGGCAGTCTATGGATTTCACTCAGACGTTCTCTTCCTAACGCCACTCTCACCGAACGCCTACACAGGTCCATCAGAGAGAGGGGTTCAGCTGGAGGGAGACAAGAGAGGGAGATGAGTGAGGAGACCGTAAACATGTAAACTTCCACCCTTAACTTCTCTCTGAGAAAGAGTGTGTGAGATGGTTTATGCCCAATGAATGGACAAAACATGAAGAGACCACATAGGGTGGAGTCCCTTTTGTGTATGATGATTAAGGAAAACATACACTCATAAAACAAACATTTTCCTCTATTCATGCTGCCATTAGTCAATATAATATTCATCATTTGAGTCGTTTTATCATTTTAAAATATGAGAATATAGGAAGAAGTCTACACAGGCTCCATCAGAGGGAGGATATTCAAGGAGAGGGTTCAAACCGATACGTTATATGCACTGAGGTAATGAAATGGACGAACATTCCCAGAGGTGGTATTAACACATCTGGGTACTGCAGTGGAAGGGAGAATTTCAGATTCAACCAATGTCTGTACTGCAACATATTATTACGTGTGCAAAAGATCCCAAGTGTGCACAAGATTTTAAAAAAAAAAAGCCATTAAAATATATCTTTTGGGACTTTGGAGGCTCTGTAATAATATATTAATCATTTATTAGGTAAAATATCTTCGGTTGTTTTTTCTAACTGCACAGTTTCCCTACACTCCCTTTTGGTAAATGTAACAAACTAAGCCAAACTTCTCAAATACATGTCTTTCATTTTAAAAGCATCTGTATAAACAACTTTGTCCAAATAAATTGCAGCCTAAAATTTGTAAAAAATTGGGACCAAGTAAGGAAATATCTGGTCAAAGAACGAATATACAAGACAAAGAATCTAACTATACATTAAATGCCAGATTTCCTTATTGAAAATGTTCAGTACTCTGTGCCAGATACAATCTGATGCAGTACTGGAGTTCAATATCTAACCATGAAGGCAACTGCCAATAGGTTTGACTTTTTATAGATGTAGAAAATGTTCCAAAAAGATAATAAAACACAGCATACTGGATCCAAATCAGTCAGAACACCAACCATTGCATACTGTGAGACTAACTGCCTTCAACATTAGCGTATAAGATCAGTGATTTCACTTCTCTACATCACACAGTAAGAGGAATGTCATTAAACTCAAACTGGCTTTTATGCATATCACTGCATCTGCAGCGCTACTTTTCCACAGACTTAAACTAGGCCGAGTGATCTGAACCAAACATAAAAATCTAATGAGCACAGCGCACTTGGGACATGTGGGGAGTACAAACACGTTTTGATAAGCACCTGTTTTTCCTCATTGAAAGCTCATGACCCTTTCACCATGGAATAATTGGGATTAATCCAATTGGTATAATTTTAAATTTGTCTGGGGGGGAAAACAAGCAGCTCGTTTCTTTTCTCTACACGAACAGTTAGGACCGTCGGATGTTTTAGAGCAATAAACAATAACATCTATGATGGAGGCCTAGTTTCAGAACATAAAAGGCAAAGTACAGTTAATAAAAGGTTATATTGACATCATCATCTTTATTCTGTTACCTCCTCACTCATTCTCACATGAGAGAATATGATTCAGGGAATAAAAGTTAATTTATATGTAATCTGGACTGAAAGACAAGGATACAAATAACGTCACGTTATCACATGTGCAGCTTTACATAAGAGCGTAGTTAGACAATACCGTTGCCCTGCAGTAACCTCATCTGCAGTAATATGAGCGTCCTGCCCACAGTGTGACCAAGCCTTTACTGTCACACCTTCATTTATTGCTTCAATAAATACTGCCACTGCTTTTGTAAGAGCTGTACTCATGACATCATCACAGATGGCGAAACACTGTCGCTCATGAGAGGAAAGAACAATGGATGTATTTTTTTTAAACTTAGTAAGCTTAACTTTAAAAGCTTATACTTACGATCAAGTCCATTTATGTACCGGATTCGTATTTCACAGTGTCCCCACACGGCGCTCACCACTGGGTATAGCTTCCTGCCCTTAAGTCCTCTAAACGCCACCCCTAGATAATGTCCATCCACTATGTAACCCAGAGTCCCCTCGTCCATGTCCAAGACCACTAAGAGGGAGTCTGGGATTATGAAGGTGTCGTCTGGCTCAAGGAAGGCTGGGTACGTTTTTCCTGTGTGATTCTTGCCGTCGTGGTAGAGTTTACTCCTGCACAGGTCCCAACCCCAGGACTCGGCGTTGCTTCCTACCAATGCTGTGTAACCCACTGAGTGCAGTGGGGCATCGCTCGTGGCCACTCCGACCACAGCGTGAGTGCCCCTCTGACGCATGGCCCAGCTGATTTCCCACACATGCAGTCCCCGCGTATAGCCAACACGGCCCCGGATGGCGTCCGTGCTCTGCGCCACGGGGTGCCTGTGAAACACCAGCTTGTTGTCGTCCTTGACGAAGATGTTGAGGGAGCGGTCGTCGTTGTTCCACGAGTGCTGGACCTGCACATCCAGACTGGCGGGTGGCATGTCCAGCAGCAGATCCAGTCGAGACGGCTTGGTGTGACTCAGGGCCTGTAGCTCCAGCTTCAGGGGGCTGAACGCCGGATCCCGCATATCAATGGTTTTAATGCCACCTGGGACCTTTTGCCCCATGCTCTGGTTGGTTATAGAGCAGCTCCTTCTTCCTCCTCCTCCACCTCCTCCCCCTCTCCTCCTCCCCCTCCCCCCTCCTCAAAGTCTAATGGGGGGAGTAATCAGCCTCGGACCCTCTCCTCCACTGTGCTCATGCAATCCAAGACGCAGGTTTGTGCTCCTGTGTCACTAGATGCACACAGCCAAGGTGTTCTTTGAAGCCTACCTGGAGAGATTAAACGAGATGGGAGCAGAAAAGACAAACGAGTTAACGATCAACTAATCTCATTAGCTACCTTTCTGTTTGGGTCAGGAAACATTAGCATCAAATACTACAAAACAGAAAGCTAAACATAAGGCACATTGTCAGCAGTGCGAATAAGCGAAGTCCATCTTTATCATACCATCATGCCTTTTACTGGCGACAAAAATGGTTCATCAGCTGTAATTACGTCATACAATATTCTTTGAAAGTACAGAGAAACCCAAGGAATCTGAGATGTAAACCTAATAATTACCAACTTACACTGATAACATTATCATTACACAACAGTAGGAAACATGCGTCTGCTGACCGTGGCCTCATTTCCTCAAGCCTTAGTAAAGATAGTAAAGATTTACTGTCATTGTGACATGTTTGCTCACAACCATCTGAACCTAATCTAAAGCCTGGAGCAGTCACAGTAGATCAGTAGTGAATGGCCTTGTTTTCTCCAAACCAGTTCACTATAAGTTTAGCCAACCAAGAAAGACAAGACCAACAAGTTTCTGCTACATAACTATCATCATTGGCATTTACTAGATTGAAAAGAGTAAGTATGACTGATTGGACTATTTACAAAGAATAGACTGACCTAGTTACACGTCAGATTGAAGAGCTGCAGTTCAACAGTTTAATAAATAACAAGCTCAAGTTGCTGCTGTGAACCGTCTTTTCCTGTGTACATTTTTATATAGATATATATATCATGCTACCATGATAGCTATCACTTTAATATACCATTGCAAGTAATGTTATATCAGTGATATAAATATCAATCCAATATAAATTTCTGGATCGATGTGATGAAGCACTATGATTTGTCAGGTAATGAATTTGGTGGATTGATATTTTACTCATTAAAAAGGGTCTCCACTAATTTTCCTGAAAATGTAGCACGTCACAAAACTGCAATATCAAATTACATATACACTGATAAGCCTAAAAACATCAGAAAGCACAATTAGAAAGATGGATGCTTAAATCTTTGAAACATATTTGTTGTATTATACTTTTATGATAATTGCATCTGCATTAAGACAACATCCAGAGTGCAACGGATAACATTTGACTCTTAATTTATATTTCAAAGCATTATACGTGGCCTAAATCTGTTTTTGAGAACTCTTTACCCTGGAAATGATCAAAATGTCATATCTGATTTTTAAGCTGTAACTAGCACATTCAAATTCAATTTGCATGACTAGAAATTCTAACATGTGCACTTGCAGACACAAGACGTGAAGTTATCAACTAAAAATAGTTGTGAGCACTTTTTTCCTGTGTAAGAGAACTGTAGACTACAAAAGATCATAAAACATGTCATTGTGAGGAGCAGCACATGTCATCTTGATCCTGATATTCTTATCAGTTCCTCCACAGCTGATAAATCATTGTGTGTTTAGAGCTCTATGTGCATATCTGGTAAACACCTATTTTATTATGTGCTCCTTCTGACTCATTTGCGATTACAGTGCACGAACAACATGAAAAGACATTCAAACCTTGATTCAATTAGTTGTCCTCAATTTTACGCATTACTCCTCCAACGTTTCTTGATAAAGTGGAGTCGATCCGAGAATTTGTGATAACATTTACCAATTTCTTCCACTTATCAGGCAACTGCAGCAGAAAGCGCTGGACAGCCTTACAGAGAGGACAACTTTGGACTTTTCACCACTTCAGAGTCTTCAGCGCAAAACACTGAATCATGTAATTTTTCTGATATAATTCCAAACAACTGTTATTAAAGATATGTTGGGTCAAGTGCCTTAAATACCCATTTACAATAAAATAAACAGGAAACTTGAGTTCTGTGACATTATGATATTTAAAACGAGAGTTTTGGTTCTGCAAAAGCAACACCAAGGCAGCAGAAAAAGAGGATCAGGCCTGTGGGCTGACATGTTACTCAGCTACTCTGAAAGTGAAATATTCCCACAATCTCCAAAAATAGGGAAAAAAAAAAAGAGGGGGGAAACACTCCAGCCATTTCCTATTATATGGTTGTCTAGTCAGAGGGCAACAGGAAAAGCTGTAATAAAACGTCTGGCTTAAAAAAAATAAAAAGCCTTTCTGTCGTGTTTGAGGGAGACGCTGCTGGACCACAGCTCTTCTGCAGCAGAAACAGCTTTTAGGAATGTAGAAACTTGACAATAAAAGCCTGATGAATACCTGCTGTGCTTCACTGACTCCATTACAACAGACCACAGCTGTGATGGGCACTTATACAGTTGTATTACATAGGAGCCCAGATTTTTACATTTGAACTTACTTTTACATTACATTTGTACTTTAAATGCATCTGAACACCAACCTATGCCTACTTCTGATTAATAATCAGGCCATTCATTAAGTATCAATATCTAAAAAGACATAATGTGACTTTTTGGGTGCAGGTGTGTCCTCTTTGGTCTTCGTATTTCTGCCTGTGTCACAGCGAGGCTGCAGAGAGCATTGTGTAATGTGGAAAACTGCGCTGCTGGGAAGGCCACTCTAATTGAATTGTAGACAAGAGTTCATTGAGAAGTGCTTTGGCTCTTCTTCTAATGCAAGTAAACAACCATTTAAATGGGTCATGTCTCTTCAGTGATTGGAAAACAGGAGGGATGAAAAAGCAAGCAGCGGGTGGCCCACATCCGAATGTAAACAATCTCTTTTTCAATGCCTGTCCAGCATTCAGGGAGAGCGAAACATGTTCATTTGCACACTCTTTGAGCCAGGACTTTACCGTTCCCTCCCCCCATGGCAAATGGCCATCGTACAACGCACACAACATGCACAAACAAAATCAAAACTAACAGAACAATAAAAAAGGTCTTCCCACATTTACCTTGGACTTTTAAACAAACATAACCCATTAGTAGAATAAAAAGGTGGCTTGTAGAGGGATGTATTCGGGCTGGGATCCTGGCCTGGGCTGGTTGGGGGTTCCTGGGCCCCTGGACTGGTTTGAAGCTGATTAAAATGCAAGAGGAAGGGCTCGCTGGATTTGCTGAGCCAAGGAAACACTTGTCTCAATTGTAAGGCCTAATTTAGACCAGGCCCACCTAAACTTAAGCGCTAGCTTGTTTGTTTGTTGACCTGTTGAGTACATAAAGCTCAAGGTTTACTGAAGACAAAGTCATCCATTGTGTGCGGATACAAAGCTTGAATAGCCTATACTATGTAGAGACATGTCACTGAATAGTCTATGACGTGTAAAAACTGAAACGAATGTAAAGACTGAAGCAGTGTTGTAGTCATGAACAAGGATTTAGTATACATTCCTTGTAGTTTTATCTGTCCAGTTGCTTTTTTGGTGGTGCATTTCAGTAGGCTACACTTACTGTAGGTACAGTTATAGCTAAAATAATGCAGTTTAATACAACAGCCCTACATTAAATTCTATAAGGATAATGTTGAGTTCTAGTTGATTAAACTTTGTGAGGCTGTGCTGGTTTATTCTCAATTACATAAATGGGGAGGACAAAATATCAAAACCACACCTCAGTATAACGTAATACAAGTAAACAGTACCTTTAACTACATCCCCCAGAATGCCCACAAAGTTGAATCAACACCTCTTTATGACAGTTTTAACCAAAACGGATCTTATTGTAACGTTTATTGAAGTAAACTGTTGTATTTTAGTATGTTAGTTCAGGGGAGTTGTACCTAACAAACTGGCTAAAGAAGTGTAGGCCTAACTGGACAGTTAACCCACAATAGCCTGTCATGCTAGCTAATGTAAAAGCAGCCTAATCTCCACATAAGCTGTGGCGGGCCGGGCGGCCGTGTGCTCCCGGGCTCGAGGACCCGTCCGCCCGCTGTCACACACACACACACACACACACACACACACACACAGAGAGAAGGGGGAGCAGCGCGTGAAACAAGCTGCAAGAACCCGACGGTTTGTTTGTTTTCACGTGAAGCTCGATCGCGTTCGAAACGTTAGTTACACAACGAGCTGCTCCAAACCGTGTTAGCACCGAGCAGCAGCAGCAGCAACACACGGCTAATGTCGGTTAATGAGGGGTGAACGCAGACTCACAACAACAACAACTCTCTGCTCCTGTTGAGCTGGACGTTTGAGAAGAAAAAAAGAAGTGTTGTTTTCGATAACAAACGCGTAAGTGTGAGACCGAAACAAACGCTTCGGCAGCAAACATATGAACAGTAAAACAAGGGGGGGTGAAAAACATATCAAACACACCTGGGTGAAGTTGTGAGGCGGTGAAGCAGCTGAGCGGATGTGACCGGGTTTAGGCTCCCAAGTCTTCGCCTACTTCATCGCTGTTTTCTGTTTCCGTGTCGGCTCACCTTTTACCATTTCGGGCTGGACATGAATTAGGTGAAAATGATGATGGCTGCTCTCTAACATCTCTCGCGTCACGTGGTAAAATGCTCCCAGCTGCTGTGTTAGATTAGGACCTCCCTACTGACGGGCTGCAGCTAGAGGGAAGCGAGACTCACGTTGGTTTCAACTGACTGGTTGTAAATGTGTTCATTAAATATGTACACGTGCAGTCACGCAAACAGATTTAAAAAAAAAAAACAAACCAACTTTTTATAACTTTCATTTTAAAAATGATTTTTTTTTTACTATAAACATAGCTTTAACATTTCCTGTGCTTGCCTTACCTTATAACTTTGTTATGATCACACATTCATTTATTTTGTATTTTCAGCCACTTCTGATTAAGAAATGTTATTTAAATGCATATTTCAATATTTTAATCATTATGCTAAAGCCAGAATAGTGGTAATTAGAGTTATAATTAATTATTAATCATTTAATTACTAATAAATTGCAATATATTTTATTATGTACATCCACAAATAAGGACACTTTATATATAGTCTATCAAATAGAGGGAGGGAAAAATTGGTTTCACAGCTCTAATTCATTGTGGAAATCAAATGAAATATTGAAATATCAAGTAGGCTATTAGATGAATATGCATTGATTTAATTGACAATAAACTGCAAACATTGGCATTCAATTAAAATGGTCGAGAATCAAAAATAATTAAGATAAAATCATATCTCCATTGTGGTCCTATCCTCCTATTTAAATAAACACTCATCATGCGTGACTGAGATTTAATCATGTTTACATGGTTACTGAGGAGGAAGAACCAATATAAAGCTAACTTCAGTCCAGGGTATCACCACCAGGATCCTAATGTGGAGCCTCAACTGCAGGCTTCACTAGCTTGACCCTCATATGCTGTTCAAGTGAGGTAAGCCATCACACAACCACTTTTCACTTCCTTGTTAGTTTGACAAAAGAATGAGAAGTTAATTCATAGTGGAGATATGAAACTCTCGCTTTGAGCTTATATCTCTCTGTAATGCTTGTTATGTAATGGCTAAAAAAAAAAAAGTATTATTCTTGGTTATGTACTTGTGTCCTGCCAAAATGTATTTCAGGATGGGATTATGCCATTGTGGTCTATCCTCAGGGCATGCATGTGATGTGTGATGATGACAGTCACTATAATTGATCGTTCACGCTCCAGCCTCTCAAGCACACACTCACCCCATATGACCAGCTTCAGTACAAGCACAGCGTTACCGAGAGCACTGGTGAACCGTGAACACTCACACACTGAAACACTGGCACACTTTGTTGTTCATCTTGACCTTCAGGCCACCCAGTCCCCTGGCTGACACGCTTTAAGAAGCAGAGGATGATGTTAAGACAGGTGGAGATCCTCAACATCATTCAGTGATGCTCAGTAAGTCAGAATCATATTCCACTGACTGACACACTGACCCCAGGGGAACGTCAAGTACAGAGACTGACATGAGATTTAGACTGACAAGTATGATGGACCCCGCACACGACCTTCATGTCCCGGGCATCTGAGGTGGTCACTTCCAGTCTTTCAGACAAATATCTTCAGAAACAAGAGCTCCTTTTCATTCATAAAAAGAATGGAGGGGGAGAGAAGCACAGTTTTTCCCACAATTTGACCCCGGTAAATGATTATCAACCCCTATTTTGTTTAATTGTGTGACGACTATAAAAGCCTGTCAGACTTTCCTCCAAATCTGCATCTCTGCCTGAGTTAGAGCATACACATGCACCAAATTTCACCAGTTTGTGAAACACTAGGACACTGTTGCCATCTAGTGGCTCCTCTGGTTTAGACACTCGCTGCTCCAGGTTCAAGCTTCACATTAGGTCAGGTCTGCATAACACTCTACTTCATTAATTTATCACTCATTCAGAAAACCATGTAATCCCCTGAAGAATCACGCAACATCTGTGGCGCATGCGCTCACTCATAAACAAGTGCTAAAAGCGGCAATAAACATCCTCCTCCTCTTTACTTCCTTCTTAACTTCAGCACTTGAGCATATTTTCACATCTGGCATCTGGTTTCTGTGCGATTAGGACTGGAATTAATAGGACATTTAAAATGACCTTATTTGTCCACTGTGTGAGGCGTCTGAAGGTAATATGGCTCATTTTACATCCTTGGTGGGGAACATAGCTCGGCGACTTGAATTACCTTCCCCTCAGCTCGTCTCCCAGTGAAAATCCCATTTTCCCATGCGCTGATGGTGCAATGTGCTGAGCTTGGTGATATCTCAGGGCCCCTCCACGATGGAGGAGGGGAGAGCAGACATGCTTACTGCCTCCCTTTTAGAAACCATCATTTCAGCAGGATCGATAGTACGTCCCACTCCATGGCTGGCAGAGTGCACTGCCTCTATGGATGGGGGATGGTGAGGCGGGGTGGGGTGGGGTTGGGGGAGATGGGGGTGAAGGGGGGGCATGTGTGGACAGCTGCACCAAGGCAAGTCCAAGCAGCACGTGCAGCCAAGGTGAATGATCGCATGCTGCGTCAGACACCCGGCTCCTCGCTTGCTCCGAGATGCAGTTTCTGAGGAGGACTGGTGGGTGGATGCTGTCCTCAAGTGGTGGCTGCAGTTGCAGGCAGCAACATACTGATAAAATCCACTGAACTAGTTCAGCCGTCAGGTACTTCATGTTCTGAGTTTTTACGTCTCTCAGCTGACTCACAAACACGCCTGGAGATGAGTAAAGATCTGCAACCGATGCAGCTTCCATAAAACCCTCCTCCCTGCCTTTTTTTTAATCGTCCTACACCTCTTTGTATCGGAGGTTGAGCACTCAAATAGATTCACGCTGTATGTGAGAAGACAGCTCATGTTTCAGTAGATGGCTTGCAATATAAGACCTATACAGTCCAGCTTTGTACAGCAGCAATTCTTCAGAGTGATAACACTTATCTTTACCAGTTATTCGAGTAGAGAGTATGGTCACTGGTTTAGGAAATCATTCAGTCTGGGAGCTCTGGTTAGTTATTTATAATAAAACAGCACTGCACAGTGTTGGCAGGGCCCAGTGAGAAAGTATTTTACACCATTTTTAATTTCTGTTTCATTTTTGTAATGTTTTGTTTTTTTGCCAGGACAGTATTTTTAAAAAAAGAAACATCACCGCTAAGTTTATGGGAATGCAGTTGTGATAACTTATAATATCCCTAAATGAAACCCCATAAAATCAGATATTATTTTAAACATTAAAATGCCATAATACTGTGATTTGTACAACTTAAAGTTACAGTAAAGATCATCAGTTCTGTAAAAGACGCTGCACTAGAATTGTACAGGCTTGTGTTGTGTTCATTTACTCTTTTGTCTTTGTATGTACATGTGTCAGCAGGCGTGTATTTAGCGTGTACTGTACTCGTGTGACCTTGGGAAGAGCTCTCGCTGGTTTAGAGTGAGGAAAGGGCATCAGTTAAGAGAGGTGTACCACTGCGGGACAGGGGATGTGGATGGGACAGGATGTGTGGTGCAGCATCCCCTCCACTCAGATCGCTGCTCATTTGTCAAGTTGCCTGCAGACTTGAATGGTGCATTGCTGCTAAAACACAGAGAGGCAATCAGCAGTGGAACAGCACACCTCCAGGGAGGGGTCCCAGGTGGATGAGAGCCTATTTGGGTGATCCGCAGATTAAGGGGTCTTTTCCTCAAGAAAGAGGACATGCCAGAGGGTTAAACTAAAGACAGATTTGTGTTGTCTTTACATAATTATTTCACAATCGAGAGACATTTGTACAATTTTCACTGTGAATAAAACAAAGCAGCATGACTAGAATATTCATCAAATCCACCCTGAAGCCAAAGAAAATGTTATTTTTAAGTTTGTTCTACTTGCAGTTTGCTGTCAGAAATGGACTAAACCGTCTAAAGTGCTGCATCCCCCGAGTTATGTAAGGTAACAAAAATGATAGAGACAAATTGTTATATTTTCCACTTTTATAATAAAACTTATTTTTTCCAGTGTGGTTTCAATCATCCAACAGACTTTATTGTCATTAGTTTGGCTTACTCAGACTCTGTCCTTGCATATGAGCAGCACTGACATCTTCTCCATACTGGGACTGGGCCGAGAAGCCAAGTGAGGTCACAGCGTTGATGGTGGCCTGGTTCTGACGGTTGACATGACAGTAGACAGGCAGACCCACGGAGCTCATCCTGCGCATCAGAACTATCGACAGAGTCAGGAGGTGACCGGTCCGTCTGTACTCTGGGAGGGTGTAAGCCATCCTCAGCTCACACAGCTCGTCAGACTGCATCCAGGACACGGGCCGGCCCTTCTCATCCGTCACGCAGTGGTTTGGCAGATGGCGGATACAGGCTCTCACGTGGTTGAAGCTCTCCTGGCTTCCTCCGTAAGCCAAGTGTCTGTCCACAAGCTCAGCATGGGACTCATCCAGAGTGGAAATTGGCAGCTATAACAGCTTCCTGGTCAGCAGAGAAAATGTGAACAGCAATTATGAACATAAATCAATTAAATATAAATTATATTTTGTAATCAGACTAATACGTTGCAAAAAAAACCCAAAACAATGTAAATGCTTCGGTTTGAAGTTGTGAATATATTTCAGAAAGTCATTCATGCCAGTCCATATTCTCCAGGCTGTGGTGGATGAAGGTATTATGCCCTCCATATTCTGTAATATGGAGCCCACTGAGAGAGGCGAGTTCTTTGATGACATGACAGTGTGAGCCTGGTACACATTTCAGACACAAAGGTAACTTTCATTAACAAACAAAATTACATATTACAGAACTGCCTGAATAGCAAAAATGACATCCTGTAGTTGTTTAAAAGTACAAAACTTATAGTAGACAATAATTGCTTAGAATCTATCATTGTATTGGTACTGATATTAAAACTACGCCTAATGTATTACATTCAATTGACACGTACAGTAAATTAACACAATATTGGAGAGACAGGTTAGAAAAAATGTCTGCAGTGTGGAGGTCAAATAAGTCTGAAAATGCAAAAATATAAGAACTCACTATTTTCCACATTTTAGTTCAAGTACTTTGCTCATCAATTCAGTGAATTAATTTTGAAATACTTTTGTAATAAACAAGGAGAATTAACAGTTACATTCATACAAATAACAGACATAACTAGACATGCACTGTAAAAACAAATCAAAAACGATAGGCAACGCATTACTGGTAAAATGTCTACATTGTGCATCTCTAATTCTAAAGACACACTCAATACATCCATTAAGAAAAGGAAGTCACCTCTGAATATGAGTCCCTTCCTCCAGTTTATGACTCTCTCATTAACCAGCACGTCTCAGAGTTTCTGGGTTCCTGGTGAAGACAGTGCATATGTCAGGAATCACCCCGAGCTGCTGCTGCAGCTGAAATGCTTCACAGGCAGCAGACACAGACATCAACAGGACACGCTGGAGAGAAGCCTATAAGTTATCCATGCCCTTGTGTGCTATACCTGTTTTTGACTGTAACAAATGGCAGTGCTGAATGTAGGCCAGGAGTCAACACACATCTCCAGATGACACCAGTTGTTGTGGAGGATATGCAACACTCCTCCAAGAACCTGGAATGCAGAACACAATGCAACAGGGAAAAAGACCAAAATAACAAGTGGCTTGCCATCTCTGCAGATGAAAATGGCACACAAACAACACTGGAGACTATATTCACTGGACTAGAGTACCTTTTAAACAGATATTCTATTCAACCTGTCCTTCTACCACACAAATATTAATATTTGAATAGTTAGTTTTCTTAAAAAAACAGAGCAGCATTACAGTGATGGACTGTGGTAGCTCTCTGTAAAGCATATTTTTCATCGGAGTGAGGACCTTGAGTGTTTTCAAGATGATCATTTTGTTTTTTTTCAGTGTAAACTGCCCCGTTGCCTTCAATTTGTTCCGAGTAGAGAAGTGCAATTTAGCTGTGAAGCCTACTATTTACAGGCACCATTTAGCTGGTTTACAGTTTAATGGGCATCTACATACAACACAACCACAGATAAGATAAAACAGTCCAAAGTCTTTTTGCTTTATACAAGGAAATATGTACTTTACTGGCTATAGACTATACACATTTAATGCAGCTATTTTACATACACAACATGCTGAAGAGAAATCCAGACAAATACACATATAGATCTATATTCGACTGTTTATGTTAGAATATTACATACAAATGCTTGAAATTCATATTATAGGTCTGTGAAGACCTAATTAGGGCTGCAGTCTCCTCACGTTCAGGCTGATGTGTGCATTACGTTATGCTTTGCAACAACACCACTGCTGCTGCTGCTGCTGCTGACACTGACAGCTGACAGAGCCGCTGCTCATACACCACAACTGAGCAGCCAGGTGTCAGAAGTTCAGCCATTCACCATAATGTCAATGCATCATAATCCATTTACTACGATCTCTCTCATACTGAGGGAGAAACTGATGACTGCTCGTGCTATATATGTTTCTCATATCGAGCCTTGCCTTTCAAAGCAGCATCTTTAATATCACGGTTAGCAATGTGATCAAAGACTTTTAAATAAAATGTAAAACAGTGTTTCTGTTCTCCAGGACAACCACAAATGACCTGTTTTGTCGTTGACAGTGTGTCTTTTTCACTCCACTTGGCCTTAGGAGAAATCTGCTTAGCTTTACAAAAATGAGGTCAGCAAGGAAGCACTGGTGCAGTGAAATACACCACACACCTTCTTCTACAAAGTCAGGATCCCATCACTCAGTCTATCTCTTTGCCATACTGACTGAACTGAGGAGGGAAAGACAGATTTTTGTGAAGTAATTTATTGCTAGCTAGCCTCAATTATCTCCCCTCTGTCTCTATTTCACACATGAAATGTCAGGTTATGTTCACTGACAACTGTTTTTGTTTTACATCTGTCAGATTTTCAAAAAAATAAATGGTGCTTCGTTCGCCCAAAAGAGACTGAAAATCTTCACAGCACGGCTTTTAAATCTACAGTTTCAAAGACCCAGGAGTCAGTCGTCAGTCAAGGCAATTCTCCTCCTTGACTGAATACTATTGAGAATTAGTCTGAATTGATGTGTAAACCAAGCAAGCTGCTGAGCTTGTGAATCAATGTGTCTATTATCTTTTCCAGACAAATCGATGGAGGAGAGGAATGGGCTGTGAATGGCAAAAAGTTAAAAAAAAAAAAAAAAAAAAAGATACACACAAACTCACCAGCTGATGGTTAGTATGGACTCCATTATCTGCATGTCAAGACTGTCCATACTTGACAGATAACCTTTTTTATTTCCCCTCCTCAGATGAACATTGCTTCAGTTATGTTACATCTGATGCTTGATAAGACATAAGTCAAAGACGATTGCCTGCTGTGACACCAGGCCCAAAAAACACCTACTTGGTTAAACATTTCCTGTCAACAACAAAAACACTAATAGTGACGCAGTCCTTCCAGACATTAATGCGAATCATAAACAAGAGTGAGAGCCATGTATGCACACATTCATTGAACTGCATAGATGACTCAATTCCAAATCTTTATGCTCATATGATCTACGAGCCTTTACACACATTTACACATTCTGCCCTTGACTGGGCTAACAAGAGAGAATATTAAGGAGCGTGGAGAGCCAGAGTCGACGAGATGACAGTAGCCAGGTAAAGCAGAGCGAGGTAATCTAATAGGACATGTAAAAGGGCCCCTCTTCATGGCTTATTCATCACTGGGGATGCCATTACTGAGAATGGCATGGGCTATGTGAGGGATATGCTGGCGGGGGCATTTTCCCTGGTGTCACAGAGTACAGATGCTGCGAGGAGGCTCAGCAGACTGATGCAGTAGCAGCACTGCATGCAGGGAAGGATGCTTCACTCTCAGCTGATGAGAAGCACAGTTTTTTTGCATGATGCGTACCTATGATTCATGCTGACACTGATTGATATGGACAGCCTCACATAGCTGATCCCCAAATAGTCAGAGATGCGAGATGCTCCATTATGCGGGTTTCGCTGATTCAGCAATCTGTACCAGCAGCGGCGTATCTTATAAGGGCAGCGGTATGAGCTTATTAGAGAGAAAAGCCTTCATATAATAATAAAATACCAATGCAGGTGAGTGTAGACCTTGACTTGATGGATGTAGGGTTAATATGAGATGCACAAAGCTTCTAGTTTTACTCCAGGGAATAGAGGTTCACAGGGTTCAACTGGGGGCCAGGGCAGAACAAAGTCATGTAAAAAAAAAAAAAAAAAACCAGAAAAACAAACGCCTTGCTCCTGCAGTGAGAAGCAGAGAGCGCTGCACTGCTGCAGATAACAGCCAAGACGCTGATGCCTGAAACACACAGAATTTATAATGGAGGCACCATTATCCATGCAAAGCCCATGCAGCGCACTGCGAACGTCAACAAAGAACACCGGGACCACCAAGTGCGTTCTTGTAAAGATATTGCAGAGTTCAACCTTATTGGCTGACTAAATGATGGATGATCTCACTCTTACAGAGTTGTGCAACGCGCAAAAGACAAATTTGGTTGGTCAAGATATTTCTATCTTTTAGCGCACTGCAGAATAGCACCAGTACAGCAATGCATCTTGGGTAATGAAAGGCAGGTAACAGGGCTTGCAGATTAAGGACATCTTACTTTACTGAAGGGGATTTTGCACCTACAGGAACTGTTGAACTTTGAGGGAGTTTTGAGCTGGCAGCTCTTTGACAGTGACATTCACTTCCTGATTGCATGATTATTGCTCATTCGTCACGCTATGTGGTGACACTGTGTGCAATAATCCTGTGGTTTGCCTTGTGTTTTGTGCTTTATTGATGTACTTGGTTGAAATCTGATTTCTAACTATTGCTTAATGGTATAATAAATCAACCACTTTTTTTTACTGTATCACTAAGTGACAAATGATCACTTTGATTTGAAAGCAGTGACAAATTCTGTGATTTTCTTAATCTAGCTTGACACAGTGTTACAATTCCTGGTCTTGCGTGCACATTTTTTTTTAAAAATTGTCTTAAATATGTCTTTCTGCACCTTCTCATACCTGGAGACTTCCTATGAGGCACTATCAGATGAAAATAACTATTATGACGAGTTTCAAAGCACTCCAGAGGTGATGGCCTCTCAGTGGAGCAAACTATTTCTCATTGAGGTTTGAGCACACTCATATCTCAAAGCAGCTTTTGCTGTAGTGTGAAAATGAATAAAAAGGGGGGTGGGGGGGATGGAGAGTCGTGTGCATGGTGGGGGTCTCTCTTGTGAGGAGTCCTTTACATTGATGATTCTCGGGGGTGTTAGCAGAGCAAGGGGGGGGGGGGGGAGGAGGGGGAGGTGCTGAGGAGGACAGGGAGGAGAGGAGGGCGGACTGAGGATGTGCACACACACTGACCCTGGAGGTTGCGTTCCCCTTTAAAAGTCCCATCCCACTCAGATACGCAGAGCTCATGCAGGATCTGCTGCGGCAGTGGGGGAACACTGCTGAGCTGTGCAGTTTGTGCTGCCAGCAAGCGTGCAAAGAAGAGGAGGGGGAGCGAGCGCGTACAGGAGGAGGAGGAGGAGTGAGGGAGAGAGAGAGTGCAAACAATGTCATTCTGTTCAGGAGGCAATGCTGCAGTCAACTTTGCCGCGCCATGAAAGCACATCACCAGCAAGCAAGAGGCTCAGAGTGAGTGCAGAGAAGTTTTCCTCCTCATCTCCCTGCGTGCGATGCGGTCCGAGACTCGTCTGTAGGTATACCTTTCTTTCCTCTCTCGTCTTCTTTACCTTTTAATATTGTCTACTTACATGTCTTCTTCTTTGCAAAGGATAGTATACTTCTTTAAATCAGCCTTACAGTAGTTGATATATGTATGTCGGTGTGCATGCCTGCAGTGTTGAAGCTCCTGGCTGCTTCTGTCTCATCAGTTTCAGCCTCCTCTGCACCAGTAATAACCAGGCAGCAGCCAGCCAGACAGTCAGTCAGTTAACAGTCAGGCTCCACTGCTCCCTCATCCATGTTTAACAAATGGTACAGGCTGGAAATAGCAGCCGGCGTGTCAGATAGCGGCCGGTTGAGAGGACTCGCCATTTGACACAAGGACAAAAAAGCTAAGAAGGATGCACAGAGTTCCCTCCACCGGAGGAGACTTTTATCTTTGCTGACTTTGCTTTTTAGGAGAGTATATATAGTCCCAGCTCTCTACTTTTCTCTTAGTTGTGGGTTTATATTTAACAGTGTGTGTTGGTTGCAGAGGATGCAGGACAAGGTAAGGAGAATCTTTTGTATCTGTGGTTCTGGGTTGTCGGTGTCTGAGTGCTGAAACAGGGAAATGAGAATGAGGCTACAGTGGCCTGCATGGGACAGGGGAGCTTTGGTGCAGTCATGAAGTTGTGCACTAGCTTCTGGGACTTTTCTGTCCTCTTTAAAGAGGATACCAGGACAGAGTGCAGCTTGCAAGATTCTTTTTTGGAGAGTTTGGCACAAACTGTGTGAGAGAAAGATGTAGAAAAAGAAGTCTGTGTATGCATTTAGATATGTTTTCATTTGTCTCAAGAAAGAAGAAAGGGTCTCTCAGAGCTGAACCGCTTTTACGTTTGGTAATATCCCTGCGGCAGCACTATCTCAGCAACTCTCTTGCTCTAAAAGTCAATGTTGCTACTTTTGTTCCATATTGAATTGTCTATGTTCAACTCCAAGCCTTTTCAAAGGCCATGTAAAAATAGTTTATGGGGGTGGGGGGCTGGGAGCTTCATATGAAGGTGAGTCAGTATTCAAAATTTACTCTGAAACTTCTCTGGGAGGTCTGGATGATGAATCCAGCCGGGTCAGTTCGCCTGCGTGAGGTCAGCTCTGAGTTCACCTCAGGTAACTGTGCTAAGACCTTGAAAAAGCTGGCTCTGCGTCGTCAGCTGGCGCTTTGTGAGGCAGACAACCAGAGCGTCTCTCTGGCCTTTGGATTTCTCCCTACTGCAGGAAGGCGAAGCGAGAGGGAACAGAGTGATAGCAAACTGTACTAAAGGTCCGCGCCACATCCGGAGCCTGACATCATCTTGGAACATCTGCAGTTCTGCTCACACTTTCCCTGAGGGTGGGTGCTGCACTGCCAGCAAAGGAAATTGCCGCACTCACCTGATGTTCCTTGCACCTCACTTCTGCCCTCCCCCGCCCCCCGCCTCCCATCTCTCCCCTCCTCCTCCTCCTCCTTCCTCGTCTCCAATTTCTCTACTGTAGTCTCTCTCAGAGGTACAGTTGCCCAGCACAGCGCCTCACCGGCATGCTTTGCACCTCTATGATTCCCCCCACCTCCTCCTCTTCCTCCTCCTCCTCCTCTCTCCTCTACTCCCCCCCTTCCCCTGCTGAAAAAGTATGCAGCACATGCTCTTACCATCCTCCTTGAGCAATTTGCCTGAGTGAATAGAGAGAGGAGAGAGAGCAAGAGAGAGAAGGAGAGAGAGAGAGAGAAAAAAAAGCCAGTGAGCCAGCAGCAGAACAGCAATCCTGCAGTGTCCTGCAGCAGCTGAGTTCCTGCAGTGCTGGCCTCTCATAGCACACACACACACACACACACACACAGAAACACAGTGATGCACATCAAGACTATCATTCTCTCTCAGACCCAGACAGTCCTTCAGTCACGTGACACAGCAGTGGTGAATGTGAGGGAGAGCAGGCCGTTTTGCTGTGGACCGGACTAAGCTGAGTTTAGAGACAGAAAAGAAATAGAAAGACACACACACACAGCTCATGGAGCTCCACGGGGAGGCAATGGTGAGATTAGCCGGTTGTCCCCCCCACCACCCCTCCTACCCCCCTCCCCCCACCTCTGATGGTGCATTGTCCCATTCCAGCACTCCAGTTTCGATGATGTAATCAATGCAGCAAGCTTTGAACTTGCTGGGCTAGGGGTTCCTCTCCACCCCCCTCCTCCACTCCCCCCAGACCGACACAGATGCAAGTGTGAGGCCTCAGCTGCAATTTGTGTCCCAGGTAGGAAGACGAATAAATTAACAGTTTTCCGTGGTGATTTAGCTGAGGTGCAAAGGAGAATTTCCTGTGAGTGGGCCGGCTCAATGGTTGTCCATATTTCACTCTTGTGCAAACAGATAGCTCATGCTTTCATAAATTAAGAAGCTACTCAGTTGGTGAAACTACTGCTGGCACTTTGTCAAAACGCTGCTGTGCAGTGCAGTGCCGCATCACTACTTCCAATAAATTAAATCTGCAGGCAAATACGCCTGTTCTGCTCTTTTACAAAGTTGCTCTGCATGTCTGTTTTCTGTCAGCGGGGGGAAAGACAAACCTCCAAGCAAAGCAAAGAGTGCTTTGAGTTCTTTCTAGGCGTAACATCATAGTGACTTTGCTCTTTCACTGATAAGGTCATCAGTGTGTTGACTGATGCAGTGGAAAGGAGCACCAGTGATGTACAGTACAGTACGGTGCTTTAGAGATAGATGCTCAGGCAGCCAGACAGAAACCATATTGTAGCAGGTGAGTTTTGCTGAGCTGGTTCCTGCCGCTGCACCCAGAATCTGCCTAGTGATCAACTTCCACTACAGCAGTGATGAACTGGCGTCACCCCTCCTCTAGTAAAAAAAAAAAAAAAAAAATCCCAGCTAGCATCAGAGCAGCTCTGCATAATTAGCAGCTCACGGATGGTGATGAATCTGCACATTTAATGCGGTTTAATGTGACAGTAGCTAAATAGCGTGCAAGGCACATTTGTATATGAGCATCTCTCTGATCTGTTTAAAAAAAAGACTCTTTCTCTGCTGTATGAATAAATAGCTTTTAAATTCATATTCGACATTAAACATCACTGCTCCAGGAAAATGTTAATATTTCAGTGTTTCATATCTTTGCACATGCATTCCCTAAGGTTTCCACAGTCTTATAATTCATACTAATGCTACTGTGGGCTGTTGCCTGCAGGCAAACTGGACTCCAGCTTTATGATCTGACATGTCAGTCCAATTCAAAAAAAATCTTCTCTTTAACACTGCTTCAGTCAGTTGCCGTCGTCCATCACATCATCTCTGCTTTAGTGAGGAAATCGATGTCGCCTTTTCATACAGATAAATCGATCTTAATGTACCTTTAAACAATAACTCACTCATGTGTAAAAGTGTTCCAACTGAAGGCTGTGTATGCTAACCGATTGAAGCAGCAGGCTGAGTCATGCTGGGTCCTTTCTGGGTTTCCCCCCCTCTCTGATCCTCTGCTCCTCCCCCTCTGGTCTAGGAGCAGGCTCATACACCCGTCCGGCTGTTGGTGGTGTGTTGGAACATGCCTTGACTTGTTGTGCTGCCTGACTGAAGCAGAGAGAGACAGCCAGTGAAAGCAAGAGGGGGAGAGAGAGAGAGAGAGAGAGAGAGAGGGAGAAAGAGAGAGAGAGAGAGAAGAGGCTTGTGGTCAACAGTTTGCCAGTGTGAAGTGACCCACACAATGGACAAGATCCTGTTGATGTCAACACCAGTGTGCACTCGCTGGAGACGAGCATGGATGGAGGAGCTCCACTGCTGCCGCGCTGCCCGGTGAGTGTCAAAACTGTGTGTGTGTGTTTGTGTGTGTAATAAAAGCCTTTGACATATAATATTACAGCTGAGCCCTCCTGTGAATGACGGCTTACTTTTATTGCAAAAAGGAGCTCAGCACACATCTACTTTGAATAAAACTTCAGAGTAATTAGTGTGGGAGGGAATCGAAACATGTCACACTGAGGCCTTCATATCTGCTTAACCGAGCCTGTAAGTTGATTGATGTAGAAATGAGAGAAGGTTCATTTGAACTGTACAGTGTTGTGAAAGCATCCAAGCCGAGTCCTGATGCTAAGATGACGCCATGGTAACTATACAAAAGGTTACTGAATGCAGATAACTGTGATACACCCAGACGCACGACCACACAGCGGCACAGTAACCTCCACACACACAGAGAGAGCACCGCCACCCTTTCACAAGTCCACAAGGACTCGACTGGTCATCGTCTGACCAGATTTTGGGTCCAGCTGTTTGTTTGTTGTTGTTTTCTCCTTTGTTCAGAATGACAGCCGGTTTCCATCAGGAGACCCAGCAGGCCACCTCTCATTCCTGAAAAGCCAAGACCAACGAGATAAAGAGTTCATAGTTCCTCATTTTTCTCGCTAGCTGCTCACAAAATGACAATCACATTCGGATTCGAATAGGCTTCTTATTCAGAGGACAAGCAGGATCAGTGTATGAGTCAGGAAGCGTCACAAGAGTAAATATACCTCACTCAGAAAAGCAGGAAAAGACACACAGACTGTCCACGTTGTCAAGATATAATCGTAATATATTACTTATTAGCTCCACAGTAAAATAAAAACTTGTAGTCATATGGGCCTGTCAAAACTCAAGTACACTAATCACTCAAGTGACTCAAATGATAATCATTTAGTACCATGTGTACTATGATCTGTGTATTTTACCTGTGTGTGTGTGGTCCGGCACACAGATAGTAACTGGGGCAACTCTTGTTTTCTGGTAACCAGGGGTGGTGCACGCTGCGAGAAAGACTCAAAAACATTGAATTATTAACACACTGCAGTTTGACATACAAGGCTGATAGGAGAGAATACTGATGAAACCAATTCACACCCATTAAAAAAAGATCTCAGCTCATAGAAAAGTTCAAAAACTAATAAGAAAGGTGGAGACGACTAAATTTTACGACCAGGCTTTTATCACCTCTAATCATTTTCTATCTGCTTTCTTCAAGTGGTAAGTCTGAATTGTTAATTTGAACATTATGTCTTAAATTTAAGCTGAATCAATCTACCTGCTTGTGCCATAAAAACCCTCACGAGAGGCTAAGCTCGCCAGGCATGCCGTCAGTGTGCGTGTCATGTGTAGCATTGTTCAGAAACATGGCTCTACAGTAAAATACTAATGTCATTGTTAGCCATAAGGTGATTAGGTTTGTGGAATTGGACCAGAGTAGGGAAGCATGACTGTTAAAGCGTAGTTAGCTGACACCGGAGCAACCGAGAAATGCACAGCACAGAGAAGCGAGCAGAGATGTGAAGTGAAGTGCGCAGGGTCGGAGGTGATTCGTTAGCTGAGTGTGTGAGTTTATAGAAGCTGAGGCCTTGACAGCAAAGGGATCCTGCAGATCCAAAAAGCGTAGGTGGGCCCGGGGTTGGAGTGTATGTGTGTGTGTGTGTGTGTGTGTTTGGGGAGATGTGATAGGAAATTTTACAGTGCTGCTAAGGAGAATTGTTGCCTGTAGGTTGAACATGTCATGAACTGCAGACTTATTAAGGTCGCATGGTTACTCAGAGACAAACACTGTGTGCACATTTGACACTGTACACTTATGATACTCCACGTGAAAAATACAGATGTTTCTTTTTTTTTTTTTTTTTAAATCAAAATTTGGACACGCAATCCCTGATTTGACAAGGCATAAAGTTCTTTCATGGTTCAATGTTTAATGCTGGTGCCAAAAAGATACTTAAGATGATCTGTGCAAATACAAAAATCATCACCTTTTTCAGCTATAATCCAGCAAAATAAGCCAAATGTACTCAAATAAATATCTAAATAACTTAAATAAATATATTTGGTACTGCTTTTGACAAAGTAAATAAGGTTTATCACATTCTATTATTCATTCAGAATCTGTAAAATAAAACTTAAATATAGCTCTGATAATGTTGCGTGACAAAATGTTCTCGTGCTTTTTGATGATGTTGCTTCATCTGGACGTCTCTCTCTAGTTCTCATTCATCTTTGTGCCATCCTGCTCCTGCGTCAGCACCCTTTATATGACCTATAGAACATATAAATAATAGAACGCGAGCTACTTTTTACATTAATATTTATAACTTAAGCCTATGTCCATGTCATATCAGTATAGCTGATCAAAAATATTGTAATTAAGAAGTGTTTAACAGGACTTTTAACAAGGCAAACCTGAAAATCATTTACCTTCTAGTAAATCTAAATATTCTTCTTGGTAGCCTACTAAGATAATCACACTAATATTTGTAGACCAGTTTCCCACAACCTTTGTTTGTTTGTCCAACAGCAGAGAAACAGGAAGACAAAAAATCTGTCAGGGAAGCTAAAACCCAGCCTGAGGCCTGACACATATTTGCGGACAGGTTTATGAGTCGAGGCTCGTTACTGCTCCTGCTGCCGCTGCTGTTTGCAGTGTGAAGCAGCGAGGCAGCCAGTCATTCATTTAGTGAGCAGGGTGTTGTTTTCACTGGCATTCCTCAATCCTGTATTAGGGATTACATCAAGCCATGGGCAGGAAGGAATTCCTGTCATCATGTGCTCGGTGAAGGCAGCGTCTGGCTCGCCACAATGAGACACGGATGCAGCCGTTTGGCAACTGACAGTAGGTCACAAAGTGTCTCTATGTTTGTCTGCGGACATCACTTGTATCCATGTGTAAGATGAGGAGTGGTCAGACAAATAAATAGAAAATTTTAGTATCAGCGGGCACATTGTGACAAAAGTTGCATCAGAGCATCACAAACATCTTTCTTAGAAGAATATAAATTCTTTCTTTGACATCAGATAAGGTCAAAATGCCCTAACCACCAATCAGCAAGGAATTTCCAGTTATACAACCAGAAATGCGTCATAAAATACACCAAAAGCAGACATGAAGAGCTACAAATAGCCTTGCGGATTTCAACAGAGGACATTCATCCAACTGTATATTTTCCATCCCACCGAGACCTCTCTTTCTCCTTCATAATCCCCCCCCATCTTCACTCATTTGCTTGCGAGTGCAGATCGCTCACTAGTATCCATGTTGTCCTGTCAGCAAGGCAGAGTCCACAGGGAGAGGACAGTATGGAATGGTCAGCTGGCCCAAAATAGCACTGCAGCGAGCAAACGCTACTGATAGCAAGGGGGTTTTACTTGATCTCCCCTAGGTAAACACACGCACACACAGGCATTTGCATTACATGGCACTCATGTGAACAGATAGACACACGCGCGCGCACACACACACACACACACAAGTAGATGAGAGGTAAATCAAACTGAGCTTTTTGTTGCAAAATCATGAGTCATGGCAAGTCTATTCTTAGTTCGGGGGTGTTTGTGTTTGCCCAAGTTGTGTGCACTTAAAGTGATGCTGCACAAAAGGCTAGGAGAGTATCAAGAATGTGTTCGAGAGCAAGCTTTGGGTCACTTTTGGACTCATCAATGCATTGCAGTTATATAAACCTGAGGAGGGCAGAGCAGGATGTGTCTTTTATTATTAATTCAAGATTTCTAAAGAAAGTGAATCCATTCAGATATTCATTTTTAATTCTAAAGGAAATTTAGGCCAAATACAGTTTATTCAACCATTATTTCCTGCTTCTCTTATAGAGCTTCCGACTGCTGGCGCAGGACCACACCACCCACCCCCCACGGGGGGCTTTTATTATGAGGCCGTCTGCTTCCAAGCAACCACCACCGCAAACCTGGCTGTGAGAAGTGAGAGCGTCCATACTGCCAGACTCACAGGTGGAGGTGCGTGGCAAAGACCCGGTTGGGATCCTGTCAGGGACAGGCGGATACGTACGGCTGCTGTGGGTGTTTCTCTGGCAGTGTCTTAGCTGGTTGTTGTGAGGAGTGAGAACGAAGCAATCAGCAAGTATACTGCCGCAGAAATTCTTCGCAATAAGAGGCCCCCGGGATCACAGCCGTCACAGGGAGAAAAACGAGACGAGGAGGAGAAAACGCTTATCAGCATTGTAGCAAACATGGATGCTGCTGCTTCTGTAAGTTTTTTTTTTTTTTTTTTTTTTACAAGTGTGCTGACACAATAGAAATGAACATCAGGTTAACAAGTGCTGAGAACTTGATACAGAATTAATTGGAGATAGATCAACTGAGAGCGTGGCCTTTGTGTTGACAGCCTCTATAATGTTACAGTTGGATCAAAGCATCAAACTTTAGCAGTGTGTTTTGTACTTCCATGATCCTCTGCTGCCATCTTGTGACTGAAAACAACCTCCCAGGATGCTTTTTGTTCATCAAATATTGCAGCAATTTGTAACTTACATTGCAATTTTTTTTCTTTTTTTTTTCATTAAGACAGCTGAAAATCCTTTTCTCTTTCATTAACAGTGAATATGGCTTTTTTTCAGGTGCAGTTTAATAATTTCTTCATGTTGTAAATTATAATTGTAAATAAAAAAAAGAAAAGTTAATGGAAGACTGATTCATTCATTTGCCTTCTTTGTTTTCACATTAGGGAAAATTTGTGTCGTACGAACCACTTTGCACTTTGTGTAAAAGCACTTTGAGACTGTTGAAAAAGCGACAATGGCGTGCGAACGCAGCAGACCTAATGAGTGCAGATGAGCCAGAACGTCCTGGATGGCAGCTGCACACTAATTTAGGTTTTCACAGACACAAACAAACATGATGCAGCTGGATGTGTGGTGAACTCCTGATTTAAGAGCTAAAAAATGGCTTTTCTTCAGCCAAATCACAGCATCTTAAGCTGATTTATTGTGATGACTAAGTGGAAAATGTTGTGTATCATAAAACTGATTGCTGGTCATCTGCGATTGCGATGCAGATGTGTTTTTTACTGCGGACTGCAGGAAAAAGCAAAGTGCTACTGCATTGCTGCAAACAGAAAAAAGGGGTTGCAGTTTTTCTTGGCTGCAGCAATGCAGGAGCAGTAAAATCTGCTCTCACACAAGGTCACTGCTTAATGGCTTCATATCTGTCTGCTCTTAAAACTCTCTGGTGAACCGCAATTACAAGACCAGCAAAGAATTAACAGCATTTTATTTCTTACTCCAAATGTTTACTTTATTAATGGCGGCCTGTGAGCCTGACAAGGGAATTTACTTTGAGGTAAAAACTGATCATCAGCAGCCAATTTTATGGGTGTGAAGAATGTGTGTTTTATTTTCATTTGCTCCAGAATGCCGAGATGCTGCCGGCTCACTGAAGGTCTCAGGTTTTCCAACACAGGAAAGTTTCATATTCGATGTGTAAAATTGAAATGTGTGTGAATTGTGTTTTAAAAATTAAATATATATGTGCTTGATCTGCAGTGTTTCCCCGAGTGTTTAAATCAGATGTTTCACCAGTATGTTCACTAGTAGCAATACAACACACGACTGGAGAATATTTACACAGTGTTTGCTTGAAGACTTTGATATAGTGATTAATCAATCAACAAAACAATTAATCTACAAAGATTTTGATAGTAATCATTGTTTGACGTAGGCATCAAAATCAGCATCTCAAATGTGACAATTTGCTGCTTTTTAAAAATGCTTTTGAGGTTTTAGGAGTATCGGTTGGACAAAACAAGAAATTTAAAGACTTCACCTCGGGCTCTGAGAGATTGTGACGGACATTTTCACGATTTTTACGCATTTTATTAAGCAGATAATTCTTCAACTGATCCAAAAATGAATCAAAAGATTTCTCAGTAATGAAAATTATTGTCCTTTACAGTCTTAATGATGATATTTTAGGGATGCCCTGTTCACTAACATCAATAAACCATTTCTTTCTTCTTCTAAATTCTGCAGCAAGGATTTTAACTGGCACATCATCTCATTTCACTGGTCCTTACATCCCTGCACTGGGTTCTGATGTCTTTATAAATGATCTTTAAAGCTTTATTGATAACGTCAAGCTCTTATGGACTCTAATGGGGAAGGTTTTTATGTACTCTTTTATTCTCTTATTATTTATTTATTATTATTTAGCCTATTATCTTCTTATTATTTCTTACCTGACTGTTATTATCTTGTGTTTTGTAAAGCACTTAAGTCAAAATTGTTTGTAAAAAAAAAAGTACAACGTTTGGACAAACCTTCCCGTTCACTTGAATGAGAAAGTGTGTTTTACTGGCACTGTGCATTAAGCTTATAATAATGATCATTGTAAGGATTTTATTGTAAAAGAAAACATCTTAAACATAACATTGGGCTAATATTGATGTATTACCATACGTCAACAAGGAGCTGTTATAAAGGAACATTTTTTACGTGAGAATCAAACTTAAAAATTGAAACCAGATGTAACATTTTCTCACAGGAAAACAGTCGTAAAAAGTTGTTTGTTCTTGTGTGACAATCTTTGGGGACATAGCGAGGGTCACAGCACCAGTAAAGACCATTAGAGCCAAAAATAGAGTCTGCCCGTAGCAGCAGCTGACTCTGACTGCAGCTTTAGGTTCCGGTTGGTGCAACGACAGAGAGAAGTGAGGAGGCAGGGAGGGAGGGGTTAAACACTGGAGGAAAAAGTTTCTAAAGGCTACAAAGGACGCAGTTTGTCAGGTCAAACTTCTCTACTCGACTCTGAGCTTAATGTCGCTCAAGAGGAACAGAAAGTAACGCGGAGACACTAAAGTTATGTCTACAATTTGGTGGACAAGCCCGCTGTTTGACACACATAGTCGTATCTCTGGAGTGATACTGTAGTGCCTCATATCCAGTCACAGTGAACGATGGCGACTAGGAATGAGACAGTTGTGTACCTGTCTGAGCAGGTGATCATTTTGTGCTCGTGCGCGCTGTCGTTCGTGGGCTCGTCGCTCATCATCCTCACCTACATTTGTTGGTCAGATTTGAGGACAACTCCGCGGAAACTGCTGGTGTTCCTCTCGATGGCTGACTGGCTCTCCGCCGTCTCCTACGCTTTCGGAGTTTGGAGAGTTTTTCACACAAATTCACTGGACTGTGTCATTCAAGGAGCGATATCTACTTTCGCCAACACCAGCTCTTTCTTCTGGACTGTGGCCATCGCCGTTTACCTGTACGTCTTCATAGTGAAGTCCAGCCAGAGAGTCGCTGACAGCTTGGTGTTGCTTTTCCACCTCGTCAGGTAAGTTGTACACTGTAGTTGGACTTCTGTTGTTGGATGCTGACTATAATGTTAAAGGTGCAGTGTGTAGGAATTAGTGGCATCTAGCGGTGAAGTTTCAGATTGCAACAACTGAATAACTCCCTCTACCATGGCGGCAAAACTCGCTAAAAAACTTGAAAGTCTCTCTGGAGATTCGATTTGTCCATAGAAATATGGCGGTGCAACATGGCGGTGCAACATGGAAGTGCAACATGGTGGCCTCCATGGAAGAGGACCCCTCTCCCTGTGTAGATATAAAGGAATCATTCTAAGATAATCAAACAAATTGATTCATATTTTCCAGTGATTATACACTAATTAAAACACGCTTATGAATATTATATTCCATTTCAATATGTGTATCTCTCTGAATTTTACACACTGATCCTTTAAAGGTTTAATGTGTAAATATTGGCCACCTGATCCAAACAAATAAGGGGCAGCATATTACTGTTTACAGTGAATCTGTGCTATGGTGTTCTCAAAATGCTACAGACATTAGAGTCAGTGGTAAATTACTAGAGAGCTTCACATATCAGAAAGCGCTTGCACCACAGAGATAAGTTACAACATAACTCAAAGTAACAACTGAATATTTACACACATGTCCCTAGGGTAGGTGTAAGTCATAAAATGTCACAGAATCACTGATGGTAAAACAGCAGTTTTTCTGCCACACAGTATCATTTTTTATTAATTGCTGCCATTACGCATTAATCCAGTAGAGACTTAATTTATTTATATGATATTTCAATATCAATCCAGCTTACTACACTGTGTTACGTTGCCACATGGCCAGCTTTCACATAGCTGGTCAACCCAGTGCAGTTCATCAGATCAGCTGACATGACCAGCTGATGTCTCCCCAGCAGCAACTGCAGCAGCCGGCTGCTCTGACAGCATCAGTGCAACTTTCCAAATAGACATTATTTGGATAAACTGACCACATATTGGGATTCTACATGGTTACTTTCTCTCTGAAAAAATATTAAAACTTGATAAAGTGATATATTGACAGTCCTACAGAAAAATCTGCACCAGCGGTTAAACAAGTCAAGTTTATGTAAATTAGCTTTTAAGTACAGCCAAAAGTATCTTGGGATCAGTGGGGGAAAGTAACTAAGTACATTTATTCAAGTACTGTACTTAAGTACAATTTTGAGATACTTGTACTTAGCTTGAGTATTTCTACTTTATGCTACTTTATATTTACACTCTACTACATTTCAGAGGGAATTATCATACTTTCTAGTCCACTATCTTCAGGGTGGGTGCTCTTTAAAATGTGAACATTTACAAGCCAGATAAATCTTAAAATTCACCAACTACACAATAGTAAATCATTATTTTGTGGATGAAATCTACCAGCTACTTTCATATTTTATCAGCATTTGACTGGCGGCTGGTGCTGATTTCCCACCCTGACTACATTTATTTGACAGCTTTTGATACTTTTCAGATGCAGATTTGATACAATAGATAATATAACAAGCCTTTCAAATACAACACATTGATAAAGGTTCAATGTGTAAATATTGGCCACCTGATCCAAACAAATAGTGGGCAGCATATCTACCCCACCCTAACCCCCAAACGCATAACCCCACCACTATTATTACTTACTGAATATAGCGTAAAGCTTATTGTTTAAAGTGAATTAGGGCTATGATATGATCAAGATATAAAAATGCTAGACATTAGAGCCAGTGATATATTGCAAAAGAGCTTCACCGATCAGAAAGCACTTGCACCACAGAGATAAGTTACAACATAACTCTAAGTAACAACTGAATATTTACACACATGTCCCTAGAGTAGGTGTAAGTCATAATATGTCACAGAATCACTGATGGTAAAACTACAGTTTTTCTGCCACACAGCATCATTTTTGTTAAATTAATTGCAGCCATTTTACAACACAGCAATCCATCAGAGACATAATTTATTGATATATTTCAATGTTGATCCAGCTTACTACCATGTGCTAGGATGCCAAATAGTTCATACCAGATGCACATAACTGGTTCAACCCAGTTCAGTTCATTGGATCAGATGACATGACCAGCTGATGTTTCTCTGACAACATTGGTGCTACTTTCCCGATGGACATTATTTGGATAAACTGACCATATTGGGATTCTACATGGTTATTTTCTCACCTGAGAAAAAATTAAAACTTAATAAAGTGATATATTGACAGTCCTACGGAAAAATTTCAACAGTTTTCAGCGTGTCTCTACCGTTACTGCCAATGCTACTTCCTCTTCCTCTGATGTTGGACTGAAGGCAGACTAGATGCTACAGTGACTCACTATTGCCCTTCAGGTACTAAGTGGTATTACAAGACAGGACAGGCTGGATGGAGCCAGAGCTAGCTGGTTAGCATGTTAACTTAAGTTGATATCTCTGCAATACAAAACATATGTCTTTGACATATTGTCAAAACTGTTATTTATTCACATTCTGTTGATAATTTGAGTTAATTTTGGAATATTTTAAACTAAAATTCTGGCCAATTCTTACATGTCGAACCTTTAAAGATGAAACCAGTGGTTTCCAACCTTTTTGGCTTTTGATGTCTTACAAAAAGCAGTGTGTAGTCAGGGTCACATTTCAGATGTCTATGAGTTGTTAAAAGCTCCACCAAATAGTGATTTTCCCTCCAAATTTCTCATATCAAACATTAGAGAAAAAGTCCAAAAACAGATCTGTGTATCAGAACTTTGTGTTCTTGGCACAAGACTGTTGAAGAAAAATCTACCATTATTTTATTTTATTTTATTTGCACACACGTAAGACTGCATACAATCCAGTTATTGAAAATAAAAAATATGACAGGAGACTTCAAGAACAGACCTCCCCTCAATTTAAGTTTTTACTTAAATTGAGGGATTGTTTAAAAAAAAAAAAAAAAAACAATAAAAAAGGAAGGAAAAAAAGGAACCTCCAGTTTGGCAAGTGACCTTAAGCGACCTCTTGCCCCAGCATGCAGCTTCTGGACTACAACTCTCTGGAGGTCAACTGATGTTCATTGGTCCACAGAGTTTAGTTTGAGATACTATATTCATCCTAATGAGTCATATTTGATTGTTACATCTGCAAATCGCATCATATCACCACATCAATCACTCACCAATGGGCTGCTGTCAGTGTCCTCTGAGCTGTTCCAGTCTGGAGGGAAACTTCCATCTGCAGGATTTGTGTCTAGAAAACATAATCATCACTACAGTCTGTCCTTCTGATGTTCATCTTGAGGGGACTGGAGATGAGCGCAAATTACCCAACTCATGCAGAGAGGACATGTAACATTTATTTTTGGCATCACATTTTCAAACATGTTTGTTCCACAGCAGGTGGATTCTTGAAAGCATCTCTGTAAGATGCCGACTGTGACACTGTTGGCTTCAGAAAGTTTTTTTAACATCAAAACCGGAAGATCAATTCCCCACAGTTAACACAAATTTCTTTCAATGCACAGACATTTACACTTTAACAATATCAACTCAATTTTACTTTAGATTGTCCAAAAACTTTTAGATTTGATCATTGAAATTATGCCAAATGTGGCACAGAACTTTGACAATTACGTATTATATTATTTTTTAGTATTTATCACTCATACTGATGAGCTGAACAATATCATGTATGTCTTTCAAGTACAATTTTGTTAAGCTAGCCCAACTACAAAAAGCTGTTAAAAACCACAACTACAAAACCATTTTGGAGGTCATTAAATGTGGTTAGATTATAGTTTAACGAGTATCTGAGCATCTTCTTTTATTAACTCTAGACTTTACCTTGAAAGCTCCAAATCGGCACTCGTTTCACCCTTTGTGTCAGTTTTCCTTCATTACATTAATGAGCAGTGCGTGTTGATTGTGAAGATGTAAAGAGGGAGTCGGTTCCCTCTGGTGTAGCGCTGTATAATTGAGCTATTTTTGGACACAAGAACATTTTCACCCCTGGGTGCGCCTCACTGCAGTGTCTGCGGTTGTCCTTCTAATTTCGCTTCTCTGAATTCTTAAATAGCTCCATTGAGTTGAAGATCACACAACAGAGTCATTCATCGTAGCTTGTGTACATAACATACACACAACTAGGCCTTAAGCATAGTGTTATTTATAATGACTAGCCGTGTATTGAGAGGTGTTGCTTCAGGGGGAAACATGGCAAACGTTGCTGCTCAAAGTGCTGAATTCATTTTGTGGTTTTATGATTTGCAGAGCTAAAGCAACAGAAGTGTGACTCTGCAGTGAGCGCTGTGTAACCCACACAAGCCTTAAGCACAAGATAATCACGAATCACATGGTGTCACATGTCTGCAATAGTTGTGGGTGTTGAAACCCACCAAACATACACAGGAGATATTTAAGACAAGGAAGTTATGTTAATTCCTCTAAACCCTTTGTTGTAGCTGGGGTGTTCCTCTGGTCATCACTATTGCAGCTGTGTGCCTCAACAAGATTGGCTACGATGCGTCAGAGGTGTCGGTGGGCTGGTGCTGGGTCAGCATCAATGCTGCTGACCGAGTCCTGTGGATGCTCCTGACTGGAAAGATCTGGGAGTTCCTGGCTTACCTAACCCTCCCCATCCTCTACATCCTGATCAAGAGGCATATCCACACAGCGGTGAGGACTGAACCAGGTTTTTAGCAGCCACGTGCTGCCCCCTATGATACCACTGACAAAGGCATCAAAATGGAAACATGTCTTAAAGATTTCTCTTCTCCAAAAAAATCAACTTCACAACATTATTGACTATATAGACAATACATTCATATATTAAACTCAGTTTGAACTAGAAAGCACTCAGGCAGCTCTCCACATTTGCTCTTCTAAGACACAGAAATATTAAATGTTTAGAACTTTTAAATCCCCATCTGGGTTTCTCATCTCATTCAAGTAGTTGTTGCACTTCAAGAAAAACAAATCTAATAATGTTAAGAAATCCTCTATAAAAGTCCTGAATCTACATCGAGAAGTTGTTTGTTGGTCCACGGCCTCCAAATTTGATCATGTAAAATGACAGAAAAATGCTTGTTATAATGTGTTCATGAACTCAAGGTGGTGTCTTCAAATGTCATTTTGTCTGATCAATAGTCTAAAATCAAAGATATTCAGTTTACTATCATGAATGACACATAAAAGCTTCAAATCCTCACACATCAAGCTGCAGCTAGCAAATATTTGGCATATTTCCTTAAAAAACTAAAACAATTATTTGATTATCATGAATTGACTAAGCATTGCAGCTCTGGTCTGGTCTGCTATCATAGCTGACACATCTTATTCTCTTTAGTCAGAGATTTTGCTTCAGTGCTTCATGTTTTCATGAATAAAATATTTATGTCCTCTGTCTGACGCAGCATGCGGCCCTGTCTGAGTACCGTCCCATCTTGGCCAACAGGCCTCCAACACACTCCTTCTCCTCCATGGCTGATATAAAGATGACACTCATCCCTGTTATCTTCATCACTCTGCGCATTTGGAGCACAGTGCGCTTCATACTGCTGCTGGTTGGCTCTCCAGCCAGACTGAACCCAGTGCTGATGACTCTACATGTGAGTGTAGATTAAGTTTTTTTTATTTAGGATATTCATCCCCAGTTTACCTCTTTTTATAAATACAGCCTTTATCCTTTAGATTTTGCATGTGTGCATGTTTGAAACACATAAGTTTGGTTGTTTATGGGTGCTATCATTAGTTTGTGTTAAACTTGTGATGCATGCTGTCAAGCATATGAATCATCACTCATTCATCATGGAAAGTACCTGTATTAAGCTGTATTTTGGAGAGTGTTCTCCATTTTGAGCAACTACAAAAGTAGCATAATAACTGAGAGTATGTATATTTTTCTATTTGATGACAGAATAGTGAAACAATTTATAAAAAAGTAAAATATTAAAAAAAATACTGGATGTCAGCTGGTTCCTATCTCTACTTACATTCTGAACCCACTAAGAGACATTTTATTCCAGCATAATAATCTGTTTCATTATCTGTCACTTATCATCACATCCGTCGCTACTCTTCCCTTAAAGGCTTTTGTTTTGACCCAACAGGGAATTGGCAACACGTCGCAGGGAGCTGCCAACTGCATCATGTTTGTATTGTTTACTCAGCCAATCCGCACACGCCTCTGCACCGCGCTCTGCTGCTGCTCCAAGTGTCGAGAAGAGGCGCAGCGCTCACATGACGTCCCCCACAGGCTGCTGCCAGGACACGACCCCTCCACACAGAGAGAGGAAATCAGCACCAGCCGAGCCCAGACTGATAGATGACGATGCTCGATTCTGTGGATGGGAAGACAGAAGTTGACAGGAGGAGAGTGGTGGGTGGCCTCCGCTTCACATTGAACCTCATTAAAGCAAGTGCCTGCAGAGAGAGGGTCGAGGATTCTGCAGGTGGGGGCACATCTGTGTCACACGCCTGCACTCTGGGTGATAAGGATGGTGCTGCCTGATCATACACCAGCATTGAGTGAAGCATTTTGTGGATTCCCTGACATGCTATATATCAAACTATAAACGCCAAATGACTTTATACTTTAAATATGTCTGGTACACTCCGCTAATTGCAGATAAGCAGCTTTATTTATCATGTATTGTGTGCACTCATTCACATTCTGAGTTCATCGCTTTGAAATGAATATTCAGTATTATTTTGCTCCACTGAGCATGCATGTATTGTGTTTATAGGGAAAAATACCTACATGTACATATTATTTCTGTATGTGTCCTAGAAGAAAACCTCACTCTGGGTAATAAATGTACTGTAAATCTGTTTGAACTTTTTTAATCACTGTTCTGTTCAGATTCACATGATCTGTAGGCTTGAAAGGTGGTTAAATGTCAGCACTTTGTCTCACGTAAAACGGTAATTGTCACCTCGAGTTGTAGCATGAAAGTGAAATTTGTCAAGCCTCAAAGTTCTCCTTCACCGTGATATTCAGCACTGTATTTGCACTCTGCAGGCCTTCTGCGTGCTCATTGTCCTGCTAAAATACCGCTATGCACACCACTGCTGACAGAGATTCATCAACCCGAGGAGGGTAGTAGCACAACGTAGGAGCGGTGTGTTTAACCATGTTTGTTGTTTGAAATATACTGTACGTACTATATCCAGTATGAGTTTGGATGTATTCAAAACAGCTTGCGTGAGAAAAAAAACTTGTTTACATGGGACCATCTATTTTAAATATAGAAAATAAAATCAGTTTTTCTGTCATTGCTAGATTCATTTGAATTCTTACACCACTATATAATCCTTGTATCAGGTATTTATCCTTCTTGATGTCTTTGTCTTTTCTCAAAGCCTTCTAATTCTTGCTTAACCTGAGAGTTGCAAAATTTTTCAGTCAGTATTGATGTGTCACTTTAATTTACTCAGCATCATCTCTCTCATCGTGGTCAGGATGCATGAAGCATCATCACATGTCATCCTTCCTCCTTGAAACCCAAGCCTCACTTCTCCTTTGACCCCTGCTGTTTTCGGCTCTCATTTGCCCGACTTAGCTACCAGCCGAATGCATACCAACAAAGGGTACAAACCCACTGAACCCTGTGAGGCTCCCGGGACAAGCTGCCTTACAACCACAATGCCACTACCTTAAGTCATTTAGTTGTTTACAATATTGTCACAAGATCCATTGAGTCTTAATGCACCTGCCTCAGAATAATGAGCTATATATCCAAATAAGATTAATTACTGTGGTGGTGGTTGGGAAAGGTGAGGAAGGCGAAATTTCTCCACGCTGACAGTCAATTTTCTCTTATCCATATGTGATTATTGTTTGTTTGACTCTCAGAGGGCAAGCACTTATTTACTAAGTCTTGTTCAGGTGGTATTATGTTGGATTTATGGATCTTGAATGGTCTCTGTTGGTCTGGGTGATGAATTAGGCAATGCAGAAGTAAAATGTTGTAATATCAGGTCAGACAGGCTTTTCATTACACTGCAACAACACTGTATTCTTATGAGGGAAGTTAGTTCTCATACATTATTCACAGAACATGGGGGACTTTATACTGTTTATACTGAAAATATTAAACGCATAAATACACAGTTTTATGAGGTAAAGAGTTTTTCTTAAATCTAATTTTATCTGCAGCCTAAAGTAATGGGACACAGTGTAGAGGTCGTTCTCCCAGGACCATCAGTAACACTGGAAACCATGTCTGGGAAAATAGAGGAAGTGACGACTGTTTATGCTGATGAAATCCTAAACGGCCAGTTAACAGTTTTTTGTCCTTGAGGACTACCACACAGATGACCGACACTGTATTTCCTGCAGGAATTAATTCACTGTATTAGTTTTGAGATTTGGCTGACATTGACGCGACTCGAGCCTGTGGAAACACTTAAAGAAGGGGGTTTCTGCTCCCTCCTCTGCTGGCTCCCTGCCCACTTAATTCATTAAGTTAAAGAGCAGCACAGGGCCGCACTACGCAGCATGATCCGACCATTCACCAGTCAAGTTAATGGAGGCCATTATTTCACAACACGGGCTGTTCATTTGGCTGTGTCAGTGGTTCTCGGAGCCAATTCTCAAACACATTGTCCACCAAAGGTAATGGGCAGTAGGTCAAAGCTGCAGCAGGACGTTCAAATTAGAGGTGACAGAACCATTTTTATGCGTCCACGCCAGCGACAGCTGTGGCCAGAGGCATTATGTTTTCAGGTTGTCTGTCCATCCCATTCTCATGAACGCGATATCTCAGGAACGCCTTGAGGGAATTTCTTCAAATTTGGCACAAATGTCCGCTTGGACTCAAGGATGAACTGATTAGATTATTGGATATAGGATATAGGATTGGATGTAGGATTACTGATTATTTGATGGTCAAAGGTCACTGTGACCTCACAAAATACATTTTTGGCCATAACTCAAGAATTCATATGCTAATTATGACAAAGTTTCACACAAATGTCTAAAAGGATAAAATGATGAAGTCATGACATTTTATATCCAAAAGGTCAAAAGTCGACTTCACTGTGACATCATAATGCTCTGCATAAACACTTTTTTGGCCGTTATTCAATGCCATAACTCAGGGACTTATGTGACTTTATTTCACATTTGGTCTGAATTGGTGACACTAATCTTGGGCACCCACCTTGAAACTGTGGTGCTTTTATTAAATTCCTTCAAATTCTTCACTATAAATATGATATAAGTCTGGACAGACATGAATATAAACTGTAACTTGGTTGGTGGAGACATACAACCACAAGGCAGTGTTTCTCGTCTACACATGTAACAGAAGACATTAGAAACACTACATTCATTAAGAGAGTGGTTACTTGTTGGTTCCTGAGTTGTTCAGTATGTGAATAATTAGGCATTAAACCTGTTAAAGTCACACTGAAAATGTACTTTGTATTTACACTTAACATGTGACATTTTTCTTCTTCTTTTGATGTAATGACACGTTAACAAGCAGATCATCAGCTCCTCTAACTGTTTACTTCCGTAGAAGTACTTCCTTTTTCATTATGATTAGCTAAAAAAGAGGGAAGTGTGTTTTCTCTTAATTTGTCCTTTTCCTTAATTTAACCTGGTAAATGAATTTTTATCAATGCTATTGATATGGATCTCAAGATGGCAATGTGGATCAGACAGTCAGCCCTCCACTTTGGTCCAGACTAAAATATCTCAACCATTCAGAGGATGACTTGGTGATCCCTGACCTTTCATCTAGCGTCACCATCAGGCCAAATTTTTCACTTCCCTTAAATATTTCAAAATCTAAAAGATGGATTGGCCTAAGATTTTGTGCAGACGTTTATGGCTTCATGATGATAAATGCTAATGACTTTTGTGATCCCCAGACTTTTCCTCTGGCACCACCATGAGGTTCACATTTGAAGTTTTTGATCTAAGAAAAACTATTGGATGGATTTCCATGATCCCTTATTTTTTCCTCCAGCGCCATCATCAAGTAAAACTTTTAATTGACCAAATACCTTCATAATTAATGACATTTTCATTAGTCTCAGTTGTACTTTGTGTATAGCGCTAAACTAAGATGGTGAACATGATCAACATTGTACTTCCATGCATTAGCATGCAAATGAGAGCATTTAGCTCTCATCAGCATGCAAGTTCAGCCTCACAGAGGTGCTAGCGTAGCTGTAGACTCTTGGTCTTGTTGAATAATTCAGCAGTGACAGTGAGTAGTGAACCACAGTTTACACGTGACATGTCTTTTTTTCTTATTGTTGGAATGGTGAGTTGCTACCGTCAACAACATCAGCTTCAACGACTCTCACTTCCTCAAATCTTATTTAAAGATCCCATTACATAGGATAAAAAAGGGAAAAAAATGTTATATTTTGCTGTAACTAAGAGGAATATTTCAAACACTGCAAAATTTCTGTCTCTAAATTAATGTCATCCTATTGATTGATAAAGTCTGAGATCATTTTTGATGCTTTCCTATGAGATGTATATATAATGTTTTATGACCCAGTCTTATTAAACTAATCACTCTTGTTTTTTCTTCATTTTAGGCACACATTTCCAAACATATTGTGGGTGTGACAGGATGTGCAAAAAGGGGGAAAAAATGTCTCTCTATGTTAATGTGACCTTAGGTGCATTGTCCTAATGAGGGATCCTGCAAACTGGCTCCATCATTTAGACCAAATGTCACAAGGTTTCACTCCTCTGAATAGCTGAGGTTAATTTCAGCCAAATCCAGCCTGAGCCAACACTGCCAGCTGTGATTTTACTGTAAACCCTCTCTGTGTATTCAACTGGATTTAAGGCGTCTTTTTTTTTTTTTTTTTTTTTTTTTTTTTCACATATTTCGGATGTCACTGCATCTTTTTTGTGTTGATGGAGATATTTATTTGTTACCAAGCTTATATAAGCATATCATGTTTGCAGAAAGCATCTGTAGGATTTTAACTTAAAAAAAAAAAGATCAAAACTTCTGTTAAGTTCACTGGATGTAAAATAACTTTAGAAACGAAAACTTTAGTTTTGCTGAAATTCTTACAGCTTACCCTGCTTTACTTAATGCTATATCTCATGATATTTTAATCTGAGCTTAGTTCTGAATACTAACTAGGCTATTCATTTTTCCCTTCAGCATTACCTGTTCTCAGTTATACTGTATATATATAGCCTTGTTTTTGCAGTGAGGCATCCCTGAAGCAAATAACATATAGCTTTAAGAGCAATCAGTGCCATTGTATTGACAAAGCTTTAGTCAAGATTAGTGGCATTGCAGCACATGACAAATTGAAGACAAAGCAAACATTAAAAAAGATTTGCATCTGTAGTGTTGAAGCAGACAATGAGCCTGTTCCATAATCAGCGTGAGATTCATTGTCTTCAATGTGAAAACAGATAAATCCTTCAAATTGTACAAGGATCAACAGTGAACTCTCTGCTGACTTTGACATCACTCTGCCGTTATTCCGTCGTAAAACCTTTATGTAATCCAGCCTGCAGGTTGATAAGCAATACAGACTCTCACCTGGCTTCATCATTTTGATGATAAGTTAACTTTACGGCATTTATTGACAGCTATACATCTCATCAATTGAGTCAATTTAGTTGCGGTGCAATAAAAGAACCAGATATCAACAATCAGCCCAGAGCCACATTTAATATCTCCTGTGCACTGCATATAAAATTTCCTGAATCCGAGAACACAGTCAGCAACATAGGAAAGATAAACAAAGCCGAGCTGTAAACTACTGCCACGCTCTCTGATCTCATGTCCAAAGGGCAAGAAGAATCCAGTGGCGCAGTAATAACAAAGTGCACGATTATCATTGCTGAAAGTGACAAGTCCAAACACAGCCATGGCGGAGAATAAGAAGAAGCCTGTGGAGAGGAGAGGGGTGAGTTGTACACCAGGTGTAATTATCACCATATTCACATTTCAAGTCTTCTTTCATCTGTGTACAAATAATGTAATCATTATGGATGGTCTCTGAGTTATAAAAAGAGGATTCACATAGTGCACTGATGTTCCTGGCAGAGACTAACTGCAGTCCTGGCATTGGCAACACTCATATCTGCATTTGGTTCATCCTTCCAGTATGGATATAATGTGGCTGTGGTCAATTCTCCCTCACCGGTAACCCAAGCAAACAAACAAAAGCTTTACACACACACATTGACTGGTTCTTTGATATGAAGATGTGTTTTTATCAGTATTATCCTGCTCTCCTCAGTTCATGCAGCAGTTTTATAATGCCACCTACCTGGAGCGTTACGGCAGACCGATGGAGGAGAACTTCCAGACTCTGCTATGGTCTCTGTCTGTGTCCATGTACCCTCTGGGAGGCTTCTTCGGCTCTCTCATGGTGGCCCCGCTGGTCAACAAATTGGGGAGGTAAAACTGTCTGTTATGCCCCTTCTATGAATGGATATGTCACATTTACCACACTCAGTAAAAACTGTTTGATATGATTTTAAATGCGTCAACATCTGCAACAGGAAAGGCACCCTTCTCTTTAACAACATCTTCTCCATCGTCCCAGCTGTGATGATGGGAGTCAGTGAGACTGCCAAGTCGTATGAGACCATCATTGTGGCCAGGTTTATAGTGGGAATCTGTGCAGGTCAGATATATGTTCAACTGTTCAAGTAATCAACATTGATAAGATTTGATTTAAATGTATCTTAAGTTTTCTGTCTCTTTCACGCAGGTCTCTCATCCAACGTGGTGCCCATGTATCTGGGCGAACTCTCTCCTAAAAACCTGAGAGGAGCGATTGGCATCATACCGCAGCTCTTCATCACTATTGGCATCCTCAGCGCTCAAGTGCTGGGCATCAGACACATACTGGGAAACAGCACAGGTGCTGATTGACATACTGGATTCTGGCAAATGTTTGGAATGTTTTTTCATTTGATCCACTGACTATGAGAGGTTTCTCCGTTCCCTGTGTGTTCAGGCTGGACCCTCATGCTGGGCTTGACAGGTATCCCTGCAGTGATAGAGCTCCTGCTGCTGCCCTTCTTCCCAGAGAGTCCCAGATACACGCTCATCCAGAAGGGAGATGAGAAGACAGCAAAGAAAGGTGAGAAAACACAAAAACAGCTTTACATTGCCAAGAGTCAAAGGGAGAGTCTTGTTATAGAAATTACAGTAGCATATAAATTGTACATTATGGTATCTAAGACTTTATGTTCTGCCTCCCTTAGCACTACAGCGTCTGCGTGGCTGGGACGATGTGGATGGAGAGATATCAGAGATGCATCTGGAGGATCAGTCAGAGAAGGCCGAGGGCCGCCTGTCTGTGCTCTCCCTGCTGTCCCAGCGCTCCCTTCGCTGGCAGCTGATCTCCATCATCATCATGAACATGGGCCAACAGCTGTCGGGGGTCAACGCGGTGAGGTGTGCCCATCCAGTTGTCCTTGTCCCTGACCTACCAACACACACTGTTTCACATACAACACCAGATCAGGACGTGTTGTTTAAACAACTTGTTCTGTTCAAGCAGCAGATCTTTTATTCCTTTTACTTCATTCCTCCAACTTGTGTCTAATTCTTAACCATAATGTATTTCTCTCTTCCAGATTTACTACTATGCAGACAGCATTTATGCAAGTGCAGGAGTCAAGGAGAATGACATCCAGTATGTGACTGTGGGAACAGGTGCAGTGAATGTCTTCATGACCATAGCTGCTGTAAGTGCCCTCATTAAAAATATATATATAAAAAAACCTCTAACATTTGAGGAGGGGAGCTGAAGTCTAAAGAATATTGTTTGATCACATCTCAAGGAAAGAATAGTTATTAACAGAGATTTTTTACTGCAGGTCTTCATCGTGGAGGCTTCAGGACGACGGCTGCTCCTCCTCTGTGGTTTTGGGATCTGCTGTGTAGCCTGTGTGCTGCTCACTGTCGCTCTCAACTTCCAGGTACAGTATGAAAGCGTCATGTAACTCACACTCTCAGCATGATGTCCTGCTGCCCTCTAGTGGCCCATCATGAAAATATAATTTGCTGCTGTATGTCATAGTTTCTCAATGTTGAGGTCATGAATTTTTTTTTGTGAAGACTGAGTCACGTAGGATTTGAGAGACAGATTCATTACTTGTTTACTTGTTTATTTTTAATAATAGAATATTGATCGATATAGTAAATAAGTTGGAAATTAAACTATGACTATGAGGTGAAAGTGCTGACTTTTAACTTTAATGAATTTGAGGATAATTACAACCACATCTGGTGAACAGTGTAGGAGTAATCGTAGTTAATATATTGTTGTGAGTCTGCGATCTACAGAGATCAGCTGTCAAGCAATATTTTCTCTGGCGATGCTCTTCTACGCCTCGATTGCAGCTTGAAGCTTGCTTCTTTCAGCTGATTTTTGCCTTCAGTCTGGTCTTCAAACCAACCTATTCAGCTGACTGATTCAGCCAGTTAACAACTTTCTACTATTAGACCATAAATATCCTTGACTGCCTTCTCTGTTTTGGATAATTGTCTAGCTGCAAGACTCACATGAATCCCAAAGTGTTCACCCAATATGGACATGAACCATCTCAAGCACCATTAAAGGTTTGGTCCACCCAAACTACAAAAACATTCTCTCATTTGCCCCTCGTGTTTTCAAGCCATGCTGATAGTTTTGGTTTAATTTGTCCAGGACCTGAGATGCTCTGATTACTTTTTACATGTTTTGGGTGTGTGAATGCTATGGTATGGACAGAAAAACATAAAAGCCAAACCATAGGCAGAAGTTGCCCCTGACAGGAAGGCAAAGGTGATGGTGAAAGGCGGGAACACACTGACGGCTACTACAGGACAAGGAGGGAATGGCATGCTGTGAAATGTCACTGAGATCAGCAACTGGCAGGGGAAAAATGCTGGAAAAAATGTTTTAAATTTACCATGAAAGAACCATCCATTTAAAGCTGCACTTTAACATTGTGGTCACTGTTTCATTCACTTTCAGAAGACTGGACTACAAAACCAAAGACAACAGAAAAAGCATCACTGTGCTACAATTTACCACTAAAACTGTCCGTTTACTGTACATTTCGAGCTCCTATCATGGTCTGGAAGATAAAATGATGACTTGACATTTCTGGGTTCATGAAAACTTTGAGACCTAGAGTCATCCACTGACTATTAGACAGGACCACAAAGTGAGTTCTGCCCTCCTACAACCCTGTAATCTCACCTGGATCCGACGTTTTTCAGACAGACATCACTTTCAACAGCACAGTGGCTTTCAGTGGTTGCAAGTTTAAGGAGCAAAGGCACAATTTAAAGACAAGAATAGAGAATTGACACATAAATAATCCACAAGGCCACAAGGCAGCCATTAAGGAGTGGTAGTTACATGTTTATTCCTGTTTCAAAACATCAACTTATCATAACAGCAGCTGCTGGTTTGTGTCGACAGGAGAGCGTGACGTGGATGCCCTATGTCAGCATCGCTTGTGTCATCATCTACGTCATCGGACATGCCATAGGACCCAGTGAGTCTGACACCCACTGATTACAACAGGGTGCTCCATTAACTGAAGTGTTGTTTGGATGTGGCTAGACATGTAATGATATATGTTGTAAACCTGCAGTTGTTTTAGACATAAGCAGCTTCACTGTGACCTTGAAGAATGATGATGCGTCCCACATGTTTTGCTTGTGGTTGAGGTTGACCACTTGTGTGCTCTGCAGGTCCCATTCCGTACGTGGTGACCACTGAGATGTTCAGGCAGTCTGCCAGACCGGCTGCATTCATGGTCGCAGGCTCCGTGCACTGGCTGTCCAACTTCACTGTTGGCTTGGTCTTCCCTTTTCTAGAGGTCAGTTGCAAAATTTCGAAGTAATCTTACATTGGGGAAGCGAAACTTAATTAGTTGATTACAAATGTATTTCTTTGAAATTAAACAGGAAGGCAAATCACTTCACATCCTGACTTTAATATATTATTTTACTTCAGTATGTGTTGTGTGTCTTTCTTTATATTTAAATACAAACTTTTAATGTAAAATGCAGCATCTTTGTCATCTTTGCCAGGCATCAAACTCACAATATGTTACAAAAATGTCTTTATACCAGAGTGCTGCAGCTGCAACAACCAATAAAAAATCACAATCACAATCACCTGAGACAACTAAACCCTCAATAATTGATTACAAAAAATGTGTTAAACAATATAGCCTATGATTCAATAGAAAATGGAAATGGAAAATACTAATTGGGCAATGTAAACTGGACAGCAACCATTTCAAGTTTAATATCCAAACTGGAAATAACCTTATAACCAAACTTCACTGTTTTGGATCAGTCCCTTATCTCCAAGTTGAAGCAGGTGGCTGTTTTCTGCCCACTGTACACTAACTGCTCAGTACCAACCAGAAGACAGACCATTTGGCAGCTATTATAGCCAGATGTTTTCCTCTGGAGTTGGTGGAGTCCAAAACAGAGCTACAATAAGAATGAATATCAGACTTACATTCACCAGAAACTCCAAATGAATGCTAATGTTGGTCTGTGTTCGCCAGATGTGTATATAAGTGATTGTTTTTAACCCCCCACATCAATTTATGTCAGATTGTGTTTACAGTTTATCATGCTGCCCCCAAGTGGTTAAAAGAGTCCTCTAATGCAGGTTGCATGCTGTGACGCTTTTTCAGTGTTATTATCTTTGTAGACACGTCATAAAGATTGGGATTTGAGAGTCTTATATTCTTTCATTCTAATCACAGAAGCGGCCTGTTTGTTGGAAGTCACGTTTTGTCGCTTTGACCATTCCAACGGACAAAGTGACATCATCTCATAGATAAACATAAACATGATGCGCTTCTCATGTTTACTCCCTCTCTCGTGTTTTTTTTTTTTATCTTTGGACCCAAAAGCAAACAAGGGAGGAATGTGTTTGTGTAACAGAAACCAAAAAAGAGTATCCGACTCAAATCACATATCCGCTCACCTTGGCTGTTTATGTCCCCAGTCTGTTTTCTGTGTAACTGTATTCACAACATGTCATCTTGAGGACATGTTGATCACATTTCTCTCTTCCTCATCTCCCCCCCAGAGAGGCCTGGGCTCCTACAGCTTTATCATTTTTTCCTTTATCTGCCTGGCAACGCTGATATACATCTGGCTGGTGGTCCCCGAGACCAAGAGCAAGACGTTCCTGGAGATCAGCCAGCTGTTCGCCAAGAGGAACAAAGTGGAAATCAAGCTGGGTGATGGGGATCAGCCACTGAAAGAGAGCAAAGAAGGCCTGGAGGATGCAGTGAGGGTCACGGCCTTCTGAAGACAAATGAGAGCATTCAGAGGAGAGGAAGTCTTCACTCTGGGGGTAGCTTTAATGGACTGGAATTTATTTGAATTTGCCTCTATTTTTCATTTTACAATGAATCTTTCTGCAATTGCTTTTCTGTAATGTGTTTGTGCCTGTAAGAAAAAAATGTAATATCTTACTGTGAATTGGTGTTTGCACCACATACAACCGTATAGAGGTGTGAAGGAGTCATTAAACAAAACAACAAGTCTCTTGAAAGCCTTTATTGATGATGTAAAGGTATGATTACAATATATGGCTATAGTTTGCATTTAATATTGATTTACAGATGCCTGACAGACATTTTTATCCTTCATTACATGGCAATGCACTTTTCACATCCCCACAATCAGGCATTGATATTTTTGGTTTATTGTAGCATTTTAAAGCTCATACAAACAGAAGCAGCTGAACCTTTTCAGGAGCATCTGTACTGACTGTCCAGCTGCACCCCTCCATACAGGCTGAGTTTGGTGGATCCCCAGCTGAGCACATTTCCCACTGTGGTGCCGTTCCTCTCACATGACATCTGGTCTCGGATATCTGCCGTGCTCAGGACATAGTCCCACACGTTGACATCAGTCATCTTACCCACAAAGGCGTCTGCGTTGGAGATTCCCAGTAATCCGTCCTGGTCTTTTCCCAGGATGAACACACCACTGGGGCTGATTGTGTAGCCGCTTTTCAGGTACCGCTGCTCGCCCACCATGCCATTGATCCACAGCTCTGCGCCGCCGGTGTGGGACGACCAGGTGATGCAGTAGTTGGCCCAGTCCATGGATCTGAAGTTGTGTGGCAGGTTGACAAACTCGTTGCCAATCCAGAGCCCCACCTCTCTGCCCTCTCTGTCCTCACCAATGGTGATCATCAGCTCGTTGTCGTTGCCGTTGCTGGCGTAGGAGATGACGGTGTGGACCCCCTCAACGAGAGGCAAGACGTGCATGCAAATGGTGAAGGAGTCGAGGTCCATAGGGTGGCTGAGGCGGGCCAAGGCATAGCTACCTGAATTCTTCTCCTGGAAGTCCAGCACCAGAGGAAATAAACCACGAGGCTCTGAGGATGACAGAAAAGTTAGAATCAGACTGAAAGGCAAGAAATGTCCATCTACTTTTATCATCATCTACAGTCACTAATAACAAATTCAATCAGATTGGAAACAAAGCACTCACCATATCTGGGCCTTGAGTTGAGAAGTCCACCTTAAGAGAATAAGACAGACAAAGACGCCAGAGTAAATATGAGCACATTTTCACCATCTATAGCAGTTTTTTAATGACTAAGAGCTCACTCACCTGAATGCATGTTCTTTCCAAGAGATGTTATCAGACCCTCGATCTTCAGGAGTTTGGATTCAATTTCATCTTGGCGACAAAACGCTGGATAAACAAAAAATAAGAATTAAGACTCAGGCCTTTTTTCTATCCCTTCGTCAATTCAAGGAATAACCAATGTTGCTATGTTGTGTAATCATAAAGTCACAGCAAGCCACACACTTCCTTTCCCAAGGCGCGGCAGGAAAGAAGATTCCACCACACGGTCGTTGAGAGGCTGGGCGATGCGGTAGTCATTCCACAGTGTCTTGTTGTAAATGTCCATCAGAGTACTCTCCAGTTTCCTGATCTGAATACAACAGAGACGAGCAGAAACTTGTGACACAGGACCACATAAACTCAAAATTAGCCTGTTTCCTTCTAATTGATCTGATTGTTTATATCTTACTCAAAAAGTTGAAGGTTTCCCCTTCTAATTGTTGTAATTTGACAAACAAAGGCTTTTTTCTTTCAAAATGTTCTTCATTTTGGAGCAAAGGCCTTCCTGTCTTCTGTACCTGGTTATGTGAGAGAGTGATGGGCGTATCAAACACAGTCCAGAGGATGCTCTCGTAGCAGGGTGGGGTGGTGAGGGAGCCCTCGTACCTGAAGAAATGGTTGAGGTTCTCGGGGAGCATGGAGCGCACGTCGAGGTTCGTTATGTTCATGGACTGACCTGTTGGGGTCAAAATCACAATATAGTCAAACACTCAATTCAAGGACAGTTAATTCCACAGGCACAGGACAGTAACTCACCCGCATACTTGATTTTGTCCAGGTTGGAGATGAAATCGCTGTAGTAGGTGTTCTCAAAATGTCCGTCCTGAAAATACACCAAAACTGTGTCAAACTTGATCATGTTTAAGTAATAACTTTAATTATATAGTTCCTTTTGAGAGCAAAGATGTCACAAAGTGCTCCACAGAGGAAATAAAGCACAAACATACATACAGACATGAAACACAATAAAGAACAGAAATAAACAGAAAATAGAAAAAATACACAAAGGCAAAAAAGCACAGTCTCCTTTAGTTTTAAGCTTAGATTGAGGAACAACCAGCAAACCCTGATCAGAGGACCTAAAGAGACCTGCTGGTAATGTAAGTCTCTAATGTAGGCAGCTGTCTGACCATGCAGAGCTCTAAAAGTGATCACAAGAACACTGAATTGGATTCTGTATTTGATGGGGAGCCAGTGACGAGCAATTAAAATCTGTATCACATGAGACTTTTTGAAGGATCTGGTCAACAGTTTAGCACAGCAGTTTGGACCACTTGTAAATGATCCAGGGATGTTTTGCTGAAAAGGGAGTTACAATAGTCAAGAGGTTTAAAGGCTCATCCAAAACTACTTTAGAGAATTAATCTTGTTTTTTTTTTACTTAGGTTTTAAGTTTGTTTTATCAGTTACCATAACACACTCATGATCTGGGAACATGTTGACATGTTGATCAAACAGGTTATTAATGAGCCAAAGGTTTAACCACATTGTCTAAACCACTTTATTTGGAAATGAAACCAAAAGTGAGCATGCCGAAGAGGATGGTAATAATTCCTCATTGCAAAAGAAAATGACGAAAAGTTGACATGTTTACTTTCTCTTCCAAATAAATTTGGCTAACCTGGAGGTTATTTTAAAACCTGTATGATCCTGAATCTGACTGCTCGCGTTTCGTGCCCCGTTTGACTCCCGGATCTCAGAGCTTAGCTTAATGAATACTATGTTTTTTCTTTCACCTTTATTTATTCAGGGGGAGTTTCACTGAGAGCAATGCTCTCTTTTTCAGGAACACCCTGATCACATCCACACAGTTACACATTCACACCTGGAAGCTGCCCAGTACAACCACAGTCTGCTCCACTGGAGCAGCTGGGGTTAAGGGCTTTGCTCATGGGCACCTCAGTGGTGGTGATGAAGCCAGATTTATCCTGCTGGTCTGAGGGGATTGATCCAACCACCTTCGGGTCATAAACTTGCTTCTCTAACCTTTAGGCCACCACTGCCCTTAAATGTTGTTATTACCACCAGGATTGATGACCAAAACCATGAAAATAACATAATATACCAGAAATGCTTTTAACTACATCAAGGAATTCTTTGTTTCTTAATGGGTTTGTCTGAATCACCACTGACTCTCAGCCTGAGCCACTCTGAGCTGCTATCATGCCGGATGCCAGCCATTGCGTTGCTGCAGCGATGACCTCTCACAGCTGAGAGCCACTAACTGTCTGAGGTCCAGAGCATTCCTCTGGAAACAAGCACTCATTCAACATGTCAGCAGGCAGTTCAACACTCAATAGAGACTTTTACTCCCCAGGATGACCGAAACAAAGTATCATGCACATCAAAGGGTATTTGATCGTTCTGTAGTTTTTCACTTCAAAGATTTTTGTTTCATATTGTAAACTTCCCACAGTAGAACTGAGGCTCATATATATGAAATAATGCTGTCGTCCTGTTATGAACAACTTGGACAAAGCACAGCACAGAGGACAGGGAACAAAAGTGTTAGTGTGGCTTACTTACATCATAGAAAAAGGCAAGTACTGCCAGCCCGTCCGGCTTATCTCTGGCTTCAGTGAAGCTGCCGTATTTGTCAGAATTGTAGTGGACAACATGGAGCTGAAAGACAAGGTGGAAATACAGAACAGGTTATTGCCAGAATTCACCTAAAGATCTGCTTTTCAAATGGAAAACTGGAAAAAATGGAAAACTCTTTATTAAAAGGCGGATCATTTAGCACCAAATCAAATGCAGATTTAATTTAAATTCTGTTCACATCTTAACTCAAAGAACAAGCAAATTCAGGCCAGTTCAACAGCAGTAAAGACATTTATGAACAGGAAAACATACAGAAGAAAAAAAAAGACTTCTGGCATAGTCATTCGCATTTACGTGTCTTAAGTCACAGAGGAGGATGCAGAGTGGTTTTCAAATTAGGAACGTAGTTTCTGGTTTCCCTGTTAACAACCCGAGCAATACATATTTTCATCATCTTGCAAGTCATGTTCACCACAGCATCTGATAACTGCATAGATCTGTGTATAGAAACTATTTGAATGTGGTTTTCAATGTAAAGAGGATGTTTGCATTTCATATTAAAGGCGTGTCATCACAACAGTGGTGCATCTGCCTGTGTAACACAACTGTTTTCACTTCTTTCATTCTCAAGGCAAACTTTTGTTTCAAATTGATCAAATCGAGCCTTTTTTTTTTGTGAGCCAACCTCTGCCATGTAGCGGATGCCATCAAGGGTGTGTTCTGCTCCACTGGTCTCCAGGTCCCAGCCGCCCCAGTGTAGGTGCATCTGGACAGCTGTGAATTTTCCTGGGAGTCCTTTGCTGATGATCATAGTAGGAGGCAGGTCGATTTGAACTGATGAAAACATTAAAAGATTCATACATGTGTTAAAAAATAACACACATAAAGAAGTTATTTCGCTGTTTTAGCTACTAGATTTTAGAACTAGATTTTTAAATACCTTCCATTTAATTCCATATAACATTAACATCAAATATCAGAGTCTTGAAACTTGTTTGATTTTTGTATTACCACAATAAACATAAATTCTGCATTAATTTTGGTCAAACTTGTGTTGTGAAGTAATGTAGTTCAGACTTTTCAAAGCAGATCAGTATTATGCAGCAGTAAAGGAACTTTTAAGACAAACTGAACTGACTAGATGTTCACTGTGATGAATTACACAACTCAAGAAAGTTCAGAGATTCTGCTAATTGAATTTTACACCAAACAGAGATCAATAAAGTAATGGTTGCGTTGAGTAATATATAAATTTTCATCATCCTTCTGGCTTTTCTTACCGGAGTGCCCGTTGTTGGACATGAGGAAATTCCCTTTCTGAGCATCATATCCGCTGAGCTCCAGCTGCAGTATGTCGGGGTTGTGTCTCACGCTGCGTCGCTGGATGTCGATTGGAGACTGCTTCTTACCGCCACATGAAGGGTACTTGGTTGGCCAGTGCATCTGGTCCAACGCTCCCTCTATATGTAGAGAATCAAAGACCAAAACTATCATCATACTCTAAATTCAACCACTGAGTCTGATCTCAACCTCGTAAAGCCAATTAAAATGCCACTGAACTGAGATGTTTAGTGGCTGATCAGGTCACAGGTACGCACAGGACCCACCCAGCTGGAGCTATATAGTCGCTGCTGTTCATTATTTCCTGAAAATACTCACTCTATAGTTATTTACTACATATATATATACATCTTATTAACTACACTGTATACATCATATATTTTGTGTCTGATATAGTTTTACATCCGAAGTATTTGGTCAAGGCAGCGCGCGTCACGCACAAAGAGCCAACTGACTCGGCTGAATTAAAATTATAAAACCTGATCATATTTTTTGAACAACTCGGAAAAGTGCATTTTTTTTGCTTCTTATTTGTCTTATACATAACCAAATACGCATTTGATAAGTTGCCACGCAAGTTTTACGCATCAAACATCTTTCATTTCAATTCAGTTTGGTCATTTTTGGTACAACAATTCTGCACCAGAAAATAGATTTAATTTAAAAAAAAAAATCATTATATCAACTTCTGAAATCAGAAGGTCTACCTGTGTATGTCCAGTGTATTCCGTCATGGGGGATCCCAGCACTGACAACACAAACCAAAATAGCGGAGACAAACACTGAGAAAAACTCCATCGTTGCGTCTCTGTTGCTTCGCTGCAGGACACTGAGGATTTCTGTCTCTAGAGTTGAAGTGAGAGCGAAAGGGAGGCGCTGAAACCTCTGCTGACAACGCCCACATCTCTTCTTAGAAGCCCAAAGTGAAAGGACAGCAGCTCAGACCAACGTTCTCACTGTCTGAAGTGTCTTTTTAAATTAGGCTTGGATTGAAATTGTATATCAGAAGAAACAACTGATTATTGTGCGCAGGTTATCATATTCCTATTGCCGAATTAAGGCTACAGGTGAATATGTCGGGTAAATACCCCCAAATAAATCATTAATTTAAAGGATAAAAGCTAAGTTGTCTAAGTTTTGACCCTGTAAGACTAAAACTTACCTTACAGGTTTATCTTTAAGTTGTCCTTCATCACTGTCACTCCTCTTAATCTCACATCTTCTAGTACTTCCACTTTACTTGTGGTAACCTGTACTCCAGCACTTCCTTACAGCCTTAAAAGGAACTTATGACTAACTTGTCATTTAGGAATTTCAAGTAAATCAGTGTTCACAGAAAACTGGTACAAGCACAATCATGCCACTGTCACTTTATTGGTAAAGCTGTCAGTCATTCTGAAAAAAGGCAGATGGAATAAAAACATGAGAGCCAGTGGTGATAAATAAAAGGATAAGGTGTATCACCTGTTGATGCTCACTAGTTGCGACATGTCCAACATCAACATCTCAACTTGCTGGAGCTGTCAACCTCTGGGGTGTGTGAGTGTACGTGAGAGGAGCAAATGTTCTCACAAGGACGTAAAAATGAGAGAAAGTGATAACATTTTGTGGGTCATCAGTGGATTATTTTAGGGTCATGACAAAATCTTGGTTTATATTTTAAAGCAATAGTTCGACATTTTGGGCCTGTTTGCTTTCTTGCAGAGAGCCAGATGAGAAGATTGACACCACTCTCATGTCTGTAATGTGACCTAAATATGAAGTAGCCAGCAACTGGTTAGCTTAGCTTAGCATGAAGACTGAAAAAGACCTTACTGATTAGCACATTATATGTATTTTCCTCTACCTTTACCAAATGTAAAAATGACAGATTACAGTTTTACTGTGGGTTATGTGCTGGACTATTTCTTGGTGTGATTTCCTGGGCCCTTGAAACTCCAGGAAGTTTCTGCACCCAGCCGAGAAATAGTCTGGCACATAACCCCCCCCCCCCCCCCCCCGCTTTAATTTAGTGTAAAAATTGAGAAGGAGGGGTAATACATGAATACATTTAGATAAATCCTCATAAATACAGTATACAAATCTCTGTGTTGTGAGTGTGTTTTTGTGTGTGTCTCTGTGTGCAAAGAACTGATTCAATTATAAAGTGATCAAAGGACTTGATTTAAGACTTTCATTGTTCCACTAACATCCTTCCTCTCTGGACTGGAGTTTACGGCCTTTCTATGGCCTGCATTTGATTGATACCAGTTGTTTTCCTGTTTGGCTATCAACACTTACAAGCTGATGAAAACACTTTTAAACAACCACAGGTGGAGAAAACAGTATTTACCTTAATGGGTGAAGTGACGGGCAAGTGTTTTCTACACGCACAAAGTCTGAGATCATTAAGAGGCCACAGATTTGATGCCTTTCGGCGCTCATTTTGCATACACCAGCACTTAGAAATGTCTTCTTCCTCAGTAAATCACTAGGTTTGTCTTTGCCTTGAGGACAATCATAGTTTTTAAGGTCTTGGGGGCTGTAATGGTGTAACTGTGCCAGACAAGAGCAAGCCTAGTAATTTAAAGCCTGCCTATTGTGAGCATGACATATATGATTCAGCTGCAGACTGTACGTATAGAGTCTTGTGAAGATCAGAGAGTTAAACAAACCAAACAAAAACTGCATTCTGTGATTCGAAAGTTATTAAAACTTGATGTTTCTTGGGTACCACCACCATCACAGGGATGCTGGATTTGACCTTTAACTGGCTTCTTCCTTTTTAATGAGACAGATGAGGATTTATTTCACTAAGGATCTCTTTTTCCAGTTTTAACAAGTATGCCGTTAGGATAAAAGCCCAAGAATCTGCTTAAGTTAGTTTAGATGATACATGACAGCAGAACAGTTAACAAGCCAACTCAAACCACATAACTGTTGTAACCTTGACTTTTTATTCTTGACTGTCGGATGCGGTAGTAAAATCAGGAAGTATGTTTTTTATGTAGAAACAGAAAACATCAAATCAGCAGAAGCAAAAAAACACATATTACATCATTAAAAAACCAAGAAAAGTGTTAAAAAGTAAATGCATGCACATATAAATGTCTATTTGCATGCATACACACAACACATGTAGATACTCATAGTGTAGATATTCATGTAGACATCAGACGTTTCTTTCAACTGCTACACATCATTATCTCTCACTATCAGCTGTGGTTTTTTTTTTTTGTTTTTGTTTATGGTCTTGACACTTTATCCCATGACACTCTTATTTGTATTTTTTGTTATAATATGTTATTATTTCTGATTTTACAGTGCACTATTTGTGCTTATTATGTGTATATAGTATAAATATATTAAGTATAAGTATAATATTAATGTAACCTCTGACTACTACTTCATATTGTACATTGTTTTTTTTTATATACTATTCAACCGCTCGCCAACTTTTTTGCTCTTCTCTTTTATTGTGAAATTTGATCAATAAATCTTATCCAAATGTGATCAAAATATTATGTAAAGAACTGAACCAGGTTCATTAAGGTGATAATAGGAATAAACATCAATGAACTGACAGAGTTTGAGTATTTGTTAATCTTTTTTAATTACTTTTGGTGTGTCTGTGCATGTCAGCATCTCTTTCTTTATTCTACATCCAAAACATCACCTGCAGCGAGCAGGGCGCAAAGACGTGTGAGAAAACAAACCACAAACTTAAATTGTGTGTGTGACAGTCAAATGGCTTTAATCCTACAATTGAAACTGTGAGTAGAATAGTTTGATTCATCAGTATGAAAAACAATAAACACTGTTTGTCCATCCAATTTCCTCTTCTTTGTGGCGAAAATAAGACATTTCCTGCAGGCTGCCACACATCCTTCCAGACATTAACCTGACTATCACACAAATCATGCAAACTCATAATTGGGGAGGTTCCTTTGAACCATGTAAACGTGTCTGGTTGTTCAAAGTGACCCACATTATTCCGTATGCATGAAAGCATCCTGGTTGGTGGTCGAGCCGGTTGGATGCAGGAAAGACCGCAGTATAGAAAGAATTGATGAGTTTTAAATCTTTATTTACCTTTTTTTAAGCAGGGTCCACTGAGTATGAATACTCTTTTCCCGGAATGTCCTCCTCACACAGCTGCACACGTTCACACCTGGAAGCTGCCCAGTACAACCACAGTCTGAGTCACTGAGCAGCTCCACTGGGGCAAATTAATCTCACATTTTAGGCAGTATGGCAGACATTTTTATAAGGGCATACTGCATGAAAAAGGCTTTCATTGAAGGATTAAGATAGTCAACTGATGTGTATGGTCTGAATACTGTACATGGAGAGGATTTATACGCTTGACTTGCACATTCTTAAATCACCGCTGCAGGTGTGGACTGCTGGAGCCAGAGGGCACAGAGGGAGGAGCTCATATTTAGCCAATTCCTCACAAATTGGCAAAACAGCGTTCACTCTGACGAATAAGAATCTCTGAGGTCACATTAAAACTGCGTCAGAGAGGGCTGGCACTTTGGCTATGGGAAAATATTTTAAATTGGCTGAGAACAACAACATGATACATATCACCTCTCTTGTCATGATACTTCACGTTCTAGTGCAGCTTTCCAATGGTGAGCAATGGATCAGCAGAGTGCCGGTGGAGCTGCCAACAACCGTTTCACAGGTGGATGACAGGAGTTTAGGCCCAGACACACAGGTGACACACTTCAGCTGCCACCAGGCTGATTCAGAAAAGTTGAATGTGTGACTTAAAATCTGAACTGAACACATGACCACAGTTAAATAAAACAATACTGAAATAAGTTGTATCTAATGGCTTTATTGATGATTAATTGCTGTTGACTTTCTGTCTCATTGATAAAGGTCAATGGATTTAAAACTTTCAGTTACAAATCCCAACAAAGTCATTAATAAAGGGTCATGTTCTAATAAGTCATCAAGTTTACGGTTCTTATCTAAATATTAGTCGTTAATTAAGTCAAGTCAAGTTTCACAAAGTATCACGAATCACAAACACAGATGCATACATTAATTTCAAACAACAGATCTAAAGGTGTCCAAAACTGTAAATTAATTAACATTGCATGTTTATCCTTAGCACTTTCCATTATAAATGTTCAATATAAATTTAGATCTTATGTCAGCCATATTTCAGGAGAGGTGTCTTTGGTTACCTTCAAGAGAAAACCAGGTTGGTTTGGTTGGAGTGTATAAAAATACAAACCAGTTTTTATTTGGTTTTTCCAAAAATGGGTATTATAAAATGTAAAAAGTAAAATACAAAAAGCTTGAATACAAAAGCTGAAAAGGAGAAAAACCCTTTCTAGGATTTAAAGGAGTCAAAAAGGACTGGAGACCAGAGCTCACCAGGCCGTCCTGGCCTTCACTTTTATGTCAATCCATCTCTAACTTACATTTCAAAAGCCATATATGGACACCTGTCAGAACATCAACAAGCTATTAGCTAACATTTGCTTTCGTTAAACAATACAATGATATTCATTTGTTTGTCAGTTGCTATGCAATACATTGAACTGTATGTAAGAAACTTCTACATTTAAAACCCCTTAACAGTTGAGGTTAAGTATATAGAGATGCCAGCGAGGTGCATGGGCCGAAAGGCTCTCTACCAGTTTGTCTGTTTCCATGGTGATGGTTTGCATGAAAATTCAACTGTAGTTCAGCACAAACTGTATAAGACACATTCCCTTGTGTTAATTAATCACCAATTACATTCAAATCATTTTAGATAATGATGTTAGAGGTAGAGGTCTCGGCCACTTGTAGTGAAGCTTTCAACATATTAATGTTTAAACCGATCTATAAAGCAATAATAGCTGATTTATCAATCATAATAACCATTATTATACAGTTGTGGGATCAGAGCTTGATCTGGGTATCAGATGCATGTTAGATTTCTGTCCAGCTGAGAACATTTTCATATTACTCAGCACTGCCACTTTCTGATGAATGTACGTACTCACAGTGTAGTTGTAAATGTTCCAAAGAAACCTGTTTCCTGCTCCAAGAGGCAAAAATGTGCAGCTATGAGAGGTTCAATTTATGGTCTGGAAAGCTGCTGAATAAGAGCCGAGCCTTCAAAATCCAAAAGGTTTGTACAGAGCACAGCAGGTACTGGGGGTAATTTTTGAAAATAAATTTGTGCACATGAATAACTGTTAGTATATGTGTTATAAATCAGTAATTGTTCCCTCAAATTAATAATTATAGTGCACAGGTGTTGCCTTGAAGTGCTGCATGTACATGCTATGCAGGCTGCTGGCTTTCCATTCAAGCATATAGGCCTATTTCACAGGAGACATTTTGACTTGTCACATATGAAAACCACAGGTGTAAATAATAAAACTAATTATGGCTGAATCCCATTTAGCTGCTTCAGTTTCAGGCTCCTGGTGTTGTACATACTGGTTCATTGTCCCACTGTCACACTTACTGGGACACTTGAATATAACGGAGTCATTGTTAATGTTATGAGTAACACCTGAGCTTTTCCTGCTGTCTGTCTACTGTAAAAAAAAAAAAAAAAAAAAAAAAAGGCTTATTGTCAAGGACTGCAGCTAAAATTTAATTCTATATATTCTAATAACACTATCAAGTAATATTCTAACTAATGATTTAGTTATTAAGTAATGTTGTTAATCTACAAAACATATGATCATCACAAGTACGTAGAGCCTAAAGTGATGTTCTAATCTGATCAACAGTGAAGTAAAAAGTAGAGTTGAGTGTTTAATGTACAGAGTGACCTTGAAAAAAGACTAAACTCAACCTGTCATTCATTCATTTTCTGACAATTAACTAATTGTTTAATTAATTGTTGTTTCATTGTTCATTGTAAAAGTAATTAAATACATTTACTCAACTACTGTACTGGACAATACTTGTACTTTGTTTGACTATTTCCATTTTGTGTTACTTTATACTTCAATTCCAAAACATGGAATGGAGGGAAATATTTTACTTTTTTACTGCACTTTATTGATCTGACAGCTTTAGTTTACATACAAAAAATAAAACCAGTTTACCCAGCATGATGCACTCCTATAGATTAAACTACAATGCATGAAGCAGTTATGATCATACATATTAACACATCAGCAACAAGGAAGGTTCTGTTTGTTTACAGCTTCAGAGACTTAGGTGTCAATTTACAGATTGTGTATGTTTCCGCTTATTAAGTCTCAAATTATCACCACTGAAGTAACCATACTGTATTTTCACTTTACCTTTTTTTTATTAATGTTATAAAGTGGGTTTTCCCATTTCCTATCTTATGTTATCTGTTTTATATGCTTTTATGTTCATGTCTTTTTCATGTGAAACACTTGGTGCATGTCATTTCTTTTGTTGTAAAGTATTTTGAGCTGCATTTCTTGTATGAAAGGTGCTAAACAAATAGTTATTATTATTAATGATGATTCAGATGGATAATGAGGGAGTATTCTGCATGAGTACTTTAAGTGCATTTTGTTGTAAATACTACAGTAATGTGGACTTTAACTGGTAAAGAAGATTTTTTATAGTGTGGTATTACTAATTTTATGTAAGTTAATGATTTGAATACTTTGTCCTAAATCTTCTGAGCTCAGAATAGACTACATGAAGTTTATTTTCTGCCTATATACACTATCAGTGCTTTCATTAACCAGCTCCTTCAGAAAATACACTTACTGTTGAAGACTACAGGATTAATCATGTGTGTAATTACCTCAGCAACATACCAGAGTTGAGTCTTTGAAGATGCTTCTTGTGTTTGAGAATTTGAACCATTTGGAGCCAATAAATTCCTTTATCCATATACTAATGAACTCCCTGCACACATGGAAACGCCTGCTTTTTGCTGAGACATTTTATAGAGAGTATCTGGACAGCAGATGGCGCAGTTGGATTTACGTGAGTCCAACACCGAGAGAGCCTCAAGGTCACTGCAGCAGGCAGTCACCTCAGCGCTGATCCGTCGTGGATGCTGCACTCACTGCACTGCGCAGCTGCATGAGATCCATGTCCTGTCATGATAAAACGTCAAATGTCTCAGGGGAAATCCACTATTCACTCACGCCGTGATTCATCACTGCATTCTTCATATGAATAACCGTGGCAGTCTCCATTTTGAATGCATGTGTTTGCACCAGTTCATTCAAACACTTGTAGTTCGGCATTTTCTGAATCTGACAGGAAAAAAAAACAAATACGGACGATAAAACACTTTTAGTGCAAAACATCTGGATCGTAGCATCTTCAACAGAAGCCTCCCACCAAGCACCGACATGGCTCGTCAAAAGACTTCCACATTTAAGATAAATTTGGTTGAAAACTGGAAGTTGTCTGTACATATAACCATAGTTTCCGATGACTCTATGTTTCCTGAAGCAGACGTCCTGACTACACGATTAAATATAAGTATTTAGATGCTATTAAACAGTTATGCACCCAGACGTCTAAAACAAACTCTCCTACCAGTCTTAAGGCGTCTAGCCTGCAAAAAAACGCATTAATGCTTTTACTGGGGTTCATGCTGTACGAAATCATAAACTACTCCACTGCCATTATTTAATTCATGATGGGAAAAGAGATGTCAGTGCCAGGAAACGTGACCACAAGAACCATGTGACCACAACGCACCACTGCGACGGATATTCCTGCCTGCTTCTCTGCACGTACTCATCTATGCGTCATCTTTCCGCATACTGCCTCTTTCCCTCCTCACACCAATAAAAAAAAAAGAAAGAAAACCACATTTCCCATAATTCAGTTGAAACGCAACATTTCTTATCTCTGTAGTTTTATAACTTATTTATGCACAGCTGTGCTCCTGCTGAGAGATAAACCCCCTGCATCCTCCTCCTCATCATCATATAGGATGTAAAGTCCGTCTCGACGCCTGGTGATGGTGTGAACGTGCGACCCTCCTCGCAATCGCTCGTCTGCCTCGTGAGACAGTCCCAGCCAATGGCGTTGCGCCTTCCTGGTTGCGTCCAACTTTATCATCGAGCCCGGAGCGTCACGAGCGCCTTCTCTGCCTGCCCGCACGAGAGAGAGACAGCACCGTCCTTGCACACAGTTAGGCCGGAAAGGTAACTTTAACTCCTGTTTTCTGCCTTTTATCTTCAGTTTCTGTGCAAGATAAGAACTGTTAATATTAGAAGAGGTGTTTAGAAGACAGTATGTTTTCATATGAACTTCTTTTCTTCTTTTTATAAATGTGTACATGGTGTTCCTCATCCTCGGTCATAACCCCAAAGTCTTGTCCTTGTGTTGGCGCAGACTTTAATTGTTCATTTCCGTTTTTCTTTTCACATACGCCAGCTAATCTCTTAGTTGATGGTTTTGAGGCTCGCAGGATGGAGTAGTTTGTAGCCCCCCGTCTATTTTTAAACCAGGCCGTCAGCTGGCGAGAAGTCTCTCCATTTAAGAACTGCAGTGTGTGTGTGTGTGTGAGAGAGAGAGAGAAAAGGGCGTCAAGTTGCAAACCCAACTTCCAGCGGTCTCTTCAATTTGTGAAGGAACCGCTGTTAGTGTCCATTTTTGTTCATTCAAAGCCTGTAAGGGTGTGAATACAACTCCAGTACTGTCACACGTTGACTCAGACTGGCAGTGAGCTACCAGTTGCTTGCAGAAGACATGGGGGTGTGTCGACTAGCTATAGGAAAATTACTGTAGGTAGTAAAGCTACACAGGCTTCAATGTGGCTCTTTCATTGATTGTCTGTCATTTTTCTGCCTCTAACACCTCCAGAAGACACCTCTACTTCAAATAAGCCACTCACTTGTTAGATTTGCAGGGTGTTACTGCAGTTTTAAAGCTTTTGTTTTCATGAATAATGATTAAATTGATTATGAATACAGATGTGGCTCACTGGTAAACTCTTGTGCAGCCCGGCAGAAGATTAGTTCAAATATACATGAATGCTGCATAAAAACATATCAGGTATCAATCCTTATTTATTTATTTATATGTGGGTGCCATTTTGTGCTGCCATCTTAACTTCCTGCTCTCCAGTGGTAGTGCAGTAACCTGGCAGGAAAAACAAAAAAGGATTAGAAATTTAATCTGTGTGGGCATCCATGACAGAAAGACAGTTTATTGTAGGCTTATATTGTGCCTGCCACCATTTTTATGACTGTGCTGATCTGAAAACAGAAGGATTGAGCATTGTATGGAATTTCTTTTGATACTCATACAACATCATCATGATACCTCACTCAGAGAAACTTAAACATGTTTTTCTGCAAAACCCTTTTTTTTTTCTTTTTTAAAAAAAGGAGCCATCTTAACTGTTCTCTAAACACTTGCAGCCTTACAAGAACTTTGCCTAAAAATAGTCTAAAAACTAGATAATGACCAGACATTCACCAGACATTCATTCAGTGCTTTGACAACTTGACATTTTTCAATATTCCACACAGACATTTTAGTCATTAAAAAGAAAAGTATTGAGGTTCAATACCAGCCTCAGTAAACTATGAAAGATTTTTAGAGAGCTAAAAAGCGGTGTGTATGAGTGTTTTGGTGCAGCCGGTGCCAAGTTTCCATATTGTTTCAAGGACAGAGCATTTTCCATTGGTTCTGTAGGGGTTGCTGTAGCTTGGCACTCAGAGTTCATTCATGCATTCAGAGTGGGTAGATGAGCAAGTTGGTGCATGTATTCGGGGCAGGTTAGATAAAATGAATGAAAATCAATAGAGCAGCAGGCGTCAAGGCCAGACAGTCTGGTTTAAAACCTTCTCTGACCTCCACTGATGAAATTTGGAAAGATAACGAAAGCATCCGTGAGATTAGACCACTACTCAGGCCTTTAACGTATCAGTAAAGTGATACTTTGACAAAAAGAAGTCAAACATGTATTGTGTGAAGCCACGCCCTCGTTTTTTTTTCTTATGGTGACTTTTCGCTATTGTTATCAAGAGTTCTTACTTCACTGTTTGACAGTCACAGCTCCGTTTTGCAAGCATTTTGAAATGCTGTTTTGTAATCTGATATATTAAGTAAACTCAGTGGACCTGCAGAGATTTTTTTTTCTTTTACTGCAGAAGCCACGCCTTACTGTGACTAATACCACTGCCTTCCTGCCCAGCCTTCAACAGTTGGTTCAGTTGGTCGGTGTGCACAGCTAGTATATGTTTAATTAGAGAAGAGGTGGTTTATTGCTCTAACTCCATTTATAAATTATTTTATTGCTTTTTTTTCCTGAGTGTGTCATTGGACTTTCCAGTTTTTTGCCAACTCACTGCTGGTCTTAAAGCTTTAATTCAGTAAGTGACAGTGCAGGAGGACCAGCGTCTGTGTGCTTGGCCTGTGGAACCGCACTACATTGACGTCTCGTCTGTGTCGTTTCAGATCCAGAACCATGTCCATCCTGAAGATCCACGCTCGCGAAATTTTTGACTCCCGTGGCAACCCCACGGTGGAGGTCGACCTGTACACCAAGAAAGGTAAAGTATGGATGAGATAAATTATTTCATGTTCAGAAATGATGGTCAAGAATTTAAGAGTTTAGTTTAGTAACATTTGGCTCAACTTATGCTAGCTAAGTACATGCTTCTACTTAGTTACAAATAGGGCTCCAAGGGATCTTTAAAAGACTTGTTTTGTATTTTGGTAATATCACATAATAGAAATAGAAAGCAAAGCCTTACAATTGAGAAGCTGGAATAAAGAACTTTTCAGCAGTTTTTGCTTCAAAAATGACTTAAATGATTAATAAAAAAAACTTAATTATTAATTTTACACCATGAATCAATGGATAATTATATAAACAAAGCATTACTAATAAAAAAACAATCACAGACAGAAGGGGAAACAAGACAATCAATTATCAAAATAATTACCGGTTAGTTTTCTAGTTGATTGACTAATTGATCAACTAATTATTTCAGCTCTAGTTACAAATCAAACTTCTCTGCTTGCACACCCTGTACAGCTTAAAACATTTAGTTATCACCAGCATGTGTAATGCTGCTGTAAGATCATTATATTGAAAGCAAAGTTTCATACTTTTTTCTCGGGTCGTGCCCAGTTAACCAGCTAGTGAAAACCAGCTAAGTTGTGGATCAGGATGGTGAAGCCAGTGTGGCTGCACCGCTGCCAGCTGCAGGCTGGATCAGGTCAGATGATGAATGAGAGAAAATAGCTCCTGTAATATCACACTGCCTCTCCAGCACTGTGTTACTGTAATGATTCCTGTAAGAGGCCACAGATACTAAGTACAGTACACATGAGCTGAATTGAATTCTCAGTGTTTCATGCAAGGCAGAGGTGTAAGGTAAATTTAATCTATGTTTACCTCATTGCATGCAACATTACAAAATAAAGCTGCTGGACATAAAACGCTTCACTGTTTGACACTTTTGCCAGAGCTTGAGATCAAGTTATTCAATTATCTAATGGCCAGACTGTGAATGTTTTTGTTTGCTCATTCAGCTCTGAGAGCTACAACAAAGGACTAGCTCAACCCGATGAAATGTCCTGAGAATGTTAATGAAGCAACCTGAATGACCAATGACATGGAAGTGAGTCGAATAGGCTACATGGCCTTGAATACATTGGCTGGAAATCGACTGCTCTGTTCTGCAGCCCTGCTGTCTTTTCATTAATTTGGGATGGTTGCTTAGTGCTCCACTTTACTGTAAATAGCACCTTTATTCTTTTTTTGACATGATTCCCTTTTAAGTCAGCCAGGCTTATTTTGGCATCATTACAGCAAAGACCAGAGCCAGAGTGCTGCACCCAGAGCGCGTCTGTCATAGTTACTGTAACGTGTTTTGCTCTGTTATGTAACCAGCTTGCCTCTCGCTCACAGATATACTAGAAAACCCTTCAGTAGCTCTGGTAATGTAGTGAGACATTTACAGTTACTCATACTGTTATATCCTCATGGTGGGGTTAGTAGCACAAAATAAAAACTGAACTATATACTGAAATCTCTCTGTAAAGACCATCACAGTAAAGCTGGTAAATACTACTTTTGATCATATTTGAGCTCTAGTTTTCTTATTAAGTAAGTATGAATAAATAAGCCAGATATGATGTGATAGCTCTACATCTCAGTTTATAGCCTGATGGATGGTTGCCAGCATCCCCCAGCTGCGGCCAGATGATGTCTTGATGCAGATGATTTGCTAAGCTTGAAAGCACGTCCCAGACAGCGGCTGTGTCCTCCTGTCCTAAGTCCTAAATCCCCCTCAGACTCTCACCATCACTGCTGGTCCACTGAACATACCGAATAGATTTTTTTTCTCATCCCCCAATTTCTCCTCACTTGGGTGAATCCAAAATGGCCATCCTCTTATTTATGGGTGTGGCTTGGCATCTTTCCACAGATGCACTGCACATGCTCAGTTTGCACACTGTTACATCACAACCTTGTGCAGCACAGCCAGTACAACTTCCTCCTCACATGCTTTATTTCTCTCTGTGGACAGAAAACCAATGGACAACAGTATTGTGACAAGAGAGGCTTTTAGCTGATTGGATGGCATTTCTTTGTGCCTTTTTTATTGGCTGTTGCTCCTTTAATACTAAACAGTTCCTCCTGCACTTAATTCTTTAACCAACATACGTTCATATGCAGATTCTGTGATGGTAAAATAAATCACTTCATAATCACATATGACATGATCCAAATGATGACATTTGAAGTCGGAGAAATTGGTTGATGACATTAAATTACATTCAAATGTTACTCAAACTGCATTCAGTCCTTGCTGTCTTTCTTGAACATGACACGGCACTTTAGGAAACGACATTCACAAAATGTCCTCTCTGTCTCCAAGGTCTTTTCAGAGCTGCAGTGCCCAGCGGTGCTTCCACAGGAATCTATGAGGCTCTGGAGCTCCGTGACAATGACAAGACACGCTACCTGGGCAAAGGTAAGACTTCTTAATTGATTCTCTCTCTAAATTTCCTGTTATTCTCATGTCACAACTTTCACATTCAGCTGTCTGTCTTCATCTCTTACTTCTTCTTTTCCGTTTCCTCCGTCTTGTCTTCATCCTGTTAGGAGTCAAACGAGCAGTTAAATATATAAATGAATTCTTGGCCCCTGCATTGTGTAACCAGGTAAATAAAGTGTGGAGTAACAGGATGACTCTCTGACATATTGCTGTGCACAGCAGCATGAAGAATGGGTTTGTTTGTCTTTGGAAACTAACCTTTGCAGGCACTAACAGATGTTCACAGATCCAAACAGAAAAACCGAATAAGGAGTAGAATCATAGATCGGACCAGGTCTCTTTGTTTAACACAGTCTTCGTTATGATTGCTGAATAATATTTTACTTTTCTTCCACATAAGACTATAAGTTGCTCTGTGGTCATCTGTCTCGCCTGCTCTGCATGGTCTTCTTCTGCCTGGGTCAGTTATAGTCTGCTTGTCCTTTGCAGGTGTCTCAAAAGCTGTTGAGCATATCAATAAAACAATTGCACCTGCACTGGTTAGCAAGGTAGGACCATTTACTGTTTGACTAATATGTGACTAATATAAGTGTCAGAAGCCTCAAAAATGACAAATTAACTAGTCAGTTTCTTGTATTTATTCTGTATGCAGTTTTAAGAGGAGTAAGATAAAACATTGCCACAAGGTGTAGTTCCACTCTGAGTATTTTATGCTAATATTGAATTTATAAAAAATATATATTTACAGTATCTATACACTGTTGCATTAGCAGGGTTTTGATGGTGTAATTCTGGATGCTTTGATTACTCTTAACATCATTAAAGTGTGTTTTTTTGTGAACTAACTAGTAAGAATTAAACCCAGTGAATCTTTTACTTTCAAACGTACAGTATAAATGATCTTCTTCTCTCAACTCCAGGATGTGACCGTCATTGAGCAGGAGAAGATCGACAAACTGATGCTGGACATGGATGGCACAGAAAACAAGTGTAAGATGCTACTTTATGTACTAAAATTCGCTTGGCAGTATCAGTGCAGTTTGTGAGCTTAAATCTGTAAAGTCCTGTATATGTCCAGGATGGTTTTCTGATTGTGTTTTTTCAAAAATTCATTGAATTATATAAAGATAGGGCCTGTTATTTGAAAAGATATTAACATAACATATTCTTTAGAAAAATAATACCACGCAAATAATATCAATGTACACACACTGTGTAGGTGAGAAAAAATTGATTTTGGCCATGTAAAATACAGAATTTCAATATCAGAGGAAAAAAATGTTTCATAAAAGTTGAACTAGGCACAATATAATGACATATTTGTTTCTGTCCTCAGCTAAGTTTGGTGCTAATGCCATCCTGGGTGTCTCCCTGGCTGTGTGCAAGGCTGGTGCAGCAGAGAAGGGCGTGCCCCTCTACCGCCACATTGCTGACCTCGCTGGCAACCCCGAAGTCATCCTCCCTGTGCCTGTGAGCATAATAGCGCTATTACCTAAATCATGTACCACAGGTCTTTGCCAAAAATAGACCTTCAATGAAGAAAACATGTACCATTAATGTTTGATCCAAGCAATCGTTATATTCAGTCATGATTCCATTGACGGATCCTCTCTGCTTCCCTTCAGGCTTTCAATGTCATCAACGGTGGCTCACATGCAGGCAACAAGCTGGCCATGCAGGAATTCATGATCCTGCCTGTGGGAGCCAGCAGCTTCAAGGAGGCCATGCGTATTGGTGCTGAGGTTTACCACAACCTGAAGAATGTCATCAAGGAGAAATACGGCAAGGATGCCACCAACGTCGGAGATGAGGGAGGATTCGCACCCAACATCCTGGAGAACAAGGAAGGTGAGAGGAAACACATTGGAAAAACCATAACCACTATTTACTCATACGACTGTTAATGAGTTTCATTACAAGTCAACAGAGCTCAGATCCAGCTGAATATATTACTTGTTATTCTAGGAAATGTTGAGGGAGTAAAAGTTGTTAATGTGCCTTGACCATTTAAAAGAGAGTGTGTTGAAAGCATTACATTCTTAGACCTCCCAGGGCAGGACCTCACTTATCATGTCACTCTCAGGCTGACATATGGTTTCTAAATTAGGGCCTCAACTCTGCCAACAGCCAGCCACTGATTCCATTGTCAGGTGCTGATATGGATGGTGCCCCAGTAGAGTAGAGTATTAAGTGGTGCCTCATTCTTGGAAAGTGAATGTTTTGTTTTTATTAACAACGTCTCTGGTCATGATTCTTACTGAAGCGTTTTATTTTTGTCTCAGCTCTGGAGCTGCTGAAGAACGCCATCGGCAAGGCCGGCTACACCGACAAGATTGTCATCGGCATGGATGTGGCCGCCTCTGAGTTCTACAAGGGAGGAAAGTACGACCTGGACTTCAAGTCACCCGACGACCCTAGCCGCTACATTTCCTCTGACAAGCTGGCTGACCTCTACAAGGGCTTTGTCAAAGATTACCCCGGTGCGTTTTTACCACTCTCCAGCTCTTTTAACTGCACAAAGATATTATAGAGATTAATTTAGTACTGCAGGGAAAAGGCAAAGCATGAAGAAGAGACTCAAATAACTGAGAATCTGTTCAAGTTATTGCAGGTTTTCTGTAGAAATGGACAAATAGTAATTTCTTATAAATTTGCTTCTTAACGGTGCTGATGTGTTGGTTTTTGTTTTTTGTTTTTTTTTTAATCTTCAGTGGTGTCCATTGAGGATCCCTTTGACCAGGATGACTGGGAGGCATGGAGCAAATTCACAGCCAGCACTAGCATCCAGGTGGTAGGTGATGACCTCACCGTCACCAACCCCAAACGTATTGCCAAGGGTGTGGCCGAGAAGTCCTGTAACTGCCTGCTGCTCAAAGTCAACCAGATCGGCTCCGTTACAGAGTCCCTGCAGGCGTGAGTGTCCACAACACAGCAGTGCGATCACACATGTTGCCAAAATCGAAAGTAGTAAACAAATGTTACCTGACTAACGGAGCTTTCATGTGACTTTCCTTTTTAGCTGCAAGATGGCCCAGAGCAGCGGCTGGGGTGTGATGGTCAGCCATCGCTCTGGAGAGACAGAGGACACCTTCATCGCTGACCTTGTGGTCGGTCTGTGCACTGGCCAGGTAAAGCTTTTCAAATGGATTATTATTATTAGTTGTTGAGACTTTGAAACCGTACCTTGGATATCAGATTTGGTCTTTTAATGTCTTTTAATTCGTTTTCCAGATCAAGACAGGTGCACCTTGCCGATCTGAGCGCTTGGCCAAGTACAACCAGCTGCTCAGGTGAGTTCAGTCCTAAAATATAAGCATACTTTTAATGTCTAAATACATTTTCTCAGGTGCACTTAAGAGTTTAAGGCTATAGACCCACCCATCTTAACAAACTGTCATCACTCTCTCTCTCTCAGGATTGAAGAGGAGCTCGGCGACAAGGCCCGTTTCGCCGGCCAGAACTTCAGGCACCCCATCTGAGCTGGCCTTACTCTTTGGGCCTCTGTGTGTTCATTGCTCATAAATAATCCCCACACATATACGCCACGCTAGGTCGCCTGCTGTGTCTGGAGAGAAGATGGAGAGAACACGATAACGCTGAAATCTAAGGTCCAAGTCTGTGGTCTGTGGCGTGGAGAAGCTACAGTACGTCCTAGAACGACCACAGTTCAGCTCATCCTCAAACTACGCTTTAGCTCCTGAATAGTGTTGGTCCCTATGTATGTGTCCGTGTTACTGTGTGAGAGATTTACGTTTCGCTTCTTGTGAGTTGTAGTGATTCTTGGTCCTCTACCGAGTATTTGAGCTACTGTAACTTTAGTACGACTCTGCCTTGAGCAGTGGTAACAGTACTGTATGTGCAATGTGTCGCATCTGACAAGGTCTTGTGTTGCTGTAAGCGTTGGCAGAAATATGAAATAAACAATATAGTTTGAAATGTTTGTGACTTCTTCTTTTTATCCACATGTACAGATGCTGAATAGAATTGTGCGATTGCCATAGACTTATAATACTTACTTATATACTTATAATACAATTTTCATAGTAATTCAATTAAATCATCAACAGATACTCAGGCGAGAAAATAATTTAATTTCTAATAATTAATTTTAATAATAAATTTAATCTAATTTAATAGTTATTAAATCGTAATAATCACTTGCAATTTCAACCTGATTATTATCACAAATCATTCAGAATAAATAGATTTGCTGCAGATAAAGTGAGTGTCCACAGTAAAGAGCCTCCTCTTCAGAAACTGCTCCTGACTGTGTGAGCTGTGTGATGTAATCTGAGTGTCACTGAGAGGCGGAAACATGAGCTCTGTGGTCTGGGACGCCATTTCTGTCCCCCTGGGTAAAAGAATCCGGTGGCTCTGTGTGAGCTCTTTTTGTGCTGAGCCTTGCCAAGATAAATGGAGGTCTATTCACCAGTGGTTTCGTACCACACAGCAGGGTTGCCAGCTGGGTCTGTGCCACACCACTTCACTTAGTGAGAGACCTGCCTCCATTGTTCAACCGTCACCAAGGAGATGTACAAATCACAGGTACAAAGACATCACCAGTCATAAATGATAGTATCCGTAAACGTCCTGCAGATTTCATTAGGTGACACAAAGTGAACTAAATCCTCTTTCCAATGTTTTTCTTTTTTTATACACAGAAAGTTAATACAGTGAGAAAGTAGGCGGGGAGGTGATTTGTTGTGGATTATAGTCTGAAACATGGATTTCTTAACCTTTACAATGCTTCACTTCTTGTCTTTGAGACGGTCTCCATCTAGTGGTCAGATCCATGCAGTACACTTCACTGACATGTTTCCTATAGAAAAAGGCTCTGCTCTGTAAACAGTGTTTTCCTTCCAACCACTATGGACACTGTTTGCTTTATTGGGTTTCATCAAAACATGTAGCACAGTAAATATTTTGTAAATTTACTGTAGATATAACAATAGAAACATGTAGCACAACTGACACAAGTTTACCACCTAAAATCCTGCATAAGAACAGCTCCCGGTGCTGAAATAAACTCTAATAAATGTACAACACAATTAAAAAGTGACAAATTAAACAATTTAATGTCAACTACACTGTCTGTCTTTAATTCCAACAGAGCAATAACAAACATTATCTACTTCAGTATTTTCCCTCCCTAAGCCTCAAAAACCTACATTTTCTATTATTGTAGATGCAGATAGAAAAAAAAAACTCTATATGGTGAGAGTTCAAACATGAACACTTTTATATGAACAAACGATTAAAAATGTACAAACCAGTGTTTTCACTACACCAGCATGGCCTGTCCATGTTGGCAGTGCTGAAAAACAGGTGAAACCAAACCACTGACCTTTCCCCAGATACATAATACATGTGTAATCAAACATCAAACTGCAGTTTTTACTGCTATAAAACAGGTTCGTAGCCAGTGATCAGTCATGAAAGTAGACTGCTGCTGTTGCTTTCTCATAAAAACACTATTCTGTTATATTCTTTTCTATGAAACTGTGCTACATGTGTAATTCTGTGATTATATCTTTTTTGTGGAGCCCGTTATGTAACAGTGTTACAGAAATACAAATAAATTATGTTATATTTAATTTTATTCTTTTGTATTCTTTGATCAACTGGTGTTTTTGTCATATGGGATGGGGACCATATGAGATGTGTTGGAAGATATGTACAGCTCAGCTATGGAATCAGTTACTTCATATGGAAGATAATAGTTTGACAAGAGAGATGTTCATCTGGGATAAATAAAACATTGGTTCTTGGTTAAAAGATGATGTAAATTATTCTGCTACTTTGGGTTTTGTTTTATTAACAAAAAGAGTTTGTGTTTGCTCAGAAGAGCAGTGGGCTGATGACATATGGCCTAAACCAAAACTACATATATTTACGATGATAAAACTGAATATGGTATTGAGAATTATGTTGTATATAATTTGTCTAAAAAGCAAAAACCTCTATGCGCCCAGCTGAGATCTGGTATTTTACCTCTGACTGTAGAAACTGGACGGTTAGTTAATCTAGAAGAAGAAAAGCACATTTGTCCAATGTGTCTGAATGATACAGAAAATGAGTTTCATTTTGTTTTCTGCTGTCCTTTTTATTTGGAGACGCACAATGCTTTGTTTAGTAAGATAAAACTAGATATTGACTTTGTAAATATGGATGATACACAAAGACTGAGTTGGCTGTTCACACATGAAACATATAAACTAACAAGTTACTTGAAGAAAGCCTGTGAGAACAGGAAAAAAAGCCCTTTATGGAGATAATCTGTTGATATGTTACATTTCTTTCCTGTGAACAGTTCATTTGGGATTTTTGTTTTGTATTGTTTCATGTTTTTGTTTGTGTTTCTTTTCTTTTTCCCATATGCTTCTGTAGACAGTATGTATTAGAAGTGAAGATGCATGTTTTGTAAAATAGTGATGTCTTGTAATGCCATGTGGGATGGGCCAAATGTTTAGCATGAAAGAAATAAAAAACAATAACAACAACAAAACATATTGGTCTCATCCAATTCTGTTAACTATTATCTAGTAATTAGCCTACTGTTCTGTATATTCAATGAAATCACCAAGGGTCTCTATTCTCTTATATTTTTCTGAGCTCTCTGACAGTCCAAATACAGATGGACAGTGTCAGAAGTTTATAAGGATGAAGACAAAGTATTGCTACAGAAAAAAACACCTTGTGGACTCTCGCACCACCACCTCTCTCTCGCTTTCTCAAATTCAAATTCAAATTTGCTTTAGTGGCATGAATGTCACAACAATGTTGTAGCCAAAGCATCAAGAGTCAATGAAATAAAAATAACATTAACATAAGATTAAGATTTACACATATTAATTATATATAGTATATCTATGTATACATATACAGTATATCCTATGTATATATTTGTGTGTGAGTGTGTGTGTCCCTCAGGTTGTGGCATGTTAATACATATTAGGCAGTAAAATATACCTAGTTTCTTTCTCCTAGGAGTATTTTTAATATTGAGAGGTCATTAAGCTCTTTGAAATCTAGAGGTGAACTTGTTAAATGTGCCTCATTTCATTGAATATCTTACATTGTTAAACACACACTCTCTATGTGAGTGTGTGTGTGTGTTTGTGTGTGTGTGTATGTGTGGATATTCCCAGTTTCGGCCAGTGGGTGACGATATTTTACCGGTTGAACTTTGAGAGCCCCCCAACTGTTCTCACCCCAAGATGAAGAAGGATGCTGTCATGCTGAGTGCCTCTCACACACACTAGTCTGAGCATCCCGGCAACGATTACTCCCTCTTTATCCTCAAGTCCATCATTTATGACAGCATTATATCCAACGTGGTCCGCTCCGTTATACGTTAGCTACACCAGAAAAGATACACAGGTGGCACTGCAGCTACTCTCTGTGGTGGCGACACTTGGCTAACTAACGTTGGCTAATTGGCCCTACTGCTGCTGCTATTGTTTGTTGTTGCAGTCTCTCATCAAACAAATCACAGATGTTGTAGATCAAGCTCTTTAAGGTAAGTGCTGTGAGCTGCAACCAGCCGTCTTCTTTGCATTTGACGTTCATCAGCAAACGAGGAGGGAAATTGCAAAAAAAGAAATGAAAAAAAGAGGGAATAGTTTGTAAACGTTGGACTGTTAACGTCAACCAGTGCTTGCTAGCCATTTGGCTAATTTGCCTATTAGCATCAGCTAGCTGGTTAGCCAGTAGACTTGTTTGCCCCTTGCTGTCGCTGGTTAAAACATGAACTAACGTTAGCTGCTAGCGCCAGTGACTAGCACTGATTGGGAATGCCAGTTAGGAGCAGTGTAATGTCTGGATACGAGCAGCTCGTTGACACCGGTTAGCACGGAGCACATGTAACAAACAACATGACTTCATTTTTATTAAAAGGTTTTGTCATTTTTAACGTGCACGTAACGTTGCAATACTTCACAGCGAGCCTGTTTCCATTATGAATTACCCAGTGTGGTGCACCTGGTCCAGGGAGTAGTCTGAGCCCACTCGGCTATTGTCATTAGCTCATGGAAACGTTAGCTGCCAAAGCTAACTTGCTGCCTTTGTGTGCTTGACTTCTGCTCTGTTATTATTATCTAGCTTACACTTTGGGGTTATTTGCGAGGCTGGTTTTAAACAAAGCAAACATTAGATAACGGCACACTCATGTTGACTTTTGAAAACGATGCAGGGCTTGTAAAAGGTTAATTGGAGAAATTTGTCAACAAATAGTACTAGCAGAATTGGCATGAACACTTTTTCCTTCTCTGGAAAGCTGAGTAGTCCAAAACATCTGAGCAGTAGTGACTACATAACGTGCAAGGATAGTAACATTTGTTTTCATCGGGAAGTGGTTAGACCTTATTGTGAAGAAGTTGTTGTGAGTTGTAAGGTTTTTAAAATAGTAAAAGAGAAGTTACTGGCATTACTTGACCACAGGAGTTGTGTATAATCTGTCCTTCAAATCAGATTCCAAAGATGTTTTCTGTCCATTTTAATATCTGCAATATAAAAAGGCATTTCAAAGGTCATTAAAAGCTTGTGATTCATTTTGATTGAGTCTGTGACTCATTCCTGACATGTTCACTTTCTTGTGCCTTAGTCTACACAGCCACGCACAATTGTGGACTTCACCATAACTAATGAATAAACACTATGCTCAGTGATCAAAGGACTGAGAAACATTTATTTTTTGCTCCATAAATGCCAACTTATTTTCAGTACACTGAAAGAATGTAATGTAATGGACAACAACAAAGCTTGCATTTGCCTACTTGTCAAAGTGCCACAATATTGGACTGTGTATAAAGAAGTCTTTAATGAATTATCTGAGATCTTTGCAATGTTTCATTGTAAAACATAAATATACTCAACACCGCATTATGTTAAATGATTGTAAAGACATGGATATGTTTTGACACTTTAAAGTTTACACTCAGCTACACTACTACTCTTTCTATCTATCCAGTGATTGCCACCTGTTCAGGCCTTCTGATAATGATATGTGGAGAGAGAGGTCACTGAACTGAAAAACAAAGTTCATGTACACATGACTGACTTCTTTAATGTCTGTTACACACTACGGTTAAGTAACAGAAGCTGAGGGAAGAAAACACACACATACACCCATATGCTCATAGAATATTGTGTGAGAAATACCGCAAAAAAAAAAGTTTTAGACAGCGAGTTTATTAATACAGTGAAAAGATGAATTCTGGTACTGTATATTTCTGTCTGTCTGCTTGTAAAATCCACTTGTTAAACCAAAACCTGCAGCTCTTCTGCACGTCTGATCAAACATTTTAGCCCCATACGTCTAATGTTTGTGTGGCTTTTCCTTCTGCCAGTAGATGAGTGGTGGTGATTTTGATTTTCGCTAACCACCACTTAGACTGAAGCCTTGCTAGGTTAGGTCTGCCATTACAGGCTATATGTTGATTACTACTGTAGCACAGCTCTTGACAGAAAAGCACCTTAATGTTTGGTGTATGGTTTTTACAGAAGTAGACTTTGCTTAAAACAGACTATTTGTAGTGCTCTTTTTTTTTTTTCTTTTTCATTTTTTAATAGCACCCGTCTTTCTTTTTCGGTATGAATGCGCAGAGTCCTTTTTAATCCACATTATGTGGTTAGTGCAGGGGGTCAGAGGAGGTCAGTGTGTTTTATAGTGTTTCAATTTGAATGGGATCTCCAGAGCAGCAGTGGATAAAATTACTTTGAGTCACATATCAAATGGCACACCCCGTCCATTGAGTGTTAATCTAGCTGGGTGTCTGTAGTAGCAGCAGAGTAATGATAAGAGAAGTGTAATAACCCTGCCATTTTCCTTAAATGACTAATGTGTTTTTGACTAACGGCAGCTCCCTGTGAGTAATATGTAGCAAAGGGAGAGCCAGACAATGTTAAGGGGGGGAAAAATCCCTTCTCACTGCATTCTGACACCTCTTTGTTGGATGATTTGTCAATACACATGCTCGGGAATTCATTGTTGACATGCTGCGCTCGAATGGCATCTTGCTGTTTTTCACCTAGACGCCTTCGCTAGATCTTTCCCTCACCATGAATTGTCATGAAAGATGATTCCCCAGTATAATGCCCGGGTCTAGTCTCAGAGCTACTTCAGGTTGTATGCTGAGGCAATGTGTGTAGCAGTGCGAGGTGGTGCTGTAACCTGTTATTGGTGTGGCTGACTTGTATTTTAAAAGAGGCATTTTACTTTCAGCAAGGCTATTGTGTTTCAAAGAAAGGTGATAAGGCTGATTTAATGTTTTTGTGCGAGACTGCTCTGCTCAGGGATTTCATATACAGTATGAAATTCTGTTGGCAGCCTGGCAGGACAGCTAGGTAAACAGTGAAATGTCTGCCTGCCAGAACCTGCACAGGAAATGATGTGTAATCAGGCATCTTTTTAGACTTCAAGTTTGTAGTCACAAAAAAAAATAAAGTGTGTTGCTTTGTATTTCTATTCAAATCACTATGCATAGTGGACAATAAAGGAAGCAAGTGGATAAACGGATTTGGCTTTTTCCTTTTACAGTGCTTGATATCAATTTTGTTGCAAGGTATCTGGCTGTTACATAGAAAATTAATGCTCTGAACAAAGGAGCAGTGTTTGCTCAAAGACCTCTTGATGGGCCATTCAAGTGCTGTATATTCATTAAAAATAACAATCTGTCAGCACTTACTGACAGCACGCACAACAAGCCAAGCTCTCTTTATTGTTCTCCGAAGATGTTTTTCAGTTCCCGTGCCAAGAGCTGGGTAATTGGCTGTAGCAAAGCCTTGCATGTGTTGTTTTAAGATATTGGACTGACACGCACAGGGCACACTGGCAGAAATGAGGCTAGCAACCCCTCCTCCCCCCTACTCCCCCCTCTCCTTCCCCACCTTTCTCCTCCTCTTCCTCCTCCTGGCTTATAGCAGAAAGTCAGAGGAGGCAGAGATGCTGGATATGTTTTGTGTTCTTTGACAGCCTTCCCTTCACCTCTCATAAGAGGAGATCCAAGCATGCTGCATCATATCCCATCTTTGTTTGATTTAGGCCTAGCTCTGCTAGCTCCGCAATTGTGCCAAGGAGATGGTATCGGCAAACGCCATCCGTGTTAACAATTGCGAGCTGTCTCGCTACATACTGCTGGTGGCATTTTATGTACTAGATGTGATCAAATCTGCTTTCTCTGTGAGCTCAGCCTTAGTGAAGTCTGTCTCACTCCATCCCACAAATGCTGTCTGTGTCTTAGTGGGGCCGGCTTGGCATGGATTCACATCTTAACTAATCAGACACATTGTGTTCTGTGTTGTTGCCAACCTCTCAGCAGGTCCTAGGTACAACCCAAAAAAAAAAAAAAAAAAATTTGCCTCGTTCAGATTTGTATGTGGCTTTGAGACTGTTGCAACTCACCAAATCTGTGTCTTTCTGTGGTTTATATACATTAGTGATTTGTACAATGGAGTGTGTGGAAACTGGAAATGACGGCTCAGGGAATATTTGTAAGAGTTGTGAAGCAACAGCAAATATCGGTTAATGAATGCATGAAGTAGTCGCAGCAGCAGCAGCAGCAGCAGCAGCAGTAGTAGTAGTAGTAGTAGGTCTTACATGTGGTTGCATTTCTAACATCTCGTAATTATTAGTTAAAATACACCATAGTGTGCAGATGATGGCTTATTTTTTCAGTATTTGGGCAAGATACGCTAATAATAGCACTCAGTCAATTACGGTGCCAAAAGCATGAATTGAAAGTCTTCAAAAATATCAGTCAGCCATTTGCCATCTCAGTAAAAGAGGAAAATGAAATGGTGTAGGATCAGCTGGCTGGCCCCTGAGGAGAGGGAAAGAAAAGGGGGGAGAGAGATGAGGAGGAGGAGGAAGAAGAAGAGGAGTGCTTTGCCGCTGTGTGTGTCAGTGCTGATTAGGTAAGAGATTGCCTCATGTAATGACACGGCATGGCGCTAGTGGTGCAGAAACACAAACAATGCATACCAGTGTTTTACCGCGCACACCCCCTGCAGCTGTCTGCCTGAGGATGTTTATCTAGATGTATACACTACTCCCCGAGAACATTTCAACGTCTTTTAGATGATGCCCTTTCTCAGCGATACACACATTTACTCCGTCCGGGAACCAATAGCCCTTTTTCTCCGTGTGCTCTTTTTCTTCTGTAGCGCAGATGAAAGATGGAGGTGATTAAAGGAAAGGAGCACAATAGAGTCTGTACAGTTTTCTGTCAGCACTCATTGTTACTATTGACAGCAGTACTTTTTTTTTTTTTTTTTTAGCACAAATGTATATTGTTAAATGGGCTACATAACCTGCCAAACACTGCTGGGTTAGCTGAACAGGAGCGTGAGGAAACCTGTCATTCTCTTCTACTTTTTTATGACAATTCAGGTTTTTCATTGACGTAGTGGACCAATGATAAACGGCAATGTTAGCTGATTTCTCACTTGGCTAATAATAGACCTGCTTCGGGCTGGTTGTATGTTGGACAAAACGTTAGGAAAGTGTAAAATACTGTTTCCTGATGCAGTGATTAAGGTAAACAGTCAGTTTGTTATAATTATCCGGGAGGCGCTTTGATTAGCAAGTCTGAATGATGCAGTTGATTTAATTGATTGTTTTATAGAGAGATATGTCAATAACAACTGTCTGTTGCCCAGACAAACAAACGTCTTTGTCGATCATTAAAGGGACTGTAATGGCTGCTTGTTTTCTTCCTGTACAATATTGGGTTTGCAGAACATTTTGATTTTCAACGCTGTGGACGAGACAAATCATACGTACGTCTCTTTACAAAGTGCTGGTTGTGCTCTGTGGCCTCTGTGACTAATGTGCGTACTGCACCGATGTTGTGACTGCGCACATGAGGCACAGTTTGTTTGCAGAGTCGCCGATCCCAGACCTGTGACTGATGTTTTAATGGAGACGGTACGCAAGCCAGCAGTGAGCTCAAGGTTCATGCATCCGTAAGGAAATGACCCTGGTGACATTGTGGCACTCTCGGCTCTCCTGTTCACTGAGGTGCCCCCGGTGTACTGTGTCCTTGCTCGCCTTTGCACCTATTGAGCCGTGCTGAGCCTTCAGTTTAGGTGCCGGGACTTACGGCTGGATCGACTAGGTTTAAGGATGGACATCTTGTCTCTGTACCCCCAGTTCTAGCAGCCGGCACTGAGAAAATGAGTTCTGAGGATTGGATTTAGATTTGCCACTGTAGCACTTCCACTCTGATACACTCTAGCTACCATCAGGGGAAGGCTGTCAGAGAGTGAGAGAGAGAGAGAAAGAGAAAGAGAGGCAGAGAGAGAGAGAAAACATCGAAGCACAGCAGTGCTATCTAATAGATCAATTTGTAATAAATCTGTTGCCTCAAGCTGTTGTTGTTCGCTTCTACTCAGTAAAAGGTGTCTGCGTTTCTCAGGCAAGAAAATGCTTGTCAGGCTGGGCATACAGAGCTATCAGTGAATGAGACGCGCCTAAAGCACAGTAAATCATTTTCTCTGTGCTCGGTTTACATAGGTCGAACACGTTGCTCTCTTATCAGCACATTCCATTGGTCAAAAAGGGGGGTTCTAACCGATCGATAAGGCTGAGCACTGAAATGAGGAAGTAACGCTCCCCTCACATTAAATTTCCCCCATTATCCAATATGAGCCATTAATCATGATGAAGTAGCTATTGATTAGGCTATCAGCCGAGGTTGGTCAATTTATTTGCCAAGAGTCATTCCACAATGTAAGGATCTGTTGAAGTAGCTGCTTTAGGAGAAAAGACCAGGCAGCAGAGTTGGAAACAGGCCCCATTATTATGACAACAGTTTGATCTTTTAAGGTAACAAAAGAAACGGGCCGTCTGTAGGGACCACATGGGACCTTGCCGCTCCTCCTCCACTAGCAGCCATATGGACCGTACTAATTGTGTTTTACGCCAACCATTTTCACCGACCCATCGGGGACTTGTGGAAAGTGCTGTAGCTATAATGTCACCAGCAGTGGGTTGTGCTCATGAAAGAAACATTAGCAAGCAAGATGAGAAGACAGGAAGGCAATACACTGCAAGTCAACACAATTATTGATTTTATTCAAATGAAATCTGCTTCTCTGTTCTGAATCTGTTGTCAGCTGCCTTTGATTTCTGTTTTTTTTTTTTTTTTTTTTCCACCCAGTCAATGGTATTGTCTGAGAGCAGCGTTCAGTTTGGTCTCACACATGCTTCTTTGTCAGCTGATAATATCTAATTCCAGGCATGGTGCCAGTCTGTTAAGATATAGCTAATAAGAGGAGCTGTTCTTGTAATCCCATACATCTCCAAAGATTTTTTTTTTTTTTTTTATCCTATTAACTCCCCAACTAAGCGTGATGATTTTTCAGGGTGATAAACCGTTCACTCTGATTCTGACCAGTACTACATTTAGCCGGCTGTAATTGCTCCACAGAGAAAACATCTCTCATCCGTTTTTGTTTTGTGACAACAAAAATGCTGAGGTCTGAGTGTTGAATGTAAATGTGACATTCACAGTATTTGCGGTGCCCTTCAGGGGCAGGGGGATTTCTTGTTAAAGTGTTTGAATTGCTAAGTGTGACTGAGGCAAATCCGTGTATGTTTTAACATGTTTATAATATGCAATCATGAAAAGGGCACATCTATGGAAATTAGATCCTGTGAAGGAGGAGCGTTGGAGTGCTGACAGTAGAAGGGGGGGAGAAAGGGAAAAAAAAAGTGTGTGTGTGCGTGTGTTTCATTGTGTCCCCGCTAACAGTTTTCTTGTAATTATTGAAATTGATGTTTGCCGCGGAGCTGTAAATCTGCAAGATCTCCCGTTAATAAAGCGGCAGAGGCAGCCGAGCCGTTAGGCTGGGAAATAAAAGGCAATCAAGCCTCCAACATCCTGTCCCTCGCCCCAAAATGAAGCAGCAGAAATCCTAATTAACTGAGAGGATGAGCAGCTCTTACTACAGTGCTTGGCTATTCGGTGCCAGAGCTAGCTGCTATACTCTAATGAAGACGCTCTGCTAGCCGCCTGCAACCTTTTTCTCTCTCTCTCTCTCTCTCTCTCTCTCTCTCTCTCTCTCTCTCTCTCTCTCTCTCTTCTTCCTTCCTTCCAGCCCTCTCTATCTGGCTTTGGCTTGCCTGAGGTATTTTCACCCCCTCAGCTCCTCTCCTTTCCCTACCTCCTCCTCTTCCTTTCCCTGTGTGTGAAGTAGTGGATGTGACCGTTGCACTGATGGAGTGAGAGAAGCTTTGTTGCCTGGAGGTGTCTGGGAGTCCTGCACAGGAAATCGGTGAGCTAGATGATGGCCTCTCTGATGGTTATTGCTGCTTATGTAAAGTGCTGTGTGTGAGAGAGGGAGAGAGAGAGGGAGAGGGAGAGACAGCATTGATCTCCTCCCATTGATTTCATAGATCCTCTTTAAGATGACAATAAAGTTGTCTGTCTCATCTTCAAGTGCTCCTTTTCAATTCGGCGATGTGGCAAATTACTCCTGTCATCAGCCACCCCACATTCATGCAGCATTGTGTGATCGTTTGTGGAGTTGAAAGTCAGGTTAAAGTCTTGATTTGCACACTTGATATTTGTTTGTGCTTGTGACACCGCAAGTCTTTGAACTTGACATTCAGCAGCATATCGGTTATATATTACTGCCTGGCTCTTAGAAAGCTCTTAGTATTTATAGGCCTGCAAAGTAGCTCTAATAGAAAATAAGATGCTTTGTGAGGTGAACGCTGCTGCTATAAGCCACGTCTTTGTTGTTGTGGAGGAGTGAGTGATGATTGCTTGTTTGAAACCTGAGTCTCGTCTCAGCTCTCAGCCAGCTGCTTCTCTCTATTTACCTGTAAACTTGTCCTCTCTGCTTTTGCTTTGTCTGTGGATGGCCACAGAGTTCTTTCTCTGTCACACCCCCCTCCCCTCCCCTCCCCAATTGTTGTACCAAACAGCCCAAAAGCCTCCAGGGACGAACAGACAAATAGAAGACGGGGAGAGGTGAGGCCCGCTCCCCTCCCCTCCCTACCACCACCCTCCCCATTCTCCCATCTATCTTTCTCCCTTGCGAGCACTCTGCCAGACAAGTTTCCAGGCACTCAAAAGCAGCAAATCGACTCACTGTAGGATTCACTGTCACTTAGCCGAGCTGGGGCATAGCAGCACACTAGGAGGCCGAATCCTCCTCCTCCTCTTACTGTTCCACCGCCTTCTCAGATGAAGAAAATGCTATTTGGCATGACATTGCTGAGGCCTGGTTCTCTGTATAGAAGAGCTTATTCCAGTCTAAACCACCCCACCCCAAAAAAAAAAAACCCTCTTCAGTTATACATTAGTGGAGTCTTACTGATGACGACTTGATTAAGCGCTCGTCACATCTCAAATAATTCCAACTCAATGAGTCTAGTCAGTGGCGCTCCATCTTGATTTGCCGTGGTTAATTTTAAACAACACGACTGGCAGCCGAGATTGGCCGGCGAGCTATTGCATGAATCTCTCATCAAGGTTGGGGATGTTTTTATTTGTGCACAGATTTAACGATTGTGATTGAGCTCTCACAGTTTTCAATCCTTTCCTCTTTTTTTTAATTTTATTTTATTTTTTTTAGTCTTGGCAAAAAGCAAACGATCTGCTCGGCACAAAGCCAGCGCTCACCGCAAACACCGAATGTAAGTAGGAAAAGGCGGCGTCTGGCTCGGTATCGCTCTCGAGCACATGCACAAGCGCGTATAGACACACAAGCTCGGTGTAATGAAAGCCAAAGAATTCTTGTGACAGCAGGAGTTTAGATTTCACTCCTCTAGTGCGACAGCTTTGTCACAGGGAACAGATTCACCACCACCTCTGGCAGCCCTCAGAGGACAGCCCTCCTTGGAGATCCAGCAGTCCTGCTTTTTATTCTCCCCCATTTCCCTCTGTATTTAACACTCAGCCTTTTTCCTCTAATCAACGACAGGCTTATGAAAATCTGTATAAAACAATGTACAATGCTGCTTTACTTCTTTTTTTTTTCCTCTTCCCCTCTGCCTGACTCTTCCCCAGAGTTTTTTGTCTTGCCTGTGCAGCTGCTGCTGTGAAGAAGATGACAACAGGCAGAGAAAACTAAAAGGACACGTTGTCTTTACCCCCCCAACACACACACCCACTACCCCTCTTTTCTTTTTTCACTTCTCTCTCTCTCTCTCTCTATCACTCCACCTTGCTAACGCAGCTGCTTACATTACACAGGGCTCGTCCACCTTGTATTTGCTGTTGCAGAGAGATAAAGACGATGAAAGTGAGAAATACGTGTGGCGTTCTCTGGGAATTTAGGAACATGGGTGTATGTGAGTGTGGAGGGCACAAATGTTTTTTTTTCTTTTCTTTGCATTTTTGTTTATAAGCTATTTGAGAGTAAGGGAGCTCGTGGGAGGGATAGTAATCGACAGGCGTGTTTTAATTATTTGTGACACGTGAAATGAGAAACAATAATGTGTGAATATGGGGGGGCCTAGGAGATTACAATTTGGTCAGCCGCTTAAAGGAGTGTCAGGGAGATGCTTTACTATGTCTCTTGTCTCCCTCTCTGTCCCTCTGAGCCATAAACCACTCACGAGCATTTAGCCAGCAGTGATTTCGCCTGTGTTCACCTCCTTGCCCTGTTCGTGATCCTGTGGAGCTGCTGGTGGAAAACCTCCTAGGCTTCTTGAATGAATCCTGTAACGTGTGTGTGTGTGTGTGTGTGTGTGTGTGTGTGTGTGTGTGTGTGTGTGTGTGTGTGTGTGTGTGTGTGTGTGTGTGTGTGTGTGTGTGTGTGTGTGTGTGTGTGTTGGCAGACCTGGTTCCCGGCAAATTTCTGCAGCACCACCTGATTTGACTTGGTAATGGGGCATTGATGAGTCTTGGGGGAAATCGGAAAAGGAGCACAAAAACCGTACAGCAACATGCTACTGTGAGACGGCAGTAAAGACGACGTCGGGTTTCTCAGTGGCTTACCTGCTATTCCTACATGTGGGGGGGGGGTGGAGGGGGAGAAGCCAAGAGGTAGAGATTGGCTTCAGCACCTAGGCTTCACCTCGATTTGTATTTTTACTCCACTGCACTGAAAAAGCTGCTCCTCTCCTCAGGACAGCAGATTATTTACATCTGTAGCAGAGCTCATTGCTCACAGAATATTGAGTTCAGTGTGGAGGACATAAAAGGTAGCCAAGCCAGGAGTAGTAGAGGAGATAAAAGCAGGATCGCTTAAGCACTCGGTGTTATTGAAGCACTTTTCTGCTGCTGTTGATGTAGCCAATAGACTAATAATTCATCTTGCCTGTTTTATTTATTTATTTATTTTTTGATCACTTACAGCTAAAATACACTGGACGTCTTTCACAGCAGAGCACGTCCATTATAATCAACTGAAGCTGCTACATTGACCACAGAAGCCATGTGGCTCATCTGTACTTTTCTGCAACTGGTCTATTTTATTTTTCCTCTATGTGCGGCTACACAGCCCTCCAACAAGTAAAAACTACATAGAACACTATGAAAAAAAAAGTGATGCAGCAGTGCAACCTTGTGTTTTTGTTTTTTTTTTTGTACAATGCACATTTAAAGTCAATTAATCAAATCAATGTGTATCCATGATCCTGTAGTTAAAATGATCTGGGTAATTAATTCAGTACCAGTTAATCTGGCCTTCGCTTTCAAACCCTGCATAACTAACTGCATTATTATTTGGCAAAACTCGATATGCACGCAGTGACCGAGACGGAGTCTGTGTAGCAGCTCTGCCGATGTGACGTGTCTCATCCGTGCCTGGTATATGTCAGCGCACGCCCACGCCCACGCCCACGCTCACGCCCGCGCTCACGCTCATGCACATACAGGGTCTGAAATTAACACCCGCCAAGCGCCAAATGCAGGTAGATTTTCCGTTTGTTGAGTAAATCTCAGAAGGCTATTCCCCACACTGGCGGGTAAATGTTTGTACCAAAATAGTCATTTAATAAAATATCTGGCATGATGGCTCGGAGGAGTTTACTCATGTTTGTCCCTATACAATGTAGACACATGCACCATATGCGTTTTCTTTATGTGTGTCCATGAAACTGTAGGAGCGCTTGAGATGGTTTGAGGTGGTGGAGCAACAGTCACAGACCATCTTGATTGCTCCTAGTTTTGCGGTACTGTTTACTCTACTGGATATCAGCTAGTCGACATCTCAGCTCTCTGCTAAATTGCATATGTGACACAAAAAAGCAATTTATTATTTTGGCTGGTAAAAAAAATATGCTTGGCTGGTGAATTTTATTTTTCATCCATCAGTTCTCTTGGCAAAAGTTAATTTTGGACACTGTGCACACTAGTGCTGTCAATCTTCCTCTATAATTCAAAAATT